>OY752137.1:1481181-2103827 GCA_963573275.1 Caenorhabditis uteleia
GATGAGTTGTAAGAATTGCTCGAATTCCTCATATTTCACATCTGAAATGGGAATCTCGGACGCTTTTGAGTATTTGGCATCTGAGTAGAACATGGAATGGAAGATGGGTGAGGCGCAAGCGAGAATCTGGAAATTACAGTTTCAATTTTTTTTCGGCGAAACAACTGACCATTTTCCCAACATGCAACTTTCTATCCTCGACAATCAACACAATATCGCTTAATTTTTCATCCTTCTCTTCGAAATTATACCGAACAACTATGGGAATACCCGCAACAGACTGAATATTGATTGCAACTTCCACGGTGACTTTGTCATCATTCATGAATTCCTCTGACAGTTCGGGAATTGTCACAAACCAGTTATTACCGTTCTCCGTGAATATAGCATCCATGTCTTTTTCAAGAAAAGTGTTGTTGTTACGCAAAACCTTGAAAGCAAGTTTGGCATTGATCTTCCATTGACGACCTCTATACGGATAGCAACCAACAGAAATACGGAGGTCTTGTTGAGATGTGACACCATACCGGACACCCCTGAAAAAAACGTTGATGATAGGATTAAGACGGCAACCCTACCACTTGACATCTCGAAAGCGAACAAGTCGACTTGCGGAAAAGAAATCGATTAAAACTGTACTGTTTTCAAGTTTCAATTCTAGGATGGTGTCAGATAAGGCTCTATGGGTCGTGGTCATTTTCTGAAACAAAACGGAATGAGAGACACACAACGAAAAACAGAGGTAGAGCGAGGTATTCGGTTGAAATGAAGAGTGACGAATTGAAGAATGAATGGGATTATCGCACCTGTAAATCTTTTATGGCCAAATGAGCCGCAGGTGGTGAGATTGGAACAATGACATGGTCAAAAGATGGTTTTATTTCAGCACATTCAACTGTGACATCTGCAATATTGACGCGGATTAGTGTATGCAGATAAGGGACAGGCGAGATTACTGTAGATTACTACACAAACAGATTCAGCTGGTGGAATGTCTACACATGTGACGTTTGGATTATTGAGAAGAATTGTTCAACTGCTGACGAGGGACAGGTGTACGAGCTATGACGTGTCCACCGCGGCCGAAAGAGTTTTTTAAAAGAAACATAAAAAGAAACTAGATTAAAAATAAAATTATTTATTGAAAATCAAAGACGTTGTATGTACGACGAACATTTAGGTTTAGTGAAGCCCAATAATTTCTTATACAATGCCTTTGCGGATGCCTCACCCACATAATCAATATTCGGAACGTATATCTCCAAGTCAGACACGTTTTTGATCATATCCAAACAAGAACTCTGAAAAATACACCTTTTTGGAATAAGTTTCACTACTTACCTGAAGTTCCGACAGGTTGAACTCATCTGCGAGTTTCAACTTATCGTCGACCCTAACCAATATTGACGAAATCAAGGATTGCTCACATTTTCGGACAACAGAAGGAACATTGAATCGAGCAGCTAGATTTAGAAGGCTTGCAGCGTTTGACTCTGAAAAAAAAAGTTAGTGATAGTGATAAGATATGGCACTCACCATCAATATCAATGTGATAGTTGTAGATGAGTTGTAAGAATTGCTCGAATTCTTCATGTTTCACATCTGAAATGGGGATCTCGGACGCTTTTGAGTATTTGGCATCTGAGTAAAACATTTCTCGAAAAACAGTGGAGGCACAAGCAAGGATCTGAAAGTTACAGCTTCAAAAAAGTTTTTTTTGACACAAAAACTTACCATTTTCCCAACATGCAACTTTCTATCCTCGACCACCAAAACAATGTCACTTAGTTTTTCATCCTTCTCCTCGAAATTATACCGAACAACTTTGGGAAAGCCAGAGACTGACTGAATATCAATTGTAGCTTCCACGATAACTTTTCCATCATACATAAATTCCTCTGACAACTCGGACATTGGTAGAAATTGAACCCAACCCCAGTGATTGCCGGTGTGTGCGAACTCAACTTCCATGTCTTTTTCCAGGTATGTTCTGTCGTTGCGCAACAGTTTGCATGCAAACTTGGTATCAATCTTCCATCGAATGCCTCTATGCGCATAACAACCCACAAAAACACCAAAATTTCCTGGAGACGTGACGCCGGCGCGTAGAGCCCTGTGAAAAAAGTTTTGGTCATCCAAAAAGTCATCAAGACGATATTCTTACCAACTTATATCATTGAATCGAACAAGTCTGCTAGATGATTGATTCACTGGTTGAATATAAGTTTCAAATTTTAATTCGAAACTTTTGTCAGATAAGATTCTATGAGTCGTGGTCATTTTCTGAAACAAAACAGAATGAGAGGCACACAAGAAAAACAGAGGTAAAGCGAGGTATTGGGTTGAAATGAAAAGTGACGAATTGAAGAATGAGTGAGATTATCGCACCTGTAAATCTTTTATGGTCATCGGAGCCGCAGATGGCAAGATTGGTTCATTGACAAGGTCAAAAGATTTCAGCACATTTGAGAATGATATATGGGGATTAGTGTATTGCTTGGGACAGGTGGGGCCGCTAAAGAATCAAATTTCGGTACCCTGGGATCTTTGTGAGTCGAAAAAAGTGAAATATTTGAAGAAGTTCATAACTGTCAAATTGCCAACCATTTCCGCTAAGCCTGTTTTGAAGTTCTAGGTAATGAACGAAAATTGAGCACGAGCGCGGTTAATGGTCAATGTGTTTGTATGTCCCGATTTTTTATGATTTGATCTAACTCATTCACAATTTACTTTTAACTTGGAAATAGTCTGACCTCAACTGCTAGTTGAATAAATCATTGAGATCAAATTTGCAAAAACTTTTTTTCCGAACGACCACTTGAAAATCTAGAAATTCAGCTTCTTGCATTTAATTCAACAGTTGCGGACAAAAACTTTTTTGAGGAGATCACTGCAGATTGCAATGCAAGAAGAAAAAATAAATAATGAAGATTAAATTTGAAAGTTCTTTATCGCAAATGAAAACTATGTGTTTCTGGTGAAGACTTTGTCTTGGTGAACATCAACAACTTCTTATACAATTCCTTTGTTGCTTTCTCGCCCATATTGTCAATGTCAGGAATGTGTCTTTCCAAGTCGGACAGATTGGTTATCATGTCCAAGCAAGAATCCTGAAAATTGCATTTTCTTTTGAATCGATTTCAGAATCTACCTGGAGTTGCATCAAGTTGAACTTTTCCGCCAGTATCAACTTATCCTCCATTTTCACAAACTTTGACAAAATGAGGTGTTGCTCACATTTCCGAACCACAGAAGGAGCATCGAATCGATCAGCAAAATTTAGAAGACTTGCAGCGTTTGATTCTGAAATTACAAAAATAATGATAATGATAAGTTATAATACCAACCATTGATATCAATATGATAATTATAGATCAGTTGTAAGAACTGCTCAAATTCCTTGTATTTCACATCTGAAATTGAGATCTCGGACGCTTTGGCCTCTTTGAATCCCGAGTAGAACATTGATTTGAAAACTGAAGAAGCGCAAGCGAGAATCTGAAACTTTCCAATTGTTCTTTTTTCAGATGAGATTGCTTACCATTTTTCCAACATGCAACTTTCTATCCTCGACAATCAACACAACATCGCTCAATTTTTCATCCTTCTTCTCGAAATTGTACCGAACAATTTTCGGAAGTCCCAAAACTGACTGGATATCAATTGTGACAACTACAGTAATTTTGCCGTTAATCACAAAATCTTCCAACAAATTTGAAACTTGCAGAAATTCCGGCCATCCATAAAGATTTCTCTTTTGTGAGAACACACCATCCATACTCGTTTCTACAGCATAATCATCGTTGCTCAACAACCTGCATGAGAAACTGGCATCAACCTTCCATAGATTGCCACTATTTACAGTGCAACCGACAAAAACGCCAAAGTTGCCTGGAGATGTGAGACCGAGTTGTAAACCCCTGAAACTTAATTTTAGGCAAATATTCTGTGACAAGCTTACCAGCTGATATAATTCAATCGGACACATTGACTGAAATTGTGCTGAACAGTTTGAAAGTCGGCAGTCTCGAATGTCAGCTCCAAACTGGTGTCGGACAAGATTTTGTGAGTGGTTGTCATTTTCTGAAACATGAAAAAAAGCAGATAGAAAAGTAGGCAGGGAAAAGTACAGAGCAACAGCAAAAAATAAGTGAGCTGTATAGTTGCTCGGCTTGGAGCTGAATAGCAGATGGCCATTTCATCCAGATCTGATCGGTTCCAAAAAAGGTAGGAAAACCCATTCATCGATCGACTATGAGCACACCTGCCAATCGTATCTGTCATGGGTCTCGCAGCGACAGAGCGCACAGGTGGCCATTTCATTAAGATCTGTTTATCGATCCTCATTCTATTTTCGTATCTTGTGTCATTCAGTAATTTGGACGTCTTCAGTCTCTGTGACGTTTGCCAACCGTTGCGTCAATTTAGGTTTTTTGTGATTTTGTTTTGATTCGTTCATCAATCCTAACTCATTCTAAACTTTATTTTTAAAAATTTTATTTTCTTTTATTTGATTTGTTTACAGATTTCAATCATGACAACGTTCACCAATATCAGTGATACCTCATTCATCATTAATTTCGTTACATCGGGCTTTGATAGTACGGAACCGACATTCAGTAAACGTGTCAAGCACAATGAAATGGAATGGTAAATTGATTTTGCAAAACTTTTCAGACAATATAATTTGAAGGTGCCTCAAGATTTTCCGCTTGGGTGAATCATTGGCTTGTTTCGTACAATGTTTGGGAAACAAGAGCAACGAATGGAATGTAACTGCAACTGTATCCGTTAAACTACTGCCGATGGGAAATAGAAGTGCTATTGTATTTGAAAGATTTGAAGACGCCAATCAATATTACAACCCAGACCACCAAAGTCCTGGATGGTTTGATTTTATCAAGCTCAATGAGTTGAAATCAAAATACGCCACTAACGGCTGCATAACACTTGAGTGTACTGTTAATATTCTTTCTATTGTGGGAAATTATCCAGCCAGAATTCACAACTTCTCAGAAAATGATGAAATGAGTGATGTAGCTTTTCTCGTGGAAGGAAAAACTCTAAATGTGAATCGGGCGGTTAGTACAGTTTTAAGGTGAACGTCAATGCTGAAAAATTCAGATTCTGGCTCATCAATCGCCTGTATTCAAAGCAATGTTCTACTCGGAGTTTGTGGAAAAAAATTCGAAAAGTATCGAAATCAAAGAGGTGAAGTATGTTGAGTTTGAGGCATTTATGCAATTCATGTATCAATGTAGTGTGGAAATAACAAGTAATACACTTTATATAGACTTTCAACATTAGAATTTTGCAGGGTTGAACGTTAGCGGTCTTCTTACACTCGCGGATCGCTATGACGTTCCCAAAATCACTCGAAAATGCGAAAAGTATTTGATTTCTACAATTCGGGTCAGTAGATCTGATAAGCTGCAATTCGCTGAGATATTCAGATTGAATGAATTGATGGTAAATACGATTCAAACTAAAAAAGAAAAAAACATTCAGAAAGCCCAAATCGAGTTAGTCGAAACTTTGGAAAAACTTCGAGCATCATGTGTTAAAATGGAATCGCGTGAGGTGAAAACATTGACGGACCTTCTGACAAAAGCCATGGCGATCATTGAGAAACAAAAGTCTCCCGCTGTTCCGAATAATTGAATATTTGTGAATGGAATAAAATTTTGTTTGAATTTCAGTGTAAAACATTAACAGTGGATTACATAACTTATGTGAAAAGCGATTTGACAAAAAAGCCACGGATTCGGATTTGGCGACAACTGCATTATTCTGCAAATCTACCCGAAGTTCTTGAAATTCACAATTATAGTTTTTTTTGTTGCGGGTAAAAACTTTAGAGCGAAAATTATAAGAAGATTTCATTAAAGTAAAAAAAAACAATTGAAGGACGATTTAGAAACACAACATTTTTTTAAATTTGGAATCAAGGCGTTCGAAAAAAAATAACGGTGTTGGTTCTTTGAAAAATTTGAAATTTTTAATTATCAGCTTTTTTGTTTATCTTGAGCAAAGCAAGCGCTTTTCTAACCAATCCAATTAAAGTCTTCTTCTCTCTTTTCTCCAAATCCACACAACATTCTTCGTATTCTTTCACAGTGCCAATGGATTTAATGCAGTTTGTCTGGAATTTTCAGAATTATTTCTGAAAAGATGTTAAAGTTTACCTGAAGAGCTTGCAGGGAGTATTTTTCAGCATAGTTAAGTTTCTCAACATTGCTGACTCGAGTTGTAGAGGAAAGAAAAGATTCACATTGATTTGTGACGAGTTGGGTGTTGAAGCGATCGGCAAGCATGAGGAGGCTACCAACGTTTTTAACTGAAAAAAATTGTAAATGGATGAACAAGTTCAGTAAACTACCATCGATCTCGACGCTGCACTGATATACAAGCTGTAGGAATTCCTCAAACTCGTCGAATTTCAAATCCTTGAGCTCAATCACTGTCTCGTTTTTTTCTTTGAAATCCGCGTAGAACATTGCATAGAAAACTGGTGAGAAACATGATAGCAACTGTAAGTGGACGTAAGTGGAAGTGGAAGTGGAAGTGGGATTGTTTTGGAAAATGACGTAGTATTATCGATTCAATGTGAAACTGGTCGTTGCACCTAACTTTTCGTTCAAAAATTTTTTTGGACGTCGAAAAGTATGACCGAGTTTCCTTTGTTCAAATGAGAAAACAGCAAAGGATAAACTAAACCGAAATTGAGAAAGGAAATCGAAAAAAGGCTAGAAACCTCACGATTTGTTTTTTTTACGCCTATCAAAACGGAACACAACCAGGATTTCTTCTAAATCAAAAATACTAACCTGCTTACCAACATACAACGGTCTACCTTCAACCATTAGTGTGACATCACTCAATTTCGAGCTCTCATCTTGAAAATCATGTTTTCTCTCCGGATGATTTCCATGAATTGACTGAATCTCTACAACCCACTCTATGGTAATTTTTCCATCTTGAATGTAGCCATCAGCCAGTTGTGCTGTTTGCTTTAACTTCGGATTGCCCCAACTCTTTGCATCACTGGTATAACAATGGTTGAAACCATTGACTCTTTCCCTGACGCCATTTTTCCACAAATAATTCGTTGCCTCCACAGTTGTTGTCCATCCGTTACTGTTATTCCCACAACAATCGAGATAAACTCGGAAATAGTTTTCTACTGTTAAGACGCAAACAGCCCTGGAAACTTGACTTTTATATGAGAACAAAAAAATTGAGTAACAGACCATTTTAGTTCACTGTGAGGTACCGGATCACTGAAAACTTCAGTAGGAGAGTTGAATTTGTCAGTGACAAATGTGATACTGAAACTGCTATCGCTGATTTTTTTGTACGTTGTCATGATTTCTGGAAACAATATATAGATTAACTATAACTGAAAAAAACAGGCGATGATGGAATCTCGTCGCAAATGAACGTATTCAACGTTGCGGATTGCTATTGATCGGTCAGTGACGCGCCTTACATTTTTGGGAAGAAAACCGCAAAACAGCGCACAAAACAAGAGAATCAGAGAAAGGATATTAACCGCAAAATGCGGTGAGATCGCGAACACACCTGCGAACTGCCTTACGAGACTCGACAACCAAAAACCACGCAGATGGTCATTTCACTGGGTTCGGCCCTCATTGCTCCTCACCGCTAGGTTATCTTTCTTGAAGGTTGTACAAACATACATATTTCTGCGTTTTTCGTCAGTATATCTCATCTAAGAGAGGCAGGTGCCCGATTCTCCTCTCCCCTTCCATGCACCACCGTAAGCAAGTGCCCAGCCTACCACTCGACGTTTATCGATCATCGATCTTCTTGCGCATTCAATCTGCGTCACTTCTACACAACGGTTTCTTCAATTTTTTGATCAAATCATCAATTCTAACTACCATGACAACATACAACCGTATCAGTGACACTAGTTTTAGTATTACCTTTGTCACCGATCAATTCAACACACCGAATAATTTTTTTAGTGATCGAGTAACACATGATGAATTAAAATGGTATGTTCAAAACTAGTTTAAAATAAACTTGATATTTTTCAGGGCTATATGTCTTTACACGAAAGAAAAAAATTTCAAAGTCTACTTGTACTGTTTTGGTAATAATAGTAACGCCTGGACAACAACTGTCAATGTCACATGTTACATGCCAAAAAACAACGTTAAGGAAAAAAGATGCTGCTTCAATTGTACCTATGACAGTGATTCGACGAATTGGGGCTCAACGGAAGTGATGACCTCTGCCGAACTGTCTGAAGGCTATATTCAAGATGGAAAAATTACCGTTGAGTGGGTTGTGGAAATTCAAGCAATTTCTGGTAACCACCCGGAAAGAAGGCACGATTTTACAAATAAGGATTGTAAATTGAGTGATGTTACACTTATGGTGGAAGATAAACCGTTGTATGTTGGAAGACAGGTATGCAATACGACTTGACAACTTTCTGAAAATGAAAAATTTCCAGATGTTGGCCTGCTGCTCTCCAGTATTTGAAGCAATGTTCTTTTCGAATTTCAAAGAAAAAGATGAGAAAGTGGTTGAGTTGAAGGAATTGAAGTTTGTCGAGTTTGAGCGATTCCTTCAGCTACTGTATCATTGTAGCGCAGAAATTACTAGTAAGGTGCACAGTTTTGCCCATATCGTTGCAATTTTTCAGCGGCAAACGTTGAAAGTCTCCTCATGCTTGCTGACCGTTTCAACACACCTTCGATCACACAAAAATGTGAAACTTTCCTTTTGTCAACTTCTCGACTCAAGAATCATGAGAAAATCATCTATGCCGAGAAGTATTTGTTGCAAGGACTTTTGGTAAACTTTTGATACTTTAAGCAAAAAAGTTTGAAATTTTCAGAAAGAATGCATAAATTCCATCGAAACTGTTGAACAATATGAAGAATGTTGTGTGGGATTTGAAGAAAGAGATAAGAAAACTTTGATTGGATTGGTTAGAAAATCGCTTACCCTGGTTAAGAAAAACCCCAAATCTAGTCCATAAACCTTTTGTTTTTTAACATGTAATAATTTTCCAAATATTTCATATTAGCTTGACCTTATTTTTCGTATTTTTTTAAATAAAATTTTGTTAAGATATTACTTTTGGGATGGCCGAGTTTTAAAATCTGAGAATCTTGGTAAGAAGTCAACAAAACACTGTTCCAAATCACAAAGAAGCCAAAATCTATGCATATGCCGAGCTCAAACGCTAGTTAATTACTTGTTCATGAGTTTACATACCTATATCGAACAGATTCGAACACACCTGTGGTCTGGCGTATGAATCTTGAAGACGCAGATGGTCCTTTCATATGATCGTATCTTATATGAGGCAGATGTCCAACACCCGTCAAGGTGGTCATCGAACATCATTACCTTCCTCGATCCATATTCTGACGGGACTATCTTACATCGAACGCAGTCTGTCTGCGCAACGTCTACTTGCGTCAATTTTCGTTTTTTCTTCTCTTGTCCGCACTTTGATATTTTTAGAAACCATGACAACATACAACCGTATCAGTGACACCGACTTCAGTATCACCTTTGTCACCAACCAATTCAATTCAACAACTGAGGTTTATAGTGATACGATAAATCACAGTGGATTAAAGTGGTATGTGGCAAACATTTGTTTTTCTTGATCAATTTCATTTTTTCTAAGGGCTGTCTGTGTCTACACATCGCCGGAAAACAAATTGCGAGCTTACTTATATTGCTATGGCAATGATAGTAACTCTTGGTCGACAACTGTCAAAGCTACAAGTTTCATCTGTAAAAACGACCTTAAAGCGCAAATTGCCCTTTTTAATCAAAGCTTCAATAGTGAAGTAAAATGCTGGGGTTTCCCGAAATGGATGGAACAAGCTCGACTTTCTGGGTATATTGAAAACGGGAAGATTACAATGGGATTCAACGTGGAGATTCAATCTATTTATGGAAACAATCCGGAAAGAAAATACGATTTTCATGACGAACACTCGAAATTGAGTGATGTTGTGTTGATGATCGAGGGTAAACCTCTATATACGAGTAAACATGTGAGTTGCATTTCAAAATTTTCATAAGGTTTATTAGGCTGCCACTTAAAAAAAATAAATATTGTTATTTTTGAATTTTGAAAAATTCCAGATGCTAGCTGTTTGCTCGCCGGTATTTGAAGCTATGTTCTTTTCAAATTTCCAAGAAACGAATGAAAAGGTTGTCGAGTTGAAGGATTTGACGTTCGACGATTTTGAGAGATACCTCCAGTTATTGTATCATTGCAATGCTGAGATAACCGGTATCGTGTAGATAAAGTTCAGCCAATATTTCAAATTTTTCAGCCACAAACGTTGAGAGTCTTCTCACACTTGCCGATCGCTTCAACACACCTACAATCACTGAAAAATGTGAATCCTTTCTCTTTTCTTCGAAACAAGTTAAAGTTCATGAAAAGCTGTGCTATGCTGACAGGTTCATGTTGCAACGATTGCAGGTGAATTTTTGATATTTCTTAGCAAAAACTTGATTGGGAACTTTCAGACAAAATGCATAGATTCTATCGAAACTGTCGCACAATACGAGGAATGTTGTGTAGGATTGGAGAAACGGGAGAAACCGGCACTACTTGGATTGGTTAGAAAAGCGCTTACCATGTTCAGGAAGAACACCACGACTACTAATCCATGATTTGTTATGTTTCTGTTGATTTGATCACTTTTTCTCTATTTTCACAATTAAAAAAAATCATTTGATAAATAAATTTTGATGCATTCATAGCATTTTTAAACGTTTGTCATTTTTTGGATAACCATTGTCAAAACAACACGAACTCCAGTCATTTTACAATTAGTCTTGTCATTGCTTTTCGCATTTCGATTTGCGATGCGTCGTGTAGGATGGTGTAGTGTCAGTTCACATACGATTAGCACAGTCGATCGATAATTTACAACGTATTTGCAATCTCAGTTTGCTTATCGATTACTCATATGATAACACTTGCAGAAAGTGTACCCACCGGTGTCAAAGAACACGCAGATGGCCATTTGATTCAATCATCGTCTTGAGACACAGTCAGTCAGTCTGACGTCTATTGACTACATCTCTCCAACACCTCCTGCAGATGGCCATCTTACATTATTACGTTCATCAATCCATATTCTGACGAGACTATTGTACATCATACGCATTCAGTCTGTGTAACGTCTACTGAACGCTTGCGTTACTTTTTGTTTACTCTTGCCTTTTTCTTAGTTTAATACTTTCAGTGACCATGACAACATACAACCGTATCAGCGACACCGAATTCAGTATCACCTTCGTCACGGACAAATTCAACTCACCTATCAACGTTTTCAGTGATCCGGTAACTCACAGTGAATTACAGTGGTATGTTGGTTTTCATAGATCTTTCGAAAGAAATATAATTTTCAGGTCTATTTGTGTCTTGACAACGGAAGTAAACGAATTGAACGCTTTTCTGTACTGCCATGGGAATAATAGTAACGCCTGGTCAACAACTGCCAACGTTACAGTTTACATGCGAAGAAACGAGGACAAGGAAAAAATGATAATTTTCGATCGTAGCTACAACAGCGATGTTAAGAGTTGGGGCTTTTCCACGTTTAAGAACGTTGCTCAACTATTAAACGGGTTCATTCAAAATGGAAAAATTGAAATCGAGTTTATTGTGAAGATTCAGTCAATTGCCGGAAATCATCCTATAAAAAGGCACAATTTTCATCATAATAATTCGGAATTAAGTGATGTTGTGTTAATGGTCGAAGACAAGCCACTTTACGTCAGTAAGCATGTAAGTGATACTCTAACCATTCGTCTGAGATATTTCAAAAGAAAATAACAAATTTGCAGATGCTATCTTACTCCTCACCAGTTTTCCATGCAATGTTCTACTCCAATTTCAAAGAAAAAAACCAGAATTGTATTGAGTTGAACGACTTAATTTTAACCGAGTTTGAGGAATTCCTTCAGTTACTGCATCATTGTAGTGTAGAAATTAAAGGTATTTTATATAAGTGTTTTTCTTAAATGCCCACAATTAATTTGCTAGAAACAAACGTCGGCAGTCTCCTGATGCTTGCCGATCGTTTCGATACCCCGCTAATCAAAAATCAATGCGAACTTTTCCTTCTTTCCACAAGACATGTCACAAACGAGGAAAAACTCAACTATGCTGAGAAATACTTACTGCAAGGTCTACAGGTAAATTTCTATTCATTAACTGAAAAACGTAAAGCTTTTCAGCTTAAATGCATTGATTCTATCGAAACACTACCAGCTTACGAGGCAATGTGTGTCGATGTTGAAAAACGGGATAAGACGACCATGGTTGGTCTCATCCGCAAAGCGATTGGCATGATGAGGAAAATGACAACTACTACAACGACTACTTCTTGAACCAATTCTACTGTATTTTTGTGATTTTCAATAAAGTTTTACTTTAAAACTGTTTTGTGTACGTTTTTTGAAAAACACAATGATTCCTGGCTTAATTTAAATCCTTAGCGATTTTCTGGAAGCGTTGCGTCAGTTTTGGCAATGGTCCGATCATTCCAATCAATACGCATGCGTTTTTTAATTGCGCTCTTTCTACAGCTTGTCTCAGATTTGCTGACGTTTTCTCTGCCTCTGTTCGTTCTGCGTCTTTTCATACCTACATATCTGGGACATCTGCCCACCTCTGTTGCATGCTCCATCGATCATAACAGCGCATCCCAACATACGCTGCGTGCGTTAATTCTTCATTCATTCTTCCCTTCGTTTTTTAGTCATCTTTTTGTTACTGTTATAAAATCGATGATGAGCCACACCTCAAAGACGCATACATTCTGTGTTTCATTACGTTTTTTAACGTTTTTGTTTTGTATTCTTCTTTGTGTATGAATAATTTTCCAGAAGTTATAGCAACATATACGAGTATTAGTAATACCAGCTTCAGTATTAAGTTAACAATTGCAAACTTTGACCAAGCCGAGAACACTTACAGTGACAGAATAAAACATTGCGGTTTAGAATGGTGAGTGTAGCTATATCATAATTAACTTTTTATTCAATTTTCAGGGCTTTATATATAAACCGCACAAAAGAAAGCAAATTGTTGGCATATTTACATTGCTATGGTAATAATAGTAGCACATGGAAAGCAACTGTCACAAACACCACTAAACTTTGGAGGAATGATGGCACTTACAACAGTGTTGTGTACACTGACAATCTCAACTGCGAACAGAAAACTTGCAGTTATGCTGTATTAGGACTCGTCTCGAATATGATTGGGCAGTACGTTAATGAAAGGAAGATTACAGTAGAGTGCTGCGTGGATATTCAATCCATACGCGGGAACCATCCAGTGAGAAGACACAACTTTCGTGACAATGGCTCGAAACTGAGTGATGTCACACTAATGGTTGAAGGTAAACCATTGTATGCAACAAAAGCGGTAAGTCCGTTTTAAAACTTTTTTGTTACAATACAACAAAATTGCAGACGCTAGCGTGTTTTTCCCCAGTGTTCCATGCAATGTTCTACTCTGATTTCAAAGAGAAAAATGAGAATATGGTTGAGTTGAAAGATGTGAAGTTTGAGGACTTTGAAGAATTCCTTTAGCTTTTGTACCATTGTAGCGTTGAAATAACTAGTAATGTTTTTAGCTTTCATGTTTTCTGAAAACAAATATATTTCAGCCAAAAACGTTGAGAGCCTTCTTATCCTTGCCGATCGTTACAACACACCAATGATAACCGAACATTGCGAGTCGTTCCTCATTTCAACAATCCGCGTTAAAACTCATGAGAAATTAGAATATGCAGAAAAATATCAACTTTTAAGCTTGCAGGTAGTATAGTTCTGGCATAACAAAAAATATTTTGTGTTTATAGACCGAGTGCGTCAGTTCCATTGAAACTTTACCATCATATGAAGCAGCATGTGTTGAAGTCGAAAAACGGGATAAGACGACCATGGTTGGTCTCATCCACAAAGCTATTGCTATGATGAAGAAAATGACAACTACTACAGCAACTGCTTCTGCATAACTCTATACAGCAATACCAAATTTTTTGTTTTAATTTGTTTTGTCTCAATAAAACTACAACGGCTGCACATCTTTGCGTTTTGAATGGATCACAATTCAATAAAAATACATCATAAACGAATAAAATGATTTTTCAATTTTTTTAGTTTTGACACCTACCGCTCCTAAAATTTTTGAAAGGAAAAATCGCGAAAAACGGGAAAGTCAGAGAAAGGCTATGTCAGGCGCAACAGGTGGTGCATACGCATATCTGCCGCGTCATTCGTGATGGCTCATTGTTTGAGAAATACCATCTGCCTACCATTGTTGCTCACTCAATCGATAAACCACATTTTCTCAGATACATTACGCACACACTGTTCCATCGCCTTCGTCTTCTTTATTTACTGCTGAATTTCTTTACCTCAACGTTTTTATTTTCAGAAACCATGACAACATATACGAGTATTAGTAATACCAGCTTCAGTATAAAATTTGAAACTGAAAATTTTGATCGAGCTGAGAAGACTCACAGCAACCGAGTCAAACATTGCGGTTTGGAATGGTGAATCTAAAAATATGATAACTAACTTTTTATTTATTTTCAGGTCTTTATATATAAATCGCACCGAAGAAAGCAAATTGTTGGCATATTTACATTGTTATGGTAATAACAGCAACGCATGGAGTGTAAATATTACAAACACCACTAAACTTTGGAGAAATGATGGCACATACAGCAGTGGTGTGTTCACGGAGGAATTCAACTGTGAACAAAAAAATTGCAAGTATGCTACATTAGGATTCATTTCGAATGTCGTTGACCAGTTCGCACATGATGGAAAAATTACAATAGAGTGTTGTGTAGATATTGAATCTATTAGTGGGAATCATCCAGAAAGAAAGCATAACTTCCATGACAATGAGTCGAAACTCACTGACGTCACATTACTGGTTGAAGGTAGACCACTGTACGCAAATAAAGCGGTTAGTTCATCCTGAAAATCTTTTTTCAATACAACAAGGTTGCAGACGCTAGCGTTTTTCTCCCCAGTGTTTCACGCAATGTTCTTCTCTGACTTCAAAGAAAAAAATGAGAATGTCGTTGAGTTGAAAGATGTGAAGTTTGATGACTTCGAGGAATTTCTTCAGCTCTTGCATCATTGTAGCGTGGAAATCAATGGTAACTTTTTTAGCTTCAAAGTTCACTCAAAACAAATATATTTCAGCCGAAAACGTTGACAGCCTTCTTATCCTTGCGGACCGTTACAACACACCAATGGTCACCAGTCAATGCGAGTCGTTCCTAGTTTTGACAAAGCGAGTTAAAATTCATGAGAAATTAGGATATGCGGAAAAATACCAACTTATAGGATTGCAGGTAGTATAGCTATATCATACCAAAAATATTTTGTGCTTATAGACCAAGTGCGTCAGTTCCATTGAAACACTCCCATTATATGAAGCAGCATGTGTTGAAGTCGAAAAACGGGACAAGACGACCATGGTAGGTCTCATTCACAAAGCGATCGCAATGATGAAGAAAATGACAACAACTACAACAACCGCTCCTGCATAATTCTATCTACAGTACCGCACTACCAGTTTTTTGTTTTAATTTGTTTCGTTTCAATAAAACTCCAATTGACTGCATCTTCCTGCGTTACGAATAAGACACATCTTCTCATGAACGAAAAAAGGGCTCCTCGGTCGTGTTCGTTCTTTTGCACGCGTAAGACCTACGCTACAGATTTTCCATTTCGCTGTTGTTTCACTATGATGCATGGATCGATATTCTTAATCCACTGACATGGCCACCAAATATTCGTACGATCTTTTTGTGACCGTTGCATAAATCAATGAGCCACCAGCACACCTGCTCGAAACGCAGATCTCCTTGCGTTACATAGCGCGTCTTTAACATTTCTTTCTTCCATAATTATTTTTCCTAAAATTAATCTTCCAGAAGTCATGACAACATATACAAGTATTAGTAATACCAGCTTCAGTATTAAATTAACAACTGCAAATTTCTATCGAGAGACGAGCATTAGCAGCGACTTAGTGACACATTGCGGTTTAGAATGGTGAATCTAGCTATGTGATAATTAACTTTTTATTTTATTTTCAGGGCGTTTTATATACACCGTACAGAAGAAAGTAAATTATTGGCTTTTTTACATTGTTTCGGAAATAACAGCAACGCATGGAGTCTGAATATTACAAACACCATTAAACTTTGGAGAAATGATGGCACATACAGAAGTGGTGTGTTCACGGATGAGCTCAACTGTGAACGAAAAAATCGCAAATACGCTATATTAGGACTTATCTCGAACATTGCTGATCAGTTCGCACATGATGGAAAAATTACAGTAGAGTGTTTCGTAGATATACAATCTATTAGTGGAAATCATCCAGAGAGAAGACATAATTTCCATGACAATGATTCGAAACTGAGTGATATCGCACTAATGGTTGAAGGTAGACCACTGTATGCAAATAAAGTAGTAAGTCCGTTTTGAAAAGTTCTGTTCCAATATAACAAAATTGCAGATGCTAGCATGTCTTTCCCCAGTTTTTCATGAAATGTTCTATTCTGACTTCAAAGAGGAACATGAAAATATCATTGAGTTGAAAGATGTGAATTTTGAAGATTTTGAAGAATTTCTTCAGCTTTTGTATCATTGCAGCGTAGAAATCGATGGTTACTTTTTTAGCTTCCAAGTTTTCTGTAATCAAATATATTTCAGCCGAAAACGTTGACAGCCTTCTCTCACTTGCAGATCGGTACAATACACCTATGATCACCAGCCAATGCGAGTCGTTTCTCATTTCGACAAATCAAGTTGAAACTCACAAGAAATTAGGATATGCGGAAAAATATCAACTTATAGGCTTGCAGGTAGTATAGCTCTGGCATAACAAAAAATATTTTGTATTTATAGACCAAGTGTATCAGTTCCATTGAAACGCTTCCATCTTATGAAGAAGCAGTGAAGTTGAAGTTGAGAAACGGGACAAGATGTCCAATGTTGGACTCATCTACACAGCGATTGCAATGATGAAGAAAATAACAGCGTCGACTACAACAGCAACAAACAATCCATAATTTTATCTATCGCTTCGCAATATACATTCCAGATTTTTAAAAACATACTTCGTCTGAATAAAATTACTAACTTCGTTGCCCTTTCCTCCGTTTCAAATAGCAAACATTTTACTCAATAAATAATAATCATATAAAATGGCTTTCCAATCGGACTTGCTCTGACGCACGCGTACGCAAGGCCTACCGCATAGATTGTTCATCACACTGCCATTTCATTACGATCCATAAATCGATATTTGCAATCGACTGGTATCATTACTGTTTTAACGCATACGCAAGGCCCTTCGTTCTATTTTATTGTACAGTATTTAAGAAAGAACATCTGTCTACCATTGGTGCTCACTCAATCGATGAACCACATTTTCTCAGATACATTACGCACACACTGTTCCATTGCGTTACCTACGTCTACTTTATTTACTGCTGAGTTTCTTCATTTCATCGTTTTTATTTTCAGAAACCATGAAAACATATACGAGTATTAGTGATACCAGCTTCAGTATCAAACTGATTACTGCAAACTTCAATCTTACTGAGAGAACTTACGACGATCGAGTCAAACATTGCGGACTAGAATGGTGACTTTGGATATTATGAATTCGAAAACCGTTTCAAATTTTTTTAGGGCGTTTTTTATATATCGTTCAGAAGAAAACAAATTCTCCGTATGGTTACATTGTTATGGTAACAACAGCAACGCATGGAGTGCAACTGTCAAAAACACCATAAAGTTTTGGAAGATTAATGGTACATATGGTAGTGTTGCATTTACTGATAAGCTTAACTGTGAACAAAAAATGTGCGGGTGGGTTTTATCCACATCGACTGCTGTTGATCAGTATGTTCACGACAAAAAGTTAACAATTGACTTTTGCGTCGATATTCAATCCATATGCGGGAACCATCCAGAGAGAAGACACAATTTCCATGACAGTGATTCGAAACTCAGTGATGTCGCACTTATGGTTGAAGATAAACCCTTGTATGCAAATAAAGCGGTAAGTCCGTTTTGAAAATTATTGTTCCAATGCAACAAAATTGCAGACGCTGGCGTGTTTCTCCCCAGTGTTTCATGCAATGTTCTTCTCTGACTTCAAAGAGAAAAATGAGAATGTGGTTGAGTTTAAAGATGTGAAGTTTGATGACTTTGAGGAATTTCTTCAGCTTCTGTATCATTGTAGCGTAGAGATCCATGGTAAATTTTCTAGCTTTGAAGTTTTCTGAAATCAGATATATTTCAGCCGGAAACGTTGACAGCCTTCTTATCCTTGCCGATCGTTACAATACACCAATGATCACCAGCCAGTGCGAGTCGTTCCTGATTTCGACAAATCGAGTTAAAACTCATGAGAAATTAGAATATGCAGAAAAATATCTACTTATTGGCTTGAAGGTAGTACAACTCTGTCATAAAAAAAGTGTTTTGTGTTTATAGACCAAGTGTATCAGTTCCATTGAAACACTCCCATCATATGAAGCAGCATGTGTTGAAGTTGAAAAACGGGACAAGACGACCATGGTTGGTCTCATCCACAAAGCGATTGCGATGATGAAGAAAATGACAACAGCGACTACAACCGCAACAACCAATCCATAATTTACTATACGTTTGTTCCGATCCGCAATAAAAGTCTATTATTCTGTCGTTTTTTACGATCCATAGACATCAATATCAGATTAACACGGTCACCAATTACAAAAACATGCTCTCGGCCAATCTCTCCATTACTGTTTCTTAATTGATCGATAATAGATATTCTAAAAGCAGATGTACATGTAATCTTATGCAGCTGTTGCGTACTCAATCGATGAGCCCCATCTGCTCGAAAACGCAGAGCATACGCAGTGCCCGCTGCGTTTCATTTTGCGTTCTCAACATTACCACGTTTCATCTTTCTGTACACGAATAATTTTTGCAGCAACCATGACTACATTCACTAGTGCTAGTAACACCAGCTTCAGTATCAAATTGACTACTGAAAACTTCAATAGTCCTGACAAAACTTACAGCGATCGAGTGAAGCTTTACGGTTTGGAATGGTAAGTCTAATCAGAAAATTTGGCGACTTCAATAAAACTTTCAGGGATTTTTATATTTATAAATCAGATGAAGATACCATATCAGCATTCTTACATTGCTACGGCAACAATAGCAACACTTGGAGTGTAACTGTTGAGAACACAATGCTACTTTATGCTAACGATGGCGCAACTTCTAGTATTACGAGAACGGATGAGCTTAGCTGTGAACAAAAAGATAGTGGATATGCAGCATTCACAAACGTTTCTAATGTTAATGAGCATTTTGTTCATGAAGGAAAATTAACCATAGGGTGTTGCGTGGAGATTAAATCCATTTCTGGGAATCAACCAGAAAGAAAACATGACTTCCAAGATAAGGATTCGGAACTGAATGATGTCACACTAATGGTTGAGGAAAGACCATTTTATGCTGGTAGACAAGTCAGTATTTATTTAATTTTAATTTTCTAGCTAACAAAATTACAGATGTTATCTTGTGTTTCTCCAGTTTTTCACGCAATGTTCTTTTCTGATTTCAAAGAGAAATCAGAAAATGTGATCACATTGAAGGAGGTGAAGTTTGATGAGTTTGAGCGTTTCCTGCAGTTGTTGTATCAATGCAGCGTGGAGATCGATGGTAATACATTTTTTTGTTCATAGCTTCTAACAATCTTTTAGCCGCAAACGTTGATAGTCTCCTCATGCTTGCTGATCGATTCAATACACCAATGATCACGCAACGATGTGAATCATTCCTTTCATCTACTGCTCACATCAAAAACAATGAAAAACTTGAGTATGCTGAGAAGTATTCGTTACTTGGACTTCAGGTGAGTTTTTAAAAGTATACTGAAAAACTATGAAATTCTTAGATGAAATGCATCAACACCATTGAGACAATTCCGGCGTATGAAGAAATGTGCGTTGATGTCGAAAAAAGAAACAAGACTACTTTGGTTGGTCTCATTCACAAAGCAATCGTGATGATGAAGAAAATGACAACGGCTACATCAACTGCAACAGCTGATCCATAATTTAATTCGCTTTTATTTTTTCCAATAAACATTCTACTGTGCTCTGTTTACTCTTGATTTACACCGATTGCGTCAATCAAAGATCCATATGCGACTCCGCAGTGCGTGTATACGTTTCTTCTATCGAGATCTCGCGAACCATACGTGCGACACCTGGTCAGTGCCTTCTCTTCTCATGCATACTCCATCACACAACAATTCGCGCAATCTAATGTGTCATCATTGCGCAGTCGATCAATAAGATCTTCATTTACGTACGAATTACGCACGAATCTCCTCTTACCTTATATTTTGTTGCAATCATTTTCTTTTACTTTTTACAGTTTTTCTTTTACACTTCATCGTCATAGACATATATTTCAGACATCATGACAACTTATACCAGTATCAGTGACACCAGCTTCAGTATCAAGTTTACAACTGCCAACTACAACGACACTGAAAAAAGTTATAGTAAACGAGTTAAACATTGCGGATTGGAATGGTATGTTCTAAATTTTGAATCAAACAATATCCTTCACATTTAGGGTTGTATACGTCTATCGTTCGCAAGACAACAAGTTGTGCGTCTTTTTGGCTTGTTTCGGCAACAACACTAATAACTGGAATACGTCCATCAAGAATACTACAAAACTTTATAGAAACGACAACACATTTGTGTGGGACAGTTATTTTAATGACCACGACTGCGAGAAAAAGCATTGGGGATGGCACGGCTTCACCCATATGGATGAACTTACTGATGAGTTCATTAACGATGGAAAAATTACCGTAGAGTGTGTTGTTGAAATTCAAGCGATTTTTGGCAATCATCCGGAAAGAAAACACAATTTTCATGATAAAGACTCAAAATTAAGTGATGTTGCGCTAATGGTTGAAGACAAACCGTTTTATGTGAATAAGGCGGTAAGTGATTTTTAGTATTGAAAAAATTCACAACACAGGAAATTTCAGATGCTAGGATGCTTTTCACCAGTATTTCATGCCATGTTCTACTCGGATTTCAAAGAGAAGAATAAAGATAAGGTTAAACTGGAAGACGTGAAACAAGATGATTTCGAGCGATATCTTCAATTATTGTATCAATGCAGCGTTGAAATCGACGGTAGCGTGTTTTTCAATTTATAAAGTTGAATAATTTTTTCAGCAACAAACGTCGACAGCCTTCTCATGCTTGCCGACCGTTACAATACACCGATGATTACGCTACAATGTGAATCTTTCCTCCTCGCTACAAGTACTGTAAAAAAACATGAAAAACTAGCGTACGCGGAGAAATATCTACTGTTAGGCTTAAAGGTACTGAAATTTCTTCTTGATATTTAATCATATCAATTTTAGACCAATTGTGTCAGCTCAATTGAAACCCTACCAGCATACGAAGAAGCATGTGTTGGGGTTGAGAAAAGGGACAAGACAACCATGGTTGGTCTCATTCACAAAGCGATTGCGATGATGAAGAAAATGACAACTACTGCTGCAACTACAGCAGCTAATCCATAATTTGAATCTCTTTTCTGTTTCTGAATAAACATTCCAATGATCTCTGTTTAATTTTGATTCAAACCAAACACAGCAATCAAGTATCTAATAGTAAGGCGTATCTGTAGTACGTGTGTGGATTTCTTCTATCGATACCTCATGAACCATACATGCTGGTCAGTGTCCTTTTCTGTATGTTGTGTAGTTCATTAAGGTGTTATCGAGAAAGAAGGTCTACATTGCCCCGATCGGCCATTTTTGGTAGTGTCCTCTTGCAGCATGCTGAAGACCTGCGTATGGTGGGATGGTTTTCCTCTTCTGTTAGTTGAGTGCCCAGTAACGTGTAGATCTCCTATCGGGGAGGACGTCTTACCTTACCAAAATCGACCACCCCTGACGGTGTTCTCTGCCATATGCTGGCCACATTTCACCACGTTTCCTTCCCATTACCTGCATGAAATCTCAATGCCAGTGTTGCATCGTCGATCAATCGACTGGATATGCATGGTGGAAAGGCGTAGAGCGTACGCACGGATTCTTGTGTATACCTTATTCATTTTTCTTTATTTTTCTCTTACATTTTCCAAATCGTTATCATAATATTGTTCTTCAGAACTCATGTACACAAGCATCAGTGATACCAGCTTCAGTATCAAACTGATTACTGCAAACTTCAATCAAACTGAGAAAACTTATAGTGAACGAGTGGAGCACTGCGGATTTGAATGGTAACTATTTTTTTCGAAACTCAAAACACGTACTTACATTTTTAGGGCGTTCTATATATGCCGTTCCAACGATAACAAACTACACATATATTTGTCATGTTATGGAAACAACAGTAACGGATGGAACACAACAGTGAAAAATACAACCAAACTCTGGAAAAATGACAATACATGTCAAATGAATAGCTACATTAGAGATTACGACAACGAAAACAAAACTTGGGGCTGGTGCGGGTTTCTTCCTATTGCTGAGGTATCTGCTGGATACACTCAAGATGGAAAAATAACTGTTGAATGTATTGTCGAAGTTCAATCTATAATTGGAAATCAACTAGGAAAGAAGCATGACTTTGCTGTCAAAGACTCGCAATTCAGCGATATTGCATTGCTGGTTGAAGGAAAACATCTCTATGTAAATAGGATGGTAGGAAACAAACAAAGCTTATTTTTAAAAATTTTCCATTAATTCAGATGTTGGGATTCTTTTCCCCCGTATTTCATGCCATGTTTTTCTCTGATTTCGCAGAAAAATCTAAGGATGTGATTGAGTTGAAGGATATAAAATTCGATGAGTTTGAGCGATACCTGCGGTTGTTACATCAATGCAACGTTGAAATTAATGGTAATGAAAAGAGCGTCAAACCTGTGGATTTATAAAGAATGCGTTCAATTATTTGAAAAACTATCTATTCTCAAAATTTCAGCATTGAAAGTTTTTTTCAGTCATGAACGTCGACAGCCTCCTTATGCTTGCCGATCGGTATAACACACCAATAATCACTAGAAAATGCGAATGGTTCCTGTTTTCCACAAGCAGTGTGAAGAAACATGAAAAATTAGCATACGCGGAAAAGTATCTACTAACAGGCTTACAGGTACTCAAATTTACCTTTGATAATTAATCATATCAAATTTTAGACAAAGTGCGTCAGCTCAATTGAGACTCTCCCAGCCTACGAGGAAGCATGTGTTGATGTTGAGAAACGGGACAAGACGACCATGGTTGGTCTAATCCACAAAGCGATTGCAATGATGAAGAAAATGACAACAACTACAACTAATAATCCATAATTTTGTCTACCGATTGGTTTTTTCTGCAATAAAAATTCAACCCACAAATTAACGTTTAAAACAGAAAAAAACGTTTCGCAAAGTTTTTAATCAAACATTGTTTTTTGCAGCTGATAATACAGGTGGCAATTATGTTTCTCAATGTTGACATTGTTGGGAAGTGCTGAGTATACTTTATTGATAAGACTATCATTGGCAGCATAGTTTTTTCTCTTTCCCTTTTTTCGATTCATTTCATTGATATCATATTTTCAGTTAACATGACCACCTACGAAAACATAAGCGAAACATGTTTTAAAATAACGTTTGAAACCGAACATTTCACTCAAGTTGGAAAAACTTACAGTGATCGAATTACGCATTGTGGATTAGACTGGTAAGTGTACAATAATTGAATCGTTTAAAAAATTTTCTAGGATTATCTGTGTATCTCATTCCGAAAATGAACATCTCAGCTTTTACCTGAATTGCTTTGGAAATAACAGTAATACCTGGAATACAACTATCGAAAATACAGGTTACATCCGGAAAAATGGCGAAACGTTAGTGTGGAGCGATTACGTTAAAGAGTATAACTGTGATAAAAAGTGTGGCGGATGGCTCGACTTGTTGCCAATGTTCAGGATTCGTGATGGACTTGTTCGAGGTGAAAAAATCTCATTCGAGTGCACTGTCGAGATTAAATCCATTATTGGGAATCAGCCGGAGAAGAAACATGACTTTCGAGTCAAGGATTCGATATTAAGTGATGTCGCATTATTGGTGGAAGGGCAGCATCTTTACGTTAACAAGGGGGTATACAGCTATAATATTTCAAAATAAATAGTTATGTTCAGACGTTAGCATTTATCTCACCAGTATTTTATGCGATGTTCTTCTCCGAATTCAAGGAAAAATCAAAAGATGTAATCGAGTTGAAGGATATGAAGTTCGACGAGTTTGAACGATACCTCCAATTGTTGCACCAATGCAACGTGGAGATCGATGGTATAGAAAAAAGTTCTAAAAAAATATTCAAAGTATTTTTTTAGCCCGAAACGTTGAAAGTTTGCTTACACTAGCCGACCGAAACAATACACCGATGGTCACTCAACAATGCGAACTCTTTCTTTCTTCAACATGTCATGTCAAGAATAATGAGAAATTGGGTTACGCGGAGAAATTTCAACTGCTAGGGCTTCAGGTTACAAATTTCCTTTTTTTTTCGTTAATTGCTGTTCGTTGCAGTCCAAATGCATAGAGAGTATCAAAACAAAAGAACAACTTGAGGAAACTTGTGTGGAACTAGAGAAACGGGACAAGAAAACATTGATATGTATTTTGAACAAGGCGTTATCAATGGTGAAAGAATAAAGCATGAAAATTTTAATTTGTGGTTTTTTTGCGCTTTGTCGCAGTACACTCATGATGCGAAAGGCGTCAAGGCACCATCAGACTGACGTCTTTTGATGGTTCACTATGGATCGATATGTAAATCACATCCATTTCGCGGTTCTCGTTGCGCGACACAATGCGTACGCATGCCTCTTCTTGGATGCACCTATAATCTTCTTACGTAGTTTTTTAAAATTTGTTGCCAAAAAATTCCTTCAGAAATCATGTCTACAACGTACACAAGCATCAGTGACACCAGCTTCAGTATCAAGTTCACAACTGCCAACTACAATCAAACTGAGGAAACTTACAGTGAACGAAAGAAACACTGTGGGCTGGAATGGTAACTTTTTCAACTAACAATCGTAGCTAACCAAGACTAAGATAACTGTTTTACTGAAATACTGTCAATAAAATGTTCAGGGCGATATTTGTTTGTCGTTCAAATGAGGACAAGTTGCAAGTTATCTTACACTGTTACGGTAACAACAGTAATGGATGGAGCACAAAAATCAAAAATACCACAAATGTTTGGAAGAATGACAGCATAGGCAAAACGGCAAGCTACATTAAAGATTTTGACAGCGAAAACAAATGTTGGGGTTTTATTAGTCTTCTTCCTATCGCTACGTTATCTGATGGGTACATTCAAGATGGGAAAATAAACGTGGAGGTTATTATTGATATACTGTCAATATTTGGAAACCAACCAGAAAAGAAGCACGATTTTCTAGTCGAAGACTCGAAATTCAGTGACGTCGCATTGATGGTTGAGGGAAAACATCTCTACGTGAATAGGAAGGTAGGCAAAAATCACATCTCATCAGAATAACTATTCTGCATATCGACTGTTCAGATGTTGGGGTTCTTTTCTCCGGTGTTCCACGCAATGTTCTTCTCTGATTTCGCAGAGAAATCTAAAGATGTAGTTGAGTTGAAGGATGAGAAGTTCGATGAGTTTGAAAGATACCTACAATTGTTGCACCACTGCAGTGTTGAGATCGATGGTGAGAGCATTGAGACGCATTTTCCATTTCATTTTTCTTGTAGCCAAAAACGTCGAAAGTCTTCTTATGCTTGCTGACCGGTACAATACACCTGAAATCACTCAAAAATGCGAATCATTCCTCCATTCAACAATCCAAGTCAAGAATAATCAAAAACTGGCATACGCGGAACAGTTTCAATTGCTAGGACTTCAAGTAATAGTCTTACTAGTTATTTCTGGTAACCGTCAAGAATTACAGACAAAGTGCATAAACGACATTGATACAACACCAAAACTCGAGGAAGCCTGTGTGGAAATGGAGAAAAGAGATAAGAAGACATTGATGGGTCTCTTGACTAAAGCGATATCAATGTTGAAGAAATAACATTTTTATTTGTAAACAATGTTTTGTTTTTGCATTGACATGAAATTAAAACTTTTGTTTCCGATTTGAAAATACTTATTACAATAAGAGCACGCAGCTACCCAAAACACTCTATAAAAAGTGTACTATCTTGCAAACACCACCAAAACATAAAACTGCATATTATGATTTTTTATGGCGTTTTCGGCAAGTTTTCCGTGCTTTTCGGCAAAATTTATCCCTGAGCACGTCACTTAGATTGATCTGTTAAACCGTTTTCAATCGTTTTTCATCGACAAAGTGCTGAACGTTGCTGGACCACCTGCCCACATTGCGGGCTTTCTTATTCGTATAATTGCAACACGTCGATTAAATCAGACTGCAAACCTGTGGGTCAATGTATGCCCATCTAATTGCGTAAGACGCACTCCCGTACGGTACACTGGTTTTCTCTGACGCGTTGTCGCAGTACACTCATGACGCGAAAATCGTCAATGCACCATCGGATTGACGTCTTTTGATGGTTCACTGTGGATCGATATGTAAATTACGCCTCATTCGCGGTTCTCGTTGAACGACACAGAGCGTACGCAGGTTTCTTATTGTTCTCACTCATAATCTTTTTACGCAATGTTTTTGATTGTGTTTTTATTAGAATCTTTTAGAAGTTATGTGTACAATATACACGAGCATCAGTGACACCAGCTTCAGTATCAAAATGATGACGGAACGCTTCAACCAGACTAAGAGAACTTACAGTGATCGAGTGAGACATTGCGGGCTTGAATGGTAATTTATTTTTCAAAAAAAAATATTATTAATATAAAATAAGAATTTCTGCGAAAAATTACTGATACAATGTTCAGGGCGGTTTATGTGTGTCGTTCAACTCAGGACAATCTGCAAGTAATGTTACACTGTTACGGAAACAACAGTAATGGATGGAACACAAAAATCAAAAATACTACGAAAGTTTGGAAGAATGACAACACATGTACAACGGCAACCTACATTAAAGATCTTGACAGTGAACACAAGACTTGGGGTTTCGTCGCGTTTGTTCCCATTGCTAAGTTATCTAATGGATACACAAAAGATGGAGGAATAACTGTTGAATGCACTGTTGAAATTCAATCCATATTTGGAAATCAACCAGCAAAAAATCATGACTTTTTATTCGCAGACTCGGAATTTAGTGATGTCGCATTACTGGTTGAGGGGGTCCATCTCTACGTAAATAAGAAGGTAGGTGACAATTAGAGCTCATTTTCAAAATTTATCGAATATTCAGATGCTGGGGTCCTTTTCCCCGGTGTTCCACGCAATGTTCTTCTCTGATTTCGCAGAGAAATCTAAGGACGTTATTGAGTTGAAAGATGTGAAATTTTATGAGTTCGAGAAATATCTACAGTTGTTGCATCACTGCAGTGTTGAGATCGATGGTGAGAAAATTGAGATGCATATTCTAATTCAATATTTTTCCAGCCAAAAACGTCGAAGGTCTTCTCATGCTTGCCGATCGGTACAATACACCAGAAGTCACTCAAAAATGTGAATCATTTCTTGTTTCTACACTCACCGTGAAGAGCAATAAAAAACTGGCGTACGCGGAACAGTATCAATTGCTAGGAAGCATGTGTGGAGATGGAAAAACAAGATAAGAAGACATTGATGGGTCTCTTGACTAAAGCGATATCGATGTTGAAGAAAAAATAAATAACATAATCATCTGTGATTTTTGTTTTTTGTATTGACATGAAAATAAAATCTTTAATTCCGATTTGAAAAATACTGATAACAACAACAGCACAAAACTGCCGAAAGTATGCAAACGGCGCTCTATCGCTAGAATATAGCATTCCTGGTATCGGACACCTTGTCATATTTTCCGTACTTCTCGACAAAAATTTGCCTCTGGCTTTGAGTACGTATTGATCGTTTGGGTAATTCTCAATCATTCTGCATTTTTTTATATTGACACGAGTTTTCGTCATGTTTTTCCACTTTCCGACATAATTTGCCTCTGGGCACGTTTTTTCTACCATTCTCAATCGTTCTGCATTGACAAAGTGCTGAACGTTGCTGGACCATCTGCCCATCTTGCCCTCAGTTGCCCATCTTGCCCTCAGTGACCTCTTTAGTTGTACAATTTGCGTCATGTCATTGCCTTCTAACATTGATGAACATTGGATTCATCGATTAGATCAGGCTACTAGCCTGTGGAACAATGTGTGTCCATTTGCTTGCGTAGCATTTACTACCAAACGGTACACATGTTTTCTCTGACGCTCTCGTTTTGCGCTCTGCTGTACCATTCGGGAGGTCGTTAGACCGCATGTTCTCACCGTGTTTTTGTGTTTCTTGTGTTGACCCACTACTCTCATGTTTTATTTTACCACATCATCGTTTCAGTATTCATGATAACATACAAAAACATCAGTGAGACAAGCTTCAGCTTAAAATGGAAAACTGCAAGTTACACCCAAACTGAGAACAGCAATAGTGAGACGATCAAGCACTCCGGATTACGATGGTAATATTTTGTAACTGTATCGTTTTAAAACGTACCAATTTTGTCTTTTCAATGGTTCAAGTTTTCTGTATAATCATTTCAGGTATATAATAGTGAGAACCTCCCCGGAAAACAAGCTCTCAGTTTATTTAGCTACCAACGGTAGTAAAAATAATGTGTGGAGTATAAAACACAAGACTACTGCCAAATTATGGAAAGAAGATGGCACATTCTTTTCAAAAAGTCTTTCAACCGTTTACAACTCGGATCATAAAGATTGGGGGTATAGCAATATGATGTCTATCGACGAGCTTTCGAATGGATACATTGAAAATGAGATGATCACAATTGAATTTGTTATGGAAATCGTATACATCACTGGAGTCCATCCAGAAAGAAAACATGACTTTTATGTCAATGATCCGGAGTTGAGTGATATTGCACTGATGGTGGGCGGCACACCATTGTACGTTAGTAAACATGTAAGTCAAAGCCAAACTGACTATAAATAATCCATTGATTTTCAGACGCTTTCTTGTTTGTCACCGGTGTTCCGAGCGATGTTCCATTCGAACTTCAAAGAGAAAAATCAAAAAGTCATTAAGTTGGGAGATGAGAATCATGTGAAGTTTGAGCAATATCTTCAGTTGTTGTACCAATGTAGTGTAGAGATTGATGGTTAGTGTTCTCAGACTTTTTAGTTTCATCACATTTCCGAAATATCACTTTGATGACTTATTTAGAATAATAGATACGTAAATATAAAAAAGGTTTTAGCCTTTAACGTTGGCCATCTTCTTATGCTTGCTGACAAATACAACACTCCGACAGTCACTCAGCAATGTGAAACATTTCTTCTATCAACGAAAATGGTCAAAACTAGTACTAAACTGAAATATGCGGAAGACTATGGATTATCTGCTGCATTAGTAGGCTTTTGGTTTTTTTCCTACAAATTATTTTTTAATTTCAGAAATACTTTGTTAATTCGATTGAAACTTTGCCAGATTATGAAGAAGCATGTGTGGAGGTGGAACAAAGAGACAAAAAGACAATGGTTGGACTGATTCATAGAGGGATTGCGATGATGAGGAAAATGGTTAAACCCAAGTAATAAAACTCTAAAATTGAAACAAAATAATATTTCTTTTTTTCTTTGAATTTTTGAATAATTAATTGTGATAAACAATTTTTCACTTGATTTGAAAATATTACAGTTCTTGGAATTGACACGAGGCGCAGAAAGTCCAAAAACCACACAAACCTGAAAATTGTTTTTGTTTGTACGAGAAGACTACCCACCCAACAAAAAATTGTCCTGCATTATCGTAGTCTTTAATGTTGCTGGACCACCTGTCGATCTTACGGTTCTTGTTCGCATACCTCTCGTTCATCGAGAAATACACCTCAAATCAATTAAATCTGGACCACCTGCCAATTTCTCGTCTACCATAAGATACATCTTTCATCGATTAAATCAGACTGCCCACCTATATGACGATATGTGCCCACCCGCTTGCGTCGAATCTCGCATGTTTTTGCGGTCTTTTTTGGTTCAATGCTTTAATGCGTTGCGTTGATGAGTCAATCATTCTGTCTGAATAAATTCCTATATTTCAGCATCCATGTTAGAATACATAAGCATCAGTGATACAAGCTTCAGCTTAAAATGGAAAACTTCAAGTTACACTCAAACTAAAAGCAGCTATAGTGAACCAATCAAACACTCCGGATTAGAATGGTAATATTTTGTGACTTCTAACCGTTCCCTGTATTGTTTTGAAATGTGTCTGTTTTGTTGTATTGATTATTGAAACTTTCTATAACATTTTTTCAGGTACATAATCGTGAGCACTACCTCGGAGAACAAATTAGCAGTTCATTTAGGAACTCACGGTATTAACAGTAATGCTTGGCACATCAAACACAATACTACCATCAAAGTTTGGAGAGATAATGACACATTCATATCCAAAGAATATACGAACCCTTTCAACTCGGATAATAAATGTTGGGGGGTATGATAATATGATGCTAATTGACGATCTCTCGGATGGTTACATTCAAGATGAGATGATTACAGTTGAGTGTGTTATGCAAATTGAATACATCACTGGAATTCATCCAGAAAGAACGCATGACTTTTACATCAACGATCCGGAGTTGAGTGATGCTGCTCTGGTGGTGGGTGGCACACCATTGTACGTTAGTAAACATGTAATGTAAAGCCAACTGATTCTGAGGAGTTGTTTGATTTCCAGATGCTTTCTTGTTTATCGCCAGTGTTTCGAGCAATGTTCAACTCGAACTTCAAAGAGAAAGATCAGAAAATTATTGAATTGGGAGACGAGAACCATGTAAAATTCGAGCAATTCCTTCAGCTGCTGTACCATGGCAGTGTAGAAATTGATGGTAGAGTAAAACTTTTGTTCATACGTTTGGTGTTATATGACTTTCTCAACAGATTTTATTTAGTTTTACTACACACATTTAAGAAACAAAAAAATTTTCAGCCTCAAACGTTGGGCATCTTCTCATGTTTGCTGATAAATACAACACTCCGATGATCACTAAACAATGTGAAGAATTTCTTCTTACAACGACCAAGCTCAAAACTAGTACTAAACTGAAATATGCAGAAGCTTATGGATTATCTGCGACATTAGTATAACTTTTATTCTCGATCTGTTAATCGAACTTTGATTTCAGAAATTCTTCATAGACTCAATCGAAACTTTGCCGGACTACGAAGCAGCATGTTTGGAAGTTGAACAACGAGACAAAAAGACACTGGTTGAGCTGATTCACAGAGCGATTGCAATGATGAAAAAAATGGTTACACCCAAATCATGAAATTCCCAATCTGAAACAAAATAATATTTCTTCCTTCACTAAGTTTTTGATTTGATGTTTCGAATAAAATATCGACTCAAAAAAACTGTTCTACATCATCATTGTCTTTAATGTTGCTGGGCCACCTGTCGGTCTTACAGGTCCCATTTGCATTGATTAAATTAGACTGCCCACCTGTAAGACAATGTGTGCCTACCCGCTTGCGTCGAACCTCGTATGTTTTCGCGGGTCTTTTTTTGTTGCGTTGACCTGTCATTCCATCATTTTCTCGCCATACATATTCACAACGGACTATTGTTTTATTCACATAGCAATTGCAATGATGAAGAAAATGGTGGCGCTTAAAGCTTGAAATTTTCCTTCATTCTTCTGTTTTTGTATTATTTTTCATTTTCATGAATAAAAATTTCGATTGAAGTAATTTTCCACTGAATTCTAAAACCATACGGTTTTCGTGACCGTTTGCAGCAAAACACGCGCGAAAATCCTTCGCGAAATTCGTTATCGATCAAAGAGAAAGCACTGACCCACCGCAAAACGATCTAGACAGTTCCAATCTGAACTAGACCACCTGGTGATGTATTGTTTAGTCGGTCTTGTGAACTGGTGCACCTGTCGATTTCGCAGGCCACCTCATTTGTGTTACTTGCGTCACTTCACTGTTCTTTTTTCTCTTTTTAACGTATGACTGTATATCAGCGATAATGGTAACTTACACGAGCCACAGCGACACCAGCTTCAGTTTGAAATGGGAAATTGAGAATTTCGATCAAACTATCCGCAACAAGAGTAGCTCAATCAAACACGCTGGCATAGAATGGTATTATTTTATTGTAGCTAGTTTATTTTATCTTTCCATATTTAAGGTTTATAATTGTAAGGCCTTCTGCTGACAACAGGAATCTGGCCGTTTATCTCGGCGTTGGTGGTATTAGAAGCAATGGATGGGAAATAAAACAGACGACTCTTATCAAAGTTTGGAAAAACGATGGCACATTTGCTTCCACAAAATTGGATAAAACGTTTGATTGCGATCATAAAACTTGGGGGTATGAAAAGATCATGGCACTCACCGAACTTGCGAACGGGTATATTCAAAACGGGAAACTCACCGTTGAATGTGTTATGGAACTTGAATCAACAAACGGAATTCGTCCGGAGAGAAAACATGACTTTTCTGTCAATGATAAAAAGTTGAGTGATGTTGCACTTAAAGTCGAAGGAAAACCATTGTACGTCAGTAAACACGTAAGACAGAAAAACTTGACACCAGGGAGCTAACAAAATTTCAGATGCTCTCTTGCCTCTCGCCAGTATTCTATGCAATGTTCAACTCAGGTTTCAAAGAAAAGAGGCAGAAAGTCATCGTGCTGCCTGATGATAAACATGAAGAGTTTGAACAGTTTTTGCAGTTACTGTACCAGTGCAGTGTGGAAATTAGTGGTTGAGTGAAACTTTATTTCTTGAAATCATTAATAATTTAAGCATCCAATGTTGAATATCTCCTTGCTCTTGCTGACAAATATAATACCCCAATGATTACTGAACGATGTGAAGCATTCCTTCTTGCCACGACTCAACTCAAAACTAGTGAAAAACTGAAACATGCGGAAACTTATGGACTTACTAACGCCGTGGTATGCCGTTAAAACTAACTACATAAACAGTACGTAATTCCAGAAAATCGTCATAAACGCTATTGGTACATTGCCGGAGTATGAAGCAGCATGTGTTGAGGTGGGGAACCGGGACAAGAAGACCATGGTTGGACTGATTCATAGAGGAATTGCGATGATGAAGAAAATGGTGGCTTCGAAACCATAAAAAATAATTCCTCATGAAACATTAACTTTCACGATCCTTTTTTCTTCATTTCACTCATTGTTTCATTTTTAATTTTTGCCAATAAACAATGATTCCAATTTTCATGTCAACGTTTCATGATGCAAAATTCCGGACCCTTCACAGAGTTTCTCGAATTTCTCGACGGACTTCCTCTTACTTATAATGTCTTCCTCTACAAATGGCATGCATGACCACCTGCAGATGTTTTGTTTTTCTTGGCCTGCCTAACGTACCGTTCATCCGCCATTGTACAAAATGCGTTTGTGGTAAAATGTTTCTCCGCGCTGCAGCCCACAAACATGGTTTATCGATTTTTGTGTTCTTTTCTACCTCGCTCAAATCTCATTTCTTTAAGATTCTGGCTACCCCTGCGTACGCTATTGTGTCCTCAGCAATAAACCTCTAACGTTTCTTCCCCCGACCACCTCAGCATGCGCTACATCGATTTACTGGTCCACCTGTCGTCTTTGCTCATTTGTATTCCTTGCGTCATTTTACTGTACCTTATTAATTTTCTACGTTTATAACCGTATTTCAGAAATCATGTTAACATACACGAGCATCAGTGACACCAGCTTCGGTTTGAAATGGGAAATTGAGAATTTCGATCAAACTATCCGCAACAAGAGTGACGTAATAAAGCACGCCAACATAGAATGGTATTATTTTAAATGTTGCTGGTTTATTTTATCTTTCCATATTTAAGGTACATAATTGTAAAGCCTTCTGTGGACAATAACAATCTCGCAATTTATCTTTACACTAGTGATGTTAAAGGAAATGGATGGGAAATAGAACACCAGACTATTATCAAAGTCTGGAAGGACGACGGCACGTTTGTGTCGAAAAAACTGGATAAACCGTTTGAATGCAAAAATAGAGGTTGGGGATATGAAATCGTGATGCCACTTTCCCAACTTTCAAATGGGTATCTTCAAAATGGGAAGCTCACAGTTGAATTAGTTGCTGAGCTTGAATCCGTAACCGGAATCATTCTCGAGAAGAAACACGACTTTTATAACGATGATCCTAAGTTGAGTGATGTTGCACTATTGGTAGGAGGAAGGCCCTTGTACGTTAGTAAACATGTAAGTTGTGAGAGTTCGGAATTAAGATAACTAAAGATTTCAGATGCTTTCCTGCTTCTCACCAGTATTCTATGCGATGTTCAACTCAAATTTCAAAGAAAAAGAGCAGAAAGTCATTGAATTAGAAGAAAATCATGAGAAGTTTGAGCAGTTCTTACAGCTTTTGTACCACTGCAGTAAGATTAATGGTACAGTAATTTTTCGTTCATATAATCAGTAATAATTTAAGTCTCCAACATTGGGTACCTTCTAATGCTTGCTGACAAATACAACACTCAAATGATCACTAAACAATGTGAGGAATTCCTTCTTGATACAACGAAACTCAAAATCGGTGACAAACTGAAATATGCGGAAACTTATGGATTGCATGGTACAGCGGTATGTTGTACGGTTAAACAAAAAACAGTATTTTTTTCAAGAAAATTCTCATAAACGATATCGAAAAATTGCCGGAGTACGAGGCGGCATGTGTGGATGTTGAAAAACGAGACAAAAAGACAATGGTTGGATTGATTCATAAGGGGATTGCGATGATGAAAAAAATGGTGGCTTCTAAACCATAAATGCTCAATTTCAATGGATGGCTCAATTTCACAATCAATTTCACAATCATTTTTTCCTTCTTTTCACTAATTGTATAATTTTGCACATTTCCAAATAAATGATCGAATTCTGATGCCGATGTTCCATAGTGCAAACTTTGAAAGTCCTACACTGGTTGCTATACCTAGATTCTTGCACGGTACACACCTTACGTCCCTCGTACGTTATACGGTGTCTCTAACTCTCGCTTGCGCACTATTCCGCCAGGTATCCTCGCGCTAATGTACCTCCCTTTCGGGAGGATGTGGGTAATACTCCAATAGGAAACCTCGCGATTTCTCCTACATGAACTAACAGCTCTAATTGTCGCACGTGGTGCGCAACACACCTGCTGATTTTATCTATTGCATGAATCGTTCCATCAATGTCTAGTGTCAATCCAAATAAGATTGGTAATTAAGATTTGTCCACAGAAATACAGAACACCTGCACTCTTTTACCATATGACTAGGTCAGGTCAGATTTGTCCACATTTGTGTAAATCAACGCACCATTGTGTTTCTCTACACTACTAATATTCTTTTTTGTTTTTCTTTCACTTGTGGACCTATTTTTCCTATTTTTCAGTGGAAATGTCAAATTACACAAAAATCAGTGATTCAAGCTTCCGAATCAATTGGAAAACTTCGAAGTTCGCCCAAAAAACTATAAACAAAACCGATCCAGTAAAACATAGTGAACTAACATGGTAATAAACAAAAATCAAAAAATTAACACATTATGTTTTAGGTCGATTGAGACTCAGAATCTAAACAATATGCTGAGTGTTTACCTTATCTGCGATGGTAACAACAGTAATGAATGGAATGTAACGGTCGAAGCCAATTTCAAAATTGTGAAAAACGATGGCACATCTGTATCGAAAGCTTTCTTAAAACAGCTGAACTGTGATTTGAAAGCGTGGGGATTCAATTTTTTTAAATCCTCAGAACTTTCAAATGGATATATACAAAATGGAATGATTACTATTGAGTGTGTTGTGACGATCCAGTCTATCGCCGGAAATCATCCAGAAAGAAAAATTGACTTTCATTGCAATAATCCAGAACTTACTGATGTTGTACTAATGGTCGAAGGTAATCCTATGTATGTTGGTAGACAGGTAAAAAATGGGCAACTAAATTGGAGAAATGTATGAGTTCACAGGTACTATCTTCTTTCTCACCAGTGTTCCAAGCAATGTTCAATTCAAACTTCAAAGAGAAGAATCAGAACGTCGTTGATTTGCCCGATGAAAAATATCAAGAGTTCGAGCAGTTTTTGCAGTTGTTGTACCATGGCAGTGTGGAAATCAGTGGTTGGTTTTAACTTTTTGAAAATGTGCTTTTCTAAAATTTTTGCGGATTGCGGCGGTAGTAAGCCACTGCGTAACAAAAAAAATTTGCGGGGAGTGATGAAAAATTTTCAGCATTCAACGTTGGAAATCTCCTCAAGCTGGCTGACAAATACAACACTCCAGTGATCACTCAACAATGTGTATCATTCCTTCGTACTACGACCATAATCAAAACTGTTGACAAATTGCGATATGCGGAGACTTATGGATTATCTGGCGCCGTGGTATGTTCCCATGCTCAACAAGCAATATAATAGTTGCTTTTAGAATACTTTCATAAACGATATCAAAACAGTGCCGGAATACGAAGAAGCATGTGTGGATATTGAACAACGAGACAAAAAGACAATGGTTGGACTGATTCATAGAGCTATTGGAATGATGAGGAAAATGGTTGTACCTTCACCTAAGACATGGAACAACTGATAATTCAGAAATTCTTTTTTTAAAAAACTTTTTTGTACATTTCTACCATTCTTTGTATAATTTCGCACCTTTTTGAATAAACAATTACATCAGTACCTATTATTGATCCGAATAAGGTTCACAAAGTAGATATTGTTCTCCAATGCAAAACACCTGCACCATTAACGCATATGCTGTCAGTCATTCTCCCGCATTCTTTATCTTTTCTTGCGTAACCATCTAATTTCTCTCATATAAATCAGTTTTCTGCTTTATTATTAAATTTCAAGCGACAAAGTTCAACGAGACTGAGAAAATCACAAGCGATGCGGCTTAAATGATAAAGAACAGTTCTTGTGTTTTACCTAATTTGTCTATTTGTCTATTATTGATCCGAATAAGATTTGCCCACAGAACTACAGAACCCCTATTTGTTGGTCACATTTGCGTACGTAAACGTCAGGGCAACACACCTGCTAATTTCATCGTTTGTATGAACCTTTCCATCGATGTCCATTATTGATCCGAATAAGATTGGTGAACAAGATTTGTCCACAGAAATAGAAAACACCTGCACTATTTGCCCATATGGTGTTGGACACATTTTCATACGTCAACGCAGTTGTGGTGTTTCTCTACATTACTCCGGTTTATTTTCTTTGTTTTACAAACATATTTTTCAGCGACAATGACAACTTACACAAAAATCAGTAATTCAAGCTTCAGTATCGGTTGGAAAACTTCTAAATTCGCCCAAAAAGGAAGAAACGAGAGCGATTCAATAAAAAATAGTGAACTATCGTGGTATCTTTTTTTTAGAAGACTTTGGAATTAAAACATAGTACTTTAGGTTGCTTTTAACCGTTAAAAAATCAGAAAAATTAGACGTATTCATTCAATGTAATGGGAACAATAGTAATGGATGGAATGCAAAAATAAAAGCTAACTTCAAACTTTTCAAAAACGACGGCACGTTCATATCTCGATCATGTGGGAAACTGTTGCACTGCGAACAGATAAGCTGGGGTGTATATGAAGTTTGTGCAATCTCAGAACTTTCAAATGGATATATACAAGATGGAATGATTACTATTGAGTGTGTTGTAGAGATTGAGTCTATTTCTGGAAATCAACCCGAAAAAAAACATGACTTTTATAACAATGATCCGAGAATGAGCGATGTTGTACTAATGGTAGAAGGTAAACCATTATACGTTGGTAGACAGGTCAGAAGTTAGAATCCGCTTTTGAGTAATTAATAAATCTACAGGTTTTATCGTGCTTTTCACCGGTGTTCTGTGCAATGTTCAACTCCGATTTCAAAGAGAAGAATCAGAATGTGATTGAATTAAACAATGAGAAACACGATGAGTTCGAGCAGTTCCTTCAACTGTTGTACCACTGCAGTGTAGAAATTAATGGTTGAGCAAAAATAGTATAACATAACCTAACTATTAATTTAAGCACGCAATGTTGAATACCTCCTCAAGCTGGCTGATAAATACAACACTCCAATGATTACGAAACAATGTGAAGCATTTCTTCTCACAACAACCAAAATCAAAATCGGTGACACACTAAAATACGCGGAAGCGTATGGATTGACTGGTGCTGTGGTATGTCTACGTGCTCGACTAACAAAATAACAACTCATTACAGAACACTTTCATAAACGCTATCGAAACATTACCGGAATATGAAGCAGCATGTGTGGAGGTTGAAGAACGAGACAAAAATACAATGGTTGGACTGATTCATAGAGCTATTGGAATGATGAGGAAAATGATTGTACCAAAGTCATGATGAACTCATTGAAGATACTAAATTTCCAACTCTGTTTCAAATTTTTATGTTGATTGCAATTTTTTGAATAAAATGTTTCATCAGCGTCTAATTCTGATCCCAGGAAGATTTGTCTTTTCCCCCTCCTCACAATACCAATACAGAACACCTGTTGGCCACTTTTGCGTACATTACGGTGTTTCTTCACACTACTCCTGTTCTTAACGTTTTTTTGTTCCTCTTTCACATTTCGGCGTAGAAAAATATTTTCCAGCGACAATGACAAGTTACACGGAAATCAGCGATTCGATTTTTGATATTAAATGGAAAACTTCAAAATTCGCCCTTAAAACATTGAACAAAAGCGATATAATAACACATAGTGGATTAACATGGTATTAGACGCAAATCGAAAATCGATAAATTTAGGTTTTAGGTTCCTTTTGACAATAAACACGATGGAAAATAATTTGAAAGTGTTTCTCCAATGTGGTGGAAATAATAGTAATAGATGGAACACAACAGTCAGGGCTAAGTTTAAAATTTGGAGAAACGACGACACATTCATTTCTAAAGAGTTTGTACAAGCACTAAATTGCGACCGAAAAGGTTGGGGAATTGCTAATATGGTGTCGATCTCGGAACTGTCGAATGGCTATATACAAGATGGAATGATAACTATTGAGTGTGTTGTAGAAATTCAATCTATAACAGGAAATCAATCAGCAAGAAAACATGACTTCTATAACAATGATCCGAAGTTATGTGATGTTGTCCTAATGGTAGAAGGTAAACCTTTATATGTTGGTAGACAGGTAAGATCTGAAAATTTGAAGTGAAGAAATCTTGTGTTTACAGATTTTGTCCGCTGTTTCGCCTGTCTTCTACACAATGTTCAATTCAAGCTTCAAAGAAAATGAGCAGAATGTGATTAAATTGGTCGACGAGAAACATGATGAGTTTGAGCAGTTCTTGCAGTTGTTGTACCAGTGCAGTGTGGAAATCAATGGTTGGGACATATTTTCACTATAATCATCTTATAAAATTTCAAGCTTCTAACGTTGAGTACCTTCTAATGCTTTCTGATAAATACAACACTCCAATGATCACTCAACAATGTGAATCGTTCCTTCTCACAACGAATCAAGTGAAACCTAGCGACAAGCTGAAATATGCAGATGCTTATGGAATGTCTGGGGCCGTGGTGATTTTTCCTTTGAAAAATTATTTAAAAGTTTATGTTTTTAGAACGTTTTCATAAACGCTATTGAAACAGTGCCGGAATACGAAGCAGCATGTGTAGAGGTTGAAAAACGAAACAAGATGACAATGGTTGGACTGATTCATCGAGCGATTGCAATGATGAGGAAAATGACGGGGAATAAATCATTAAACTTTTTTGATTGAAGTTTACAGGAAGCTCTAACTTGTTACTTTTTAAAAGTTAATAATGTTTTTTGTGTATAACCCTCCCTCTTTTTGAATAAACCACTCCATCAACGTTTATTTTTGATCCAAACAAGATTGGTACATGAGATTTGTCCAACAATACTGAACACCTGCACCATCGCCCATATGGTCCCCTCTTGCATTCTCTACATTTCTTTCAACACCTTCTGGTCGCTCTCTAACCCATCGATTTCTAGATATGACAACCTACACAAAAGTCAGTGAAACCTGCTTCAACATCAAATTCCGAGCTGCTAAATTTAACGAGACTGATAAAATCTCAAGCGATGTAGTAAAGCATAGCGAATTAAAATGGTAATAAACATTTTTTGCGTTTTACTTACATTTTCGTTACAGGACTCTTGCCATTAATAGTTCGGAAGATGAAAAATTGAACATTTACTTGGTATGTCATGGAAATGATAGTAACGAGTGGAATGCAACGGTTAAAGCCACTATCAAAGTTCTAAAGTCTGACCAAACATTTTTCGCGAAAGAGCAAATCCATGAGTTTCACAGTGACCAGAAGGAATTGGGATTCGAAAAACTCATGGACGTTTCTCAGCTGGCCCAGGAAGGGTTCACTCATCGAGGGAGAATCACAATTGAGGCTGTTGTCGAAATAGAATCAATTTATGGCAACCATCCAGAAAGGAAACATAATTTCAATGACAAGAGGTCGAAGTTAAGTGATGTTGTGTTGAAGGTTGAAGGAAAACCATTGTATGCTAGTAAGCAGGTAAGAATCATTTTGGGATTTCATAGTCTTAAAAATATTTCAGATGCTCTCGTGTTGCTCACCAGTGTTTCACGCAATGTTCTATTCCGATTTCAATGAGAAATCCAAAAACTCGATTGAATTGAAGGACTTGAAGTTTGATGAGTTTGAGAGATTCTTACAACTATTGTACAGTTGTGATGTGGAGATCAATGGTAATTTTTGTTTAAGTTTGGGTTAAATGTTTGATTTTCAGCAACTAACGTTGCCAGTCTCCTCATGCTTGCTGACAGGTACAACACCCCCATGATCACCCAACAATGTGAATCGTTCCTAATTTCCACTGTCCAAGTGACAAATATTCAAAAACTCGACTATGCAGAAAAGTATTTGTTAGCAAGACTTCAGGTACAACCGTCTTTATTTTCCAAGTTATGATCATATTTTTCAGGCCGAATGCATAAATTCAATCAAAACGACGCAAAAGCTTGTAGAAGTTTGTGTGGATGTGGAAAAACGAGACAAGAAGACATTGATGGGACTTATTTATAAATCTATTTCTTTGTTGAAGTGAACTTTTTGTGACCACCAATAAATGTGTTCAGAAAACGATTTTCCGTGAGGCATGAAACAGGTGTATCTCCGTTCGACCATCTCTTGCGTTCTGGTTTTCCCGCCATTTGTGGAGAACGCAGAAACGGTTGTATCGATTTTTGCTTTCTTTTTCTATCTTGGTTTTCGGATTCTTTCTTTTTCGTTTATGAATCTGTGAGTTACTGACAGAAGTCTATAGTCTGTGGGTTTTGCGGAGTGTCAATTTCCGATAATTTTTTTGAAAATAATACTTTATGATATGCTTCACAATTTAACTCTATTTTTTTGACCCAGTTTTCTGAAAATCACTTTTTTCTTCAACCTCACAAGTTTGAAAACTCATGTTCTTTGTCCTAACAGTTTGTAAAGTTTGAATTGGCCTTCAAATGCAATCTGTCAATATATAGTACTGAAAGTGTTGTTTTTTTTTAGTATCAATGACAACTTTCACCAACATAAACGACACCAGCTTCACCATAACATGGAAAACAGCAGACTACGCCTCAACGATTCGCCAATATAGTGATACTCTGACACATTCTGGATTGAAATGGTAACATATTAACAACAATATAAAAATGAAGATTTTGATTTCAGGCATCTTGGTGCGTTTCGCAAAACGGACCATGTAGCTGTTTATGCTTTTTGTCTTGGCAACGATAGCAATGGCTGGAGCGCCAATATCAATACGACTCTCAAGCTTTTGAAAAATAATGAACAACCAGTTTCTAAATCCTTTGTTCATACGATGGATTGCGAAACAAAAAGTTGGGGATATCCCGCATTCACGTTACTCTCCGATCTTAACGATGGATACATTCAAGATGGAATGATAACTCTTGAAATGTGTGTTGAAATCCGCTCGATATACGGTAACCATCCAGAAAGGAAGCACAACTTTCATGATGATAAGTCGGAATTGAGTGATGTTGTACTAATGGTTGAGGATAAGCCGTTGTATGTCAGTAAACTCGTAAGTTTCCCAAGGCTAAAGTTTTTGAAACAGGAAAGTTACAGACTCTGTCATGTATTTCAACCGTGTTTCACTCGATGTTTTATTTGGAGAAGAAATCATTGAAAACTATCAAACTGGAGGATACGAAATTTGATATGTTTGAAAAGTTCCTTCAGCTGCTTTATCATTGTGATGTGGAGATTACTGGTACGTAATTCTTCCCATTTTGATAATAAAAAACATCTTATTTCAGAATACAACGTTGACAGCCTCCTAAGCCTCGCCAATCGCTATAAAACGTTGATGGTCACAAAAAAGTGCGAAGCGTTTCTCATTAAAACAACGGAAGTAGAAATTGATAAGAAGTTGGGCTATGCCGAGAAGTACTCATTACACAAACTTCAAGTAATGCAATTCTCTTTTTCAAATGATATCTAAATTTTTCAGAAAATATGCATAAGCTCCATTGAAACGAAAGCAAAGCTAGAAGAAGCTTGCGTGGAACTGGGAAAACGGGACAAGAAGACCATGGTGGATATTTTGAAGAAATCGATTGCAATGCTGAAAAAAGAGAATCCTGATGTTACCTAACTTACAAATTGTGTTTTTGAATAAAAAATTTTTAATTAAAATATAGAGGATGTGAAAATTTTGTTTAAGGATAATTTTCATTACTCCTGAATTTGGACTGAAAAAAATCAAAAAAAAATTTTCGTCTTCCTTCCAGCTTAAATGGGGTTTTCTTACTTTTCTATTTCTGGTATTGATTTTTCATCAGATTCTCAGTTTGCCTCTAGGTTCCCACAATAGGCAACGTAGGCCTTTATATATGCATAATCGACCCAAGGTACAAATGGGACACCCTCCAATTTAGGACTGTGCCACATCTGCGTATTTGTTCCATCTTGATCTATATAGCACCTTCTGTTCATTTTTCTTTTTCTCCTCATTACGTAACGTTACAGTGTAACTATTTTTTCCAGTGAATATGAGTTCCTACACAAAAATCACTGATACCTGCTTTAGTATCAAATTCCGAGCCGCACAACTCAATGGTACTGAAAGAACAACGAGTGGTGAAGTCAAACATGGCGAATTGAAATGGTATCATACTAATTTTGACATAGGATTCCTTTTTTTGTTTCCAGGATGGTAAACGTGAGTAAATCGGAGAACGAAAAACTGAACGTTTACTTGGTATGCCATGGTAACAACAACAACCAATGGAGTGCAACTACCAAGACAACTATCAAGATTTTGAAACAGGACAACACATTTATTTCGAAGGAGCAAACCAAAGAGTTTCACAGTGATCAGAAGGAGTTGGGATTTTTAGATTTAATTGGAATGTCTCAGCTGGTCGACGAAGGATACACCTATCGCGGGAGAATCACAATTGAAACGGTTGTTGAAATCGAATCAATCTATGGAAACCATCCAGAAAAAACACATAACTTCAAAGACAAAAAGTCGAAACTTAGTGATGTTACACTACAAGTTGAAGGAAAGCCATTGTATGCTAGTAGACAGGTATTCGGCTCATATATTTCCAAACTAGTTCAATTTCAGATGTTGTCGTGTTGCTCACCAGTATTCCATGCAATGTTCCACTCTGATTTCAAAGAAAAATCAAAAAAAGTGATCGAGTTGAAGGATGTGAACTTTGAGGAGTTTGAGAGATTTCTTCAACTTGTCTATAATTGTGATGTGGAGATCAATGGTAACGTTTTTGTGAATTTAAGTTAAATTTTTTGGTTTTCAGCCACAAACGTTGACAGCCTCCTCATGCTTGCTGATCGTTACAACACACTTCTGGTCACTAAGAAATGTGAATTGTTCCTTCTTTCCACTGTAAATGTGACAAATCATGAAAAATTGGCGTATGCAGAAAAGTATTTATTGACTAGACTCCAGGTCTTTAATTTTTCTCCAATATTCTGCATGAAAATTTTTTTCCAGACAGAGTGCATAAATTCCATAACAACTACATCAAAATTTAAGGAAGCTTGTGTTGGAATGGAGAATCGAGACGAGAAGACGTTGTTGGGATTGCTTACCAGATCGATTGCTATTTTGAAGGCTTGATATTGTTTCATGTTTTTTTTGTAATAATAAACTTTTTTGTTGCAAAGCATTCACATAAAATTGGTCATCAGGGTGCGTTCAACATCCACAGGTTTTGGCGGGATTTTCGACCCATGTGGGTAGACTAACAACACCATTTGGGTTTTCGCTAATAGAGAGACATGATGGACCTGATGTACCGGAGATAGAATCTTAGAATGGTGTTTACCCCAAAGGCATCGATGTCACATATTCCTAAACCTCGATTTTGCCCGCGCTAGTATTGGTGTGTATTTGGTGTGTCTTGCAGTTTCACACAACCAGTTTTGGCGGGATTATCGACCCATGTGGGCATCCTACCAACGCCATTTGTGACATACTGCTAATAAAAAAGCATGATGGGCTAATGACGATAGAACCTCAGAATCGGTCCTTCCCCAAAGGCATTTACGTCACATAGATCTTCATCTTGCGTCGTTTTTGCGCGCGTTAATACGGGTGTGCAGTCTTATTCCACGTTTTCCCATTTATCCTTCTTTTTTCACATATATTTCATATCTTAGAATCAATGACAACTACTTACACAAATAGCAGTGATACCAGTTTTAGTCTGAAATGGATAACAAACGCACACGCTTCAACTGTAGAACTTCAAAGTTCATGCGTGAAACATTGCGGACTAGAATGGTACGAGTTTCTTCTCAATGATTTTCGAGATCTAAAGATTTTCAGGTTCATTTCTGCGATTGGTTCAGATGGTGCGCTTAAAATCTATCTAGAATGTAATGGAAACGATAGTAACGGTTGGAGGGCAAACGTCAAAAATACTGTCAAGCTATGGAAAAATAATGGAACTCATTGGACTCAATCAGCCATCCGGGATTTAGATTGTGAGAAAAAATATATGGGATTTGCTCCTTACAAACAGCTCTCCGAGCTTGAGCCAAATGGATATATTAAAGACGGAAAAATTACGATTGAGTCGATTGTGGAGATTCAAACCATTTATGGAAACCATCCGGAAAGAAAGCACGATTTTAAAGACGAGAAATCAAAGTTCAGTGATGTTAAGTTAATGGTCGAAGGAAAGCCGTTGTATGCAAGTAAGCATGTAAGTGCATTGCATTTCGTGATAGGGCTTGGCTTAGGTTTAGACCAAGGCTGTGGTTCGGTCTTATTAAAAACGTTTCCGAAGTCTTTGAGGCTTCACAGCAATCTAAAAAACTGATCTGTCAACTTCTGCTTGTTTCTAGTGCAGCTTACAGAAAAAAAACTGCTATCAAAAAAATTCACTGAATTGTTTTCAGATGCTCGCTTGCTACTCTCCAGTGTTTCATTCCAAGTTCTATATTGAGTTTGAGAAGCAATCTGTAGACACGCTTGAACTGCCAAACGCAAAATTCGATGAAGTCGAGAAGTTCCTTCAGCTTATGTATCACTGCGATGTCGAGATAAAAAGTAATACCAACAATTGTTTCGAAAAATGTATTTCATATATTTAGCAACCAATGTGAATTTCCTCCTCAGACTAGCTCATCGATACAAAACTAGAATGATTACTGACCAGTGTGAATCTTTTCTTATTTCAACAAATCGCTATAAGATCAATGACAAACTGTCGTTTGCAGAAGCGTTTTCGTTAGCAAGACTCAAAGTAGGTGTTTTTAATTTTCAAAAAATGTTTAGATATTTAGGCAAAATGCATGGCCGAAATTGAAACGACAGCCAAACTGGAAGAAGCATGTGTAGGAATGGAGAAAAAAGCAAAAAAGACCATTTTGGAACTCATCACTAAAGCTATGGTATTGATGGACAAAAAAGGAGTATAATTTTTTTTTGATTATGAAATATTTCGTAAGCAAATAGTCCTGTCTTTTTGTTTCTTTACAATAAATGTTTCTTTTCAATTCTAGTAAATATTCTGATTTTTTCCAACAAGTTTTCTACATAGAAATCCTCATAGACTGCAAAGTTCGAAACGAGATTTTCATGTGTTGATAAAATTTCACAGAAACTTTTTTATGCACCGTTTGTGTTAAACTGGTGATCAATATTTTCTTCATAGCTTTACATTCAAAACTCGTGAGGCCTCCTCATTGAGTAACCCTAGAAACGCATAATTTCCCGCATTTTTCTCTCGGTCTCTCCTTTTTTGCCAGCTTTTCATCTCTGTTTAGGCAGGCACGCAGGCATAGTGAATTTTTGCTTTGCTTACTAATCGCAATTTTTTAATAGTGAAATAGTTTTTTGAAACCACATTTTTTCACAGAATATCACTAGTAAATTTGTTTCACAAAATTTAAAAATTACAATTTCTCAGAAACACTGTTTTATATCGTCATTTCATATAATAACCCGCATGATTTTTAATAGCCTGAGTTTTCTTGTTTTTTTTTCAAACTGCTTTATGAAAAAAATCATGACAAAACTTTTTAAGAAATGGCAACTTCCTACCACAGTATAAGCAACACTAGTTTTAGCATACAGTTGGAACTAGAAAACTTCAATAATGATACAAGAGCATATAGCGATATGATAACTCACAGTGGATTTAAATGGTAAACTACTGTTCTGTATTCCACCAAGAAAGTAAAAAAAAACTCGAAATTCGGCTCTACTAAAGTTAACGGGTCCTTTCGATATTTGTGAAACCGAAGTCTTAAAGTATTTTTTTTCAAGTAGATCCTTTCAAATTTGTGGGTCTTCCGATAAAGTTGGTCCTTTTGAATTAAAAGTAGGTCCGTAGATCTGGGTATACTAAGATATTTTGCAATGCTTGCTGTCATTTACATATTGTTTCGGTCACGTAATTCAACGGTCCTCCTTTTAACTCCAAATGTCCTACTTTATCCAAAGGACTTACAAATTAGAAAGGACCTACTTATAGATAGGACTTCGAACCCACGAATATGGAAAGACCTACATATCGGCGTCGGACCGACTTTTTCAAAGGATCCATTAACTTTAGTAGAGCCCAAAATTCAAACTATCTCTAGGTCAATTGGTGGGTTTTGCATAAAACCAGGAGAACTTGATGCTACATTAATATGTCATGGTAACAATAGCAACGGATGGACTGCAGTAGTCAAGTGTGTTACGAAAGTTTACAAAAGCGACAATTCAATTCTAAATAGCAATGTTATTTACAAATATCACAGTGATCAGAAGTTTGCGGGAACTACATTCACGCTACTTCAACCAGAAAATCCCGCTCTTCCACTACAAAATGGGCTATTTGGACCAATGAGAATTGAAAGTGTTGTTGAGGTTCAGACAATAACTGGTAATGAACCACAGAAACGGCACAACTTCAAGGAGAAGAATGAATTAAGCGACTTCACATTGACAATTCAAGGCAAGGAATTGTATGTGAGCAAGATGGTAGGTGAAAAATGCAGACATTCTAATAAATTTCAACATTTTTTAGATGCTGGCTTGCTTCTCTCCGGTTTTTCATAAAATGTTATATTCTGACTTCAAGGAGAGGGACCTGAGTAGCATTGAGCTCAAGGAGGACGATTACAATGATTTTGAGCAATATCTTCAACTTTTATATCACTGCAATGTGGAAATCAAGGGTATGTGGAAAAAAGTTTGGTAGAGAAATTCAGAATTGATTGGGCTGCGGCAAAGTTGTAAGAAACAAGAGCCCTTGCAAAATGCCCGGATTTTGAAGAATTTTTCAGCTGCAAACGTTGGAGGTCTTCTAAAACTGGCCGACAAGTACGATACGCCAAGTGTCACCAAAAAATGCGAAACGTTCCTTTTGAGTACTGTCCGCGTTACACCAATAGAGAAGTTGGGCTTTGCTGAAACGTATTCTTTGCCAAAACTTTTGGTAACCGCTCACCAGATTCCAAAGTTTATGATGTTTACTACAGAAACATTGCATTGATTCAATCAACAGTGTCCAAAAATACGAGGAATACTGTGTGGAATTGGAGAACCGCGACAAGAAAACATTGATTGAACTTGTCAGAAAAGCTGTGGAAATGCTCAAGACACCAGCACCAGCACCAGTGAAACCGAGACCACGTCCTTTTTCTGATGAACATTTCAAACTCTTTGCTGAAAAGCCATTTCACCTTATTTGTCGTTCTCAATGTTTTCCTATAAATAAATCTCAATTTTCTCAAGATCCCATACAATCAAGATTGCGATAATTGGCAATTTTCATATTCCTCATATGCCAAATGGTCATTACTGCGCAATTGCATAATCCTCTACATCGAGTACCCCATGCAGTGCAACATTTCCCGCCCTTTTCTCAATGTCTATCTTTTTTGCCATCTGGTCGACATTGTTTACAAAGGTATGCAGAGCGGCCATAATACCATTCTCACTAATCGTATTTCTTCAAAAGTGACGCTGTTTCTCTTCATCAAATTTGTCGAAAACATTCAACCATGAAACTTGTTTCGAACATTTAAAAATTCAGCTTTTCTCAAAAGTTTCATTTTTCCTTATTTGTTTGCCTTATTAATCAACCGCTTTAAAACATTGTTATCTAAGTTTTTGAAGGGATGGGAACAGTATACAACAGTATAGGCGACACCAGTTTTTACATTCAGCTGGAACTTGAAAATGTCAATAATGATACGAGAGTCTACAGCAAGCGGATTACGCATTGTGGACTTGAATGGTAGGCGAACTGAATAATTTACTTTTATTTTTTTTTGAAATGTATCTTGAAAGAAAGGTTTGCGGAGAGCAAATTCTACTACAGAAATTAACAAGCTCAAACTTTTCTAGGTCGATTTCTGGAATTTGCTCCAAACCAGGCGAACTGACTGCTTCCTTGAAGTGCCACGGTAACAATAGCAACGGCTGGAATGCAAGAATCAATTGTCATATGAAACTTCTTAAAAACGATAATGCAACGCTGACTGCTGATGTTTTATGGACGTATCACAGTGATCAAAAGTACGGAGGTGCTATTTTCAACCTATTGCAACAAGGAAATAACGTTCTTCAACCACAAAATGGGCCGTATGGACGAATGAAACTTCAATGTGTTGTCGAAGTACAGACAATAACTGGTAATGAGCCACAGAGACGACACAACTTCAGGGAGAAGGACGCTGAATTAAACGATTTAACATTAATGATCCAAGGGAAGGAACTGTATGTGAGCAAAATGGTAGGTCAAATTCGCTGATTTTTTGAAAACCTTCACGTATTTTCAGACGCTCGCCTGCTTCTCCCCGGTTCTTCAAAGAATGTTCTACTCTAACTTCAAGGAGAGGGATCTAAGTTGCATTGAGCTCAAAGAGGATGATTACAATGATTTTGAGCAGTTTCTTCAACTTTTGTATCACTGCAATGTGGAAATCAAGAGTGTGTGAACTTTTTTGCTTGGGAGTCTTCGAACTGTTCTGAAGCTGCATTTTTTTTAGATCGAAACGTTGGAGGACTTCTAAAACTGGCCGACAAGTACGATACGCCAAGTGTCACTGAAAAATGCGAAAAGTTCCTACTGAGTACTGTTCACGTTAAGCCAATGGATAAGTTGTGCTATGCTGAAACTTATTCTTTACAGAGACTTCTGGTAAATGCTCTCCAGATTCTGAAACTTATAATGTTCATTACAGACACAATGCATTAATTCAATCAACAGTGTCCAAAAATATGAAGAATGTTGTGTGGAATTAGAGAAACGCGACAAGAAAACATTGATTGAACTTGTCAGAAAAGCTGTGGAAATGTTCAAGACACCAGCACCCTTACCACCAGTACCTGCACCTGTGTACTATGCTAATCCGAGACCTTTTCCATAATTATATTTTACCTAAAATTATTGCATACTTCACGATTTCTCATGAAACTTTCTACCTATTCGATGGAGAGTCATCTCACCTTATTTGTTGTTTTCAATGCTTTCCTATACATGAACCTTAATTTTCTCATGATCGTCTACAATCCAAATTTCAATCATCAACAAAATTCATTTTTCTCGTATGCCTCATGTCATATGAGGCCACCTCATGCATGAGGCCACCTCATCGCGTAACCCGAGCAACGCAAAATTTCCCGCATCTTTCTCTCGGTCTATCCTATTTTGCAAGCTTTTCATCTCTGTTTAGGCAGGCAGGCAGACATAATGCCGTTATCTTTCTAATAGTATTTTTAAATTGTGAAATCGTTTCTTGAAACCAAGTTTTTTAAAGAGAATTTCACTAGAAGATTTGTTTCGCAAATTTAAAAAATTGCAATTTCTTAGAAACAATGTTTTATATCGTCATTTCACATAATAACCCGCATGCTTTTTAATAACCCGAGTTTTCTTGTTTTTTTTATAACTGCTTCATAAAAAATCATGACAAAACTTTTGAAGGAATGACAACATCACACCAGAGTATAAGCGACACTAGTTTTTGCATTCAGCTGGAACTTGAAAACTTCAATAATGATACGAGAGCATATGGCGATAGGATAACTTACTGTGGATTTGAATGGTAGGTTACTGTTCCGAATTTCACCACGAAAGTCAAAAAACTCCAACTATCTCTAGGTCGATTAGTGTGTTTTGCGAAAAACCAGGAAAACTCACTGCTTCATTGTTATGTCTTGGTAACGATAGCAACGGATGGACAGCAGTAGTCAAGTGTGTTACCAAACTCTACAAAAGCGACAATTCAGTTATGAATAGCGATTTTATATATCATTATAACAGTGATCATAAATTTGGGGGAACTATTTTCTCGCTAACTCAACCAGTAAATGCCCTTCTTCTACTACCGGATTATGGACGAATGAGAATTGAATGTGTTGTTGAGGTTCAGACAATAACTGGTAATGAGCCGCAGAGACGACACAACTTTTCGGAGAAAAATGAATTAAGCGACTTTACATTGTTGATTCAAGGCAAGGAATTGTATGTAAGCAAGATGGTAAGTTAAAACCAGCAGATATTCTAATAAATTTCAATGTTTTTTCAGATGCTAGCTTGTTTCTCCCCGGTATTACATAAAATGTTATATTCTGACTTCAAGGAGAGGGATCTAAGTAGCATTGAGCTCAAGGAGGACGATTACAATGATTTTGAGCATTTTCTTCAACTTTTGTATCACTCCAATGTGGAAATCAAGGGTATGTGCATTTTTTTGCTTCGGAGTCTTCAAACTGTTCCGAAGCTGAAATGTTTCAGCCATTAACGTGGGAGGTCTTTTAAAACTGGCCGACAAGTACGATACGCCAAGTGTCACAAAAAAATGCGAAACGTTCCTTTTGGGTACTTTCCGCGTTACACCAACGGAAAAGTTGTGCTATGCCGAAATGTATTCTTTAGAAAGACTTTTGGTAAATTTTTGGTATCTCATCAGATTCTGAAGTTTATGATGTTTATTACAGAAACAATGCATTGATTCAATCAACAGTGTCCAAAAATACGAGGAATGCTGTGTGGAATTAGAGAAACGAGACAAGAAAACATTGATTGAACTTGTCAGAAAAGCTGTGGAAATGCTCAAAACACCAGCAAAAGCACCAGCAAAGTCTAGACGATCACCATAATTATATTTCACCTGAAATCACCTCATACTTCATGATTTCCCATGAAACTTTCTACCTATTTGATAGAGAGTCATTTTACCTTATTTTGTTGTTTTCAAAGTAATCCTATACATAATCCTCAATATTCTCATGATCCTCTACAATCAAGATTCCGATGATTGACATAATTCATAATCTTCATATACCCAATGGTCATTACTGCACTAGGTAGATAATCCTTTTCATCGAGTCCCCCCCCCCCCCCCCTCCGCAATGCCACATTTTCCGCCGTTTTCTCTGAGTCTATCTCTTTTTCCCATCTCGTCATCTCTGTTTAGGTAGAGACGCAGAAACGGGGCCGTTTTCTTACTAATCATAATTTCTTACTTGTGAAATAGTTTTTGAAATCAAGATTATTAAAAGAATTTCATTGCAAAATCTGTCTAACTAACTTTAAAAATTACAAATTTAAGAATAAAACTGTTTCATATCCTTTTTTAACACAATAAACAGCATTATACCCCTGTTTTTTTCTTTTTTCATTTAATTTCTTGCATAAAAACCACCATGAAACTTTTGAAGGAATGACAAATTCATACACCAGTATAAACGAAACTAGTTTTTGCATTCAGTTGGAAATTGAAAATTTCACTAATGATACGAGAGCACATGGCGATAGGATAACTCACAGTGGCTTTGAATGGTAAGTTACTTTTTATCACAAAAGCCGCAAAAATCTCAAAATTCAAACTATCTTTAGGTCGGTGTCTGGAACTTGCCCAAAACAAGGAGAACTTAGTGCCTCTTTGATGTGTCACGGTAACGATAGCAACGGATGGACTGCAGTAGTCAAGTGTGTTACGAAAGTTTACAAAAGCGACAATTCAATCATGAATAGCGATTTTATATACCATTATACCAGTGATTCAAAGTATGGGGGAACTACTTTCACGCTAATTCAACCAGGAGGAAATCCCCCACTATGGTCTTATGGACGGATGAGAATTGAATGTGTTGTTGAGGTTCAGACAATAACTGGTAATGAGCCACAGAGACGTCACAACTTCATGCAGAAAACTGAGTTAAGCGACTTTACATTGTTGATTCAAGGCAAGGAATTGTATGTGAGCAAGATGGTAGGTCAAAGCTGCAGACTTTCTGAAAGTCGACGTTTTTCAGACGCTAGCATGCTTCTCCCCGGTTCTCCATAGTATGTTCTATTCTGACTTCAAGGAGAGGGACCTAAGTAGCATTGAGCTCAAAGAGGATGATTACAATGATTTTGAGCGATTTCTTCAAATTTTGTATCACTGCAATGTGGAAATCAAGGGTATGTGAAAGAAGTTTGGCAGAGAAGTTCCGATTAAAAAATAGAGACTTCGCTCGATCTGTGAAAAAACCAACTCGCAAAATAGTTCTGTCAAGACTTTGTATAAGTCTAGCGCCGGCTTCCCTTCAAAAATACCGTTTTCGAACAAATTTTCAGCTTCAAACGTGGGAGGCTTTCTAAAACTGGCCGACAAGTACGATACGCCAAGTGTCACTGAAAAATGCGAAACGTTCCTTCTGAGCACTGCTCGCGTTAAACCAATGGAGAAGTTGTGCTATGCTGAGACTTATTCTTTGCAAAGGCTTTTGGTAACAGCTTACTAGATTCTGAAGTCAATAATGTTCATTACAGAAAAAATGCATTAATTCAATCAACAGTGTCCAAAAATATGAAGAATGTTGTGTGGAATTGGAGAAACGCGACAAGAAAACATTGATTGAACTTGTCAGAAAAGCTTTGGAAATTTTCAAGACACCGGCACCAGCACCAGTACCTGCAGCTGTGTACTATGCTAATCCGAGACCATTTCCATAATCATATTTTATCTGAAATTACTTCATGCCTTATAATTTCTGATCAAACTTTCTACCTCTTTGCTGAAGTAATTTGACCTTTTTTGTTTTTTTCAATGTTTTCCTATATAAAAATTCATTTTGAAAACTTTGCATCTCCCGATTTATGTGAAAAGCCATGAAATAAGTTTACTTTGCTAATTGATGTTTGGTTGGAAATATTCCAGTTTTGGTTTTCGACGACAAATCTTGACAGAAACATATGCATTAATTCAATCAATGATGCCCAAAAATACCTAGAGTTCTGTGTGGACTTGGAGAAACGCGACAAGAAAACATTGATTAAACTTGTCAAAAAAACTGTGGAAATGTTTAAGACACCGGCACCTTATCCTCATAACTTATTGAATTTTAGCATTTGAGATCCTTTACATTATTACATTTCACCTAAAATGTATTATTTTTATGAAAGTTTCTATCTCTCTTTTTAAAAACCCTTTTTGTTGTTTTTGTTGTTATTTCTCTTACTTTTGTTGTGCACAATATATCTCTTATTTTCTATCACTCCCAGATATCTCTGTTATCACCAACATCAACAAGTTGTTTTTACTCACTCCACACAACTACTTTTTTCTCAATGACAGAATTCAAAGATATTACTGATAAAAACTTTACTATTATATTCATCACATCTGATTTCAATAATACAACACACACTTTTAGTGATACCTTGAGGCATCGAGGATTGGATTGGTAAGTGTTATCTCTTATTTCTTATCATTTTTGACTATCAGGCGTTTATCAATCTGTCGAACAACTGATGAGCTCCTAAGTCCATATTTGAACTGTTACGGTAACAATAGTAATGATTGGAGTGTATCGGCAAAATTTACTTTCAAACTACTGAAAAACGACAACACTGAGAAATACTCAGTCCCAACGACGTGTGAATTTTCAAGTGAATCGAAAACCTGGGGATTCAAATCTTTCATCAAGATACCGGAACTATCAAATTTATATATCAGCAATGAAAAGTTACATTAGTGTGTGTTGTGGAGATTTTGTCAATTTCCGGCAACCAACCGGAAAGAAAAAATAATTTTTCCGTCAAAAATTCTGAATTGAGTGATGTTGTGCTCATGGTTGAAGATAAAGAGCTATATGTCAATAAAGGGGTAGGCCAAAAGTTTGGATGAAAAAATTTACAATGAAATGTTTTTTCAGATGTTGGCGTCATGCTCCCCAGTATTCTGTGCCATGTTTCACTCAGAGTTCAAGGAAAAATCGGAAGATGTGATAACGATAAGAGATGTGGGATACAAAGAGTTTGAGGGATTTCTGCAACTTTTGTATCATTGTAGTTTGGAGATTGATGGTAAGTCATTTTCTGAAGATTCTGATTTTTTTGTTACTTTTAGCTTCAAATGTTGGCGGCTTACTCCGAATAGCTGACCAATATGATGCTCCGATGGTCACTCAAAAATGTGAATCTTTCCTTATGTCTACCAATCAAGTGAAACTTGGTGAGAAGCTCAATTATTCAGAGACATATCGTTTGTCTGAATTGAGGGTAGGTCAGAGTTTCATGAAAATAACTTTCATAGTAGTTTTCCAGATAAAATGCCTCGATTCAATCACTACATTCGCCACTTTCAAGGAGGCTTGTGTAGACATGGATCAACGTGAGATGAAAACACTAACTGGACTTTTGACCAAAGCCATGGCAATTATGGGGAAAAATAATTTGAGTTGATGAGTTTTTTTGATTGAATAAATTTTACATTTTGTTTCATTTCAACTTCCATACATTTTGCAAATTTTTGCAAAGTGCTTAACACCCCCTTCCCTCGTGTTTTCACATTCCGAAAATGTTAGGCAAGCAAATGTACCGTGTACGTTGAATGATGGGGGTACACTTTCGTCAGGACCCCCGTCATGTATTTTACGTCATTGGTTAGACCATGCAGGTGTAGTCCGGCCCACAACGGGCGAGTTTTCCTGCCATCTCTCTGCTGGTGGGTTCTGTTATGGAAAGGTCACACGTATGGTGTGCCTACAAATCACACGCAACGCAGGGTCCCTCTAGCACGCCTTGCCCAATGCCACGTCAGCCGGCCAAAACTACTAGATATGCCTGCCATTTCTCTGTTGTAATTTGGCAATGGAAAGGACGCACATATGGTGTACCTACCCATTACTGGGCTACACGCTACGCATGATCCCTGCAGCACGCAACGCAGTCCAGCCACGTCAGCAGGTCGATAGGACGATGTACCTCGCCATTTTCATTTGCGCGCTCAATTTCTATTGTTGCGTTAACTCTATTCTTATCCATATAAATTCAGATCCATTGCAATCATGTCGTCGAAATTGGAAGTTATCGACGAAAATACTTTCCGATTGACACTTGAAACTGGAAATCTTCGCAATCTCGAAGCAGAATCTGAATGCGCCAGCTCGATCTTCACTCACGAAAATATGAAGTGGTATGTTTCAAAAACTTTAAACGTTTATAACAGACGTTGTTCAGGAGATTCGGGTTTCTAACAGATGTGAATCACAGATTGAACTATTTTCTCGAATGCTATAGTGAAAATAACAACGATTATAGCGTCGAACTTGCTCTTAAAACAGAAATTTCACACAATGGAGTGGTCTTCAAAGAGTTCCACTCAACCAAACCCTTTTATAACGCAGAAGCAGAAAAAATGGGGCATGATCTTTATCCTTCCACAAAGAAAGTGATTCCTGAAGAGATGTGGGCCGATAAAATCAAGATGGAGACAACCGTCAAGATTGTCGAGATTCGTGGTAACTATGAGGAGAGACTGCGCGATTTTACTGAGCAGGATGGAGACATGAATACTGTCACTATAATGGTTGAGGATGAGGAATTGTTTGTTAACAAGGATGTAAGATCGGTATAAAAAATTGTTCCTGATTTTTGGATTCAGGTGCTCTGCTGCTTCTCTCCGGTATTCAAAGAGATGCTATCGGAAAATGACTTCGAAGAAGTGTTGGTGATCAATGACACAGATTACTCGTCATTTGTAGAGTTCCTTCAGCTGTTGCATCATTGTAGCTCAAAAATCGAAGGTAAACACAACTTTACTCGTAAAACTTATATTCTTTTTTTTCAGATTACAACGTCAAATCTCTTCTGCAACTTGCAAAAGTGTACAAAGTTCCTTTCATTACTGAAAAGTGTGAAAGATTCTTGCTTGATTCAAAGTACGTATTACTGGTAGACAAGGAAAGTTATGCTATTGAATATAATTTGCACGGCTTGAAGGTAAATTTGACAAAACTTTCCTACAACAAAAATACGAATATTTTCAGAAGCAGTGCCAAAAACTTGTCGAAGCTGAGAAAGTCAAGCCGAAAGAAACTGTGGCTGCAAGATTCATCTCATTTTTACTTGGACGATTTGTTATTGACTCTTAATTTGGATTGGATCTGTCATTTTTCATTTACTTTTTCCTATTTCTACATTCTCACTCTATCTACTATCTCTTACAAAATTTTATACTTTCCGTCCAAATTTTCAGAATTACCGTTCTTTTAATATAAATTTCCTTCTACGTTTTGTGATCTCACTTATCTAATAAAGCTGAATAACTTCAAAGTGACCCACATACGTTAATAAACCATCACCTAAAGACTTCTATGGTGGGCGTAGCTACAATTACATTGTCTTGTTACATTGTCAAGTTTCACGTAGTTTTGTGATGGTGGGTTCTACCGATTGAAAGTCAAGTCACAGATGGGGCCCATAATGTTGGTCTACATGCAGTGCGTTGTCCGAGCTCATGCAATAGTGTTTGATGGGGCATGTCATTAACCGTGTCTGTTGAAAGGATGGTCTTTTCTGGGTCACACCATTTATTACCCAGTGTATTACATTCAGTTGGGTTGGCCAAGCATGCCTAGTGGTCCGTACGACACGATTTTCCCGCCATTTCTCTTCCAGTCAATTTTGCCGTGGAAAGGTTACACATATGGTGTACCTACACATTACTGGTCAACACGCAACGCAGAGCCCCTGCAGCACGCCTCGCCCTATGCCACGTCAGCCGGTCAACACAACAAGATTACCTTCACCACCGCCCCTCCCCCATTGTTTCTGTGAGTGGGCTATTCCATGGAAAGGTTACCCATATGGTGTACCTACAAAATACTGGTTAACACGCAACGCAAGGTCCCTGCAGCGCAGCCTGCCACGTCAGCCGGTCAATACTCATGACCGATATCCATACGCGCGCCCCATTCTTTCTCTCTGCTAATTTTAGTTCTCATATTCATATAAATTCAGATCCATTGCAATCATGTCATCAAAACTGGAAGTTATCGACGAAAACACGTTTCGTATGACACTTGAGACTGGAAAGCTTCGCAAACTTTTTGGAGAAGAATCTGAAAGCGCAAGCATGGTCTTCACTCACAAAAACATTGAGTGGTAAGCTTCAAATTTCTCAGCTAGTTAGAATATACTTTCTTCAGGAGCTTCGGAATACAATCATATCACAATAGTAAATTGCAATTTTTCATTCGATGCGACCGTGAGAACAGCAACAATTATAGAGTAGACCTTGGAAATCTTCAAACAAAACTGTCGCATAACGGAGTAGTATTCAAAGAGGTCACCTTTCGTAAATCGTTTTTCAACTCGGAAGTCAACACACGCGGAAATTTTTTTTATACACCCAACGAAGAGATTCATGATGAATTGTGGGCGGATGAGATTAAAATGGAGACAACTGTAAACATCGTGGGGATTTTTGGAAATTATGAGGAGAGGCTCTGTGATTTCACTGAGAAGGATGAGGAGATGAACACTGTTACGTTAATGGTTGAGGATAAGGAATTGTTCGTTAACAAGGATGTAAGACAATCGTGAAAGTCATTTATGATTTTGGGATTTAGGTGCTCTGCTGCTTTTCCCCGGTATTCAAAAAGATGCTATCGGCAAATGATTTTGAGGAAGTGTTGGTGATCAGTGACACAAACTACAAGTCATTCGTCAAGTTCCTTCAGCTTTTGCATCATTGTAGCGCAAAAATTGGAGGTGGAGGCACTTTTGTTTTTTAAACTGAAAATCGGTTATTTCAGCTCACAACGTTAAAGCTCTCCTTCAACTTGCAAAAGTGTACGAAGTTCCTTTCGTCACTGAAAAGTGTGAAAAATTCTTACTTGATTCAACACACGTATTACCGGGAGACAAGGAAAGTTATGCGGATGAGTTTAACTTGCAAGATGTGAAGGTAACATTACAACATCGATCCGGTGACAAGAAATAATGATTATTTTCAGAAGAAGTGCCAAAAACCAATCGAGACGGAGAAGGTCAAAAACAAACCGAAAGAAACTGTGGCTGCGAGATTCTTCTCATTCTTACTTAAACGTTTTGTTATTGACTCTTAATTTGGATTAACTTCTGTACTTTCATTTTCCATTAACTTTTACACTCTTCCAACGTTCTCTCTTTACATTTATTAAATATCTTCAAAATTTCCAATCTTTTGTTCAAATTTCCAGAATTTTATTTTCAACTTCTTACATTTTGTGATCTCACTTATTTAATAAATCTGAATAACTTCAAAGTGACCTCTACCGCATGAAGGTCACACATGGGCCCATATACAATGTTGGTCTACACGCACGGCGTGGCCCCAGGCCATGCAATAGTGTTCCACGGGGCTTGCCATCAATGCATGTTAGAAGGATTGTCTTGTCTGGGTCACGTTGGAAGGGTGGGGTACGCCCTCGCCATTACACAGTGTATGGGGGTACACCTGCAGTGGTGTTGGCTAGGCATGCCTAGCGGTTCAATACGACACGATTTTCCCGCCATTTCTCTTCTAGTCGATTTTGCCAAAAGTGGAAAAGACACATATATGGTGTGCCTACACGATATTGGTCTATGCGCTACGCAGGTCCCTGCAACACGCAACACAGAATGCCACGTCAGTCGGTCAATACGATCGGCGGGACTAGCCGTTTTTTTCGTGCGCTCCGTTTTTGTTTTTCTCTAATTTTACTCATAATTATACAAGTTCAGAATCATTGCAATCATGTCGTCAAAATTGGATGTTATCGACGGAAATACTTTTCGATTGACACTTGAAACTGGGAATCTTCGCAGCCTTCAATCTGAAAGCGCAAGCTCAATCTTCACTCATGAAAACATTAAGTGGTATGATTTAGAAATTTCAAATTTGTAGAATAGACGCTATTCAGGAGGTTCGGATTCATGAAAGATTTCAACCATAAATTAAAATATTTTCTTGAATGCTATCGTGAAAATAGCAACGATTGGAGCGTAGAAATTTCGCTTAAAACAGACATTTCACACAATGGAGTGGTCTTCCGAAATTTCCACTCAACTAAACTCTCATATAATTCTGAAATATATCAAAGAGGGAACTATCTTTATCTCTCTCCAAAAGACGTCATTCCTGATGTGTTGTGGTCGGATCAAATCAAAATGGAAACTACCGTCAAGATTGATAAGATTCATGGAAACTTTGAAGAGAGACTTCGTGACTTCACTGAGAAGAATGGTGATATGAATACCGTCACGCTAATGATTGGCGATAAGGAATTGTTTGTTAACAAGAATGTAAGCAAGTTATTGAAGTTATTTCTCATTTGGGGATTCAGGTTCTCTGCTGCCTTTCTCCGGTATTCAATGAGATGCTATCGGAAAATGATTTTGACGAAGTGTTGGTGATCAATGACACGGACTACACATCTTTCGTAGAGTTCCTCCAGCTTTTGCATCATTGTAGCGCAAAAATCGGAGGTAAACACGATTCTACTTTAAAAACTGATCATTTGCTATTTCAGACCACAACGTCAAAGCTCTCCTTCAACTTGCAAAAGTGTACAAAGTTCCTTTCATCACTGATAAGTGTGAAACATTTCTCATTTCTTCTAATAAAGTAAAACTTGGTGAGAAGCTAATCTTTTCTGAGACATACCATTTGTCTGAATTAAAGGTATATCACAGTTCCACGTAGTTAATTCACAATAATTTTTTAAAGATAAAATGCCTAGACTCAATCACTTCATTTGCGACTTTCAAGGAAGCATGCGTTGACATGGACCAACAAGAGATGAAGACCCTAACTGGACTTTTGACAAAAGCCATGACAATTATGGAGAAAAATAATTTGAGTTGATGGATTCTTTTTAAATGAATATATATTTTTATTTTATTCCCTTTTACCTTCCTATAGCGCGTAACATCCTCCTCTCGCTGTGTGCGCTAGTTTGTGCTTTTTCCCCCCAACAAGATAAGGTGGGGCAAGCCGTGCACCGTAACCAAATCTGCCCGCCTACGTTCAAAGCATGGATCACACTCTGATCAGGTCATGTATTACATTAGTAGTGTTGACCAGGTCAGTCGTCCGATACGGCACGACTTTCTCGCCATTTCTCTGCCAGTGGATTCTACTACGCAAAAGTCGCACATGTAGTGTACCTAGTTATTTTGGGTCTACACGCTACGCAGGGTCCCTTCAGCACGCAACGCAGCACGTCACGTCAGTTGGATGTGACTCACGACTCATCTTTATTTGCGCTCTCCATTTGTATCTCTCTGCTAGTCTTACTCTTATAAATAATCATTCAGGTTCGTCGCAATCATGTCTTCAAAATTGGAAGTTATCGGCGAAAATACGTTTCGTATGACGCTTGATACAGGCAATCTTCGCTACCTTGAATCTGAAAGCGCAAGCTCAATCTTCACTCACCGAAACATAAAGTGGTCTGTTTTAAATACTAAAAAATTTTATAACAGACGTTATTCAGGAGATTCGGACTCTTTATTGATGCGAACCATAAATTGCACTATTTTCTCGAATGCTTCCGTAAAAACAGCAACAATTGGAGCGCAGAAATTTCGCTTAAAACAGACATTTCACACAATGGAGTGGTCTTCCGAAATTTCCACTCATCTAAACTCTTATATAATTCTGAAATATATCAAAGAGGGAACTACCTTTATCTTTCCCCAAACGACGTAATCCCTGATGAGTTGTGGGCGGATCAAATCAAAATGGAGACTACCGTCAAGATTGATAAGATTCATGGAAACTACGAGGAGAGACTGCGTGACTTCACTGAGAAAAATGATGACATGGATACTGTTGCGCTAATGGTTGAGGATGAGGAATTATTTGTTAACAAGGATGTAAGATCGTTATAAAACACTATTTCTAACTTTTGGGTTCAGGTTCTCTGCTGCTTCTCTCCGGTATTCAAAGAGATGCTTTCGGAAAATGATTTCGAAGAAGTGTTGGTGATCAATGACACGGACTACCAGTCATTTGTTGAATTTCTTCAACTGTTACATCATTGTAGCGCGAAAATCGGAGGTAACCAACATTTCGCTTCTAAAAATGACTTTCCGTTATTTCAGGGCACAACGTTAAAGCTCTCCTCCAGCTTGCAAAAGTGTACAAAGTTGATTTCATCACTGAAAAATGTGAAAGATTCTTACTTGATTCAACGCACGTCTTATCGACAGAAAAGAAAAGTTACGCTGATGAGTATAACTTAAACGGCGTGAAAGTAAAATTAATGCAATGATTCAACAGCAAAAATTTCAATTAATTTCAGAAGCAGTGTCAACCAATCAAAGCTGAGAAGGTGGAAAGAAAAAAACCGAAAGACACCGTAGCTGCAAGATTCATCTCATTCTTACTCAAACGCTTTGTAATTGACTCTTAATTTGGATTAACTTTTTGTACTTTCATTTTCCAATAACTTTTACCCTTTTTCAATGTTCTCTCTCTATATTTATTAAATCCCTTCAAAATTTTCAATCTTTTGTTCAAATTTCCAGAATTGTCGTTATTTCATTTTCAACTTCTTATATTATGTAATCTCAATTTCCTAATAAAGCTGAATTATTTCGAAATGGCCCACAAACGTTCATTACTCGTCCAAGGGTCCCTACAGTGTACGTAGAGGGTTTTGGAAATAATTGCAACGTGGTTCGCGATATACATATACATTGTCCTGTGTAGGGGTCATTAAGGCATGGCCAGCGATGGGCGCGTTTCTCGCCATTTTTGCGTTGGTGGATCTTACTGCATGAAGGTCACACATGGTGCCCATATACGACGTTGGCCTACATGCGCGGTGGAGTCCTTGCCCCACACATTATGGAGTACCAAAGTACAACCATACCACATTCCCCCTTTTCTCTGTGTTGTGGGTTCTACCGTATGCAGGTCACACATGGGGCCCATAAACGATACTGGCCTACGTGCACGGCGGGGTCCCTGTGACACACATTACGGTACAACCATACCACATTGCACCTTTTCTGTATGTGGTGGGTTCTACCGCACGAAGGTCACACATATGGCCCATAAACGCTGTTGGTCCTCCCGTATGGCGGGAAACTTACCATACGCAGGACGGAGTACCACGTCGCGTAATCAATCGTGTCCCCTCCAGGCATAGGGCAATACAGCCACACCACTTTCCCGCGTTTTTTGTTAGGTAATGGGAGAAGATACCAATGGGACGCACGCATTGCGTGGTCCCTGCCGCGTTGCGGCTTGCCTGCCACGTTAGCTGATGAAAATCTTGCTTGGTATACGGTATTCAGTGCCATCGTCCTTCATCGGGGCAAGCCACGTCGGGAGATCGATGCTAATCTTGTTGTTTTTCGTGCTCTTTATGGTTCTCAATTATTTCACTTGTTGTATGTGTATTCTCTTTCTATTTATAGTGTTTCAGGTTCATTGCAATCATGTCAAAGTTGGAAGTCATCGACGAAAACAGTTTTCGTATAACACTTGTGACTCAAAATCTTCGCGATGTTATTGAGCAAGGAGCTGTATGTGAAACCCCAATTTTCACTCATGAAAACATTCAATGGTGAGTGTTTTAAAACTAGCAGACTCTTAAAATTAGCGTTTTTCAGGAAGATCGGATTTGAAAGAGATGAAAACAAAAAGTTACTGTACATCTTCGAAAGCCACCGCAAAAAAGATGACTGGAGCGTGAAGCTCAAGCTTAATATCGATATCTCACACAATGGTGCGATAGTCAAAGATATCAATGCACACAGCGGATGGTACAACTTTAATAAATCCAAATTAGGGGGTCATATTTTCACGAAACCTGAGGATTTGGAGAAACTTGAAAAAATATGGGCGGATGAAATCAAAGTTGAAACTACCGTAAAGATTGAGGAGATTAAGGAGAGTCGCTTTTTTGTTAATTATGAGGATAGAGTCCAGGATTTCACTGAGAAGAAGGAAGATATGGATTCCGTTATGATAATGATCAAGGATAAGGAGTTATTCGTTAACAAGGATGTAAGTTAGGAAAAATAAACATATCTAAGAGAGAATTTCAGGTTCTTCGCAGCTTCTCGCCAGTGTTCAAAGACATGTTGACTGAAAACGACTTTGAAGACATTTTGGTGATCAATGATATGGAATACGATCCATTCGTCGAATTTCTTCAGTTGTTGCATCATTGTACTGGAAAAATCACTGGTAACAAAAAACACTAGACCGAATTCAATACAACTAACTTTTCAGCTACTAACGTAGAAGCTCTTCTACAACTTGCCCAGAAATACGAAGTCCCATTTATAACTGAAAAGTGTGAAGTATTCTTACTCAACTCGACCATTGATATGGCCATTAAACTGACTTACGCAGAGAGCTATGAGTTGAGACACTTGAAGGTACGCACTTTTATTGAAAAGTTAGGCAAATGTGAGAGCAACGTTTCAGAACCAAGTTGATGATCAGGAAAGTTGTAAGGAGGATGAAATCCGCAAAGCTGATCAGAAAAGATGTGAAGAAGAGAAAGCTCGGGAGGCTGACCAGAAAAGATGTGAGGAGGAAAAAGCTAGGGAGGCTGAACAGAAAAGACGCGAAGAGGAAAAAGCTCGTGAAAATCAATGCAAGGTTGAAAACCCAAGCACGGCTGAAAAACCGAAGAAAAAGAAAACAGTCGCTTCGAGAATTCAATCATTCATTCGAAACATTATTTAATTAACTTCGATTTTCCTGTTCCTCAAATACTACCATTTCATATTTTCAAATCGCTCATTAAATTTTTGCTTTGAAAACTTACTTCTCACTTTTCTTTTTTAGTTTCGATTCTAAATTATACCGTTTTTCTAAATCTACCACCTCATTCTTTTTATGTGCAGTATTTTTTTGAATTTCTAATGAAACCCTTGAAAAATAATCTAATTTACTAAATCGGGCAACAATTACAAATATGGCTTCCCTCGTTTTTTCCAAGTATGTGGTTTCAAATGGAAATTGAAACATTTGAAACATTTGGAAACCTTACAAGGAAGCCTTGCTTTCTAACTTTGGTTTTTGTTCTGGCAAGACCAGTTTTGACGAAAAATGACATCGATGGTTTACATGCCCTTAAAATTTGATATTGTCGATGAAAAAACTTTTCGCTTGGAGTTGACCACAGCAATGAGCGAAGGTGAAACTATAGCAATGGGCGAAGTTCGACATTTTGGACTAGGCTGGTAAGCATGTTTTTTTTCTGAAAAAAAGCAGAAAACTACAATCTAGACCATTTTTGTGGAGCCAGTTTTTTCTAATTATAAAACAAATCTTACAAAAATCGAGAAACTGTTCATATTTTATTTTCTAGGTGGATCTCCGTAAAAAACCAAAAAGGACTTCTATACCCTGATGTATATTGCATTGGAAGTAATAATTATTGGAAAGCTGTAGCTGAAGTGAAATTTAACTTGTTGAAAAACGACAAGACTATCGATCACAGTCATTCAAAAGTTTATTCATTTGATGATAACAATGCATCTATTTTTTACGAACATCCCATCGAAATTGCTAAAATCCCCAAAAATTGCATCAATAGTGGTACAGTCACATTTGAATGTATAGTTTCGGTTAAATCATCGTCTGGAATGTATCCAAGGCGGTGGATGCGTTTTGACGTCTACGATGAGACTCGTGATGCGGTTTTGATGGTTGGTCATAGAAATTTGTATGTAAATCAGACGGTAGGACTCGCTTTTGTATATAACTATAACGATTTTTTCAGTACCTCTCATTTTGTTCACCAGTGTTTGAAAGACTATTCCGTTGTATCAAAGACTATTCGAATGTTATTGAAGTCAAGGATGTGAATTTCGATACTATGGAAAAATTTCTGAATTTGTTGCACCACTGTAGTGTGCAAATTCATGGTGAGATAGAAACAATTTCATTGACTTGAAATATGATGTTATAGAAGTGAACGTTGAAAATTTCTTGTTTCTCGCTCAAAAATACGAAACTCCGATGATAACTGAAAGATGTGAACAATACTTGCTCAAGTATACTGGTCGAATAATTTCTTTGGACGATAGAAGTAAATATGCAACCAAATATGGATTGAAGGATCTTGAGAAGCACTGTCAGATCCTGGCTGCGGAAAAGGAGAAGAAAAGAAATGAACAGCTCATTGAATTTAGGATGTCGAGAGAAAGACGATATTTTAAATATTTGTTTTGTTGTTGTTGAAAAACTGTTTTAAAGATTTTACCCGTTCTCATCTCGTTACAGATTTTTTTTAAACTATCTTAGTTGTTTGCTTATTATGGTTTTATTATTTCATAAATGTTTCCCCATCCATAAAATACGTTTGCTTAAATCTTTTAGCCGTTTCATTTTGAGACTTTATAGAACACATGTTTTGATTTTCGGGAATTCGATTTTTTTCTGGCCACATTTTCCATTTCGTTAGTCAATGTAAATATACAGCCTGTTGTCCATCCCAGTGACGCAACCCAAGGTATTTAGGAGGGCAGTCGCGACAGAGAATGCGCGCGAATTTATGCGATATATCGATCGAGCGTACTATTCCACGTCAGCAGCAGACAGTGTTCGCGCGTATTCTTCATTTTAACTGTTGTTACTATTTTTGTCAACTTCATTTTTTTAATGGGAAGGCGTCATTCTGTGCTCAATTCCGTCGATAAATTTATTTCTAAATTCTAATTTCAGAATGACCACGACTTTCACTCAAATCAACGACACAACCCATTGCATACATTTTACCACAAAACTTCCGACGTCAGAAACTATAAGCCCAGTACTTAGTGGTCATAAAACCATCGAAAATTTGGATTGGTATGATATCTTTGTAGTATTTCACTAACAGTTAGGTTAAGGTGTGTAAATGTTGAACGTATGAAGGATACACTGGTATTCTCTCTGATCTGCGGTGGCTTCAACAACTACTGGAATGTTTCTGCCAATGTTACTCGACGCTTGTTGAAAAATGACTCGACTGTAATCTACAGCCATACTGGAAGTTACAATTTGGATGTAAACCACAATGCTGGTTTCAAATTCCTCGAAGTCCCCGGAATTGCTGAAAACTGCTTGAATGATGGTTTTATCACGGTAGAATGTGAATTTGAAATCACTGATGCATCTGGAAACCATCCAGATATGTGGATTGGTTTTCGTGAGTGTAGTGATTTGAACGATACAATTCTGATGATTGGAGATAACACATTCTATGTTAATGACGGAGTCAGTATTTTTTTGAGTTTCAAATTATCGTTTCGTATTCAGGTCCTCAAAAGTTCGTCACCAGTCTTTGCGGAGTTGTTCCATTCAACTCAGGACACGGAAAACATTGTTCAAATCAACGATATCGATCCTACATACTTTGAAAATTATCTCAATTTGTTGTACAACCGTGATATACAGATTGACTGTAAGAACTTTATCTCTTCACATCCTGTTTAACAAAAAAATATTTCAGACCATATTGTTCGCCACCTTCTCATGTATGCTGACAAATTCAAAACTCCAAAAGTCAGCCATTTGTGTGAGCTGTACCTACTTTCGGTACCCACATACTGTATTTCGTGGAAGGACAAGGACGAGTATGCAGAGAAGTATTCCTTGAAAGACTTGGCAAAGAAGTGCAGAAAAATGGAAGATGAGGTGCTCAATGCTCACAATCCAAACCTAAGCCTCTTTTCTGTGTTGACTTCGCTCATCTTGGGGAAACCTTTCTAAATTTATATTTTTTCGCAAAATATTCATTCATAATCCATGTTATGAAAGGTTAACGCTTTCTTGTTTTCTACGAATAAATGTATTGTCGCCACACTTTTCTTGTTCAAATTTTATCAAATTTTGTTGAATAGCAAACACCCTGAGAATATTATTTTTTAGTCAGTCATCAACCATATGCTGGGGATATCGTCTGTAGATGTTAGATAGCCTTATGGCCCTGTTGTGAATACGGTATGTCCATCAGATTTTCACGTTGTATACAAGTCCGTCACTTATATGATCGTAGGACCATCTGTTGCATCCCCCCACGTAATATCACAGTGTGGGGCATTCACAAATCGGTTTTCTTGGCCCACACGTACTCCCGTGCGGTTCATACGTTTCTCTGACCCTCTCGTTTCCGTAGGCTTTTTCTCAATTAGTCCTGCGTTGATGTACCTTTTGGTAAGGCGTGTCCTAGCCTACTCAGACATTTACCCCATTGCATCTATTGTACGCTACCCCCACCATACATACGCAACCTTTCTTGCCATTTTTGGGTTTTGTCTTCTTACCAATTTACTTTTGTTTTTTGTTCATTCTTTAGATTTCCTACCTAGATTTTTCATTCAGAAGTTATTTCGTCTTTCATTCCAGCTGATTAGAAACTTAAAAAATACTTTTACTGGTTAGGGCAAAAATTGGTTTGGTTCATAGCTCTATTCACGGACTTTTTTCTAAATTGTTTCCAAGTGTGAAAGGAATATGCCGTAAAAAAGACGACATATTCCTTTTACATATTTTTTTTCTAAAAATAAAAAATAATAGCTCGTTGTTCCGCTAGGAGATGATGGGTCTTCATCCACATATGCGACCCCCTCCCCCTCGCCGATTTTTGCCCTCCCTCTTCAAATCTACCGTATCGTTCTCTCAACACCTGGCCCACTGTGTTTTCTCGGTATGGGCGATCATTATGTCACCTCTTTTTTCTCCCTCTTCTTCGCGGTCATTTACCTCATCCAATACCTATACATTCTTCTCGAAACATGTCGCAACCAACATGTAGTACCTCAGTATGGACCTATTAGGGACATTTCTCGACCTCTCTCCCTCACTCCATAACGGTCATTTGCCTCATAATACCCTGCCTTTGAGTTTCTTGTACCATTCGTCAAAAATCGTATCAAATTTCCTGTTTTATTTTCAGTTGACCCGAAAAATGAACTCAACATTCGAAACTATCAACGATTCAACTTTTCGAATTCTTATTCAAACTTCCAAGTTGGACAGTGAGGAGCTCGTTTTTACGGATGTTACAGTTTTCAAAAACATCAAATGGTATATAACTTGTAGAATCTTCTTCAATATACATATTTTAGGGCTTTATGTGTTAACAATAGCGATGACATATTTTACTGTCACTTGATCTCTGAAGGGTGCAACAATGTCTGGAAAGCAAAAGTTAACTCAGTCTGCCGTTGGTTGAGAAACGATAAGTCGGTTGTTAGCACTACTCGCTTTAACTTTGACATTGATTCGGTTTTCCAAAATGCTGAGGTTTTCTCTTGCGATGATATTTCGACAATTCCGGCTGATTGTTTAACTAATGGTAAAATCACGTTGGAGTGTGAAGTTGAAATTCTCAAAATTTTTGGAAACTACCCGGACAGATCTATCAATTTCAAGGAAAGTAGTGAATTGAGTGACACTATCATGATGGTTGGAGACGAAACATTTTATGTTAATAAACAAGTAAGTCTAATGAAAGTATCAGACGGTAACTCTTGATTAAGGTCCTGGCCAACTCATCTCCAGTGTTCAAAAAAATGTTCGACTCCGAGGATATGGAGGAGATCGTACACTTGAAAGATGAAAACGCAAGAAACTTCCTGGATTTCCTTCAAATGTTGTATAACGTTGATGTTCAAATTGAAGGTAAGAAAATATTTACAAGATTCAAAAATTATTCATTTTGCTTTCAGCCAGCGCAATCGCCGATTTACTGAAGTTTTCTCAAATGTTTGAGACACCATCCGTCACTCAAAAATGCGAATTATTCCTCTTCAATGTCCCAAAATGGCGGGTTACTTTGGAAGACAAGAAAATGTACGCAGAGAAGTATGGATTGGAGGATCTCGCTGCAGAGTGCGAATTGGATGAGAAAAAGTTGGATAAGAAAAATCAATCAGTTTTTTCGAGACTCATCTCTTACTTTTTCTGAGAAATTTTATATCTAATATCAAATCTATTTGTTTCTAATCTTTTCTAATTAATGTAATCACTTTAAATACCAATCGTACATTTGCCTCCTCAATTATTTGACTTTCATGTTTTGTTATCAATGAAGCTCTGTGTTGTCAAGTTTCTCTGTTCAAATTCAAAATAAAAAGGTTTTTTATAGAAAACCTCTGAAAAATTATTTCTATCATTTTTGTCAGCCATCAATCCGCTCAATATTTGCTCTGTTCGTCTTACAAGGTTATGGTCTTTCTGTAATAAAATTGAAGTAACATATTTACATATTTTAATTTTGTCTACAAGTCTCTTCTAAGGTCATACGACCATCTGTTACATCCCACACGTAATATATCTCAGTAAGGGGCACTCAATATAGCATTTTTCTTGATTCATTGCCCTTAACGTACTCCCGAACGGTTCATACGTTTCTCTGACTCTCTCTCTCGTTTCAGGACGCTATTTTTCGAGCCGTCCTGCGTTGGGGTACCTTTTGGTAAGACGTGTCCTAGTCTCCTCGGGCATTTACCTCATTGCGTACCATTGCATCGCGTGTTCCATAGCCCGACCATACATACGCGACCCTTCTTACCATTGTTGGGTTTTTATTCTCTCTTACCAATTCACTTATGTTTTTTTTATTTCATTTTCAAATTTCCTATTTAGATTTTGTATTCAGAAGCTATTCCGTATTCCATTTATACGTTTGCTGGTTATGACAAAAATTGGTTTGGTTCTTAGCACCTGTCATGGTCGTTTTTTTTCAAACTGTGATCGTCTTTTAAAGATAAAAACGATATATTCTTGCAACATTTATTTTTCGCGGAAATAAAAAAATAGGTATCTTCTTTCAAGAGAGAATTGTACATTATCAACATACGTTACCCCCTCACCCCCCCCCCCCTCCCTTTCCCGCCATTTTTGTCCACTCTCTCCAAATCTACCTTATGGTTCTCCCAACACCTGTCGCAATTTACACGTAGTATCGCAGTACAAGGCACTCATTATGTAACCTCTTCTTGAGAAATTTCGTCCATTCCCTTTTTTCGCAGTCGTTTACCTCAAACCATACCTATACATTCTTCACTGATTTTACCAATACTTTTTGTCTATTTCAGATGGCCGAAAAACTGAACACAGTAGTCAAACCAATCAATGATTCCACTTTTAGCATCGTTTTGCAAACATCCAAATTGGATAGTAAGGAATTCGTGTATTCGGATGTGACAGTTTTCAATAACATCAAATGGTATGCAAGTTGTAGGATCTTCCTCATTAGACATATTTTAGGGCATTATGTGTTAAAAATATCGATGGCACATTTTATTGTCTCTTGACCAGTGGAGGATACAACAATGTCTGGGAAGCGAAAGTTAGCACTGTTTGTCGTTTGTTGAGAAACGACAAGTCGGTTGTTACCGCTACTCGCCGCAAACTCGACATTGATCCTATTCTCTATTGTGATGATATTTTTTCATACCCTAATATTTCGAAAGTTCCGGCCAACTGTTTGAGCAACGGTGAAGTTACATTGGAGTGTGACATTGAAATACTCGAAATTTCTGGAAATTACCCTGACAGATCGATCAATTTCAAAGAAAGCAGTGATTTGACCGATACTATCATGATGGTTGGGGACGAAACATTATACGTCAACAAACAGGTAAGTTGCACAGAAGTATCATATCCTAACTTTTGATTCAGATTTTATCCAATTCATCACCAGTTTTCAAAAAAATGTTTGATTCTGAGGACATGGAGGAGATCGTACATTTGAAAGATGAAAACCCAAAACATTTCATTGACTTCCTTCAGTTGTTATATAATGTTGATGTCCAAATCAAACGTAAGCAAATTTCCAAAAGCTTAAAAATACTCTTTTTTGTTTTCAGCAAGAACATTTGCTGATTTACTAAAGTTTGCTAAAATGTTTGAGACACCATCTGTCACTCAAAAATGCGAATTATACCTCGTCGATGTTCCAAACTGGCTGATTACTTTGAAAGATATGAAGATGTACGCCGAAAAGTATGGATTGAAAGATCTTGCTAAGGAGTGTGAATTGGACGAGAAAGAACAAGCCAACCGATCGGTTTTTTCGAAACTCATCACTTACTTTTCTGACAAATTGTATATTTAATTACGAATCGTTTGCTTCAAATCTCTTTTCTAATTAATGTAATCATTTTACCAATCTTACCAAACCTTCGGTAATTATAGGATTACGATTACGTTGGATGGATGTCCTACTCGTACCCATCTTGATTTAAATACAATATCTTTTTTAATTTCGTATTTTCATAATTTATTGAGTGTAATATGTTCTGGATATTAATATAATATTTTTTTCTATAAATCTAATGTTCTTTCTTCTCTTTTTTATTCTTATATGTTCCCCCATCATTCATTTGCCCCATTGTTTTTCTTGTAAAACATTTCATCTCCCCTGCGCATAAATATCAAGCAACCTAAAAACTTAGTCTTTATCACAGATTTCAAAAAACGGAAGTTAGCATTATTTCCAAAAATTTACTGAAAATTAAGCTTTTAAATTCCTACATACACACGTCCCGCAGGTTTTTAAGCTTAAAAAAGCGGCTCCGATCATGCTGTCGGTGTAATTTTCTTTCCCTTCATCTATTTCGATCATTTCATGCCGCTCATTTCTTTAAACACCACCTGCAACTAAGCCGGCGGTGTGGTCCTTTCATAGCGTTTGTACTAATTACTGCAAAATATGCAAATCGCTTGACCACACTCCTTTTTTGAACGGTTGTTATTAATTTCTCATACCGACGAAAAAGTGTCATTTTTCAAAAAAGCTGTATATGTTTCATTTTTTATTGATTCGCCATATTGTTATTTTTACCTGTTTCCAATCGCACTTTGAGCCTAAAATTTGACTGAGAATGTATAATTTCGTAATTTCACAAAGAGTATCCCTCGTGGCGTTTAGGCCCAAGTGTCAAAGCGACTGCCCGTTGTTATGTTTAATTTGACTTTTCTCATTGTTTTATTCTAATTTCTCATATTCAGTTACTGAAACTTCAAATGATCGTACCCACCATACTTCGAGAAATCAACAACACCGAAGCCTGTCTTATATTAAGAACATCTGAGTTTAACAGCAAGGAGTATGTGAACACTCAATACGCAAATTTCAAAAACATTAAATGGTAAACACAGTTTTTGGATAAAATTTTAAAATAAATGTTTATAGGAGTTTGGCATTCGTCCATAATAATGGTTCATTTCATTGTTATTTGGTCTGCAACGGATCTAATAACATTTGGAAAACCGTTGTGCAGACAAATTGTCGTCTTTTCACAAATGACAAACTTGTGAAACATAGTTGCTCTAGCCAGTTTGAAATGGACGCTGGCCATTTTTCTGGAAAAGTGTTCAATATTTCAAAAATTCCGGAAGACTGCCTGAAAAATGGTGAAATCACGTTGGAGTGTAAATTCGAAATTTTGGAAATTTGTGGAAACTACCCTGACAGATCCGTCAAGTTCCGGCAATATAACGATTTGAACAATACAATCTTGAAAGTTGGGAATGAATATTTTTATGTGAATCGAGATGTAAGACTCTTCGTATTTTAACTTACCCTATTTTTCATTTCAGGTGCTATCTTGCTCCTCCCCAGTTTTTGAAACATTTTATTATCCTGATGAGGATAACGAAATCGTTCTAGACCTGGAAAATGAGAATCCAGAATTTTTTGGGGATTTTCTCAATTTGCTGTACAATCGCGACATTCAGATAACAAGTAAGAAATTGAAAGTTTACATATCCAATGAAAATCCAATTTCCAGGAGTTAATGTGGACGATCTACTCAATTTCGCGAAAAAATTCGAAACTCCTCAAGTATCACAAAAATGTGAATTGTTTCTCCTCTCACCTCACACCCCTTTTATACCTCTGGCTACCTTGATAACCTATTCGGTAGAATATCAACTGACGGACCTTGCCAAAATATGTGAGAGAGTTGAGCAAAAGCAACTCGCACAAGAAGTCAAAAGGCCAAAATTAAAATGGATGTTTTCTAGGCTAATGGATTATTTTAGGGCTAGATTAGGGTTTTAATTACCATTTTTCCACTATTAAATTTTTTCAATTCTTTAATACTCTCATTTTTATTTCTTTCAAATGTAACCTAAATAGACGATAACATCTAAATCATGCCGACAATAATTATAATGACATAATACACCTGTCTAGTCAATTATACAACAAAACTGTACCACCTGTTTCTGTATCTTCGCATATTAATCCGTATTATATCATTGTAATTATTGTCGGCACGATTTAGATGTTATCGTCTTTCTGAGGTAATTATTTTTAACTGCTCACAATCTTTTTTTCTTTTTTACTGAATTTTTCAAAATAATACTTTTGCCTTATATATAATTTTCTGCATCTGCCTATTTTTTATAACAATAAATCCTCTCTCATTAACAAGGAAAATTCGCCGAGAGCATCTTAACTTTTTCTCATACTTGTACCATAGATTCGTACCACCCTGAGAAGTTCATATCAAAATTTATACGAGCCCCGGTTCATTTTCCGTTTCTCTCGAATTTCCCGCGTTACAAACCTATGGTACAAGTATCAACAAAATTTAAGATGGCCTGTCCGCAAACCTTGGTTGTAAAAAAAGGATCCCCCCGTCTCCCAGAATCTTCCCCATTTTTGCGATTCCCCCCATACCAGGACTCGATGGTCCGACCACCTGTCTTCTTGCCTATGGGGCACAACTTCCCGAAAGGCCCAGCGCAGGACGACTCGAGAAATAGCGCCTAGAAACAAGCGAGTCAGAGTCAGAGTCAGAGAAACCTATGTGCCGTTCGGGATTCAGGTACCACAATATGATCCCAATTCACGACCCATTTTCTGTGTTTACTCATCACATATGGCTAGTCGATATGTACATTTGACATCATGCGCATATCGATTCAAATTGGTACTCATTTTCGCTGCGTCGTTTTTTTTATTTCGTTGTGTTTTGTAGAACAGTCGACTTGAGCGTTCTATTTTTCTCCTGTTTTATTTTGCAACTGGGCGTCATATTTTGTAGCTATGTATCTTTAACTTTTCAGAATCATGTCAAGCACTTCCATCGTAAAAATTGATGACAACAAGTTCAACCTCAGTTTTGTTACTTCAGATTTCAATGCGATAAGTGAGAAAGTTGAGCATGGAGGATTGAAATGGTAAGTTTTAAAAAATCTTTAGTTTTCAAAGTTTGCATTTTTAGGAGCTTAGAAATCAACACCTCATCGAAAAAATCACTAAACCTAAAATTGAGCTGTTACGGCAACAACAACTCAAAATTTATAGTAAATGCAAAAACTTTGCTGAAAATTGTGAGATACTCAAAACCGACAAAGTATCAAAAAACTGCGGATGTTACCTTCACTGGAAGCTCGAATAGTTGGGATCTACCGGATTTCATAAAAACTGATAGATTATCCAGTGGATACCTCAAAAACTCTGAGCTCACTGTCGAAGTTCAAGTTGAGATTACCTCCATTATTGGTAACAAACCGGAAAAAACACATGACTTCTCGATTAAAGATGAGAATATGTGTGATGTGGTTTTGGTTGTGGAAGATAGGGAGCTTCATGTTAGCAAGGGGGTAAGCGTGCTCTATGGGACTTTCAGTGAGATTCATCGTGAAAATTTCCAGATCTTGGCGAGCAACTCGTCCGTCTTCAAGGCAATGTTTTTCTCCGATTTCAAGGAGAAGAATGAAAATGTGGTGAAAATCGAGGAAGTCAAGTATAAGGAGTTTGAGCAGTTTTTGAGGATTTTGTATCATTGCAAAGTGGATGTGGATGGTAGGATTTTTGACGACTTTTGTGTCAAACTGTTTGAGTTTTTTGACTAACTTTTGACTAAGTAAGGCAAACAAAAAATACGAGCCTAACTCGGTCAAATTATTTTTTGAAGAGTCGGCTTTGTCTTAGCTTAGAAGAGGATGCATCAAAATTTCACAGCTTGTCAGCAGCGCTTCTCAATTTTTTGAGCCATGTTTTCAGCAACCTTCCAGTTAATCCTGATCCTCTAATATCAAGCTGGTTTGCTCAACTTCCACAATTTCTATTTTTTTCCAGAATCCAACGTCGAAGAACTCCTCATGATTGGTGATCGCTACGATGTTCCCATCGTTGTTGAGAAATGTGAGGAGTTTCTCATCAACACAAAGCACTACTCAATTGTTGAAAAACTTCACTTTGCAGAAATTTACCGCTTGTCAGAGCTTCATGTAATGTTTTAGTGTTTTTTAATATGAAAATTGAACAAAAAAATGTTTGCAGGCAGTGACTGTTGACTCCATCATCTCAAAACAACAAATGATCGAGGTTTACGAAAAAATTCAAGATTTGAACTTGAAAACATCGAATGCACTTCTTGCTAGATCATTGGCTCTGTTGGATATGAATAAGTGATTTTTCATGTCGAAACTTTATGTGGTTCAGAGAGTTCTGTAAAATTTATTTCAAATTTTTAAATATATTTTTTTTGAACTGAAGTCAATAAATTCTCATGAACCTTTATTTGTTGCATAAGTTTGATATTAACGTCCAGATCGTGAAGAAAGAGCCAGGTGAAGTTCAACGTCCACCACAAATTCAATGTCCACCGCATTTTTAAAGGGGACTCTCCAATCCTCCAATCTATGCGAGGCCATCTCTTATTCTTTTCCATATCTTCTTTCTTTATGTCTCTCGTTTTTTCATCTCAAGACACCATCCTTCTTATTTTCATCTCTCCGTTTTCTGCACGTTTTCCTTGCATTTCGTCCAAGTTTTAAATCAGAAAAGACCGTTATTGCATATAATTCGAACTTTTTTTTTCCAACTCGGATTCTTAAAAATTCTTACGTTTTGTTAAATCGAAGGAACTTGGTTTAAATGTTTATCAATCCCCATAATCAAACAAAAACATCAATTTTCTCACACAACGTTTCACATTCAACTGCAATTATCAAATCATCGACAACATGAAAAAAAAAAGAAGAGTAAATTATTCAATTGTCTCCCTTCTTCATAAATTCCATCATTTTTGCCATTAGCGCAGTGCTGGTACTTTTATTAGAAAATTCCGCATGTTCACATACTTCTCGTAGTTTTTTCAATGAATTGAGCGATTCAAAGCAACGATTCTGCAATTATTAACAATGAAACTTTTTGAGCCCAAAATAATCACCTCTAAAAACTTCAGCTGATGATCTTCGGCATATTTTAGTTTTTTACCGGTTTCGAATCTCTGACTTGATATAAGATAAGCCTCGCATTTATCAGTTATCATTGGAACTTGATATTGAAAAGCTAGAAGGAGCAGAGCATCGATGTTTGATTCTGAAATTAGTTTTGTGGAAGTTACAGTACTCCCAGCTTACCAGTGATCTGAGGATGGAAGAGATACATAAATTGAAGAAAAGCCTCAAAGTCGGCATACTTCACATTTTCGATTCGAATTTCATTTTGATGGTTTTTGTAGAACATGTCGTAGAATACTGGTGAGCACTTTGCTAGCATCTGGAAACGATTTCTTCAAAAAAAAAGTTTTCGAGTTTCTTACCGCCTTATTAGCATACAACAACGCACCTTCGACCTCGAACGTCACATCACTCAAACCATTAACTTTGTCATGAAAGTCAACATATTGAGCTAGCGAATTTCCGGATATTGACAAAATTTCAACTTCACACTCCATAGTAACACATCCATTTTTAACCAAATGATGATTTTCGTCTATTAAAATCGACACACCATTCTGGGCTAAGTGCAACTCAGCAGCATCGTCACTCTCATAAGTGAAATCGCGAGTAAAACGTTTGTTCTGCTTTACATGCCCATCTACCATTTTCCCATCCGAAAGAAACCGATAGCAATATCTTGCGCGCACCGACCAGAAAGTGCCTTTTTTCCTTGACAATTTATACCGAACGCTGTTCCATTTTCATCACGATGTATGCTGAGCCACCTGAAAAGAATTACCGAATGCACGAAAAATAAGAAAAAATACCACTGAAATCCTTGAAATTTAACAATATTGCTTGGATTTTCAGGCCTATTGAAGTTGGGAGTTTCAAAAGTAATACTGAATTTGGTGTCGCTGATTTTTTTGAACGTGGTCATTTTGGACACAGATGTGACGTAAGGTTGGCTGAATGATGACGAATCGAATGATTCCCGCGTTTTATCGATTTTCCTAATTGTACCCTAGTGGATGTCTTATGTGGTGTTATTCACAAACAAAGACACATGTTGCTATTTTCTTTTTTTATTTACTTTAGGAAATATGGTTCCCATTGTTAAAAAATTTTCGTTGTTGGATTTTTCAACACTGTTCTAGAATCGAAGACCGAAAAAAATCGAGGACCGAAAGGCTTTTTTGTATGATCTTCAATTTCATTTTTCGGTCCTCGATTTTTTTCTTTCGGTCATCGACTGAAGACGAGTGCCGATTTTTCATTGAGTGCTAGTAGAAATGATAGTTTATCGAAAAAAAAACAACAAATTCAAATTAAATTTCTCAAATCTTCATGAGTTCCTGCATTTTTGCCATCAACACATCCTTTGTACTTTGATGAAACGGTCTCAGATCCTTACATACTTCCTGTAATGTCTCCAGTGAATTAAGTGACTCGACGCACTTATGCTGAATTAGAATTGTTTTAAAAATTTGAATAACAATTGAATACCTCCAAAAATTTCAATTGATGAACTGCAGCGAAGTTCAATTTTTTGACAGTGTCCATTTTTTTGGCAGACATAAGAAACGACTCGCATTTATCAGTTATCATGCTTACTTGATACTGGCAAGCTAGAAGGAGAAGGGCTTCGACGTTTGAGGCTGAAACAGAGGTTTGCATGTTCTACAGTAATCCTAACTTACATGTGATCCGAGGATTGTATAGGTATATGAATCGTAGGAAAGTCTCAAAGTTGTCATATTTAGTGTTACTGAGGATTACTTCACGTTCATAGTTTTTGTAGAATAGGTCGTAGAATACGGGGGAGCATTTTGCGAGCATCTGAAAATGTTCTATACGTGCCAATCTAAAAAAAATTCACTTACCGCTTTATTTGCATACAAAGTCTTCCCCTGAACTTGAAAAATCACATCACTCATGTTTTCATCTTTTTGACTAAAGTCGTGAGTCTTAACCTCTCGGTTCCCAGATATCGATATTATTTCAACTTCACACTCGATCGAACAACCATCTTCAAGAAACTTATTGTCTCTCTCTGTGGTGAATATTCGCCCGATATTGGTGGATTCTTGGTCAAATTGGTAAGTAAACCCCATGTATTCAATCACTTTTTCTTGATTTACGAAAAGTCGTAAACCATATTTTCCGGTGACGGACCAACAAATGTTTTTGTTACCTTCACCAACAATTATAACGGAATACTTTTTATCTTTTCGAGTAACTAAAAGATACCTGGAAAAAGGTGTTTGCAATTAAAACGGCTTTATTCAAATACCAATCTAGCCCTCGAAATTTGAGCTTCTCACTAGAACTTCTGTCCTGGTCTGGATTGGTAGGCGTGTAAGTGATGCTGAATTTTTGATGACTCATCTCTTTGAAGGTTGTCATCTTGGATGGAAATTCGGTTAGAGAAAAAGATTCGAGAAATACGATTGACCGTTCTACCCAACCGTAGTGGGCGAGATACCGTTGGGTTCGCAAATAATGACACATACTAATGTACCTTTCATGGGTCTTGTTTACTTTGGTCCCACCACGACATTGATGATAGATTGACGCCTCGTTTGGAAAATAATACTGTAGTCTGAGAGGGGACCAATCTCATCACATGGCCTTTTGATAATGACAACATTGTGAAAACCTTATTTATCAAAAAAATTCAACAGAAATTAGTTTTTCGCAGCTTTCATAAATCCCACCAACTTCGCCATCAACGCATCTTTTGTAGTTTGGTGCAATAAATCTACATCTTTGCATACTTCTTGTATTTTCTTGACTGAACTTAGGGATTCGAGACAGTGGTTCTATAACTATTATGATACAAAATTGCGTTAAGATAAAGTCACTACCTCCAAAAACTTCATTTGATAAACTACTGCATATTCCAACTTTTTGGCGGTGTTGACCTTCTTTGTTGATAGTAGATACGTTTCACAGTTATCAGTTATCATTGTAACTTGGTATTGGAAAGCTAGAAGGAGGAGGTCTCCAACTTTTGAGGCTGAAAATTATTTTTGCCTTTATTTACCATAATTGTAACTCACGATTTATCTGACCATCGTAAAGATACATAAAACTTAGAAATGTCTCAAAGTTTTCTTGTTTTATATCGTTGATCTTAACTTCGGTCTCGTGATTTTTGTAGAACAAGTCGTAAAATACCGGGGAGCATTTAGCAAGCATCTGAAATCTAAGTATTGGAAACAATGGTTGAATAATGCTTACCGCTTTGTTTGCATGGAACAACTTTCCATCAATATTGAAAACCATATCATTCAAGCTAGCATCTTTATTATTAAAGTCGTAACTTCTCAAAGCTTGATTTCCAGTTATTGACAAAATTTCAACTTCCCAATGCAAAGTCACACAACTACCCTCTACGATTCCAACCGCTAATGTCAAGCTATGTTTGACAGAATTTTCCTCATTTTTGAACGTATAATCAAAATACTTCCGGTTTTCCGAACTCAAAATCCAAAGACCGTATTTGCCCTGAACTGACCAACAACTGTTAGCATTTCTGTCACAAACAACACGAACATGATGCTTCTTGTCGCGATAAACATCCATATGCCTGAAAAATTTCATAGTTTTTAGAAAGTGTTTTGGAGTTACCACTCTAGTCCTAGGAAGTGAAACTTCTCACTCGGATTGCTTTCTTTATCATAGTTGGAAGTAGCAAAAGTGATGCTGAATTTTTTGTCGCTGATTTGTTTGCAGGTGGTCATTTCGAAATGAATCGACGTAAGGTATTGTGAATGACGGAGAACACCATGTTTCCCATTTATCGATCCTTCTGTGACGTTGTGCAAACATGTCACACATGTTGTCCATTTGTATGTGACCTTTACGAAAATGGCGCGCTCGTGTATTCAAAATTGGATTAATTTGAATTTAGCGATGTTTTCAAATCTACGAGCAAAAAAACTAGAGACTTTCTGATAGACAAAAAAAGTTATGTTGAATGAACATTCCAATGAACTTCCCCTATCGCATATTGTAACCGTTTAATTTTTTACAACAGTCTCAGAAACTGGATTAATAAAAAATTTCAGCTTTCACGATGACGTCGGATCGAGAAATAAAAGAAGACAGCTTCTCCACAACCTTGATTTCTGGGTACAAGTACATGACGATGGCAACAGTCGATACAATTATTGTGGAGTCACAATCAGAGTTGATGTGGTATTTTTTCAACAAACTTCTTAGGTTTTAAAATCCAAGTTTTTCAGGCACCTGCAAGTGGTCCGTACCCACCCGGACAGTCTTACTGTGAAAATTCAATGCACATCTGACAGTGAAAAATCATGGAAGGTTTCAGCCAGTTTCACACTTCATGTATACAACAAAACTGAAGAGGAAGCTCAAGCATATTTTCGGAACTACTCGTTTGATAATGACGCAACGGCTGCCGAACCATTGATTGTTGATGTTCCATCTAAGGATTATGATCATTGGGGGAAAATCAAGCTTAGTTTCCTGATGAAGATTCTATCGAGTACTGAGAAACGAGATGAGAAACCTTGTCCTATTATCAACACTGATTTCACGGAACGGGATGCAGATTTGCACGATGTTACGTTGGTTGTGGAGGGCAAGGAGCTTTTTGCTACTAAGGCGGTAAGGATTTATATTTTTAGACCAGACATATTAGACTTTGAATCACACAACTTTTTTCACAAGTTTTTAAATCCAAAATGCTCCCTCAATCCGAAATCTCAGAAAAATTTCATAAACTTCTAACATCTGGTATTTCAGGTCCTATCAACATTCTCCCCCGTCTTCCGTGCCATGTTCAACTCTGGATTCCGAGAAAAATCTGAAAACAAAGTGAAGATCAAAAATGTACAATTTGAAGATTTACAGCAACTGCTTCAACTATTGCATCATCAGAAAATCGAAATCCACGGTAACCTTCAACTGTTATATCTTACAGACTTTTTTTTTCAGAATCCAATGTTCTCGGTCTTCTCATGGTTGCTGATCTGTACGATGTCCCGTTTGTCACCAAAAAATGTGAAAAATTCCTGTTGAACAACGATCTAATGGAAAAAGCTGACAAATTGAGACTTGCCGATGCCTTTCGTTTGCTGAAATTGCAAAATTCTGTTGAGGCATCGAAATGAATTTAATTTTTTGAATATTTTGTGTGATAAGTTATATTAAGTATCAATGTTTTGTAAATTTTCTATGCCTAATTGTCTCTTATTATGGATTTTCAATAAAACGTCAGGAAATTGTCTTAAAAACGCATGCTGATAGTATTTTTAGACTCTTCAGCCTTTTTCAAGCCCAAGGGCATCGTGTAGGCCGACAACAACATAAATATGTCCGAAACATTGCATAAACTGAAGAGACGCAGATTGCGAGAGGGTGCAATTGCAATGGAGCGCATTTGCATTCTTGCAGTACACACACATTTTATTCATCTATTTTATTATTTCTTTCAATCATGTCAACGTCCGTGCAAATCAACGGCAATTGCTTTACTTTAACGGTTCCTATGAAATACGAAGAATTGAAAGAAGTCGCCCAGAGAGAACAAATTGATATTAATGGAATAACTTGGTAACTTTTTCTTTCATAAATACGTTTTTTATTTTAAAACCTTTCAGGAGCATAATCACAAGGCGTTTCCACCAACCGCAGAGTAGAATTCTCTCCAGTGTGTGTTGTTCTACGTTCCACAAGGAAGAATGGCATGCCAAAGGAACTGTTAAGCTTCATTTGTTCGATAAAAACGGAAAAGCGATCGACACGACTAGCCTGGAAGTAGAATTTGGTAACGATAAAAGTGTACTCTACCCAATACTGTTGAAAGAAACTCATACAAATCGTTATCCGAAGTTCGAAGACGTTGTTGTTAAATACGAAGTGGAAATTGAGTCTTGCGTTAATACCGTGACTACACTACCAAACCCTTTCGCTGAAAAAATCGAACATTTGACCGATGTTATGTTGGTCGTGGAGGACACGTCTTTTTATGTTAGTAAGGCGGTAAGTAACTTTTACACGGTTTTATCGAAATTATTTGTGTTGCAGGTTTTGGGAAGTTTTTCGCCAGTGTTCCGTGCTATGTTTTATGCAGGGTTTCAAGAAACAGCAGGAGATCGGGTTGAAATTGAAGAAGTACCATTGGAACCGTTTCTACGGTTTCTTCAATTGTTGTACCATCAAGAAGTCGAAATTAGTGGTAAGTTATAACATTTTTTCAACCAAACAACCATCGTTACAGACAGAAATGTTGAAGGCCTTCTTATGATTGCTGACCGATACGATGTGCCATTCGTCACAAAAAAATGCGAAAAGTTTTTGATTAAATGTTTTAACTGTTTCAACAATGAGAAGCAATTGAAGTTAGCTGAGTTGTATAGATTGGAAGACCTGAAGTCGCGTTTATATCCTTCAGATTAAAAACTGATTCATATTACGACTGTTATTTACATTTACAAATAGCTTTAAAAAATGATGATGTTTCTCAAACGGTTTTATTTATTTGTATATATGTTTGTTTGAATTGCGGTACCATGAAAATTCTGTTGAATCCTCAATATGTGTGTAGTTTTCGAGTAATGTGTTCTGATCAAAGTTATATCCTGTTGATAATTCTATAAAATAAATATTTTTCGATTCAAAGTGTCATCTGTTTCCAAATTTTGTTTATATCAAGCTTTCGAGCGTATCAAATTGTAAGACGCAGTCTGCGAAAATTTTCTATAGAGTGTGTTTGAATTTAGGGCCTTTTCATTATGGCAATATCCAGGCAAATCAGTGACAATGGATTCAGTTTCACGATTAATGCAAAATTTGATATGCAAGCACAACTAATATCTAGTCACAAGGAGAGAATTGAACATAAAGGACTAACGTGGTAAGTTGTATTCAGAATGTTTCTTATTTAATTTTAATATAATTCAGGAACATCAACATTTACAAATCGCGTAGTCGTAGTATAAGTGTAATGGTATTTTGCGGCGCCGGACACGACAAACCATGGGATGTTTTAGCATTTTTCACAGTCCGGATTGTTGGTAAAGATGGAAAAACTAGAAAAACTGTTGGCCAAGAAGTGGACTTCGGTCACAGCGGTCACAACACAATTTCTTCAATTGAAGTGGAACAATTTGAAATGGAAACTAATGTATATTCCGAAGCCAATGATTATTCTTCATACTTGCTTGTTAAATGTTCTATGGAAGTTGAATCGTATACGAATTCTGTGACTCCACCAATCCCTGCAAATCCGTTTTCTGAGAAGAATGGAGATGTAACTGATGTCATGCTAGTTGTGGAGGACAAGAACTTTCACGTTAATAAGGGGGTAAGTTGTTTTTTTTTTGAATTTTCTCAAACAAATAAATTTTGGTTTCAGTTGCTTGCAAGTTTCTCACCAGTGTTCCGTGCTATGTTTCAATCTGGTTTCCAAGAAACAACAGGCAATCGGGTGGACATCAAAGATGTAAACTGCAACGATTTTCAACAATTGCTACAGTTTTTGTATCATCAAAATGTGGAGTTGAGTAGTAAGTTGATTCAAGTCATATTAATTTGAGAAATCCAAACTTTTCAGTTTTCAATATCAATGTCATCCTCATGCTTGCTGATCGTTATGATATTCCATTCATAACTCAGAAATGTGAATCATTCTTACTCTCGTCTCAGTCGGTCAGCAATGAAGAAAAGAAGCAATTGGCGCAATTGTATCGACTGGACCGACTGAAAAACAACTGCTCAAGCTTAGTATCTAATTGACTTTTCTGATGTTAGATATCTAAAATCACGAAATAAATGGGTTTTGAAGGAAATTTAATCATTCAAAGTTATTTTTATCAATTTCAAACCAATGGCCCTCGAAAAAAAACGTTTTTTCAGTTTTTCACTAACACTCTCGCTGTTTTAAGTCAGGTTTCGTGCCGTAACCAAAAAATCGTTTTTGCGAATGTTTGTGGTGTGAGATCGATAACAAAACATTGCAGAATATTGATCGATTCGTTCTCTTTTTCATTTTAGATGTAGGATCGACGCATAGAATCTTGCCTGTGGGTCAGGTGGTTACGATCCAAATTTGGTTCATTTGGACACCTGTCGCTCTCGTTCACCTCACATAGTCATTCATTCGTTTCATTCATTCTTGTCCTCCTCCCAGTCATGACCACGTCTCGACAAATCAGCAATGAAGAGCTCAATTTCACTTTCCCATTGAAATATGAGCACAATAATCTTGTTTATCACTACGAGAAAATTGAACATTATGGACTAACTTGGTAAGTCAATAGTTTTTGTAATTTTTTGAACTTCATTTTTTAAAGGTATATAAAAACAACGCGTATGAACCCTACTCGTTACATGGTTTGTGTTGAATGCCGTGCTGGCCATGACAAACCATGGCATGTTTCGGCACACGTTACGACTCACATTTTTGAGGAAAACATGACAGCGGCATATTCTATCAGTGAAAAAGTCAGATTTAGTGGCGAGGTGAAAAGACTTCATCCAATCATAATCAGTGATGAGAGGAAGAATAAAGGTTCTGCTGATAAGATTATAACATGTTTCGTGAAACTGGAGTCATACTACAATTCGGTGCCTCAACCAATTCCTGCGAATCCATTCGCTGTGAGTACTGGTGGTTTGACTGATGTCATGTTAGTTGTGAAAGATAGCAACTTTTACGTTAATAAAGCCGTAAGTTACCTTCACAATTTTTCGCTAAAGCAGTATGTTTTTTCAGCTCCTGGCTAGTTTTTCTTCCGTGTTTCGAGCTATGTTTTTCTCTGACTTGAACGAAAAAACAGACGATCAAGTTGAAATTGAAGACGTATCATGTAACGAGTTTCAACAATTCTTACAACTGTTGTACCATCAAGATATTGTTCTCAATTGTAAGTTGATTTTTGTTAAGCTATTGATAACTCGAATTATTTTAGTTTTAAACATCAATGGTATTCTCATGATTGCTGATCGATACGATGTGCCATTTATAACTCAAAAATGTGAAGAATTGTTACTTTCGACTAATTTTTTCAACAATAAAGAAAAGTTGAAGTTGGCGGAGATGTATCGACTGAAAAATTTACCTGTACAAAACGCAACATCTCGACAAATCAGTGATGATGGTTTTAGTTTTAAATTTCTTTCGAAATTCGATAAATATGAAGAACATTCTCATGATGAGGAGATTGATCATAAAGGATTGACATGGTAAATTAAAATGTTTTTATTTAATCTTACGGTGATTCAGGGAAATCAATACAACCCGCACTAGAGCTAACCGATACACTGTTTGTGTTAAATGTTATTCGGATCACGATGAGTTATGGGATGTCTCGGCGAATGTAACATTTCATATTTTTGACAAGAATGGTGAAAAGGCGTACGTCGTTTGGGAGAAGGTGCAATTTGATAGCGAAACAGCAACACTCCACCCAGTTTGGATTTGTGATGAGAGGCCAGAAGCTCGGTTTGCAAAGCATGATGTAGCTGTAACATGCACAGTAGAAATAGAGTCTTACAACAATTCCTTCTCTCGACCAATAGCGGAGAACCCATTTGCCGCAAAGGATGGGGATTTGACTGATGTCATGTTAGTTGTGGAGGATAAGAACTTCTATGTTAATAAGGCGGTAAGTTATTTCACACTTTTTAATATAAACGGTTTCGATTTCAGGTTTTGGCAAGTTTTTCGTCAGTGTTCCGTGCTATGTTTTACACTGGATTTCAAGAAACTACAGGAGATCGGGTGGAAATCAAAAACGTGCCATGTGACGAATTTCAACAATTCCTGCAATTGGCATACCATCAAAATGTGGAAGTGAATGGTAATCCTAAAGTGTATTGACTTTTCAATTTAGCAAATGTTGTTTCAGTTTCCAATGTGGCTGGTTTTCTTATGATTGCTGATCGTTATGATGTTTCAGTTGTCACTCAAAAATGTGAATCATTCTTATTGCATACTAAACTAATCGACAACGAAGAAAAGTTGAAGTTGGCGGAGATGTATCGACTTGAAAAACTTTGTGGAATCTGTTCGAATTGAAAATCTGTCTGTTGAGAATTGTTTTTTCTCGTAATAACATAATAAAGCTGATCAGTTTTGTAAGCCTCGTAAACTCGTTGCGCACTTTTTCGATTTTTCTGCCTAACGCGGTAATTCTGCTCATGGTTCAGTTTGGTGAAATCATTGGGTGCCTGCTACTGTCCCCGGTGTTGTCAACGATTTTAGGTTTTTGTAATTGAATGTTCTTGGTATCTTGTTAATTGTTCCTCTGGGGCAGTTTGTTGTTATATTCGTAGACCACCCTGTTAGTCCAACTCATCACTTTTTCCTCTTTTCTAACTCGAACGACGAGATAGGTAAATCTTCATGTCCGTATGTTGCAATCGATTTTCAGTATATATTGATTGATTTTTTTCTTATGTTAGATATAGGATCGACGCAGGAAATCTTGTCTGTGGGTCAGGTGGTTGCTGTCCATATTTGGTTCATTTGGACACCTGTCGCTCTCGTTTACCACATATAGTCATTTATTCATTTCATTCATTCTTGTCCTCTTCTCAATCATGACCACGTCTCGACAAATCAGCGACGAAGAGTTTAGTTTCACTTTCCCACTGAAATACAAGAAAACGAATCACCAAGAGACAATAGAGCATTATGGACTAACTTGGTAAGTCGTTAGCATAATATTTTTTTAAAGTTCAATTTTTTTAGGTACATCAACACAACGCGCATGGCCCCTACTCGTTACCTGATTCATGTGGAATGCCACGCGGGTCATGATAAGCCGTGGGATGTTTCGGCACTAGTTACTACTCAAATTTTTGAGAAAGACATGACAGCTATATATTCTATTTGTGGAAAAGTCGAGTTTAGTAGCAAAGAACAAAGGATCTGCCCAATTATATTCAGTGATGACAGTCGGAGTATTCGTTCTGCGCATAAGATTATAACATGTTGCGTAAAACTGAGCTCATACTACAATTCGGTATCTCAACCAATGACTGAAAATCCATTCATTATGAGTAGTGAGTTGACGGATGTTATGTTAGTTGTAGAGGGCAGAAACTTTTTTGTAAATAAAGGGGTAAGGTATATTTCGACAATTTCGTAGAAAAAACCTGGTCGTTTCAGCTCTTGGCAAGTTTTTCTTCAATGTTTCGAGCTATGTTTTTCACTGGCTTCAAAGAAAAGACTGGCGATCGAGTTGAAATCGAAGACGTACCATGTAACGAGTTTCAACAATTCTTACAACTTTTGTATCAACAGGATGTAACTCTCAATAGTAAGTTGATTTCAGTTTTTATTGATCATCAAATATTTCCAGTTTTCAACATTAATGACATTCTCATGATTGCTGATCGCTACGATGTTCCGTTTATAACTCAAAAATGTGAAGAGTTCTTACTGTCGACTGGAACATTGAACATTGAAGAAAAAATGAAAATGGCAGAATTGTATCGACTCAACCGATTGCAAAATAGAAGGATAGCGTCTCGACAAATCAGTGATGATGGTTTTAGTTTTAAATTTGTTTCGAAATTTAATACATTTGCGGATCATTCACATAGTGAGGAAATTGATCATAACGGATTGTCATGGTAATTTTCGTTTTTTTTCGTTAAACCTTAAATTGTTCCAGGGACATCAGCACAACCCGAACTAGAGCTAATCGGTACACTGTTAGTGTATTATGCTCTGCAGACAATGATGAATCATGGGATCTTTCTGCAAATGTAGCATTCCACGTTTTCGACAAAACTGGAGAAAATGCATACGTCGTTTCGAAAAAACTGGAATTTGCTAGCGAAACAACAACACTCCACCCAATCTGGATTTGTGATGAAAGACCGGAAGCTCGGTTTGCACAACATGATGTAGCTGTAACATGTACAGTGAAAATAGAGTCTTACAACAATTCCTTCTGTCTACCACTAGCTGAAAATCCGTTTGCCGCAAAGGATGGGGAATTGACTGATGTCATGTTAACTGTGGAGGACAAGAACTTTTATGTTAATAAAGCGGTAAGTTATTTCACATTTTTTTATATGAAACGGTTTTGGTTGTAGGTCTTGGCAAATTTCTCGCCAGTTTTCCGTGCTATGTTTTACACTGGATTTCAAGAAACAACAGGAGATCGGGTGGAGATTAAAGACGTGCCATGTGACGAATTTCAACAATTCCTGCAATTGGCATACCATCAAAATGTGGAAGTGAATGGTAATCCTAGAATTCATCAACTTTTCCATTCAACACATTGTCTTTCAGTTTCCAATGTTGCTGGTCTTCTTATGATTGCTGATCGTTATGATGTGCCATTTGTCACCCAGAAATGTGAATCATTTTTAATGCATACTAAACTAATCGACAACGATGAAAAACTAATATTGGCGCAGATGTATCGACTGGAAATGTTGCTCAAAAACTGCTCGAACTAAATCTGTCAGATAAAAATTATTATTATGTTTGTGAAATTTCCGAATAAATCAGTTCAGTATTTGTAAACGTCGTTAGGATTGTGAATTGCATTTCATTACTTAAATTTTCATTCTCCCTTTTTCAATGGTCATCTTGCCTAACTGTCACCGATGGTGTCATCGATTTTTGGATTTCGCAAACCAATTAGTATCGTCCTACTTGCTGCTCTTGGTATCTTGGAAATCTTGCCTCTGGTGCAGTTTGTTGGCATATTAGTAGACGGTCCTCGTCCGACTAATTACATCTTTTTCCTCTTGTCTAACGTGGACGACGAGATACGTACGTTCTCATGTCCGTATGTTGTTATCGATTTTCGGTTTTCGCGCGTACCGCAAACCTATTAGTACCGTTCGAGCTGGGATATCTCTAGCCGCATATTGCGTTCAATTCATAATATTTATATCGTCTCAGCAGTCAATAATCGAATTTTCTCAACTCATGTCAACTTACAAAAAGATCAGCGAAAAAAGCTTCAGTATTACTTTTGTGACATCGAATTATGCAAATTCCGAAAATATCAGTCAACTTTTTGAGCATCGAGGTTTGAAGTGGTAAGTTTTGCATATCTTTGTTTTAGAAAAAAACAAAACGTTGATATTGAGGTTTCTCAAAGTTCGAGAGCAAGATAATCTTCTGGTATGTATCAGTGCTTGCGCATTGCACACAAACACATTCGCAGCAACTGTTAAAAGCTCTATCACACTGTGCCACACCGACAAATCGAGCAACGTTGTAAACTCCACGATAACGAACTTTAATAGTGAAGATCCCTATAGCCGTCCTATGAGTCTTGGAAAATTAGAAAACTTGCCGAATGGATTTCTCAAAGATGGAAATGTTACCGTGGAGTGTGTTTTTGATATAACTTCCATATCTGGAAATCCGAAAGCTAGAACTTTTGATTTCACTATCGAAGATGATACTTTAAGTGATATTGTGTTTATGGTAGGCGATAAAACGTATTTTGCTAACAAAGCGGTAAGTATCTTAGAAAACTTGGCACTGTTCTAGAATCGAGAGCCGAACAAGAATAATAGAGGACCAAACAAAAACGACGACAGAAAAGTTTTTTTGTATGGTATTTTATCAGCCTCGATTTTATTTTTGGGTCCTCGATTGTAGAAGAGTGCCAAAAACTTGACTTATGAAAAACGTTCAGACAATATCCAACTGCTCTCCAGTATTGTACGATATGTGCTACACTCAAAAAATGAGCACAATAGAAATTTCAAAAGACGTCAGACCTCTGGTATTCAATCACTTTCTCAGTATCTTATATCACTATCATGTGGAAATTCAATGTTTGGCCGTGTAAAAATCGACTCATCTATATATGTTTGCAGGGACTGATGTGAACGAATTGTTATCACTGGCTAAGAGATTTGATGTCCAAATAGTGAAAGATAGATGCGAAGATTATCTCATTAGAACTCGTCATGTTAACAAAATACAAAAGATGTTTTATGCAGAAGAGTATGGACTGGAGAACTTAAAAGTGAGATTTTTGCTTTTTCCAATGTCTGCCACAAAGTGATCTACGATAAATTACCGCACTCCAAAACGAGTTCTCAGTGCCTCAAAACAGTGATACTGTAATCATGGTCTGGATTACTGTAGTTTGGTGTAGATCACTCGATAGGTATTCGAAATGTTCGCCAGATCATCGGCACTGCTCTATAATCGAGGACCGAAAAAAAGAGGACCGAAAAAAATCGGAGAACGAAAGGATTTTTTGTATGGTATTTTATCAGTTCGGTCCTCAATTGTAGAAGAGTGCCAGAATATCTATGCAATTTTTCAGTACCAGCAAAAGACTGGCTAGGGGGAAAACCCCTGAGAACTCGATAAAAAAACTGCCTTCTCTCAAAGAAATGATTTTTCAGATCAATTGCACGATCGATTCAGTCGCAGAACTCAAAGCAGCCTGTGAAGACATGACACGACTTACACCAGATATATCAAAGAAACTACTCAAACGAGCTGTAAAATTCATGAGGAATGGAAAGTCGAGCAATTCGACACAAGAAGATGGTATTTTTGGAGAGCTCAATATGGAGAAAATCCTAATTTTTATAATTGTCACTGTGATCGTTGCTTTCCTCTTGTTATATTTTGCATTTCGGTAGAAATCGTGCAATGAATACAATGACCAAAAAGCTACAACAAAAAATCGTATAACCTTTTAACATAAACTCAACGTGACTAGATACACTTATTTCTCCGATTCATTTCCCAACATTTTGCATTTCTCTACAAAATGGCAGAGTACTGGAGAAAACGTTTGGAGTCTGATGCAGAGAGGACTGAAGATCTACATACGTTAAGAAGATCGATCAGTGAAGAAGGTATATTGTGAATATAGCGTTTGTTTTGCATTAGTTTTTAGAAATTCGCTTCAAATGTTATAACCCGAGAGATTTGGAAAAGGATACTTCAACGGATTACCACAAGTTATTTAATGTTATCAAGGATGAATCATTTCTCCAGACAATGCTTGACAATCGGATTGAGTATATACCGATTAAGATTTATTTGAACAAGATCGCTTCTGGAATTCCAGTGGGTTTTTTCTACAGTATGCCGAAACGACACCTAACCTGGGACCGGTCTGAGTTCAGGGTTCGAGAGTGACAAATAAGAAATTCCACTTGATAGCTCTTTAGATTCCGAATTCATATTACATTTTTGCGGAATCGGTTTTCATCGTGGGGAAAACCGCCTCAAACGTCGTCATTTTTTATTTGTTACTCTCAGATCCTGACTTTAAATCGGTCCCTAGTAAAAGGATTTCGAAACGTTTTTGAATTTTGAAAAATCGTTTTGAACGTAAATAAAGAAACCGAACTGCAAAAACGTATCGAGGCGGAAGAGGACAGTTTTTTTCCTAGTCGTTGTTTTGGCATGTATATTACTCAACCATATTTCGAATTACTTAATCTCATAATAATTTTTTCAGCTGACTCTGACTCTTTGTATCTTTGGAAAGAGCAAAGTCTCACCATACACCAAGATAATCGAGCATGAAGTCGGGAAGTTCTGTTATTATTTGCCTGGACGAGAAAAGGAACTTATTAATGAATGGTTCGATACGGACAGCGACAAACAAGGAAACTATATGGAATATAATCTGAAATACTTAGTTGTGGATTTATTGGTATGCTTACTGTTTTTAGAATGATTTGAATATTCTTTGTTTAGTTCTGTTTGAATCTTAACGAATCCAAATTGATGCTTGTTTTTGAGGGTCTTACGGTAGGACTGAGCTACGCAAAAGTGTCTTTACTAGTTATTTTAGAAAGTTAGCAAAACATATGTTGATTTTCCGAAGAAACAAGTGATTAGTATGGAGGAATTCAAACAGTATATACTTACGGTAGAATAATGTTTGAAATATGTAGATTTGAAATTCTGGTTTTCAGAAAAGTAATCCAATCATTGACAAAGAAGGAATCATGTCTGCAATTGCTAGGCGGGTATAAAAAAGTTTGAAAATTGTGCTGATATAGATTTCGCTATTCAGAATAAAGAGAAGCTATGGCCAAGTGAAAAGAGAAATAGTTTGAACCCTGAAGATTTCAAATGTTTCGGCACGGAAGATTTGAAGGGTGATACTTCAACGGATTACCACAAGTTGTGTAATGTTATCAAGGATGAATCATTTCTCAAGACAATGCTTGACAATCGGATTGAGTATATGCCGATTAAGGTTTATCTGAACAATGACCGAATTCCAGTAAGTTGAAACTTGTAGCCAGAATATACCGTACTGTAAGTATCATTTCCATATCCACATGCTATTTCAGCGGACTCTGACTTTTTGTATCTTTGGAAGAAGCAAAGTCACACCGTATACCAAGATAATCGAGCATGACGTCCAGAAGTATTGTTATTATTTGCCCGATCGAACAAGTAGAAGTATCGAGAAGTGGTTTGATACGGAGAATGAAATACTAGGAAACTATATGGAATATATTCAGCACAATTTGATCATGAAATTGTTGGTATGTTTACATTTTCGTTTAGAAAGTTTTAAAACCTTTTTTGTTTAGAATTGCTTGAACCTCAATGAATCCAAATTGATGCTCGTTTTTGAGGGGAAAACGGCAGGATTGGGCAACGTTAGAAAACATCCTAGCAGTTATACCCCGAAAATTACCAAAACATTTGTTGATGTTGAGAAAAATCAAGTGATTAGTATGGAGGAATTCAAGCAGTATATTCTTATGGTATGATACTATCAAAAATAGCTTTGAAATCTTTCATTTCAGGAAAATGATCCAATCAGCATTGACAAAGAAGCAATCATATGTGAAATTGCTAGAAAGGTATAATATAGGCAGAAAGTTTCAAATAATAGTTTTATATTTGCAGAAAAAGGTAGCAAGTGATGAAAAACGTAGTAAGAACCGAGTCCGAGTGTACAAGGATATCAGAAAGAACTCGAAGAGCAAGTCGGAGAATAAAAGCAGTTTGAGATAAGAATAAAACTTGTGAAAATGAATAGAAACTATGAAAATTGATTTGTTGAATACTTGTGAATAAATTTTTAAAATTTTATACAAACATTTTTATAACTAGAGAAAAAGCTACCTCAAAAATCAATTCCGCGTGATTCTAATTGGTCATTATTGAAAACTATTGCTGTATTCAAGATGGCTAAGGAGTGGAGACTAAAATTGGATTCTGATGAAAAAGAGCGAAAGGGACAAATGACAACAACGGACGACTTTATTCCATATTCGGAAAGAGAAGAAGGTAGATTAACAGTGCAGATTTTTATTGAGCTTGACTTCAGTCATTGCTTTCAAATGTCTCGCCTCGAATGATTTGAAGTGTGATACTTCAACTGATTACCACAAATTATGTAATGCTATCAAGGATGAATCATTTCTCCAGACAATGCTTGACAATCGGATTGAGTATATGCCGGTGAAGGTATACCTGAACAAGATCGTTTCTGGAATTCCAGTAAGACTCAGATACAATATGCCTACAGTATCTTCAAATGATTCCAGCTAACTCTGACGTTGTGTGTATTTGGGAAGAGAAAATCCTCCCTGTATACCAAAATAATCGAGCACGATGTTGAAAAGTGCAGTTATTATTTGCCTGGACGACCAAAGGAATGTATTGAGAAGTGGTTTGATACGGAAAGTGAGAAACAAGGGATCTGTTTGGAATATGATGTGGAAAACTTACTCAAAGAATTATTGGTATGCTGATTTTTTGAAATTGAAGATTGCGAATGTATTGTTTTCAGTGCTGTTTGAATCTTAATGAACCCAAATTGATGCTTGTATTCGAGGGAAGGACGGTGAGTTTCCGTTGTTTCAAAATAATTGCAAGAATTTTCCAGAAAATCTCCAAAGTAAACGTTGATGTTGTGAAAAATCAAGTGATTAGTATAGAGGAATTTAAACAGTACATACTTACGGTAGAATAATGTTTAAAATAAGAAGAAGGTTTTACTTTTAGAAAAATAATCCAATCAGCATTGACAAAAAAGGAATCATGGCTAACATTGCCAGACTGGTATACAAGAGTATGAAAGTTGTATCGATATGAATCCCAATATTTAGAACAAACAGCCAAATGGAAGGTGGAAAAGTTTGAAACCAACCGACTTTGAATGTTTTGACACGGAACGTTTGAAGTGTGATACTTCAACGGATTACCACAAGTTGTGTAATGCTATCAAGGATGAATCATTTCTCAAGACAATGCTTGACAATCGGATCGAGTATATGCCGATTAAAATTTATCTGAACGATATCGATGCTGAATTTCCAGTAAGTTCGGCCAGAATATAGTCATACCGTATCATTGGCATATTCACTACATCCCCAGCCTTGCTTAGCCCATTCAAAAATGCAAAAGTGAATTCAGTTGCGCTAAATTGCGAAAAAACGTTTTTTTCACTTACCGTAACCGCTTTTCGGTTTTTTGTGCAGTGTAGCGCGATTGCATAGTTTATGCACATAATATGCATATGTATGCTATTTCAGCGGACTCTGACCCTTTGTATCTTTGGAAAAAATAAAATCACCCCGTACACCAAAATAATCGAATATGATGTCGAGAAGTATAGTTATTATTTGGATTATAAAATCAGGAAACGTATCGAAAAGTGGTTTGATACGGAAAGCGATATATTAGGAAACTACATAGAATATATTCAGCACAACTTGCTTATGATAATATTGGTATGCTTACCGTTTTTTTTCAGAAAGTTTTTAACCTTCTTTGTTTAGAGCTGCTTGAACCTCAATGAATCCAAATTGATGCTTGTTTTTGAGGGGAAGACGGTAGGATTGGGCTATTTAAAAATATTTTTAACCGTTATGTTTTAGAAAGTCACCAAAATATTTGTTGATGTTGAGAAAAATCAAGTGATTAGTATGGAGGAATTCAAACAATACATTCTTATGGTACGGTTCTATTAAAAATAGTCTTGAAATCTTCACTTTCAGGAAAATGATCCAATTAGCATTGATAAAGAAGCAGTCATATGTGAAATTGCTAGAAAGGTGTAAAACAGGCAGAAAGTTTGGTGATGAAGTTGGTTTTGCAGAAAAAGGAAGCAAGTGATGAAAAACGTAGTAAGAACCGAGTCCGAGTGTACAAGGATATCAGAAAGAACTCGAAGAGCAAGTCGGAGAATGAAAGTAAAACTCGTGGAGGAAGATGAGTAGAAACTATGAAAAATGATTTGTTGAATACTTGTGAATAAATGTTTGGAAATTTCATATCAAGAAATTTTGAAAAAACTACCTTAATTCAACGTGAGTGTGATTTTTCATTATTGAAAAATCTTACTGTACTCAAAATGGAAAAGGACTGGATGAAACCAGAGGCAGATGACGAAGAATGGAGCAACTCGTGGGAAGAAGAAGGAGGTAAATTAACCGTCGCGGTTTGATACGAAACTTGACTCCAGATCCTGTCTTCAAAACTTTTGACACGGAAGATTTGAAGTGTGATATTTCAACTGATTACCACAAGTTATTTAATGCTATCAAGGATGAATCATTTCTCCAGACAATGCTTGACAATCGGATTGAGTATATGCCGATTAAGATTTATCTGAACAAGATCGCTTCTGGAATCCCAGTAAGTTAATCTTTTCATTCAAATTCACACTTTATGCACATGTTTATCTGAATGCTGTTAGAGCACTAGTAGGTAATAGCCTTCAGATACAGTATGCTGTATACAGTACCTCTGATATGATAGTTGGTATCATTACAATAAAAATGATTCCAGCTGACTCTGACATTGGGTATATTTGGAAAATGTCAAGTTACTCCGTACACCAAGATAATCGAGAATGAAGTCGGAAAGTTCTGTTATTATTTGCCTGGACGAGAAAAGGAATGTATTGAGAAATGGTTTGCTACGGAAAGTGAGAAGCAAGGGAACTGTTTGGAATATGATGTGGAAAACTTGCTCAAGGAGCTACAGGTATAGTAACTTCTCGATTCGAAAATTTTAGGCGGAACGGTTCCAGAGTTGTTTGATAATGAATGAGTTCAAATTGATGATTGTTTTTGAAGGACGGGAGGTGAGGTTGTTTTAATTGAAAAAACTAACGTGTTTCTTGCAGAAAGTCACCAGAACTTATGTTGATGTTCGGAAGAATCAAGTGATTAGTATGGAGGACTTCAAGCAGTATATTCTTATGGTACGACACTTACGCGGTAGTTATTCGGGAAAAAAGCTGCGCTACGAAGACAATACCTATCCTATGTTGTAGTAAAACCGAGCTCTGTACAGTAAACTACAGTAGGCCAACGAAAATTAAGAAGATCTTTTATCTAAAATGCGTCCTTAACTGTTAGAATATGTTTGTTTTGGTGCTGAAGCGTAGTACTTTGAGGTACTGTAGAGTAGAACTGTGAAGCGCTCGCAATATCTTTCTTGTTATTATAAGTTCCAAAACAACGACTAGGAATAGAGCAAGTGCGCTCCTGGATCTCAATACGTTTTTGCAGTTCGGATACTGTATTTACGTTCAAAATGATTTTTCCAAATGCAAAAACGCGTAGAGACCCAGGGGCGCACTTGCTTTATTCCTAGCCGTTAGTTTGGCCCTTATAATAGATTCTAACAAACGTCCTGCTAAACTTTTTATTCAGAAAAATGATCCAATTCACATTGACAAGGAGAGAATTATGAACGAAATAGCTAGAAAGGTATGCGAATAAGTTGGAAATTTTTTTGAGTTCACTTCAACTTTGTAGGTAAAAGAACCGACTTTTCGAATCTCTGCACAGAAGAGAAGGGAACTTGCCGAAAAAATACGTGCCGAAGAAATGCGAAAGGCCGAACTAGAAAAGTATTGGGATTTAGTGGATGAGGTACTCAAATTCTGAAATATTCCTCCAAATGTGATAATTGTTTTCAGGAAGAACAAAGCAAAAAAATGAGATGGCGTGTAAAAAAGAAAGCACCAAAAAGCCAATCAAAAAATGAGACTCGTGGTGGAAAAGAGTGAAAATTATTCAAAACTTTTCATTTGTTGTGAATACTTGTGAATGAATATATTTGTTTTTGCTTAATTTCCTCATAAACACCTTTTTGAGGCTTTGCAGCTGCTTTGCAATTAGGATAAACGACACTCCGCCTAAGCATCACTTTGCGCTTTAACCGATTATTAATTTTTGAATTTTTTCGCTTAAAATCAGCTTTTTTCGCAAATTTCTTCAATTTAAATGTTTTCAGAAATGGCACCACGCTCAAAAAGTAAGAAATCAAGCATGGCAGCAACGCAGAAATCAGTCGCTGTGCGAAAAGCATTGAATCTCCTCAAACCGCCAACGGCTAAAAAAGTGAAGCCACCAACTCCAGTTATCGTATGTTCTTTTTGTCATATTTCGCAATATATTCATTCATTTACAGAAAAAATCAAAGTTACCAGAAGTTGAAATCTTGACGACAAGAACTCGACCAAATAATCAAGAAACTTCTCGAAAAATCGCGGGAATACTAAAAGTAAGTGTTTTATGACGGATATTTTTGAATAAAAATGTTTTAGAAAAGAGTGAATGCGAGAAAGACGTCGAAAGAGCCGACCGAAGAGATTCGAACATTCTGCAAGAATGACGACGATTGGGATATCTTGGTGTTTGTGGAGGATAAGAAGATTTATCTCAAGAAAAAAGTATGTTGACTTTTTTAACATAAGCAATAAAAAATTTACAGATTCTCTCCACCTCGTCGCCGTATTTCCAGTCCCAATGTCTCCCAAAATCTAAAAGAAACGTTCACAAATTGGTGATTAATAATGTGGAATACAAGGATTTCGAAATGTTGTTGCAATTGATTCATGATCAAGATATTGAATTAGATCGTCAGTTTTAGCACAATATCCACAAGAAATGTGTATTTTCAGTCTCAAAAGTCGACATTCTGTTCAAATTAGCTGCAAGATTCGAAGTGAAGAAAGTGGCTGATATGTGTGAGGATTTCCTTATCGATTTGAAAACAATCACGATTGGAGAGAAGATGGCGTTGAAGAATTATAATAAACTTCCTAATCTTCAGGTATATATTCAACTTTTGTACTTTTTATTCAAAGTTTTATAAACTACAGAAAGCATGCATGGATTCAATCAAATCAATGTCGGATTGGAATGAGATTACGAATGATATCGATAAAATGTCAGGAAAGACAGTTCGTGCACTTGTAATGAAGGCGAAAGAACTCATCACTAAATGATTTTTGACCAAATTTGTTGATTTTCTCATTGTTGTTACTTTTAATAAAATTCTCTCTCGCAACTTTTTTCTAAAACTCAAACGGTTTTCCAGCCTAAAAATATATATGTTTAAGCAGTTATACAAAAATTATCAGCAACACTGAAGCAACTGTCAATTTTATTTGCTCAAGAGCACCAAAAAGCAATATTTTTTCCAGCCATGACATTGGAAACACTACAACAACGATTTCATGCTGCGCGACAAGAAAAAAGTTGAAAATGGCCGAGAAGGTGAAGAAATTGCGTGAATCGCTTGAGAAATACAAAGCAGAGATTGGTTCAAGGCTTGAAATGCTAAATATTCATAAATTTTCAGCGTCTCCAATCAAATCAAGTGCCTCAACCAGTAATTGTGCACTCGCCAGTGAAAACGCGATCGTCAAATCAAGAAACTTCACGAAAAATCGCGGGAATACTAAAAGTGAGAATTTTATTGCAAAACTATTCTAATAAATATGTTTTAGAAAAGAGTAAATGCGAAAAAGTCGTCTAAAGAGCCGATCGAAGAGATTCGAACATTCTGCAAGAATAACGACGATTGGGATATCTTGGTGTTTGTGGAGGATAAGAAAATTTATCTCAAGAAAAAAGTATGTTTTCTTTATTTTTTTTAACATGAGCAATAAAAAATTTACAGATTCTCTCCACCTCGTCGCCGTATTTCCAGTCCCAATGTCTCCCAAAATCTAACAGAAACGTTCACAAATTGATAATTAACAATGTGGAATACAAGGATTTCGAAATGTTGTTGCAATTGATTCATGATCACGATATTGAATTAGATCGTGAGTATTAGCATGAAATCCACAAGATATTTGAATTTTCAGTCTCAAAGTCGACATTCTGTTCAAATTAGCTGCAAGATTTGAAGTGAAGAAAGTGGCTGATATGTGTGAGGATTTCCTCATCAATTTGAAAACGATCACGATTGGAGAGAAGATGGCGTTGAAGAATTATAATAAACTTCATAATCTTCAGGTAAATAACTTTCTTTACTTTCTTTGTCAGTTCTATAAAATACAGAAAGCATGCATGGATTCAATCAAATCAATGGCGGATTGGAAGGAAGTTACCAATAATATTGATGGATATACAGAGAAAACTGTTAGAGATCTTGTTATGAAGGGTAGAGAACTTGTTAACTAAAAATTTCTTGTTTCTTCTCTTGTTTTGTTGATTTTTTATGGTTATTGTCAATAAATTGTTTGAAAAAAGTATTTTTATTAGCCGTTTTAAGGTGTATTTTCCGATAATTGTATCAAAAATCGTTTTTTCTTGATTCAAACGGATCGCTGCAAGACCCAAACACACTTTTTCCTCATTTTTATATCGAAAATAAAGAAAATTCTATTTTCACTCCATCTTTCCTCAAGTTTCGCTAATTTTTATGCCGAAAAACGTCGAATTGCGATAATTTTTTCAATTAGACATAAATTGTTGCTCATTTTTGAAAATTTAGGACTAGTTTTCGGCCACCACTTAATGACTCACTTCTTTTTGACTTTTCCCACTTTTTGACTTTTTTCACTTAATGACTATTCCTACTTTTTGACTTTCAATATAGTGGAGCACTTTTTGACTTTAAATGTGCTTTAACACTTTTTGGAAGACAAGATTTTAAACAGGACTTGTATGTAACTTGAGTAACGAGTAATTGTCCCCAAAGTCTGAATCAAAAAGTCAAGGTTTCCAACCAAAGATAAGAAAAGTCTGAAGAATGTACTGGGAAGTTAGCCGAGTTGGCAAGTCACCTACATACACGACAGGTGGCTTCTTGTCAAACAGTTTTTGGTGATTTACTTATTTAATGTTGTTATTCATAGGCTATACCGTACTCTTATCCCGTTTTTATTACTAGTTTGCATCAATCAAAAGAGGACACACACTAATATCTTGTTTTTTATAAATGAGTCAAAAAGTGCTACACTATATTAAAAGTCAAAAAGTGGGAATAGTCATTAAGTGAAAAAAGTCAAAAAGTGGGAAAAGTCAAAAAGAAGTGAGTCATTAAGTGGTGGCCCTAGTTTTCAAATAAAATGCTGAATTTTTTGCATATTTTTCATTTTTATATCGATAAATGTCAAATCGTCGAAAACTTGGCAATAAATTCATAAATTTTGCTCATTTTCGAGAATTATTGACGCTTCCCAACTGAAAAACAAAAATTTTTACAGATGACAACATCATTCACGAATATAGATGAAAACAACTTTAAAATCATCTTCACAACATCACAATTCAAAAGTGAAGATCCAGTAGAGAGCTGGAAAGTGAGTCATAGTGGATTTAAATGGTATTTTCACAAAATTTTTCTATATTTTATATAGCTAACTTGTAGGAATCTCTACACTCAGGCAGAAAGAGGTTATCTAAATATTTCGGTCGAATGCCATGGAAATGAAAGTAATTTATGGTCAGTTGAAGTGAAGGACGAAATCAAATTGATCAAACAAAATGGCGAACCAAAGTCAGAAAGTTCAACCTCGACGTTTAATTCTGACTCGAATTGGGGAAGTGACCAATTTATTAAATTGTCCGAGCTCGATGATGGATATATCGATGATGGAAAAATTACAATCGAATATATTGCGGAAATTAAGACGATTATTGGATTGCAACCAAAACGAATGATGAATTTTCAAGAAAAAAGTGAATTGAGTGATGTTGAGTTGGTAGCGGATAGAAAAAGTTTCCATGTTAGCAAGGCTGTAAGTTTTTTTTTCTTTTTTTGTGAAAAATTAATAGAAAATTAAGGTTCTCGGAAGTTTCTCGCCAGTTTTCCGCGCAATGTTCCGCCCTGGATTCAAGGAATCGACGGCTAAAACTATTCCACTTGAAGATGTTGATTCACGTGATTTGGACATGTTTCTTCAAATACTTTATCATTCTAGTGTTGAAGTCGATGGTTAGTGCAATAATTTTTTTTAAATTTTCATAAAAGTTTTTCCAGAGTTCCGTGTTGAAGGGCTCCTCAAACTTGCCGATCGCTACAACGTTCATATGATCATCGAAAAATGCGAGAAATTTTTAATTGATACGGAACTCGTTTTGATCGATGATAAACTGAGCCTCGCGGAGTTGTACAAGTTGTCGGAGCTTCAGGTATTTTGCTTTTTTTCATTTCTCAGCTAGAAATATTATTTCCAGCACTCCTGCCTTGCGTCGATGACAACGATGAAAGATGTGTGCAGGGCTAGCTCGACTTACGAAGACATGGGCATTTTCACTGCGAAGGCGTTGTTGAAGAAGTCGAAAATTTTATTTGATGAGAAATAAATAACAATGTTTTATCCGGTTTTTTATTCAAATAAATTGTTACATGTTGAAAGTGTTTTTTTATTTTTCCAAACCGTTAAGGAAAGCGGTGAAACATACTTTTTTGTCTTGAGTGAGATGCGAACTAAGTTAAATAAAGTCGATTTGAAGAAGAAGAGCTGACACAACCAAAAACTGCTTTCAAACTGTGCTAAGGAGTTTTAAAATTGCTTTTGTAACGAATTCTTGTCTTTTTTCGAAAAAAAGATTTCTAATTTACCCTGTGAATTTGTTGTTCCCATGCTTTTCAAGGTTTAAAACGAATAAAAACCTATAAAGCCCGCTTATTTTCTTCAATTCTCATAACTTCCTCACTGGAGCCCGTTTAATGAATATAATTTTTAGGATGACAACAACATTCAAAAATATCAATGATAAAAGCTTCAGCATCACTTTCACCACTTCAAAGTTTGCTGATGGCGATCCGGATTATAGTGATGTTGTGGAGCATAGTGGATTCAAATGGTGTGTTTCTCATGTTGTTCGCATGTTTTAATAATTATATTCAGGGAATTGGAAGTTGAAACTCTTGACGGACATTTAACCGTGTTTCTCAACTGCCTCGGAAATAACAGCAACCTTTGGAAAGTCGGTCTAAATACCGCATTCACACTTTACAAAGGAGGCGAAGCCGCATATAAAAAGGCAGTCACATCCGCAGTCAATTGTGAAGAGAATGAACAAGGATATATGGATTTCATCAAGTCAGCTGAGCTAACCGAGTATATCAACAATGGATGCATTACAATCGAATGTACCGCTGAAATCAAGTCAATCACTGGAATTCGTCAAAAACGACAAATGAATTTCAATGAAAAAGATGAATTGAGTGATGTTGAGTTGGTGGCTGACAACAAAAGTTTCCATGTTAGCAAGGCTGTAAGTTTTCAATACTTTTTTCCAAAAATAATTCAAAAATTAAGGTTCTCGCAAGTTTCTCACCAGTTTTCCGTGCAATGTTTTGCTCTGGATTCAAGGAAACTAACGCTGAAACTGTTCCACTTGAAGATGTCAATGCAGTTGAGTTTGACATGTTCCTCCAAATGATTCATCATTGTCATGTTGATATAAATGGTGAGTAAGACGAGTTTTTTTATTTCTCATGTGAATTTTTCCAGCATTGCACGTCGAAGGCCTCCTCAAACTGGCCGATCGCTTCAATGTTGACATGATTGTCGAGAAATGCGAGAAGTTCCTTGTTGATACAAAAGACGTGGGAGTTGAGGAGAAATTGGGCCTCGCGGAGCTATATGACTTGTCTGAGCTTCAGGTATTTCCATTATTTTAATAAATAGCTGAACAATAATGATTTGCAGAATTCTTGCCTTGATTCGATCAAAACAATGGATGAATTGAAGAAAGCAATTACTTGTTACGAAGATATGGGTGAATTGACAGCGAAGGCGTTGTTGAAGAAATCGACATTGTTGTATGATGAAAAATAAATAACTTAGTTTCATACTGTATTTTGAACAAATAAATTTTTCTGTGTTTAATGAGTTTTTTACTTCTAAAAACCGTTAACAGAAAGCGGTGAAGCTTACTTTTTAATCCTGAACTAACTAGGGACCGATCTGAACTCAGTATATGGAAATCGCTTGTTCGATACACCATTAACTAGCATTTTTCATGTAGAATTCAAATTCATATTCAGTTTTTGCTGAATAAATCACTGTCGTGGTCGACAAAGCTCAAAACACCTGAATTTTGCTCAAAAATGACGAAAACTGGTGAAAAGGCTTGAATTTCGATTTTTCAAAAGCCTCTTTAGCAAAAACTGAATATGAATTTGGGTTCTACATGAAGAAAGCTATTAAATGGTATATCGAACTAACGATTTCCATATACTGAGTTCAAATCGGTCCCTAGTAAGTTAGGAAGTTGAATTAAAGTAAAAGAGCTATGCTGAAAAACCTTAAAATCGCTAAAATGGCTTTTGCATTGTGAGATCGTGGTTCGAATTTTTTAAAGCTTAAAATGAATCTATTAAAACCCTATTTCAGCCATTTTGAATGTTCTTCAATTCACTATCAGTCCGCTTTTTTCATAGCTTTCTCGCTTGAGCCCATGTCATTAATATAATTTTCAGGATGACAACAACATTCAAAAATATCAGCGATAAAAGCTTCAGCATCACTTTCACAACGGCAGAGTTCAGAAATGATTCAGTTGATAGTGATTTTGTGAGTCATAGTGGATTAAAATGGTATTTTTGACGATTAAATTACTCAAAAGTCGCAAAATTTTAGGAGTATTCATACTGAAGTAGACAATGATTACTTAGACCTTGTCATGACGTGTGATGGAAATGAAAGTAATTTATGGAAAGTTGAAGTGAAGTGCGAGGCAACATTGCTCAATAAAAATGGATTGCCGATGACAAAAACTTCGCATCGGAGACTCAGTTATGATGAAAATGGTTGTTGGTCAGAAGAATTTATCAAAATGAGCGAGTTAGAGAATGGATATATTGATGATGGAAAAATTACAATCGAATATGTATGCGTAATTGTATCAGTTAGTGGAATTCGACAGAATCGTTTCATGGATTTTTCGCTGAAAAACCAGCAATTAAATGATATTGAGTTGGTTGTTGATGGCAAGAGTTTTTATGTCAATAAAGCGGTAAGTAATTTATAATTTGAAAAATCATCGAAAAAAATGTAGGTTCTAGCATATGATTCACCAGTTTTCCATGCAATGTTTTTCTCGAAATTCAAGGAATCGAATGCTGAGAAAGTTACACTTGAAGATATTCAACATGAAGATTTCAACATTTTCCTTCAAATGATTCATAATTGTCATGCTGATATCAATAGTAAGATTGTCTTTTTTGTCCGAAAAGTGAATACAAATTTGCAGGCTCAAACGCTGAAGACATTCTCCTACTTGCCGATCGTTTCAACGCTGTTAGAATTATTGAACAATGCGAGGATTACCTCATCGGCTCAGATGAAATGGAAATCGCAGGGAAGTTGGAATTGGCGGAGAAGTACAAACTTTCTGAGCTTCAGGTAACTGTTTAGTTTTAGTTTTTTTTTTTTTTTTTTTAAATGCGAAAATAGTCTGGAACCGTATTGTGTTTCCGACAAAACACTATATTTACCAAAAAAATACATCTCCAGCGAGCAAAAAAGAAAGAACTATTGATACAATAGTCTCAAAATATCGGCGGGCCCTTTTTATAGTGCTTGGCCCTTTTTTCGCGGGTAGAGTCAGTTTTTTCTTCTTGAAACAAGATTTTTCAGTGTAAATGTATTGATTCAATCAAAACAATCAAACAATTAGCTAGTGTTAGCGAGGATAATAGTGCGATTGGTGGAAAAACTGCAAAGGCGTTGTTGAAGAAGGCGATCAAGTTGGCGGGTTACAAATAAATGTTGAGACAAGTTTTAGCTTCTTCAGATTTTAATTTTTAGTGTTTTTTTCGAATAAATGCATGTTTTAAACTTTTTTCATTGAAAATAGCAGTTCAAAATACTGTAACTAGTTTATCTCTCACTTTATGACCTCCAAAAGGTAAAAATGCGATCTCTGTCAAAACTCGACGGCCTAAAATCGGCTCCGGTACATTTCGCAGCCAGCGACAAGCTTTCCCTTTGGGTCAAACCGCTCAAACACGACCAATTCACTTTGTTCTTCGTCTGCTCAATTTCTTGCAATCGTTATCAGCTCGATCAGTCCAGGAACTGAGTAAATTGGTTAAGCTTGAGCATTTTCCTGGCTGCGAAACGTCTGGCTGCAAAATGTCTCGATGCAAAATGTCCCAGAGCCCTAAAATCAATACATTGTTTGATTTCAGACAAAAAATGACAACATTCAAAGAAATCAGTGATAAAAGCTTCAGTATCACTTTCGTCACGTCAGAATTCAACTCAACAACACCATCAATCAGTGGAAAACTGAAGCATAGCGGATTAGAATGGTAATTTTTCATACACTCTACATAAAATCCTCATTTTTAAGGTCTATGAAAGTATATCGATCCACTTCCGATGATTTAGCTTGCTTCCTTTCCTGTCAAGCGAACAACAGCAGTTTGTGGAGTGTCAAGGCTGGTGTAAGCTTCAAAATTACCAGCAAAATCAACGCAGAGCATGCTCATTCGATTAAATATGTCAGTGATTTCAACTTGGCTAAAAGCTGCTGGGGTTCGACCCGCTTCGTTGAGAAAGACAACTTGACTAATGAATATATCGATTATGGAAAAATTACTATTGAATGTATCGTTGAAATCAAGTCACTTGTTGGATTACAACTGAAAACAACAAAACAGTTTGCGGAGAGGGATGAGGATTTGAGTGATATTGTGTTGATTGTTGAAGGCAAGATGTTGCATGTTAATAAAGCTGTAAGTCTTACAATCAAGTCAAAATACAGTTATTGTTGCAGATTCTTGCCAATGCATCACCAGTATTTCGCGCCATGTTCTACTCGAGATTCCAAGAATCAACAGCCGATCGAGTTGTAATCAAAGATGATGTAAAATACGATGCTTTTGTCGATTTTCTGCAAATTGTTTATCATGGTCATGTGGATATCGATTGTAAGTTCCTTTTGAATCTCCAAATCAGTTCTGTATTTCAGGTTCGAATGTTGAAGGCCTTCTATGCCTTGCTGATCGTTTCGATGTTGGAATGATCACACAAAAATGTGAGCTATTCCTCCTTTTTTCGAAGGAAAAACCAGTTGGAGAGAAGTTGAAATTGGCGGATACATACAAACTATCGATGCTTCATGTAAGTTCTATTTTATAAATAATTTCAAAACATTTTGACGATATTCAGAGCTCATGCCTCGATTCAATCAAAAAAATGTCAAAAATGTCCGAATTGAAGGAAGCTAGCAAGGATTTGGAGAATATGGGAGAAGCGACTTTGAAAGCTCTCCTCACAAAAGCAATTAGCTTTACTAGCATTGAATAATTTATTTACCCGAAGTTGACTTACTTTTCCTAATAAAATGCTCGATTTATTAAATTTTTTTGATTTTATATGAAAGCATTTATATTTGCTAATAATACCGTTCATATTCATTTCAATGGGCAAACAATATTGCTTCTTGAGAACATACGAAGTAAAAATAGCTATATATTGCAAATTTTCAGACAAATAATGACAACATTCGAGGAAATTAGTGATAAAAGCTTCAGCATCACTTTTGTCACATCAGAATTCAACTCAACAACAACAACATTCAGTGAAATAGTGAAGCATAGTGGATTAGATTGGTATTCCTTCAACGTAGTTTCAAGCAAAAATAATGTTAAGGTACATGGGAATAAAAAGATCTGATTCGAATAATTTGGAATGCTATCTCTATTGGAAAGGAAACAGCAGTAACATCTGGAGTGCGAACGTCAATGTGACATTTAAAATGACAAAGAAAAACGACAAAAATATTACACACTCGGAATATTATTCTCATTTGCTCACTTCGAATGAAAAAAATTGGGGATTCGACGATTTCATGAAAAGCTCAGATCTCACTGATGAATATATCGATGATGGAAAAATCACCATTGAGTGTACCGTTGAAATCAAGTCGATCAGTGGATTACCGCGCAAAAAGAAAAGACAATTTACGGAAAAGGATGAGAATTTGAGTGATGTTGTGTTGGTTGTTGAGGATAAGAAGTTGCATGTTAACAAAGCTGTGAGTCTTATTTTTAGATTAAAAAACAAGATTAATTCCAGATTCTCGCCAATGCATCACCAGTTTTTCAAGCCATGTTCTATTCCGGATTCCAAGAATCAACAGCTGATGAAGTTCCAATTAAAGATGTGAAATACGATGAATTTGTTGATTTTCTGCAAATTGTTTATCATGGCCATGTGGATATCGATTGTAAGTTTATATAGGATTTCTAACCATGTATCTTTTCTTTCAGGTAAAAACGTCGAAAGTCTCCTGACTCTTGCCGATCGTTTCGATGTTGAAGTTGTTACTCAAAAGTGCGAGATGTTCCTCATTACTAGTCGAATGAAAGTTGAAGAGAAGTTGAAATTGGCTGATAGATTCAAATTATCGATTCTTCATGTGATTCTTATCAGCTATTAGTATTTATGGATCTTTATTCCAGAGTTCCTGCCTCGATTCCATCAAAAACATGTCGGATTTGAAGAAATTTAGTGATGGTGTCCAAGTAATGGGTGAAGCAACTGCAAAGGCGTTGTTGGCGAAAGCCATTTCTTTCAAGTGATTCTAACTTTTAATTTCCTCTCATTTTCAATAATTTTCCGTTTGTTGTCTTTAATTTTAATCATTCTTTTCTAATAAAATGCTCGATTTCTTGAATATTAAATGTAAAATGACAGCATATTCACGTAGAAAAATTTTTTACAAGACTCGATAGAAAAAAATTCATTTTTAGAAAATAATGACAACATTCAAAGAGATTAGTGATAACAGCTTTAGTATCACTTTTGTCACATCAAATTTTAACACAACAACATCATCATTCAGTGAAAGAACGAAGCATCGGGGATTAGAATGGTAATTATTCAAAGTATTTTAAAACAAACTGTTAACGTTAAGGTTCTTGTCAGTTCGACGATCCGAATCTAATGATTTAGCTTGTTTCCTGTGGTGTAATGGGAACAGTAGCAACATCTGGAATGCGAGCTTCAATGTGACATTCCAAATGACTAAAAAATCACCGTCCGACTTCACTCATTCGAAAAAGTTTTCAAATGTGTTAACTTCGACTGAACCGAACTGGGGATTCGGCGAATTCATGAAAAACTCCGAACTCACTGATGAATATATCAATGATGGAAAAATCACTATTGAATGTATCGTTGAAATCAAATCGATCACTGGACTAACGCGCAATAGGAAAATACAGTTTACGGAGAAGGATGAGAATTTGAGTGATGTTGTGTTGGTTGTTGAGGATAAGAAGTTGCATGTTAGTAAAGTGGTGAGTTTTGTTAACATTCGAAAGAGCGTTTGGTGACCCGTTTAAAGTTATCTGATTGCCTAAGACAAGCCTAGTTTTAAAACATTCGAAGTCGAAACTAGCTTCTATCAACTCAGTGATGGCTCAAACCTATTTCTCGTACTTTGCAAATTACATGTCACGATTTTCGACAAAGCTTTGTCAAATTAGAAAATCGAAATTTTTTTTACAGCTTCTCGCCCATGCATCACCTATTTTTCGTGCGATGTTCTATTCGAGATTCCAAGAATCAACTTGGTTCAACTTCAAAAGGCCAGCTGTTGAAGTACCAATCAAAGATGTCAAATATGATGAATTTGTTGATCTTCTGCAAATTGTCCATCATGGTCATGTGGATATTGATTGTAAGTCAATTAAAACGTTCGTACTTGTATCTCTTTTTTCAGCTAAAAACGTCGAAAGTCTTCTGATACTTGCCGATCGTTTCGATGTTGAAGTTGTTACTCAAAAGTGCGAGTCGTTCCTCATTGCAAGTCAGATGAAAGTTGAGGAGAAGTTGAAATTGGCGGAGCGATTCAAATTATCGATTCTTCATGTAAGTCTTCTTCGCTAATAAAATTTATGGCTTTTTGTTCCAGAGTTCCTGCCTTGATTCCATCAAAAACATGTCGGATTTGAAGAAAATGGGAGGTGTAAAACATATGGGCGAAGCAACTGCAAAGGCACTTTTGGCGAAGGCCATTGCATTCGAATGAATTTAATTTTTTATTTTTCTCTCATTACCCGAATTCTAATAAACAATGAGTTTTATGAATAAAAAACATACGATTTTCTGAAAAACGATGAGCATTAAATAACCGATTTACTCCAACTTTAATCACTTGTCCTAATAAAATGCTCGATAAATGCTTTCTTAAATATTTAATGTAAGATGGGATATTTACGTGAAAGTAATTTGGCTCATTGACAAAACTCAATAGAAAAATATTCATTTCTGAAATATAATGACATCAATCAAGAATATCAGTGATAACAGCTTTAGTATCACTTTTGTCACATCAAATTTCAACACAACAACATCATCATTCAGTGAAAGAACGAAGCATCGGGGATTAGAATGGTAATTCTTAACCCTATTTATGAGCAAACAAAGTTATTTCTAAGGTACGTGGGAGTTAGACGATCCTTGTCTAATAACTTGATGTGTCATCTTTATTGGATCGGAAACAGCAGCAATATCTGGAGTGCGACCGTCGATGTGACAACTAAAATGACGAAGAAAAACGACAAAAATGTTACACACTCGGATACGTTTTCTCATATGCTCAATTCCTCTATGACTCCGAACTTTGGATTCAATCAGTTTATAGAAAACTCGAAACTCACTGAGTATATCGATGATGGAAAAATCACTATTGAGTTTATCGTTGAAATCAAATCAATCACTGGATTACCGCGCAATAGGAAGATACAGTTTACGGAGAAGGATGATGATTTGAGTGATGTTGTGTTGATTGTTGAAGGCAAGATGTTGCATGTTAGTAAAGTGGTGAGTCTTATTTACAGTCACGAGAAAGAGTTTTTTGATGACCGTGTTTGAAATGGTCTTCGAAAAGTTTGTTAGAGCTTTGGGCTGGCCGGTAAAAGCTAATTTCAAAGCTAATTATAATCCGAAAATCGTTAAAAATTGGTCAGAACCTTTCACAGTTTTCGAAAAACTCCAAAACGATCAACCTTGAAATATCCCTTGCCAAATAAGAACATCAAGGTTTGTTGCAGAGTCTCGCACATGCATCACCAGTTTTCCGTGCCATGTTCTATTCGGGATTCCAAGAATCAAAAGCTGGCGAAGTTCCGATAATAGATGTGAAATATGATGAATTTGTTGATCTTCTGCAAATTGTTCATCATGGTCATGTGGATATCGATTGTAAGTTGATTTCGATATTCAAAACTAGTTCTGCATCGACTGTCGTCGAACAGAATTTCTAACCTTTTTTCTTTTTTTCCAGCTAAAAACGTCGAAAGTCTTCTGATTCTTGCCGATCGTTTCGATGTTGAAGTTGTTACTCAAAAGTGCGAGTTGTTCCTCATCACAAGTCAGATGAAAGTTGAGGAGAAGTTGAAATTGGCTGATAGATTCAAATTATCGCTTCTTCATGTAAGTTAAACTGTATATGATATGATAATTAGAGCATTTTGTTTCAGAGTTCCTGCCTCGATTCCATCAAAAACATGTCGGATTTGAAGAAAATCAGTGAAGGTGTACAACATATGGGTGAAGCAACTGCAAAGGCACTTTTGGCAAAGGCCATTGCTTTTGAATAATTTTCTTGTAGTATTATAATCACCCGAATTTCAATAAACGATTAGTTTTATAAATAAATAACATGCGATTTCCTGAAAAGCAATGAGCTTTGCCACTTTTCTTCTAAAAAAATACTCGATTTCTTGAGTATTTAACGTAACATGACAGCATTTACGTGAAAATAATTTTGCCACTTGACAACACTCGATAGAAAACATTTCATTTTTCTCAAATAATGACGTCGTTCAAGGATATCAATGATAAAAGCTTTAGTATCACTTTTGTTACATCAAATTTCAACACAAGAGCACTTTCGTACAGTGGAAAAGTGAAGCATAGTGGACTAGAATGGTAATTAATCACAATCTTTTTGAAAATATAATAATAATTAGGGACCTGGGAGTAAGAAGATCTGAGGCAAATGATTTGGGTTGCTACCTGTTTTGCTATGGAAACAGCAGTAACATCTGGAGTGCATACGTCAATGCCACATTCAAAATTGCAAAAAAATCACCAGCCGACCACACTCATTCAAGGAACTTTTTGCACATTCTTAATTCAAATGTATGGAATCAGGGATTCTCAGTTTTGTTGAAAAATTCCGAGCTCACTGATGAATATATCGATGATGGAAAAATCACTATTGAATGTATCGTTGAAATCAAGTCGATCAGTGGATTACCGCGCAAAAGGAAGAGACAATTCACGGAGAAGGATGAGGATTTGAGTGATGTTGTGTTGATTGTTGAGGATAAGAAGTTGCATGTCGGAAAAATGGTAAGTCTTATTTACATTCACGAGGAAGATTTTGAAAAAATACCTTGACAAGTGTCAGAGGTTCGTGCAAGTTCAGCTAGTATTCTTGTTTCGAAGCTCGAATTTTGTCAAAAATAGGCCAAAAAGTTTTCTCAAACTAGTTTCGAATCCCTCAGCAATAGCTGAAATATACTCCTCGGAGAGACATAAAAAAGAGCCTGTCACAATTTCCGCAAAATTTGCAGAAAAAAATCTCCCATGTCAAATTAGAACATCGATTTCTATTACAGATTCTCGCCAATGCATCGCCAGTCTTTCGAGCCATGTTCTATTCGGGATTCAGAGAATCAACAGCTAAGGAAATTCCAATCAAAGATGTAAAATATGATGAATTTGTTGATTTTCTGCAAATTGTTTACCATGGTCATGTGGATATCGATTGTAAGTAAAACTGAATTTGTAACCATGTATCATTCTTTCTTCCAGCTAAAAACGTCGAAAGTCTTCTAATTCTTGCCGATCGTTTTGATGTTGAAGTTGTTACTCAAAAGTGCGAGTTGTTCCTCATTGCAAGTCAGATGAAAGTTGAGGAGAAGTTGAAATTGGCGGATAGATTCAAATTATCGATTCTTCATGTAAGTCTTATTAGCTATCACTTTTTATGGCTCATTATTTTAGAGTTCCTGCCTCGATTCCATCAAAAGTATGGCAGATTTGAAGGAAATCAGAAGTGGTGTACTCAATATGGGCGAAGCAACTGCAAAGGCACTTTTGGCGAAGGCCATTGATTTCGAATAATTCTAACTTTTTTTGTAGTATTATAATTACTCGAATTTTAATAAAAGATGAGTTTTATAAATAAATAAACATTCTACAAATTAATAAACGTTCGATCGAACAGCCAATTGATCCTTGACAAGTGCTGCGATTAATGATGCAATTGTTGCTGTGTCAGCCATTGCTCCTTGTCCACTATCACCACACATTAGCTCTTTTTGGATTGGGCAGATTTCCTGAAATGATAATATATGAATCTATGGATCTATGAGCTCTAGAATCTAGAGCAAAACTGACCCCGTCCAGAGCTTATAGGAATCAACACATTCACACCTAGTCATACAGTATTGAAGGCGATATGGATGAGCTGAGTCATCGCACGTAAACCACAATAACGATGATCGTCGGATGGTAAACCGCCATCTTCTAAGCTACAGAGCGGGGACGTCACGTATGAATGAGCTTAACATACGAGGCCGTGAACCCAAACACGGCATGGTCGAGACTCGAACTCGAACCCTTAACTGTACGTATCTGTCGCTTATTAGACGCGTGTTTAGACCACTCGGCCATCATGCACATGTGTGCGAATGATATAATGGTATATGAGGAGAGTGGGTGGTCCGCGCGCCTAATTTTTTGACGAGGGAGGGTTTTTTGATGACCATTTCGAAATATTCTGAAAATTGTGTCAGACGTTTGTGTAGGTCTGATATGTACCAGGAAAGAATTTCAGCTATTATTGAGGGACTTGAAGATAGTTATGGTCTCAACTGTGGTCAAAAAAGGCATAAAATCTTCTCAAAACGTCAAAATTTTGTTTTTAAGTCTGTTTTTGATTATATTTGAAGCCATAACCTCACCAATGATGTCAGAAATTTTTTATGGTCTATTTCAGAGCTACACAAACGTCTGACACAATTTTTAGACTGTTTCAAAATGGTCTAACTACACATTTTTACACTTGTAAATCTATGAATCTATGAATCAACGAAACCACAAACCTTAAACTTCAAAAGCGTCCGAATAATAGTCCTCTGTTGCAATGTCAATGGATTCTCCCACATATGTGTATTCATAGCCGGTGCAAAATACACGGGCTTCTCAAAATCCCATGCTCGAACAATCGATGTTGCTAAATTGTCGCATATTCCTCCAGCGATTTTTGCCATACTATTCGCGTCAAGTGGAGCGATTAGCAAGGAATCCGCCCATTTTCGAAGTTCTAAAAAACAGAAAAGTGGAAGAATCGAGGAAAACGACTCACCGATATGCAAAACCGGATCACCACGCTCCCTCCACATTGACCATTCATCCTTATCCTCGTACACCAACTCATCGAACTCGAGTTTTTGTGATTCACACAAACGAAGAGCATTTGGTGTGGCGACAATCTAAAAATCGCACTTTTCAGTAAATTTTTAGCCTAAAAACTCACTTTAATATTCAGCTTATCCTTTCCACAACTGCTATACAATTTCTGGATCAATTCCGGTGCTTTGATAACTGCAACACTTCCAGTCAACATTAGTAACAAGTTATATTTGTTTGGGTCGTTTCTCTCCAATTTATGGGCTCTTGTAAGTGGTGGTCTTGCCTGTAAATCAAGATTTCGTCATTTTTTGGCAAAATAGTAGGAAAAACTCACTAAGAGCACAACATCACTTGCCGTCGAGTCACATCTTTCGATATCTTCCACTCGAGACCTTTTTCTATCTTCCATTTTGCTGAAAATGCGTTTAATTAGAGAATAACAGATGAAATTAATAAAAATAAATAAAAAATTAAATTTCCTCCACGCGGATTACACACTTCGCGGCCGCGAGTTTCCTCTTCCACGCTGCCGTGTACTCCACACGGACAATTTTTGTACTTTATTTCTTTTCGACTAAAAATGGCTACAAAAGCTGTAAAAGCTGTCAGTCCCGAAAGATTTCCACTATTTTTGTATAAAAGTATATTGAGGTATTTTTTAAAATTTTTCTTGCCCTGAAAATTGCCAATTTTGCAGATTACACTATGGACTTCCAAAACCAGCTCGCCTAATGGGCGATACATATGTCAAAGATGAATTTAGAAGACACAAAGATGCGAAACCGGAATTTGTGAAGCCATTTATGGCTGAATGGACGGTAAATTTAATGGTTTTCAGTTTTTTATGAAAGAAATTACAGAATTATTGCGTGATGCTGTCAAAACAGCTGTCGAGCGCTGGAATTCGACGAGGAGCCATTGGAGAGGTAGGAGAAGGTTTATATTTGTTTATAAAATGTTTTGAAAATAAAAAAGACTCGGAAAAATAGATTTTAGCATAAAAAACGAGAAATATAAGGTTTTTTGATTCAAACCTTGAAAAACCCGCTATAAATTGAAATTGATATGTTTTTCATTGATATTTTTGCAAACAAAATTCTAAGTTTCGAAATAAATGCAAATACTGTTCAATTAGTCAAGTTATTCACAAAAAAAAAGACAAAACACTTGAAAAACCTCGTTTTTTTTGCCAAAGTTTTTGGAAAAAAGAGCACCGTACCGTCTCTTTTTTAAAAAATCATCAAATCAAAAAAGTCTAGATCTTCACAAATCTGCTAAATATCTATTCATAAACCCATCCTTCCAATTATACTCATTTTTTGCACCAAAAATTCACAAAATAACAGTTTTTTTCACAAACTGCTTCAATTTCTTTCTCCAAAATGTAGAAAAGTACTGGAAAACTTAGAAAAACACAAAAAAATCCGTGTTATTTCAATTCAATTCAAAAATCTTCGAAAATCAGCCCCATTTTTCCTATTTTTCTCATTTTGTCTCCAAAAAATTCACAAAAGCAACAGTTTTTCAACAAATTCCTTCAATCATGATCTTAAAACTGTAGAAAAGCACTCAAAAATGCAGTTAAAACAGAAAAATAAGTGGTTTTTCAAATTTTAACCAAAAAAATCGAATTCCCGCCTGCTTCATCAACTTTTATCAACTGATATAAGCTAAAAAGCTCACTAAACCTCTTTTCTTCAAAAAAAGCTTCAATTTTTCCTCTATAACGTGAACAAGCACTCGAAAAGTAAGAAAAAGCAGGAAAAATCAGTGTTTTTTCGTATCGAACCCAAAAATAATCAAAAATCGATCTTCCGCCTGCTTCGCTTTCATTTTCAAACTGAAAAAACTCAAAAGCCCGCTAAACCTATTTTCTTCAAAAATTATCTCTTTCCAAATTGGAAATCTGTAAAACTTCATATTTTTGTCAATTGTATCAAAAATCCATATTCCAGGACCTAACCCCATCGGATTTCGAAAAACTGAGCAACGAGCACATTCAACAACTCGTCGAACTTCGCGTGGAAGCCGATCGACATATGGGACGCACCGATTTCATTGAAAATCTTCAAAAATCATGATGATAATAATAAGTTTATAGCAAAAATAACGATAATAAAATATAGTTACACACATTTTTCTGCTCTTTTTGGACAATTCGGAATGGCTAATATGCTGTCAAATTTGCTCGCTGGTAAGGGGGAAAGGAAGTCAGATTATTAGAAAGTATGAAGAAAAAAGGGGAAAGTATGGCAAGGCAACAAATAATAATTATAATAATACAAACTTTGGTCATGAGTGAGAAAATGATATTTTCCTAGAATTTATTCGATTCCTATTCAGTTTTCTTCCCGTATATTGTGTTGGTTTCCCGTCCGACTTGCTCCAATACTGATAGCACCTGGAAATGTTGATTTTGTAAGGACATCTCGTCAGGAGATATTGAAAATAGATTTTTGCGTGAAATCAGCTGTTTTTACAGCTTATATCAGAGCGGCTAGTGAAAAAAAGTTGTCGTAAAGTATGTTGTAAGCTCTGCAAACACTTCGTTAGAATATCTTGCCTTGGTAACTCAGAAATGGAAAATTTGAGTGTCTACACAAATTACATTATACTTCACGGCGATTTCCACAAAACCAGATGTAGTTTGGTGCATTTTGTCGTGAAATATGTTGTAAATAGTGCATAAACTTTACTTGACTTTTTTTCCGAAATACTTCGCTGCGAATCCACGAAAATCGCCTAGATTGTGAGATTTAACTGCAACTGCACGTTTGGCAACATATTCTACGACAAAATACACAAAACCAGATGGAATTTAGGACAGTTTGTCGTGAAATGTGTTATAAGTTGTGTATACACTTTATCTGTCTTTTTTCGAAAAAAATTCGCTATGAAAATTTAAAAAGCGAGAATTTCGACTCGAAGATGATTCTACGACAACTTGCAGAAGAGAACTTGGATTTTAGTACATTTTGTCGTGAAGTATGTTGCAAATCGTGTAGACACTTTATATGCTTTTTTTAATGTGCCGTCATAAAAAATTGAATATTTTGTTGTTTGACACAAATATAGTGTTTTCACAATTATTTCACAAAAAAAACTTACATAATCCAAATGCTCCTTGGTATGATCGGCACTCAAACATAATCGTATTCTAGCTTCCAAGAGTGGTGTCGCCGGATAACCAACTGCGACGAGACCAACATTATGCTTCAATACCCGTCGTGAGAATTCACTGCAAGAAAAATCGTTGTTTTTCGAAACTTTTGTATGAATTCGCGCTTTCTTTGTGACATGCTCCTTCAATACAGTATACTAGAAATGTAGTGGAATCTGCATACTGTACTACGTTATCTTTTCGCCGTTTTTCGGTTTGAAAACGCCATATTATTCGAATGTTAGACGATTTTTAGAATATTTGTTCTTCATGTCCCTTTAGTACAGTATACTGGAATGTGCATACTGTACTAAAGGAGCACACCATCCACAAATTCATCTTGAAAGCCGATTTTTTCTGTTCGAAATCAAAAAATAAACAACTTACACAACTTTAGTAATATAGAATGTCATGAGTGGCACCACTGGACTATCATTGTTTCCATAAATCAAGAATCCCATCTTTTTCAGCTCCTTTCTCATATATCTCGTGTTCGCCAACAATTGTTCGGCTTTTCGTTTTCCAATATCAGTTCCATCTTTGCCGCACATGATCATCACCGATTTTTCGACTTGTGCCACCAATGGTGGTGACATTGATACACCATAACATGCACCAGCTGAATATCGTCGAATGTGGTCGATTGTGCGCTGAAACAATGTGATTTTGAAGGGATTTTTTTGAAAAGAAAATCTGGATTCGAGTAAAACACTTTCGAAAACTCATTCAGTTCTTTTTCACACTTTCGACACAATTTTCAGCGTTTTGAACCGGTATTTTGTGCTCAAAACCTTTTTAGAAACTGATATTCAGAAATCTCGGTTTTCATCACTTTTATAACGCGATTTATAGCAGAAACAGTTGTATTTTTTTTCAATAACTTGATATTACTCACAATTGGATCAGTACAACATTTGCAGATGTGCTTCATAACCCAGATTTCAAAAAAATTTAGAAATTTTCACCGAAATTCATCCTTTGAAACTGTGACGAAGCCGCTGATGCACTAAAATATACGGCAGTTGACGCCAAAGAGAATTTTATTGAAAAATTTATGGAACTTCCTCCATTTAGATTGCTATTTAAAGATGAATAATTTTCTTTTAATGGAAAGTTCATTCCTAAGCAATGAGAATATTCATACAATCTACAAATCTCAAAAAACTTTCGTTAATGGTTTTTTGTTTTCAGCTCTTTTGTGACATCTTTTATTTTTTTTTCACAGTGTCTTAACTTTTCGAGAATAATGTTCCATAAATATTAAGAATGACTCAGCGCAAAAATTGTTCTGTTTTCAGCAAAACTAAGTGGAAATAGCTGATTTTCAGAAAATTTTTAGCTGACCGTTTTCAAAACAATCAAAACATCTAAAGGCGATTCGAAGCAAAAAATAGTTCATTTTTTACATTTTTTTCTGGGAACTTTTCTCGATTTTTTTGAGTTTTAACTTTCAAAATTATGATTTTTCTTACCTTAGCTCCACCCATATATCCACCAGCCGATGCAAACGACTTGGTCAGTGTACCCATCATAACATCAACATCCCTCGGATCACATCCCCAATACTCGGCCACACCTCTTCCAGTCGGTCCAACTGCTCCAATACTGTGCGCCTCATCAAGGAACAGATAACAATTGTACTTTTTCTTGATAGCGATGAATGCTGGCAGGTTGACGATTGTTCCTTCCATACTTCAAACAACATAATTTTGATTGGGACATAAAAACTATAAATACCTGTAGATTCCTTCAATGATTATCAACACTTTATTATACTTTTGACCAGTTTTCGGGCTCACACTTGATAATTCGTCACGGAGCACTTTTTCGCAGTGAGCGGCGTCTGGAAATGGGGAAATTATGGAATTTGAGGTGGACTTGACAGGCATGAAGAGGGAAATTTTCCAAAAAAAAAAAACTGTTTGATACAAATTTGATAGAAGTTTTTGTTTGAAAAAATGGAAAAGTTGACAAATATGTTTCAAAACTTGAATTTTGCTCATGCTCACCAGGGACCGTTTCTTTCAGGAGTACCCAGATTTTGATGAAAATTCATCATCAGATATACTTTTGCATGTAGAATCCAAATTACGAATCAGTTTATAATGAAACAGTTGGGAAACGCCGGAAATCGTGTTTGAAAATTTTGGAGCAAGAATTTTTTTCGAGTTAGATGCTCAATGATTTTGAAAGACGCGGCTTGAAATTTCGATTCTGGGTACAAGTATGAAATTTTTTTACAGCAGCCGTTGAACCAAAAACTAGTGAAAAACATGTTTCATAACTGTTTCATAACCTTTCGCATTAACGAGGGACTGTTTTTTTCTAGGGCTACTCATATCTTGATGAAGATATACTCCGAGATGTATTTTTGCATGTAGAATCCTATTTCCGAATCAGTGTTTGCTTTAAAAATCTAGGGAATGTCGAAAATCGTGTTTGAAAATTTTTAAATTAGATTTTTTTGAGTTAGAGTCTCAAATTTGTTTTTTGAAAGAAGTGACTAGAAATTTCGATTGAGTATATTTGTGAAACTTTATTTTTACTTATCGATAGCCGAAAATTTTGAAAAACATGTTTCATAACTATTTTTCGCATTTTCAGATATTTTTTCGATAAGTTTTGATTTAAAATTCGAAATCTCCATGCAAAATTACCCGAAACGTACCAAATTCAGAAAAATCGAATGCCCCTTCCCCGAAACACTTGTTTGTCAATTTTTCAGTCCCTCAAAATTCTCTGCCAACCTATGATTCAACTTATCACACCCAAATAATTTTATTTCCTTTGAAAAATAAATGTTATCACTATGATAGCGCCCACCGGAACTTGTGAAGGAACTTCTGTCAATTTTCATAGTTTATATTATGGTGATAACAACATCATAGGTCACCGCCAAATGTACATTTTTTTCAGGAAATTTTGCAGCTAAACGCCCCATTTGTTGGCAATTGTTTCAATGAGTTGTGCATTTTGAAATATAAAAAGCACATACCATTATGTCTGAAAACCTTTATATTGGCACCAGATAGACGGCAGCCAGTGACAAGTGATGCATGATTGAGACGATCCGAGAGGATTAGGGAACCCTGCAAAAAACGATATACTTTTACAAGTTTTGAAGCATTTTATTAGTTTGGTGAAAGGCTATTTTGTTTCTTTTTTCAGAGTAGTTTTTTGACAAAAAAAAGATAACTCGGAAGATATAAAAAATTGTCAAAGTGGAATATCTAGGGTTTACTTGAGTTGATTCGAAATCTAATTGAAAAAAGGAAAGTTTGATGGAAGAAGTTGGATATTTTTTTCGAAATGTTTTTTTTCTCGTCTACTTTTTGCGGAAAACTATTTAATTAGGTAGAAATTTTGGTTATTGTCATCGAAAATTGATGCGAATACTACTTTTTTTTTTAGATTTTCATGAAGTTTCTATGAAAAACAGGTTATCATTCTTGTTTGTTTACTTCAAAACAATAGAGTCCAATTATGATTTTTGTTTTGATGAAAAAACGCAAAACTTCTTGGTTTCAAAGCTTCATTAGGAGAAAATTTTCCGAAGAAAAAATTCCCACAACTATCGGGTTATTCAATTTTTTCCCCACTTTTTTGGACTAAAAACATGAAATTTGTGGATTTTCGGTGATTTCAGACATAAAAAACGGTCATGGTGAAATAACGGCTTGCCTGGCTTCAAATTGATATGTCTACTTTAAAAAATCAACCGATATCCAAGCAAATTTAGTGAAAAATGCCGCCTTTTCTCGACTTTTAGACTATTTTTTACAAACTTTCTCACCACGAAAAGACTAAACTTTCGTGGTGAGATATTTCCTTCCAAAAATCCTCACCTTATCAACTAACGCCGGAATATTCATTGCATTCGTTGCAAAACCCATCGGAAACACTGCTGCATCTTCAACACCCAAATACTCGGCCATGGTTTTTTCGACTGATTTGTGGACGATATGATTGCCTTCAATTTTTCTACATTTTATTTGAAAAAGTGTAAAACTCACCAATTTCCTGTCTGGGACCTCCACCATTCACACCATATTTCTCGACATATTCGGCGGCGGTTTGTGCACATATTCCAGTTCGATGCGAGAATCCGAGATAGTTGTATGAGCCGAGGTTGATCACTTCACTTTCTGTGCCGGTGTACCTGGAAAAAAAGAGAATTTGAATATATTTTGCCATTTCTTGATAATTTTTGTTGATTTTGAAAAATAAAATGAGATTGAAAGTGAAAATCGACTCCAATATAGTCAAATTATTTCAAAATAACATGTTGGAACGTATTTTCACGGAGTTTTCATGACTTTCTTTACAGAATGGATGCAATTTGTGATTTTGTGAATATATAGACAGAAAACTTGAAAATAACGTGCTGAAACATATTTTTATCAGTTTTTCGTTCAATATTTTTGAAAAAAGGATGTGATTTGATACTTTGTTGAATTTTTGAATGTGAAAATGTCTTGAGAGCTTTCCGAGTCACTTTTTTTCCGCAAGGAAGTGCTATTTTTACAATTTTCTGCCAGAAATGACACATTTTCCTGCTGATCTTCACTTCACGGTTGCTAATTATTAAAGTTAATCCTATAACCTATATGTCAACTGTTTTTGAAGCAAAAAGGCACATTTTTTTACAAGATTTGAAACATTTTGTTTTTTTTAAACCTAGGTGTCAAATGTTTTTAAGCAAAAAGATACACAATTTTGACAAAACTTGACACATTTTCTTTCTTTTTCGAACACTGTACAGATTTTTTAGGTGGAAGGAATGGGAAACAATACTATTTTGAAAACTCGCTATTTATGACACTTCTGCACAAAAAATGACTTTACGAAAGGTTTTTGAAATACAAATTTGAAAAAAAAAACAGTGAAAATGAGCGAAAATTTTCTTTTTGAATGTTTTTCAGCACAAAAATTTTATCACAGACAAGAATTTGAACATTTTTCTAGTTTTCACTTGTCTATGGTTCAAATTCCAGCCAGTTGGCAATGTCAAGAGTTCTTTTTTGATGATTTTAGGATTAATTTTATATTTGACGACAACAACAAACAACTCACTTATGATTCCATCCAAAATCATCCGAATATCGATCTTTCAGTCGAACAATTGCACCAGGAACCCCACTGATTGGCCGATTCACAACATCAGTCGATTGTCGGTAGATGTGATTGGTGTATGTTGCATCGAATCGCTCGTATAATGGTGCGAAACCCTGGAAATTGTGAATTTTGAATATATTTGAGTGTTTTTTGTGTAGTGTATATTTGGTGGTCAAATTTTTCGAAAAATTGAGGTTTTCTTCACTAAAATAGGAAAAAAGTGTGACTTAAAAAAATGCATATTCTATGACATTTTTTTGAAAAATCGTTGGCTTTTTCAAGATTTTGGAACAATATTGAACTCCTGTAGGACAAATTCGAAACTGCGCCGTTCAAAACAAAAATGCCTTTTTTTTCAGTTTTGTCAGACTATGTAAATGAAAAAATATTAATTTTTGTGTAAATTTCATGAGAGAGTTCGATTTTTGACGGTATACACAAAGTTTTCGCCACATTTTTGGGATTTCCGCTCGAAAATAGTGGAAAATGCGGAATTTACAAAATTTTTATTTGCAATCGCTTGACTTTTCAAGATTTACAAACAAAATTTGATGGAGACAATCAATTCTGCACTTTTTAGTTTTGCAGGCATGGAAAATGTGTAAGTTACATTTTTTTGTATAAATATTATGTGAAACACATTTTTTCGTCTTTTTACACAAACTTTTATTCACATTTTTTGAAAAAAAATCGTTTTCTGAACATTCTTTGACGAAAATGGAAAAAAATTATGTCAAAAACTTTTTTTTCATGTTTTTTGAATATTTTAAAGTTTTGGGGCTTATTTTTCCTTTTTCCTCGACAATTTTCAGCCGGAAGTGTGCAACTAAAGTGCATTTCACACTGACAAATAATGATCTTTCAGTTATTTTTAGTTCTCTTATCAATGACGCGCCACCCCTGCAACAATAACACCAATAAAGTGACTAATCACATTAGGAATGTGTAGCTTTCTGGTCTTGCCATCAAGGGGCAAAGAATCAGGCGACTGATAACAAAAAAACAAAGTACACGATCATCATCAATAAATTACAAATTTCCGTATTGATAACGGGCAAGAAACATACCGTCATTCGATGATCTTCACGTGTCGCCGGTGTCCGTATCAATCCCCAATTTTCGAATAATTGTGCTATATATGCACCAAGAGACATCACCATTAGATTGATTCGAACTAGCCAGAGAACGTAGAATGCTGGTTTTAAGCATAGCTCCATTTTTGCGTGAGGTCTAGATAATTTAGGCTTGTTTTTTCTAGTAAAAGGCTTTGAAACACTTACTTTTGTGCAATATGCCCGTTTTTCCCATTTTGAGAATGCCCCATTGTTTCTGCAAAAATATTTTTTTATTCATTTTTCTTTTTTAAACGTTTTTTATAAAAAATAATAAAGAAAGACGTTTTTTATGCATAAAAAAGGCGAAAAAACACAATTTTAGCAATGGAGCGCGCTTGCATTATGGTGTGTCATTGGTGTAAAGAACAAGGTTTGATGGGTTTTTTGAGCGGGTCGTGAGAAAAGAAGAAGAAGAAGAAGATTGCAAAAATTTGGAGAAGTTGATTGAATGGAAAGGGGGAGGAAGGTGATAAGATGGAATGTGTTGGGGTAGAAAAAAGTGGGGCGGGTTGGGGGGACAAAAGATACAAGAATGGTGTAATAGGCACTGTGATTTATGTTTTTTTGCTTTGTTCTGTGGTTTTGATAGGTTTAGAGTTGAAGTTTTGCTTGAAATTTTTGGAGAAAAAGTTGCAAAACACCCGATTTTTCATGAAAATCTTAGTTTTTCTCAAGGAACTCGAATTTTGACGGTTTTTTTTAAATTTTTTGTTCTAAAGTTGGAAAATAATAGAAAAAATACCTTTTTTGTACAATTTTTTCAGAAAAAGTTGTAATTTTTGCGATTGAAGTCGAAGCTAAAGTTTTAACTTTTAAATTCCTAAAAAGTAAAAATAAAATTTTTTTTATTGCGTCGCTGAAAAAAATTATTTACCTGCAATTTTCGAACTACAGAATCTAACACTGGTATGCGCCTTTAATACAGTAACCTAAAATGTTACTGATATTGGGGTGCTGTATTAAAGGAGCAGCTCTCGAAAAGTTTTTGGCTCAAATTTTTTTTTGCAGAATCGATTCAAACCGAAAATTTAAAAAGATGCGAAAAAAAAAATTTTTTTCTGAAAAACTTGAAAACTTTTTTTCTAGAATTTTTTTTTCAAATATTGCTTTAAAAAACTCTGATTTTTTTTCAAACCAAAGTAATTTTTCACAAAGTTCTCTCTTTTTTTTGTTGAATTCTACACCAAAAGATGATTTTCATGTTTAAAATCATCAAACAGTAAAAAATTGTCACTACCAATGGAATTAAAATTGTGACTTTTGTTATCAAAATACATTCTTTTTTCCAGGACAATTGTTTCAAGTCTTATCAGCTATTTCATAGAGAAAAGTTCAAAATTTGAGCGATGACCATCAAAAATTCTAGTTTTTTGTGTAGTTGCCAAGCAATTTTCCAAGAAAAACAACTTTTTTTTTTTGGTTTTTTGACAAAAAAATGGAGAAGCATATTTTTATTTTTTTCATAGAGTTTAAAAGTCGGAACAAAAAAATCAATCCAGTGTGGCCATATAGCGTTTGAAAACCGTGCAGAGAGTGGACTCGGTGAGATCGGGATATTCTGGCAAGTGCTTGAGATGTTGCAATGCGGCAGGGGTACGGTACTTGACTAGAACGCTGTCCTGAAAAAATTCAAAAATTGATAGATTCATAGAAGCTAGATATTTCCACCATTTTTTTCTATTTTCGACACTCTCTTCTTCCAAAACGAACAAAATCCTGGGATCTGATGATTCCGCTCATTTTACTACCAGAAAATAACTTCGCAAAAAAAATTTCGACTTCCGTGGGCTCGAACCTGCGACCTCTCACTTACCAGCCAGCGCCTTGTACCACTAGGCCGCGCGCACACACTACAAAAACTACAATGTAGTTTAAGAAAACCTGAGATTGTAGTCTTTGTAGTTTTCATAGTCTGCGCGCGTGGCCTAGTGGCACAAGGCGCGCTGACATGCGGAAGGTCGCGGGTTCAATCCTCATAGGGGTGAAAATATTTTTGCTAACTCGTTTTTTGATGGGAAATTGATTTCTCAGATTGAAATACGTGTAAATCAAGCGGTTTCCAATATATCAGCTCGGTATTAATAATTTTTTTTCGATTCATAGATTCATAGATTACCTGAAGTCGTGCAAACACACAATTCTCCGCATGTATCAACTTGACAGCGTCGTTGACACCATTTGTACGGATTAGGAAATCCTCAACTTTGTTGAGCAACCGATCAGCCTTGTACATATTTGCAGTACTGAGCAGCATTTCATAGTTATCGACTAAAATTTTTTAAATAAAATGACGATATACATAGTATGTATACTCACGAGTAACAACAGCATCCGGGTTATAAATGAACCGCAAGAATGTCAGAAAATCCATGAAATCCACATCTTTCACTTCGTACGCCACTGTCATTCCGTTCGGCAGCTCGATGGGTTTGTTAAAAAGATTGTTGAAGAATTCAGAATTGGTAGCGAGGATCTGGGAAATTTTGCGTTAGATAAGTTGAGTAGAACTTGAACACTGATTTTTACTGTTAACTTGGTCAAATCTAATCAAAGTTGGCTAGCAAAAAAAATCAGAGTTTTGTAAAACTTAGGACAACATTCGATTGGATTTATTCGGTCAGAAAATTGAATCCCATTTATTTCTACCTACCATTGTTGTTTTTGGGTTTATCGGTTTCTTTCGTTTTTCAGGATTTGAATTGTTATGCGTAATTTAACGTACCGTATTTCCTCGAATATAGCGGCAATCCAAACACTGTCGGAGAATGATAATATCTCAGAATCTAGAACAGTTATTGAAAAATTGTCAACAGCAAACTTGTAGAGAAAGCTTTGATCTACAAATATGCAGTTGACAACTTTTTCATAGCTCTTCTAGATTCCGAGATATTATCACTTTTCGGCAGCATTTTCAGTACCGCTCTGTTCGACGAATATATACTGAACAGAAAATGAACTCTCAACATCATAAAATCTGCTCATTTTCAAAAAACGGAGATTAATTTTTGGATCTACCGGTTTGTTGTTCCTTGTTGTGGATTGACGTATACTGTCTTAAAGGCACAGAACGATGGTCTTATTTATTTTTTAGATGTTTTTTTTTTTTTTTGGAAAATTGCCTTTTTTTGCGTTAGCTTTTTCAGAATCTAAACCTTTCACTAGAAAAGTACAAAAAAGTTACCTGCTTGGAAACAAAAAGTTTCTCATCATCCACCTGCAACACACAATCCGTAATTCCCTCAATCTCCCGACTAAACTGCATATCCTCGGTCACTTTCTTCTGAATTCCATCACAATTCAACAATTTCACGATGACAACAACAACAATCGAATCATCAAGTATGAAGTTGTTCCTTGGTTTCATCAATGTTTCCCATGACATGAAACAAGGTATATCCACTTTTTTGTTCAAATGATTGAACTTCTTGGTCCCTCTCAACGGTTTGTGCCGTAATCCGATGTGTCCTGGTTGCCGGGCCACCCACATTTCGTATTGAACCACTGATGACCAGAGGGGACTGAAACTGTTGGGATTGCATTCCAACTGGACTTGGAGGGTTGGAGCACCATCGGCATGAGCCAGTTTTTTGATTGAGAGACGCCTGGAAAATTGGAATTTTTTCAACATTTGAATATTTTCGGAAGTTTTTCATTGAAAAGGGGTTTTTTCCAATACTTCTGTATTTTTTAGGTACTCTTTCTTGGAATACAGTAAAAATAAGATTTTTCTGCTTGTTTGAAAAATATTTTGATTTGAAAAAAAAACTGGCTTTATATTTCATATATTCCGACGCACAAACAAAGCTGAAATTCGAGATTTTTTTTTGAATTTTTTTTGATCGAATAAATTTCAAGGGATCGGACTTATCTAACATGAAATATTTAAAACTCGTAGCATTTTCTGATTGAAAGTTTTTTTTCCAAATTTTCAGAATTTTTAAGCCTGTGGTTTTAGACTCCGTGAAGGATTGGTGTTTTTATCGACTTAAACATTATTTTTATATGAAAAACATAACTTTATATTTCATTATTCCAACCAAAAAATGTGGAAAAAAGGATCGATTATTTACAAGCGATGATTGAAATTATTATGATTCGTGAAAAATTCTTGATTTTTTTTACGATCGAATGATTTTCAAACTTTTCAACTTATCTAACATGAATTTTTGAAACTTATCTTTCTCGGATTGGAAGTTTTTTTTTTCAAATTTCAAGAATTTTTTGCACTTTTTTTCAAATTCCGAGATGGATTGAAAATTTGACTTGAAAAAATTGACTATATATTTCATATATTCCGACCAAAAAATGCGGAAAAATGTACGATTTTAAACCATTTGAAAAAATTCCTTCTAATTTTTTTTCGATCGAATGATTTCCAAAGATTTGAACTTATCTAACATGAAAAATTTTCGAACTATTTTTTCGACATATAAATTTGACTGAAATTGTCAGACATCTTGATTTTTCCAGAAAAAAGGAATCAATTTTTTTTTAATTTTTCGCGACTTCAGAAATCAAATTTTTCAAATTTTCAACAAAAATTTTTTTTTAGACAATTTCCATCAAAAAATCAACTCACCATTCCATTTCCAGCTCCTTCTCAATCTTTCCAACAATTGGTCTATCCACACAAGTCATACAGTTGATATTTTCAAATGTTGTTCGAAATGTACCATCTGTGTTGAATTGACGAACTAAGTCATACCCATTTTTCATTTTTTGTGTACCCTAAAATAAGATATTTATCCAAAAAGTAAGAAAAAAAGAGAAAAAACATATAAGGGCTGGCAACCGATAGGGAGAGCAGCGAGAGACGGAAAGCGAAACAGTGTGAGAAGCGAGGAGGGTGCAGAGATGGAGAGGGAACGTTGGGTGAGGGTCGATAGAGGTTCTGCAGAAAAAAGCGTGGTTCTCTTGTTCTCTTGTTTTGCGGGACCATGGTCCTATGCGCCTTTAAAGTACGATTGAAAATGGCCTTATTTATATATTTTTTGAACAAATATATGCGTTGTTGATTTTTAAAAACCTTTCTACCAACTTATTTTTACATGATAATTTGAATGAAAAAAAATGTTTGAATTTTTTTGATTCTGAAAGTTCGAAAAATTTCGATTTTTAGTGTATACAGATTTTATAAACTACCGTAACCTCAAAAAAATTTCTGATACTGTATTGTTTCCTAAATCGAGAATAAATTTCAGCCACAAAATTATTAACGCCTCAAAAATTTTGTAATAATGTTTTTTCCCATCTCTTAAAAAAGGATAGTCTCGAAAATCGACATTTAAATTTTTTCTAAATTTGAAATTTCAGCGCAACCAAGCAAGGGTTAGAAAAAACCAATACCAACAGAATCAGTTATTGCTTTATCGTCTTGTTTCAAAATGTCAACGGATCCTACACCTGGGTCATGGTCCAGTTTACCTGTATTGTGTCAAAGACTTATCTTCAAGCAGATGGATTTCAAAACAAGGTAAAAGTTTTTTCTCATTTTTTAGACAGATTCAAACATTATTTTGATAAATTTCCCAATGTTAATTCTACAAGCTCATGTTCTAGGTTTAGGAAGACTATTGAAATTGTTAGGATTTTATGCCTGAAAAACTTTTTTGAAAATTTTATTGAATTGTTTCGACGGTAATTTTCTCCCTGAATATTTTCTTAGCTGAAAAGTTTTGGCAGTAGTTATTTTTTAAAATCAGTCTTTAGAACTTTTTAACTGGAAATTTTTTTTCGCAGAATAATATTTTCAATGACATCAAAAGATTCGCTTCATCTGGCCGAATCAACGAAATGCAAGAATTATTTCAAAAAATGGAAGATATACAACGACAGGGTACGTAACATTTTCGGACCCTTTCGATATCTGAAAGTCATTTTTTTGACTTTCTCATTTTTTCAGGCGACCATCGATGGATATCCAGCAGAAAAAATCGAGCAACTTTTGAATAGGAATATCACTGAACTATTGGACGAACAAAAAAATACAGTTGAACATATCAGTTTCACACCGATGCTTTCAAACATGCCAATGAATATTTCCAAAGTGAAGAGTATCGACTTGGCACCATATTGGTTACCAATCGAAAATTACAACATGGTTCAAACTTTTGTGGACAATATCAAGGCGGATGGGGTGGTATCGATCCATATTATGGAGATGCGGAGAAATGTTCAACTGAATTTTTTCGATTCGTTGAACTATGCTAAATGTATCATAATCACAATAGAACTAATTGGCTTGACTAACGACATTTTATTGAAATTGAGAGCTGAAAAATTGAGCATTATAAGTGGTGATGTCACATTGAATGGAGTAATAAGCTTGCTGAAGACGAAAATTCAAAACAAGCAAGAGTTTATGTTTAGCATCATTGGAGATTTTAATGCGAAGAGGATTTTCAATGCTTTTCAATGTTCTGAAATGTACGTTTTTTTGAATGCTTTCAAAATATTTTGACGATATTTTTCGCTGAAATTCATTATCGTAAACCCCTCAAAATATCTCAAACAGTACCACTTACGCATTAGCAGTGTATAGTTCCGAATCCACGGTTCCGGATAAACGTAGGTAAATCGAGTGAGGATAAAAGAACAAACAGGTACAGTGGCGAGCAAAAAGGTATTTCCAAAATAATCTCACCTCGTAACTTGAAGAATATTGAACAGAATCATTTGAAGTTAAAAAAAAAAGAATGTGTGGTATTCAAAAAATAAAATCATCACTTAACTACGGTATTTTTTCATTTTTAGAAATATATTGATCACATTTCATGAAAAATCTGAAAATGAACAACCTGAAAAATTTTCGAGAGTGAGTCTGAAATAAGGCTGATAAAAGCAAGAACGTGTTCCCGGCAATGATTTTCAAGATTTATCGACAGAAAAAACTTTCCAGGTCCAAGAGAAAATTTTTTGAAAAATTCACTTTTCGATCGTTTATGAAATGTAAAAAATGAAATTTTGGAATCAAAAATTTTTCATGATTTGACTAGTAATTTCGATTCATGAGATTCAAAGAATTATTTCGATAAAAACTTTTAAAAAATTGGTTCAGTATTTCTCGAGTTATGAAGAAAAAACCATTATGGATCACCTTTTTTCTCGCCACTGTATGTCCGAATCTACCCAAACTAGTTCGGGTAGATTCGGACATATCCGGAGTTTACCCGAAATTTTGTTAGGATATTCCGGATATATTCGGATCCACCCGTATCTGAATCCGGATATTTTGGGTATCCGGGTAGATTCGGATATATCCGAACTCGAGAGATTTGGAGTATCCGAAATTTTGAGATCCGGAACAACACACTGCGGCATTAGAAGCTTTTGAAATTTGTTATGATGTAAGTTTTCAGAAAGAAAGGGATGCACAAAATGACGCTTGACTCAAACAAGTTTGAAGTTATTGTGAAAGCATCTGGAAATTCAGTTCATGGATTCATCAAGGAATGGAAAGACGAACAAGAATATTCGAACTTTTTAGGAATTTGGTCGCATAATATTGTTCATTTTAGCAGTCCATTAACTTTTCGTTGTTGAGTCATTCGTTCATAAAAAGTTTTTTGTAATCATTGTGGTCTTATGCGTCTTTAAAGTTTGGTTCAACATAGCCTAATATATTACATATTTCATGTTTTAACTTTTTCTGGTACCGTAACCTCAAAAAAGTTTCTGATACTGTATTGTTTCCTAAATCGGGAGTAAATTTCAGCCACAGAATGTCGAAAAGAAAAAGAATGAAAATGTCGACTGAGCCTACACCTGGGTCATGGTCCAGTTTGCCGGTATTGTGTCAAAGACTCGTTTTCAAGCAGATGGATTTTAAAACAAGGTTAGTGTTGAAATTATATTTATTTCTCAAATCTGTGTTTCCGTTTTAGGTTTAGATAAATATTATATGTGCCAAACTAGAGGCAATGAAGAAAGAAAGTGCGCCGCTGGGTCTCGAAGCGTTTTAGCATTTCGATAGCTCTTTTTGAACGTAAATATAGTAACCGAACTGAAGAAACGTATCTAGACCCAGAAGCACACTTGCCTTATACATACCGAACCGTTTTTTGGCACATATAATAAACTCAAACCATTTTTGACAATCTCTTGAAAATTAAATTAGAATGTTCATCCATGTTAGATTTAGAAAGGTTATTGAGATTAATGTTGAAAAAAAGTGTAGGAAATTTTTTTTGTTCGAAAATTTTTTGTAGAAAACTTTTCTTAATTGTCATTTATTTTGTTGCAGAATAATGTTTTCAATGACATCAAAGGATGCACAACACTTGGCACATTCAACAAAATGCAACAATTACTTCGAAAATTGGGAAATATACAAGGATAGGGTGCGTAAAATTCTCTACATTTTTCACGACTTTCTCAATTTTTTCAGACAATAATCGATGGATATCCAGCTGCAAAAGTCGAGCAACTTCTGAAAATGAACATAACTAAAATATTGGACGAACAAAAAAATGCAGTTGAAAGTCTTAAGTTTTCACCGACGCTTTCAAATATGCCGTTGAACATTTCAAAAGTGAAACATCTCAACTTGCATCCATATCACCTACCGATCGAAAATTACAACATGCTTCAAGTTTTTTTGAACAATATCAAGGCAGATGAGGTGGTATTGGTTTCTATTATCGACATGCGCCCCAACGTTCGACTTAGTTTTTTTGATGGTTTAAATTATGCCAAGTTCATAAAAATCATTCCAAAACTGAACGGCCTAACCGACGAAATTTTGCTGAGATTGAAAGCTGAAAAATTATGCATCGAAACCGATGAAGTTACATTGAATGGAATGGTCAACTTACTGAAGGCGAAGATTCGAGAAAAAAAGGAATTTCAGTTTAGTATCGCAGCAAGTTTTGACCCGACGATGATTTTCAACGCTTTTCAATGTGTTAGAATGTGAGTTTTTTGAAGTATTTTCGGGTTTTGCAACAGAGTGCAACCATATTTTTGACTTTTGTTGAAATGTGTTTTATCAGATTCCCCATGTTTAGTTTAGTCAGAAAACGTCAAAATTTTTTCGAAATCGGACCGGGTCCGCCGTACACACACATGCAAACGCGCCAAAACACGTCAAAAATCAATATTGGCGCGCGCCAATTTCAGAATTGCATGGTTTTGGCGCGCGCGCATGTGTGTGTAAGGCGGACCCGGTCCGATTTCGAAAAAAATTTTGATGTTTTCTGACTAAACTAAACATGGGGAATCTGATAAAACACATTTCAACAAAAGTCAAAAATATGGTTGCACTCTGTCTTTAACAAAAATTGCACTCAATACTAGGGCGTAAAAATCTAATTTTCATAATGTGAAACAAAGCTGTCAATAAAATTATTCTGCAAGAAACACTTATCCAGAAACGAAAAGATGCACAAATTGACACTTGGCTCAAACAAGTTCGAAGCTGTTGTGAAAGCGTTTGGAAGAACAATAAATGGAATAGTCAAGAAGTGGAAAGATGAAGACATTTCGAACTATTTAGAAATTTGGATGAAGAATATTCTTAATTTCGATAGTCCATTAACTTTTTGATGTGGGTCATAAAACTTTCCTTATAATCATTGTGGTCTTATGTGCCTTTAAAGTTTGGTTCAACATGGCCTAATATATTACATATTTCATTTTTTAACTTTTCTGGTACCGTAACTTCAAAAAATTCATAATACTGTATTGTTTCCTAAATCGAGAATAAATTTCACCCACAGATTCAGAATGCCGAGAAGAAAAAGAATCAAAATCTCAACGGAGCCTACACCTGGGTCATGGTCCATTTTACCGGTATTGTGTCAAAGACTTGTTTTCAAGGAAATGGATTTCAAAACAAGGTTAGTGTTAAATTTTTTTTATTTGTAAAATCTGTGTTCCCGTGTTAGGATCAGATAAATACCGTATTTTCTTGAATAGAGCAGCACTGAAAACGCTTCCGGAGAACGATAATATCTAGGAATCTAGAAGAGTTATTCAAAAGTAGTCAACTGCGAATTTGTGGATCATATCTTTCTCTACAGAACTGGTGTAGACAACTTTTTGATACCTGTACCAGATTCCGAGATATGATCATTCTCCGTTCTATCCGAGAAAATAAGGCCACTAAGTTTTCCTGTAGAATTTTTTCCCCTAAATAACATGATTTTACAATCAAATTTTTGCAAGTTTTTAGAAACTGCTGAATTTGAGAAAAATTTCAACGTTAAAAAAATTTGCCAAAAAATTTCCCTAATATACAGCGACGGCGAGGTCATTTTCGGATTCAGGAGGTCCTGTTACGTTACGTGCACATAAAAAACATGATTTGAAAAAAATATTTTAAGGAGAATTTTAGCTGAATATTGTCGGCTTGAATAGTTGTTAACTGAAAATTTTTTGCAGAATAATGTTTTCAATGACATCGAAGGACGCACTTCATTTGGCACAATCCACAAAATGCACGAACTATTTCAAAAAATGGCATCTTTCCAAATCCACGGTATGTAACATTTTCAGTATGTTTTGTGACTTTCTCGATTTTTTTCAGACAGAAATCGATGGATATCAAGCTGAGAAAGTTCAGCAATTTCTGAAAATGAATATCTCTGAAATATTGGACGAACAAAAAAATACAGTTGAAAGTCTTCGTTGCACACCGATGCTCTCAAATATGCCGATGAACATTTCAAAAGTGAAGCACCTCGACATGTCATTATTTTGGCTACCGGCCGAAAATTATGACATGGTTCAAACTTTTTTGGACAATATCAAGGTAGATGAGGTGGTATCTATCCGTATTATTGATAATCGGTCGAATATTCAACTGAATTTTTTCGATTCGTTGATTCATGCCAGAAGTATCCATATCACAGTGAAATTGATCGGAATAACTGACGCGATCTTGTTGAACATGAAAGCGGAAAAATTGAGCATCGAAGCCGATGGAGTTACACTGGATGGAGTGGTCAGGCTACTGAAGACGAAGATTCAAAACGAGCAAGAATTCCTCTTCTATATTGAAGCACCCTTTGATCATGCGATGATTTTAGACGCATTTCACTCTGTTAGGATGTAAGTTTTCAATTTTTTATTGAAATATTTTCATAAAACTGCCTTAATTGTTTCTATGAAAAAAATTTTGTTCTTCAACAGAATTTCCGAATATAATGAATATTTAATAATTTTCTAACCTAGAAGATTATAAAGTTTAAACTTATGAGAAATAATTAATTTCCAGAAACGGCGGAAAACACAAATTAACTCTTGATTCAAACAAGTTTGAAGTTATTGTGAAAACATCCAGAGGATCAGTGAATGGAATAATCAAGGAATGGAAAGATGATGAAATTTCGAGATTTTCAGACATTTGGACCAATAATATTAGTCGATTTAATGAGCCGCTGACGTTTTAATTGTAGCCTTGCACTTGTGTTTTCTAGATTTTACGAAATTTGCTCTCATTTTGAATCACTCGATGCTTTGAAAAAAGTTTTGAAAATTTTTTCTGAAAAAAGTTTTTGGTATGGATTTATCAGTTAATAAACGTTTTCTTTTTTTTTGTACTTGTCAGCCCTATTGAAAATTATTTAACAAAGAAAACTGCATTTTTAGATGTGATAATTTGAAAAAAATGTTAACTTGTGAATTTTTGTGAGTTGTTTCTTTCACCGCTTGAGGAGTGTGACATTCGAAGCACTATCATAAAATCGCCTCAATGTTTTTCAAACAAGAAAAATCAGAAATTTGCCGCCAAAGCTAGGGAGAGCAGCGAGAGACGGAAAGCGAAATAGTGTGAGAAGCGAGGAGGTTGTGCAAAGATGGAGAGGGGAACGCTGGTCAGAGTCGATAGAGGTTTGGGCAAAAAAAATTGGTTCTCTTTTTCTTTTGCTTTGCGGGTCCATGGTCCTATGCGCCTTTAAAGTACGATTCAAAATGGCCTAATTATATTTTGTTGAAATCGCGTTTATCATTTTTTTAGTTGGTCTTATCACCCATTTTGACATGATAGTTTTAGTGTGAAAATGTTTCAATTTTTCTTTTGATTTTGAAAGTTCGAAAAACTGAAAATTTTTTTGTGTATACGGTTTTATGAACTACCGTGACCCCGAAAAATTTCTGATACTGTATTGTCCCCTATATTGAGAGCAAATTCCAGCTACAAAGTCAAAATGCGGAAAAGAAGAAGAGTCATAATGTCAACTGAGCCTACACCTGGGTCATGGTCCAGTCTACCGGTATTGTGTCAAAGACTCGTTTTCAAGCAGATGGATTTCAAAACGAGGTGAGTTTTTTTTTTTTTGAAAATAGATTCCGACCATTATGTTTAAATGTGTTCGGTTAAGATGGATATAATTCGACTGGAATTTTTCGTCAGAAGTTTTTTGTCGAAAAACTTTGTGTCTGACAATTTTTTGAGCTAGACATTTTTTAAACTGAAAACTTTCGGTCAGAAAATTTTCCAGTTTACCATACTCTTCTATTTCAACTATTTCTTACAGAATAATGTTCTCGATGACATCAAAAGACTCGCTTCATTTGGCACAATCAACGAAATGCAACAACTATTTCAAAAAATGGGCGATATACAACGACACGGAGAGGGTACGTTAAAATTTCAATATCTCTTGTGACCGTCATGATCTTTCAGTCGTTGATCGATGGATATCAAGCTGGAAAAGTTGAGCAACTTCTGAAAATGAATATCACTGAAATGTTAGACAAACAAAATAATACAGTCGAATATCTCGACTGCACACCGACGGTCTCAAATATGCCGATGAACATTTCAAAAATAAAACATCTCGACCTTGCATTACCTTGGCTACCGCCCGAAAATTTCGACTTGCTTCAAAGTTTTTTGGACAATATCAAGGCAGATAAGATGATATCGATCCGTATGATGGATTTCCGGCCGATTAGTCAACTGAATTGTTTTGAATCGTTGAATTATGCCAAGTGTATTATAGTCACAGTAAAACTAATTGGCCTAACTGACGAGATTTTGCTGAAATTGAAAGCTGAAAAACTATGCATCAAAACGGATGAAGTTACACTGGATGGAGTTATCAGTTTACTGAAAACGAAGATTCAAGGCAAGCAAGAATTAATGTTTAGTATCGCACCACTTTTTGACCCAACGAGGATTTTCAATGCGTTTCAGTGTTCTAGAATGTGAGTTCAAACGTATTACTTCAAAAAAAAAACATGATAAATATTTTTAAAACGATCAGATATGGATGACCATAGGATTATAACTTATTTGAACTAAAAAAATTCCAGAAAAGAAGGAATGCACAAACTGACACTTGACTCAAACACGTTCGAAGTTATTGTGAAGGTAACAAGAAGGGCAATACATTGTTTGATCAAGGAATGGAAAAATGAGGAAATTTCGAACTTTCATGGAATTTGGTCGCACAATATTATTCGTTTCGATAGTCCATTAACTTTTTGTTGTAGTGTCATTGATTCATAAAACTTTCCTTGTAATCGTAGTCACGCAAAATTTTTCAACATTCCGTATTCCGGATTTGAAAAATAGTCATTCCGGCCCACTCTGATGCCTCGTATGAGAAGCTTCGAATGCATAGTGAAAATCTAGAACTTTATGACAACTTTTTATTGAGAACTTCGAAGTTATGGCAAGCAGGAGATTGGAGAACATACAGAAAAAGTGGGGAGATGAAGTAAATTGATAAATTAAGCGACCAGAGCCTTGGTGATTTCGTCAAATGCTCAGAATGTGACTGGCGATCGAAACGTTTTAAAAATATTATCGCCGAAAAAATTGACAAATTTTGGAATTTCTTCTAATTCCCATTCCTTGACGATTCCTCTTATGATTCCTCCATTTCTCGATAATTTTACGACACATTGGAACTTATTTCCACCATGAGAAATTAGGTACATGTCATTATTACTGAAAATATTTTATATTAATTATTTGACGCTAAACCTAAAAAACTTACATTCTTCCGACATTTGTAAGTGGAAAAGCGTACAAAACATGAAATGGGTCGAAATCCCCCTTGATGTGGAACATGAATTTTTCACGATTCCTCATTTTCGAATCGATCAAGTTTTTGATTCCTTGAGGGCTGATTCTAGGTGCGGATATACACAATTTTTCAGCTTTCAAGTTCAACAACATCACATCAGTCAATCCATTGATTCTCGGCGCCATATGAATATACTTGGCATATTTCATCCCCTCGAAAAAGTTGAGCTCCGAATTTTCCGATGGTTCCAACAAGCGAATGGATGTCGCTTTGCTGTTGTCCAGAAAATTTTGGAGCAAGTCATAATTTTCATGGGGAAGATAGCATGTATGAAGCTCGAGGTGGTTTGCTTCGAAAATTCTCAATGGAAAACAACTCGCGGCTTTTGGGTAGAATTTCAACGTTTCTACTGAATTTCTCTGTTGATCGAGAATTTGGGGGACCTTCTTTCTCAACAGCTTTTCGATTTTTCCGGATGGAACGTTGTCGATTAATATCTGAAATTTTGATTTTTATAGGAAATTTTCCCAGAACAGTACCAATAGCTACAGTACCACTAGCTACAGTACCACTAGCAACAGTACCACTAGCTACAGTACCACTAACTACAGTACCACTAACTACAGTACCACTAACTACAGTACCACTAACTACAGTACCACTAACTACAGTACCACTAACTACAGTACCACTAACTACAGTACCACTAACTACAGTACCACTAACTACAGTACCACTAACTACAGTACCACTAGCTACAGTACCACTAACCTCATCTCCAAAAATGTCCCAATCCTCCAGATAGTTTTCGCATTTAGTCGTATGTGCCACATAGTGTGCATCTCTGGATGTCATGGAGAAATTCCATCTGAAATAAAAACTATACATTTACTTTTTGACAAATGATTCATACCTAGTTTCAAAATCCATGTTTCCGAAAACAATCCTCTTAACCAATGCAGGGAGGTTGGGGAAGTCGATTTCAAAGCCTGGTGGAACTGACATAGTTGCGGATAGCATGACAGTAGCCAGTAGGTAGATCACAAACAGGTGGTAGACAGTATGACAGAGCACCAATTCGGAGTTAGTGTCGATTGACAGAATGAGGTAGATTGGTGTGTGGAGACGGGTGCCAGGAATAGGCGCGTTTTACTGAAAGTTCCCACAACGAAAAAATAATTTTTCGCGCCTATGGACCTTTATATGACTAGAAAAAATCGATACTAACTCAAACGGATCTGATGCTCCATAGGCGCGTTTTTTATATGACCCAAAGGTCAAATCCGGTTTATGGTTTGGTGCAACTACATCTTCCCCCATCTCATTCAGTCATTGACACAATACCGAATCAGTTGCTGCTCTATCGTCTCGTTTCGTATATTTTGTGTCAGAATGTCAACTGAGCCTACATTCAGTAGCTGGTCCAGTTTACCTGTATTGTGTCAGAGACATGTTTTCAAGCAGATGGATTTTAAAACGAGGTAAGTATTTTTTTTTTGGTTTTTGAGATTGGCTGCTCATTTTTGTCAGAAAATTTTTTGGCAGGGTTTAGGTTTAGTTGGCGAATTAATTTTTTCCTGAAAACTTTTTTGTCCATGTGAAAATTTTTTTCTGGAATAGGAAGGTTTCGAAACGTTTGATGGATCATTTTTTGGCTAGAAATTTTTATCACACAATTTTTTTTGGCTGTAAGTTTTCTGACTTCAAACTTTTTTGGTTCAGAATTTTTGTCTTAAAATTTTTTTCAGGTGGAAATTTTTCGCCTTGAAGAGCTTTTGGCGGAAAGTTTGCATCCCGGAAAATTTATCGATTCTGAAATTTTTTAGCCTGAAAAAATTTTGTGGCTGGAAATTTTTTGTCTTAAATTTTTTGTTGTCTGAAAATTTTCGTGTCTGAAAATTTTTTTTCTGGATTTTTTTTTCGATTTTTAATTTTTTTTTTACAGAATACGGTTCTCAACAACATCGATCGATTCCCACTATTTGGCACAATCAACAAAATGCAAGAGCTACTTTAAAAACTGGGAGATATACCACAACAGGGTACGCAAAATTTCAATATTTCTATTACGCATGTGTATTTTTTCATATATTTTTTTTACTTTCGAGTTTTTTTCAGACAGTAATCGATCGATATCCAGCAGAAAAAATTGAGGAACATTTGAAAATGAATGTCTCAAAAATACTGGACCAGCAAAACAATACAGTTGAGAGTCTTAATTTCTCACCGATGCTCTCAAATATGCCGATGAACATTTCAAAAGTGAAGCATCTCGATTTGACACCATATCACCTACCGATCGAAAATTATGACTTGCTTCAAAATTTTTTGGACAATATCAAGGCAGATGGGGTGATATCGATCAATATTATGGATAGTCGACCGAATATTCAACTGAAGTTTTTCGATTTGTTGAATTATGCTAGAAGTATCAAGACATTAGTCAAAATAAATGGACTAACTGACGAGATCTTGTTAAAGATGAAAGCTGAAAAATTGTGCATTAGCAAATCTACTGATGTTACGCAGAATGGAATGATCAACCTTATCAAGGCGAAGATTCGAAACGAGAAGAAATTCATGTTCTGTATCACTGGAAATTTTGATCCGATGATGGTTTTGCAGAGTTTTCAATGTATCCCAGTGTAAGTTATCTTTGATAATTATAGATTCATAGATTCATAGATTCATAGATTCATAGATTCATAGATTCATAGATTCATAGATTCATAGATTCATAGATTCATAGATTCATAGATTCATAGATTCATAGATTCATAGATTCATAGATTCATAGATTCATAGATTCATAGATTCATAGATTCATAGATTCATAGATTCATAGATTCATAGATTCATAGATTCATAGATTCAAATATAGATACATGTTTATTAGAAAATTGAGATTCAACAATTTTGACTATATCCACCCATAAATACTTCCCCAACATATGCCCATAAACCTATATACAATTTCAAAATATTTCAGAGAAGGACATGAAAGTGAAGGGTTATACAGACTAACATTCGAATCAAATACATTTGAAGTTATTGCAAAATTAAATGGACCAAGAACATTGAATGGAATAATCAAGAAGTGGAAAAAGAAAGAAATATCGAACTATACACAAATTTGGAGGAAGAATATTGCTGATGTGAAGAGTCGATTGAAATTTAAATTTTAACTTCACACCGGCTTTTTTGGGGTTTTACAGAATCTGTTCTCATTTTTAATCACTGGAGCTACATAAGGAAAAATAATCACTTTTTTGGAACAGATTGAGACCTAGTTAATAAAGATTTTCCATTTTTATAGTTTTACACACAGGAAAAAAAAATCAAAAGTGCCATTTCTCGCAAAGGAGGAAAATAGTATTCTGCACCAATTTTTCTTATCAAAAGATACAAGAGCACTTTTTCACAATTTTATGAGATTCATTGGATATTGCAAAACCTGCATTGGCTTGTTCTTCAAAGAGAAGTTTGAAGATTTGCATATTAAACCTTAACAGTTGACCGCTACGCAGATCAAAATAGAAGAGGCTGTCTATCCGTCTCGACAGTGGGCTCGACCGTTTTAATTCAACTATTACAAAAAACCATGTTTATTCGATTTCTGGGCCTATCATTAGATTTGATAATTTCCGAATTCATTGAAAATACAGAGAACATTGTTTTCCTACACTCGTAATTTAATCCGGTTTGAATTTGACATTCTCTTCATTTTGCTCTGCAAAGCGGCTTTGATCTTTCTAAGCTGTTTTGAACCCTCAACAGCCAGCTCCGATAGAATCCTCATGATCGATCGATTTCGATATCTTGGAATAATCGATACCAACAGTTATTGTCACATTCTATAGAGTTTCCATAGGCGCAAAATATTATTTTTCGTTGTTGGACCCTCAGGTAAAACGCGCCTATGCCTTGCACCCGTCTTCACACACCACTCTACCTCATTCTGTCAATCGACACTACCTACAAACCGGTGCACTGTCATATTGTCTACCACCTGTTTTGATCTACCGTATACTCGTGATCTACCGTATATTCGTGACTGTGACCATGCCAGCTCAACCATGCTTTGAAATCGACTTCCCCAACCTGCCTGCATTGGCGAAAAGGATTATTTGCGAAAAGATGGATCTTCAAACAAGGCATGTATACTTTTTTTTTCACATCTCAATATTATTGTTTCAGAGTGAATTTCTTGATGGCATCAAGAGATGCACACTATATTGCAAATACGACGAAATGCAATGACTATCTGGAAAACTGGGATATTTTTGGAGATGAGGTTAGTGGTGCTGTAGTTAGTAGTACTGTAGTTAGTAGTACTGTAGTTAGTGGTACTGTAGTTAGTGATACTGTAGTTAGTGATACTGTAGTTAGTGATACTGTAGTTAGTGGTACTGTAGTTAGTGGTACTGTAGTTAGTGGTACTGTAGTTAGTGATACTGTAGTTAGTGATACTGTAGTTAGTGATACTGTAGTTAGTGGTACTGTAGTTAGTGGTACTGTAGTTAGTGGTACTGTAGTTAGTGGTACTGTAGTTAGTGGTACTGTAGTTAGTGGTACTGTAGTTAGTGGTACTGTAGTTAGTGGTACTGTAGTTAGTGGTACTGTAGTTTGTGGTACTGTAGTTAGTGGTACTGTAGTTAGTGGTACTGTAGTTAGTGGTACTGTAGTTAGTGGTACTGTAGTTTGTGATACTGTAGTTAGTTATACTGTAGTTAGTGGTACTGTAGTTAGTGGTACTGTAGTAAATTCCTATAACAATCAAATTTTCAGATCAGAATCAACAATGTGCCATCTGGAAAAATTGAAAGATTATTCAGAAAGAAGGTTCCACAAATTCTCGATCAACAAAATAATTCGGTGGAAACACTGTATTTTTACCCGAAAGTCGAGAGTTTCCCATTAAGAATTTGCGAGGTGAACCATCTCGAAATTTCGACAAATTATCTTCCTCAAACAAATTTTGACTTGCTTCAAAATTTTCTGGACAATATCAAAGCAACATCCATCGAAATGCTGGAAGAAACGGAAGATTCCGAGCTCAACTTTTTCGAGGGGTTGAAATATGCCAAGTATATTCATATGTCGCCGAGAATCATTGGATTGACTGATGTGATGTTGTTGAACTTGAAAGCTGAAAAATTGTGTATATCCGCACCTAGTATCAGCGTTCAAGGAATCAAAAATTTGATCGATACCAAAATAAGAAATGGTCAGAAATTCGTGTTCAATATCCAAGGTGGATTTGAATCATTTCATGTTTTATACACTTTCGCATTGACCAATTTCACACAAATGTAAGTTTCTTAGGTTTAGCATAAAATAATTAATATCAATTATTTTCAGCGATAACAAAACTTATCTAATATCTCATGGTGACAACAAGTTTCAATGCGTAGTGAAAATGGCAGAAAATGGAGCAATAAGTGGAATTGTGAAAGAGTGGACCGATAGTGATATTGAGAATTTTGACTATATATTATGCAAAAATATCATCCAGCTTCGATCGCCACTCACATTCTGAGAGTTTGACGAAATTGCCCAGACTGTGATCGCTCAATTTACTTACAAGCAAGGTTCGCGGACGGGCCATTTCAACTTTTGCTCATCCTTTTACCATAGTTTTGTACCATCCTGGATAGCTCATATCTGAATTTATACGAGCCACCGTTCATTTTCAGCCGAGTTACAGTTTTCTGAAATTTTCAGCCAAACGAAAAAAATGAGCCTATCGTACCCCATTACAGAGAAAAACAGCCACAATCACAGCCTGAGCTACTGAGGAACGTATGGAACTATGTTTTCTACAAGTGGGAGCCAGAAGCTCATTTTTTTCGTTTGGCTGCAATTTTCAGAGAATCTGAAAATGAACCGCGGCTCATATAAAGTTTGATATGAGCTCTCCAGGATGATTCAAAGTTATGACACAAGTATGGGCAAAAGTTGAAATGGCCCGTCGGCGAACTCTCCTTGTTAATTTCAAAATTTTTTTTTCCCACTTTTTCTGTTCTTTCACAAATGATTTTTTTCATAGTTTCTGTCTACCATAACTTTTCAAGTATTCAATAAAATCTTTTTCCCAATTTCACGCTTTTCATAAAAGGTATTTACGAAAAATTGCTCAACTACCAAGAGCAACAATTAAGTTAAATTAATTTCTTAGTGACCTATCAGTCATTAAAATATCACACGGAATGGTGACAAACAGAAGAAGAAGCTGCTGAACAATATTCAACAAATGCGGTTCCTTCATGCGTTAGTGTGGATTTACGAGGCCCTGTTCATGAAAAAATTTTCTTTAAAAAGTTCATGAAAATCTCAATAAATACGGAAAACGAAAATCAGTAGGTTTTCGTAAAAATGATCATTAGAGCGTGTTTGTTTCATTTTCATTGAGGTGCATATTTTAATTTCAACATGCTTGGGACAAAATTCTTTGGCTTCTAGAGACCCTCAATTTTAGATTACTGTGTGTTTCCATAAAAATATGAAAGACCCTTTCAAGGACTAGAAAAAATCGATCGATTCCAACGGAAACACACCTGGCCATAGGCGCGTTTTTATATGGCCTCAGGGGTCAAATTCGATTTATGGTTTTGTGCAACTACATCTGCGTCTATCTCATTCAGTATTTGACACAATACCGAATCAGTTGCTGCTCCATCGTCTTGTTTTGTACATTTTGTGTCATAATGTCAACTGAGCCTACATTCGAGGCATGGTCCAGTTTACCGGTATTATGTCAAAGACTCGTTTTCAAGGAGATGGATTTCAAAACAAGGTTAGTTTTTGGGATAGTCTCAGAAATATTTTTTTGAAAAATAATTTTTAGCCAAAACTTTCTGTCTTTCAGTTTTTTTTGGCTGAACTTTCCCATCTGAAACTGTTTTTGGCTGAAAACTTTTGGATTCAATTTTTTTGGCTGAAAAAATTGTTGTCTTAAAAATAATTTGTCTGAAATTTTTTGTCTTAAATTTGTGTTGCCTGGAATTTTTGCGACTTTAAACTTTTTGGCTGGAAATTTTTTGTCTTCAATTTTTTTCGTCTTAAATTTTTTTGGTTGGAAATTTTTTGTCTTGAAGTTTTGGTCTACGAATTTTGAAAACATTAAACTTTTTTCTAAGATTTCTTTATTAGAAGTTTGACTTTTTTACAGAATACGTTTCTCAACGACATCGTCAGATTCCCATTATTTGTCACACTCCACAAGATGCAAGAACTATTTCGAAAATTGGGATACTTCCAAAGAATACGTAAGTCGATATTCTATATTATCAATATCAAACCAATGGCCCCCTCGAAAAAAAAAACGTTTTTAAAAATTTTTTTTCACTAACGCTCTCGCTGCATATCCGCGTTATGCATACGTTTCGTGCCGAGACCAAAAAACGTTTTTTTTTCGCGAAGAGGCCATTGGTGTGAAACCAATAATATTTTTGATTTACTTTAGTCTTTTTCAGTCAACAATCGATGGATATCCAGCAGAAAAAGTCGAAGAACTTTTGAAAATGAATGTCCCAAAAATACTGGACCAACAAAAAAATACAGTTGAAAGTCTTACTTTCTCACCGATGCTCTCAAATATGCCGATGAACATTTTGAAAGTGAAACATCTCGACTTGCACCCATATTGGTTACCAATAGAAAACTATGATATGTTTCAAAATTTTTTGAACAATATCAAGGCAGATGAGGTGGTATCAATATTTATTATGGAGATGCGAAAAAATATTCAACTGAATTTTTTTGATGTGCTGCTTTATGCCAAATCTATCAAAATATCCATCAACGTAAATGGCCTAACTGACGAGATTTTGCTGAGATTGCAAGCTGAGAAACTGTGCATTAAATCGACGGAAGTTACACTAGATGGAATGATCAGCTTATTGGAGGCGAAGATTCGAAACAAGCAAAAGTTCATGTTCAGTATCACTGGAAATTTTGATCCGATGATGGTTTTGGCGGCTTTTCAATGTGTTGTGGTGTAAGTTAGATATTGTTAAGTAGTTTTCAACCATTATTCCAAAAACCTGGTCAAAAAATTTTTTCTTAACCAGATCCCTATCTAAACTGAAAATCGCTAGTTGAATTTTTTTGTTCTTTGATATAGATTGAAAATTCGTTTCCTGTCCTTGTCATCGAAAAAATTGAAAAAACGGATTTTCAAAGAAAGATTTTCGGCACTGTTCTAGAATCGAGGACCGAACGAAAAAATCGAGGACCCAAGAAAAAATCGAGGACCCAAGAAAAAATCGAGGACCCAAGAAAAAATCGAGGACGGAAAAATAAAATCGAGGACCGAAAGGCCTTTTTTGTATGGTATTTTATCAGTTCGGTCCTCGATTTTATTTTTGGGTCCTCGATTTTATTTTCCGGTCCTCTATATTTTTTTCGGTCCTCGATTGTAGAAGAGTGCCAGATTTTCTTTAATTCGGAAATTGTAGAAGCAGTCATTGAAGCATCATGCCTTATTAATAAGAATAAAAATTTCCAGAGAAGGACATGGCAGAGATACGATATACAGACTAACATTTGAATCAAATACATACGAAGTAACTGCAAAATTGGGTGTGGGACGAACATTACATGGAATAATCAAGGAGTGGAAAGATGAAGAAATAACCAGCTATAAAGAAATTTGGATGAATAATATTGTTGATGTGAAGAAACCATTGACATTTGAATTGTAACTTCACACTGGTTTTTTGAGGTTTTACAAAATTTTTTTTCGTATTTAATCATTGGAGCTAGCTAAGGAAGAATAATCATTTTTTTGGAACAGATTGAGACTTATCAGTTAATAAAGATTTCGGTTTTTCATATTTGTTCCCTATTTTTGCTTATCAAAGGCTACAAGAGCACTTTTTCACCATTTTAGAAGATTCATTGAATATTTGCAAAAGAATTGGAATAATTGCACATTAAATATTGAACCTTGATAGTAGACCGCTGCGCGGATACGTGACGCAGATCAAAATAAAAAATACTGTCAATCCGGCCAGACAGTGCTCTCGACCGTTTTAATTCAAATACTACGATGTTCTCTTTTAAGAAAAAATGTCTAGGTACGAAGATTTCGAGGCATTTTCTAGGATACGTAGATTTCTAAGATTCAATATTCTCCTAATTCATAAAAAATACAGATAACAGTGTTTTTCAACATTATTAATCTGATCCGGTTAGACAGTCTTTTCATATAGCGTATCCGCGCAGCGTCCTTGATTTTTTAAAAACTGTTCTGAATCCTTAACAGCAAGCTCTAATAGGTTTGCCATGATCGATCGATTTCGATGTCTTGGAATAATCGATAACGATATATTTTTTGTCACATCTTATAGGGCTTCATAGGCGCCTAAATACTTTTTTTCGTTGTGGGTCCCTCTAAAACGCGCCTAATATTCTTCCTCCACACACCGTGCAGCGCTGCCACATTCGATAGAGTACCATAGGCGCGAAATATTGTTTTTTTCGTTGTGGGACCCTCAGATGAAACGCGCCTATTCCTCGTACCCGTCCCCACACACCAATCTACCTCATTCTGTCAATCGACACTACCTCCAAACCGGTCGTCTCTCACCTGTTTGTGATCTACCATATATTTTGTGATCTACCAATTGCCTACTGTCATGCATACCTCTACCATGTCCACTCAACCAACATTCGACGACTTCACCCGCCTTCCTGCTTTGGTTAAAAGAACTATCTTCAAGGAGCTCGATTTCGAAACAAGGTATCTAGACATTTTGTAAAAGTTAAATTTTTGTTTTTTTTTTTAGATTAAATTATTCGATGACATCAAGAGATGGGCAATATTTGGCACACTCGACCAAATGCACTAACTATTTCGGGGATTGGATCATTTTTGAGACTGAGGTTAGTGGTACTGTAGTGGGTGGTACTGTAGTTAGAGTGGTACTGTAGTTAGTGGTACTGTAGTTAGTGATACTGTAGTTAGTGATACTGTAGTTAGTGATACTGTAGTTAGTGATACTGTAGTTAGTGACACTGTAGTTAGTGACACTGTAGTTCACGGTACTGTAGTTCACGGTACTGTAGTTGGTGGTACTGTAGCTAGTGGTACTGTAGCTAGTGGTACTGTAGTTAGAGTGGTACTGTAGTTAGAGTGGTACTGTAGTTAGAGTGATACTGTAGTTAGAGTGATACTGTAGTTAGAGTGATACTGTAGTTAGAGTGGTACTGTAGTTAAAGTGGTACTGTAGTTAGAGTGGTACTGTAGTTGGTGGTACTGTAGTTTTTTGACAGTATACTTTTTAGTAAGACTCTGATAGGCTTTTTTCTGAAAATTTTTGGTTTCTCTACTTTTTCCAAATTTTTTCGAAATTCGACCGAATATTCCTGTAAACCTAATTGCTGGCGCTTTCAGTGTGCGTTTCACTCGAAATGCGTCAACAATGCTGGCGCTTTTTTCGTGAAATGTCCAATTTTTTTTGCTAGAATGAAAAAAAAACTAAACCTAAAAAAATCAAGTTTTCAGACCAAAATCGACAAAAAACCAGCAGAATTAGTGGAAAGACTACTGAAACAGAAGATTCCGCAAATTCTGGATCAACAAAAAAATTCGGTTGAAACGTTGAATTTCACACCAAATGTTTTGAGAATTTTCCGTTGAGAGTTTTCAAAGTGAAACATCTGGAATTGTCCACTTATTTCCTTAAGCAAGAAAATTTTGATCTACTTCAAAATTTTTTGGACAATATTCAACCGGAAGGGCTGGAATCCATCCGAATTTCGTCAAGTGATGATATGGAGCTCAAGTTTTTCGATGGATTGAAAGATGCCAAGTATGTGCATATCTGGCCAAGAATCATGGATATGACGAATGATATGTTGATGGACATGAAGGCTGAAAAGTTGTGTATATCCTCACCGGGTATCAGCCTTCGAGGAGTTGCCGATTTGATCCGGTCGAAAATAGTCAATAGTCAGAAATTCATGTTCGCTATCAAAGGGGATTTTGTACCGATTCACCTTATGTTCCAGTTTGGACGGCCTCATTGTAGAAGAATGTAAGTTTTTTAGGAGAAAATAGTGAAAATCATAAAAAATTTTCAGAAACGACACCACTTACATTTTCAACCACCTTGGCAATAAATTTAGAGCTTTGGTGAAGTTAGCGCCATTCGGAGCAGTTCGAGGAATTATCAAGAAATGGAAAGAGGAGGAGCTTGAGAGCTTCGATAAATTCTGGAGCGATAATATAGTTGATCTACAATTGCCACTCAAATTCTGAATGTGACAGTTGAAAATTTTTCAAAAATCTCTGATCAAGGCAAAAAAAAATCTGACTCAATCTCTGATATTTCAACAAAAAAGCCCAATTTCTTTTCACAAAACTTCATTTTTCATACTTTTCCCATTTGTTCTGTTGTTTTTAATTTTTTTTCACATTTTTTTACACGATGAATCTCGACACTTTTCAATAAACATTTTATATCTCAACTCAAGTTTCATGACCTTGCCCGTATACTGAGTCGGACAGTTGCACTTATTCATTGAAATAGGTTTGGCATACTATGCCAAAACGCAAATCCATAAAATTTCAAGAGGCAAAAAAGTTAGATTTTAGGATCTGCAGTTTTTCAAATATGAAGGTTTTTGAAGTGTCCGAGATTTTAGTTTACTGAGTCGGACACTTGCACTTATTCATTGAAATAGGAATGGCATATTATGCCAACATTCATTTTGCCAACATTTGCCAATTTCATATCAGGCTATATATAAATATATCCTGTTTAACTGACACCTAACGTTCGAGAAGATGCCGCGATGCCTACGATTTGTGTCATATCTGAAAAATCACCTTCATTTCTATCAATTTTTCCATGGATCGTCCACCGCTCTTCTCAATTGAATCCGTAAAATGACAAAATCACTCGTTTTTGTTGCTATATATATGAATATACCTGTTTAACTGGCCCCTAACGACCCCACGATTTGTGTGATATCTTGAAGATCACCTTCTATTCTACCAATTTTTCCATGAATCGATCACTGCCCAACCACATTGGTTCCGTAAATTGACATAATTACCCGTTTTGTTTCATATCAGGCTCTATATATGAATATATCCTGTTTAACTGGCACATAACGTTCGAGAAGAAGCCGCGATGCTTACGATTTGAGTCATATCTTGAAGATCACCTTCTATTCTACCAATTTTTCTATGAATCGATCACTGCCCATCCACATTGGTTCCGTAAATTGACATAATTACCCGTTTTGTTTCATATCAGGCTCTATATATGAATATATCCTGTTTAACTGGCACATAACGTTCGAGAAGAAGCCGCGATGCCCACGATTTGAGTCATATCTTGAAGATCACCTTCTATTCTACCAATTTTTCTATGAATCGATCACTGCCCATCCACATTGGTTCCGTAAATTGACATAATTACCCGTTTTGTTTCATATCAGGCTCTATATATGAATATATCCTGTTTAACTGGCACATAACGTTCGAGAAGAAGCCGCGATGCTTACGATTTGAGTCATATCTTGAAGATCACCTTCTATTCTACCAATTTTTCTATGAATCGATCACTGCCCATCCACATTGGTTCCGTAAATTGACATAAGTACCCGTTTTGTTTCATTTCAGGCTATGTATATGAATGTATCCTGTTTAACTGGCACATAACGTTCGAGAAGAAGCCGCGATGCCCACGATTTGAGTCATATCTTGAAGATCACCTTCTATTCTACCAATTTTTCTATGAATCGATCACTGCCCATCCACATTGGTTCCGTAAATTGACATAATTACCCGTTTTGTTTCATTTCAGGCTATGTATATGAATGTATCCTGTTTAACTGGCACATAACGTTCGAGAAGAAGCCGCGATGCCCACGATTTGAGTCATATCTTGAAGATCACCTTCTATTCTACCAATTTTTCTATGAATCGATCACTGCCCATCCACATTGGTTCCGTAAATTGACATAATTACCCGTTTTGTTTCATTTCAGGCTATGTATATGAATGTATCCTGCTTAACTGGCACCTAACGTTCGAGAAGAAGCCGCGATGCCCACGATTTGAGTCATATCTTGAAGATCACCTTCTATTCTACCAATTTTTCTATGAATCGATCACTGCCCATCCACATTGGTTCCGTAAATTGACATAATTACCCGTTTTGTTTCATTTCAGGCTATGTATATGAATGTATCCTGCTTAACTGGCACCTAACGTTCGAGAAGAAGCCGCGATGCCCACGATTTGTGTCATATCTTGAAGATCACCTTCAATTCTATCAATTTTCCCTTGGATCGTCCACCGCTCTTCTCAATTGAATCCGTAAAGTGACATAATCACTCGTTTTTGTTGCTATATAAATGAATATACCTGTTTAACTGGCACCTGACGTTTCAGAAGAAGTCGCGATGCTGACGATCCGTGTCATATCTGGAACAACACTTTCAATTCTATCAATTTTTCCTTGGATCGTCCATTCCTCTTCTCAATTAAATCCGTAAAATGACATAATCACTCGTTTTTGTTGCTATATAAATGAATATACCTGTTTAACTGGCACCTGACGTTTCAGAAGAAGTCGCGATGCTGACGATCCGTGTCATATCTGGAACAACACTTTCAATTCTATCAATTTTTCCTTGGATCGTCCATTCCTCTTCTCAATTAAATCCGTAAAATGACATAATCACTCGTTTTTGTTGCTATATAAATGAATATACCTGTTTAACTGGCACCTGACGTTTCAGAAGAAGTCGCGATGCTGACGATCCGTGTCATATCTGGAACAACACTTTCAATTCTATCAATTTTTCCTTGGATCGTCCATTCCTCTTCTCAATTAAATCCGTAAAATGACATAATCACTCGTTTTTGTTGCTATATAAATGAATATACCTGTTTAACTGGCACCTGACGTTTCAGAAGAAGTCGCGATGCTGACGATCCGTGTCATATCTGGAACAACACTTTCAATTCTATCAATTTTTCCTTGGATCGTCCACCGCTCTTCTCAATTGAATCCGTAAAGTGACATAATCACTCGTTTTTGTTGCTATATAAATGAATATACCTGTTTAACTGGCACCTGACGTTTCAGAAGAAGTCGCGATGCTGACGATCCGTGTCATATCTGGAACAACACTTTCAATTCTATCAATTTTTCCTTGGATCGTCCATTCCTCTTCTCAATTAAATCCGTAAAATGACATAATCACTCGTTTTTGTTGCTATATAAATGAATATACCTGTTTAACTGGCACCTGACGTTTCAGAAGAAGTCGCGATGCTGACGATCCGTGTCTTATCTGGAAGAGCACCTTCAATTCTATCAATTTTTCCTTGGATCGTCCATTCCTCTTCTCAATTAAATCCGTAAAATGACATAATCACTCGTTTTTGTTGCTATATAAATGAATATACCTGTTTAACTGGCACCTGACGTTTCAGAAGAAGTCGCGATGCTGACGATCCGTGTCATATCTGGAACAACACTTTCAATTCTATCAATTTTTCCTTGGATCGTCCATTCCTCTTCTCAATTAAATCCGTAAAATGACATAATCACTCGTTTTTGTTGCTATATAAATGAATATACCTGTTTAACTGGCACCTGACGTTTCAGAAGAAGTCGCGATGCTGACGATCCGTGTCATATCTGGAACAACACTTTCAATTCTATCAATTTTTCCTTGGATCGTCCATTCCTCTTCTCAATTAAATCCGTAAAATGACATAATCACTCGTTTTTGTTGCTATATATGTGAATATATAATGTTTAACTGGCACCTGACGTTTCAGAAGAAGTCGCGATGCTGACGATCCGTGTCATATCTGGAACAACACTTTCAATTCTATCAATTTTTCCTTGGATCGTCCATTCCTCTTCTCAATTAAATCCGTAAAATGACATAATCACTCGTTTTGTTGCTATATATATATGAATATACCTGTTTAACTGGCACCTGACGTTTCAGAAGAAGTCGCGATGCTGACGATCCGTGTCTTATCTGGAAGAGCACCTTCAATTCTATCAATTTTTCCATGGATCGTCCACCGCTCTTCTCAATTGAATCCGTAAAGTGACATAACCACTCGTTTTGTTGCTATATATATGAATATACCTGTTTAACTGGCACCTGACGTTTCAGAAGAGGCCGCGATGCTGACGATCCGTGTCATATCTGAAAGAGCACCTTCAATTCTATCAATTTTTACATGGATCGTCCACCGCTCTTCTCAATTGAATCCGTAAAGTGACATAACCACTCGTTTTGTTGCTATATATATATGAATATACCTGTTTAACTGGCACCTGACGTTTCAGAAGAGGCCGCGATGCTGACGATCCGTGTCTTATCTGGAAGAGCACCTTCAATTCTATCAATTTTTACATGGATCGTCCACCGCTCTTCTCAATTGAATCCGTAAAATGACATAATCACTCGTTTTTGTTGCTATATATATGAATATACCTGTTTAACTGGCACCTGACGTTTCAGAAGAAGTCGCGATGCTGACGATCCGTGTCATATCTGGAAGAGCACCTTCAATTCTATCAATTTTTCCATGGATCGTCCACCGCTCTTCTCAATTGAATCCGTAAAGTGACATAACCACTCGTTTTGTTGCTATATATATATGAATATACCTGTTTAACTGGCACCTGACGTTTCAGAAGAAGTCGCGATGCTGACGATCCGTGTCATATCTGAAAGAGCACCTTCTATTCTATCAATTTTTCCATGGATCGTCCACCGCTCATCCACATTGGTTCCGTAAAATGACATAATCACTCGTTTTTGTTGCTATATATATGAATATACCTGTTTAACTGGCACCTGACGTTTCAGAAGAAGTCGCGATGCTGACGATCCGTGTCATATCTGGAAGAGCACCTTCAATTCTATCAATTTTTCCATGGATCGTCCACCGCTCTTCTCAATTGAATCCGTAAAGTGACATAACCACTCGTTTTGTTGCTATATATATATGAATATACCTGTTTAACTGGCACCTGACGTTTCAGAAGAAGTCGCGATGCTGACGATCCGTGTCATATCTGAAAGAGCACCTTCTATTCTATCAATTTTTCCATGGATCGTCCACCGCTCATCCACATTGGTTCCGTAAAATGACATAATCACTCGTTTTTGTTGCTATATATATGAATATACCTGTTTAACTGGCACCTGACGTTTCAGAAGAAGTCGCGATGCTGACGATCCGTGTCTTATCTGGAAGAGCACCTTCAATTCTATCAATTTTTCCATGGATCGTCCACCGCTCTTCTCAATTGAATCCGTAAAGTGACATAACCACTCGTTTTGTTGCTATATATATGAATATACCTGTTTAACTGGCACCTGACGTTTCAGAAGAGGCCGCGATGCTGACGATCCGTGTCATATCTGAAAGAGCACCTTCAATTCTATCAATTTTTACATGGATCGTCCACCGCTCTTCTCAATTGAATCCGTAAAGTGACATAACCACTCGTTTTGTTGCTATATATATATGAATATACCTGTTTAACTGGCACCTGACGTTTCAGAAGAGGCCGCGATGCTGACGATCCGTGTCTTATCTGGAAGAGCACCTTCAATTCTATCAATTTTTACATGGATCGTCCACCGCTCTTCTCAATTGAATCCGTAAAATGACATAATCACTCGTTTTTGTTGCTATATATATGAATATACCTGTTTAACTGGCACCTGACGTTTCAGAAGAAGTCGCGATGCTGACGATCCGTGTCATATCTGGAAGAGCACCTTCAATTCTATCAATTTTTCCATGGATCGTCCACCGCTCTTCTCAATTGAATCCGTAAAGTGACATAACCACTCGTTTTGTTGCTATATATATATGAATATACCTGTTTAACTGGCACCTGACGTTTCAGAAGAAGTCGCGATGCTGACGATCCGTGTCATATCTGAAAGAGCACCTTCTATTCTATCAATTTTTCCATGGATCGTCCACCGCTCATCCACATTGGTTCCGTAAAATGACATAATCACTCGTTTTTGTTGCTATATATATGAATATACCTGTTTAACTGGCACCTGACGTTTCAGAAGAAGTCGCGATGCTGACGATCCGTGTCATATCTGAAAGAGCACCTTCAATTCTATCAATTTTTCCATGGATCGTCCACCGCTCTTCTCAATTGAATCCGTAAAGTGACATAACCACTCGTTTTGTTGCTATATATATATGAATATACCTGTTTAACTGGCACCTGACGTTTCAGAAGAGGCCGCGATGCTGACGATCCGTGTCTTATCTGGAAGAGCACCTTCAATTCTATCAATTTTTACATGGATCGTCCACCGCTCTTCTCAATTGAATCCGTAAAATGACATAATCACTCGTTTTTGTTGCTATATATATGAATATACCTGTTTAACTGGCACCTGACGTTTCAGAAGAGGCCGCGATGCTGACGATCCGTGTCATATCTGAATGAGCACCTTCAATTCTATCAATTTTTCCATGGATCGTCCACCGCTCTTCTCAATTGAATCCGTAAAGTGACATAACCACTCGTTTTGTTGCTATATATATGAATATACCTGTTTAACTGGCACCTGACGTTTCAGAAGAGGCCGCGATGCTGACGATCCGTGTCATATCTGAATGAGCACCTTCAATTCTATCAATTTTTACATGGATCGTCCACCGCTCTTCTCAATTGAATCCGTAAAATGACATAATCACTCGTTTTTGTTGCTATATATATGAATATACCTGTTTAACTGGCACCTGACGTTTCAGAAGAAGTCGCGATGCTGACGATCCGTGTCATATCTGGAAGAGCACCTTCAATTCTATCAATTTTTCCATGGATCGTCCACCGCTCTTCTCAATTGAATCCGTAAAGTGACATAACCACTCGTTTTGTTGCTATATATATATGAATATACCTGTTTAACTGGCACCTGACGTTTCAGAAGAAGTCGCGATGCTGACGATCCGTGTCTTATCTGGAAGAGCACCTTCAATTCTATCAATTTTTCCATGGATCGTCCACCGCTCTTCTCAATTGAATCCGTAAAATGACATAATCACTCGTTTTTGTTGCTATATATATGAATATACCTGTTTAACTGGCACCTGACGTTTCAGAAGAGGCCGCGATGCTGACGATCCGTGTCATATCTGAATGAGCACCTTCAATTCTATCAATTTTTACATGGATCGTCCACCGCTCTTCTCAATTGAATCCGTAAAATGACATAATCACTCGTTTTTGTTGCTATATATATGAATATACCTGTTTAACTGGCACCTGACGTTTCAGAAGAAGTCGCGATGCTGACGATCCGTGTCATATCTGGAAGAGCACCTTCAATTCTATCAATTTTTCCTTGGATCGTCCACCGCTCTTCTCAATTGAATCCGTAAAATGACATAATCACTCGTTTTTGTTGCTATATATATGAATATACCTGTTTAACTGGCACCTGACGTTTCAGAAGAAGTCGCGATGCTGACGATCCGTGTCATATCTGAAAGAGCACCTTCTATTCTATCAATTTTTCCATGGATCGTCCACCGCTCATCCACATTGGTTCCGTAAAATGACATAATCACTCGTTTTTGTTGCTATATATATGAATATACCTGTTTAACTGGCACCTGACGTTTCAGAAGAAGTCGCGATGCTGACGATCCGTGTCATATCTGGAAGAGCACCTTCAATTCTACCAATTTTTCCTTGGATCGTCCACCGCTCATCCACATTGGTTCCGTAAAATGACATAATCACTCGTTTTTGTTGCTATATATATGAATATACCTGTTTAACTGGCACCTGACGGTTCAGATGAAACGTTTTTCAAGTTTTTGGGAACTCCTGAGAATTTGAAAAACATTTTTCAAGTTTTTGGGAACTCCTGAAAATTTGAAAAAGAATTTTCAAGTTTCTAGGAACTCCTGAAAATTTGAAAAAGATTTTTCAAGTTTCTAGGAACTCCTGAAAATTTGAAAAAGATTTTTCAAGTTTCTAGGAACTCCTGAAAATTTGAAAAACATTTTTCAAGTTTTTGGGAACTCCTGAGAATTTGAAAAACATTTTTCAAGTTTTTGGGAACTCCTGAGAATTTGAAAAACATTTTTCAAGTTTTTGGGAACTCCTGAGAATTTGAAAAACATTTTTCAAGTTTTTGGGAACTCCTGAGAATTTGAAAAACATTTTTCAAGTTTTTGGGAACTCCTGAGAATTTGAAAAACATTTTTCAAGTTTTTGGGAACTCCTGAGAATTTGAAAAACATTTTTCAAGTTTTTGGGAACTCCTGAGAATTTGAAAAACATTTTTCAAGTTTTTGGGAACTCCTGAAAATTTGAAAAACATTTTTCAAGTTTTTGGGAACTCCTGAAAATTTGAAAAAGATTTTTCAAGTATTTGGGAACTCCTGAAAATTTGAAAAAGATTTTTCAAGTTTCTAGGAACTCCTGAAAATTTGAAAAACATTTTTCAAGTTTCTAGGAACTCCTGAAAATTTGAAAAAGATTTTTCAAGTTTCTAGGAACTCCTGAAAATTTGAAAAACGTTTTTCAAGTTTCTAGGAACTCCTGAAAATTTGAAAAACATTTTTCAAGTTTCTAGGAACTCCTGAAAATTTGAAAAAGATTTTTCAAGTTTTTGGGAACTCCTGAGAATTTGAAAAACATTTTTCAAGTTTTTGGGAACTCCTGAAAATTTGAAAAAGATTTTTCAAGTTTCTAGGAACTCCTGAAAATTTGAAAAACATTTTTCAAGTTTCTAGGAACTCCTGAAAATTTGAAAAAGATTTTTCAAGTTTTTGGGAACTCCTGAGAATTTGAAAAAGATTTTTCAAGTTTTTGGGAACTCCTGAAAATTTGAAAAAGATTTTTCAAGTTTCTAGGAACTCCTGAAAATTTGAAAAAGATTTTTCAAGTTTTTGGGAACTCCTGAAAATTTGAAAAAGATTTTTCAAGTTTCTAGGAACACCTGAAAATTTGAAAAACATTTTTCAAGTTTCTAGGAACTCCTGAAAATTTGAAAAAGATTTTTCAAGTTTTTGGGAACTCCTGAGAATTTGAAAAAGATTTTTCAAGTTTTTGGGAACTCCTGAAAATTTGAAAAAGATTTTTCAAGTTTCTAGGAACTCCTGAAAATTTGAAAAACATTTTTCAAGTTTCTAGGAACTCCTGAAAATTTGAAAAAGATTTTTCAAGTTTTTGGGAACTCCTGAGAATTTGAAAAAGATTTTTCAAGTTTCTAGGAACTCCTGAAAATTTGAAAAAGATTTCTCAAGTTTCTAGGAACTCCTGAAAATTTGAAAAAGATTTCTCAAGTTTCTAGGAACTCCTGAAAATTTGAAAAACATTTTTCAAGTTTTTGGGAACTCCTGAGAATTTGAAAAAGATTTTTCAAGTTTCTAGGAACTCCTGAAAATTTGAAAAAGATTTTTCAAGTTTCTAGGAACTCCTGAAAATTTGAAAAACATTTATCAAGTTTCTAGGAACACCTGAAAATTTGAAAAACATTTATCAAGTTTCTAGGAACACCTGAAAATTTGAAAAACGTTTTTCAAGTTTCTAGGAACTCCTGAAAATTTGAAAAAGATTTTTCAAGTTTCTAGGAACTCCTGAAAATTTGAAAAACATTTATCAAGTTTCTAGGAACACCTGAAAATTTGAAAAACGTTTTTCAAGTTTCTAGGAACTCCTGAAAATTTGAAAAAGATTTTTCAAGTTTCTAGGAACTCCTGAAAATTTGAAAAACATTTATCAAGTTTCTAGGAACACCTGAGAATTTGAAAAAGATTTTTCAAGTTTCTAGGAACTCCTGAAAATTTGAAAAAGATTTTTCAAGTTTCTAGGAACTCCTGAAAATTTGAAAAACATTTATCAAGTTTCTAGGAACACCTGAAAATTTGAAAAACATTTATCAAGTTTCTAGGAACACCTGAAAATTTGAAAAAGATTTTTCAAGTTTCTAGGAACTCCTGAAAATTTGAAAAACATTTATCAAGTTTCTAGGAACACCTGAAAATTTGAAAAACGTTTTTCAAGTTTCTAGGAACTCCTGAAAATTTGAAAAACATTTATCAAGTTTCTAGGAACACCTGAAAATTTGAAAAACATTTATCAAGTTTCTAGGAACACCTGAAAATTTGAAAAACATTTATCAAGTTTCTAGGAACACCTGAAAATTTGAAAAAGATTTTTCAAGTTTCTAGGAACTCCTGAAAATTTGAAAAACATTTATCAAGTTTCTAGGAACACCTGAGAATTTGAAAAAGATTTTTCAAGTTTCTAGGAACTCCTGAAAATTTGAAAAACATTTATCAAGTTTCTAGGAACACCTGAAAATTTGAAAAACATTTATCAAGTTTCTAGGAACACCTGAAAATTTGAAAAACGTTTTTCAAGTTTCTAGGAACTCCTGAAAATTTGAAAAAGATTTTTCAAGTTTCTAGGAACTCCTGAAAATTTGAAAAACATTTATCAAGTTTCTAGGAACACCTGAAAATTTGAAAAACGTTTTTCAAGTTTCTAGGAACTCCTGAAAATTTGAAAAAGATTTTTCAAGTTTCTAGGAACTCCTGAAAATTTGAAAAACATTTATCAAGTTTCTAGGAACACCTGAGAATTTGAAAAAGATTTTTCAAGTTTCTAGGAACTCCTGAAAATTTGAAAAAGATTTTTCAAGTTTCTAGGAACTCCTGAAAATTTGAAAAACATTTATCAAGTTTCTAGGAACACCTGAAAATTTGAAAAACATTTATCAAGTTTCTAGGAACACCTGAAAATTTGAAAAACGTTTTTCAAGTTTCTAGGAACTCCTGAAAATTTGAAACACATTTATCAAGTTTCTAGGAACTCCTGAAAATTTGAAAAACATTTTTCAAGTTTCTAGGAACTCCTGAAAATTTGAAACACATTTTTCAAGTTTCTAGGAACTCCTGAAAATTTGAAAAACATTTATCAAGTTTCTAGGAACACCTGAAAATTTGAAAAACATTTATCAAGTTTCTAGGAACTCCTGAAAATTTGAAAAACGTTTTTCAAGTTTCTAGGAACTCCTGAAAATTTGAAACACATTTATCAAGTTTCTAGGAACTCCTGAAAATTTGAAAAACATTTTTCAAGTTTCTAGGAACTCCTGAAAATTTGAAAAACATTTATCAAGTTTCTAGGAACTCCTGAAAATTTGAAAAACATTTTTCAAGTTTCTAGGAACTCCTGAAAATTTGAAAAACATTTTTCAAGTTTCTAGGAACTCCTGAAAATTTGAAAAACATTTTTCAAGTTTCTAGGAACTCCTGAAAATTTGAAAAACATTTATCAAGTTTCTAGGAACTCCTGAAAATTTGAAAAACATTTATCAAGTTTCTAGGAACACCTGAAAATTTGAAAAACATTTATCAAGTTTCTAGGAACTCCTGAAAATTTGAAAAACGTTTTTCAAGTTTCTAGGAACTCCTGAAAATTTGAAACACATTTATCAAGTTTCTAGGAACTCCTGAAAATTTGAAAAACATTTTTCAAGTTTCTAGGAACTCCTGAAAATTTGAAACACATTTTTCAAGTTTCTAGGAACTCCTGAAAATTTGAAAAACATTTTTCAAGTTTCTAGGAACACCTGAAAATTTGAAAAACATTTTTCAAGTTTCTAGGAACACCTGAAAATTTGAAAAACGTTTTTCAAGTTTCTAGGAACTCCTGAAAATTTGAAACACATTTATCAAGTTTCTAGGAACTCCTGAAAATTTGAAAAACATTTTTCAAGTTTCTAGGAACTCCTGAAAATTTGAAACACATTTTTCAAGTTTCTAGGAACTCCTGAAAATTTGAAAAACATTTATCAAGTTTCTAGGAACACCTGAAAATTTGAAAAACATTTTTCAAGTTTCTAGGAACTCCTGAAAATTTGAAACACATTTTTCAAGTTTCTAGGAACTCCTGAAAATTTGAAAAACATTTTTCAAGTTTCTAGGAACTCCTGAAAATTTGAAAAACATTTTTCAAGTTTCTAGGAACACCTGAAAATTTGAAAAACATTTTTCAAGTTTCTAGGAACTCCTGAAAATTTGAAAAACATTTTTCAAGTTTCTAGGAACTCCTGAAAATTTGAAACACATTTTTCAAGTTTCTAGGAACTCCTGAAAATTTGAAACACATTTTTCAAGTTTCTAGGAACACCTGAAAATTTGAAAAACATTTTTCAAGTTTCTAGGAACTCCTGAAAATTTGAAAAACATTTTTCAAGTTTCTAGGAACTCCTGAAAATTTGAAAAACATTTTTCAAGTTTCTAGGGACTCCTGAAAATTTGAAAAACATTTTTCAAGTTTCTAGGAACTCCTGAAAATTTGAAACACATTTATCAAGTTTCTAGGAACTCCTGAAAATTTGAAAAACATTTATCAAGTTTCTAGGAACTCCTGAAAATTTGAAAAACATTTATCAAGTTTCTAGGAACACCTGAAAATTTGAAAAACATTTTTCAAGTTTCTAGGAACTCCTGAAAATTTGAAAAACATTTTTCAAGTTTCTAGGAACTCCTGAAAGTTTGAAAAACATTTTTCAAGTTTCTAGGAACTCCTGAAAATTTGAAAAACATTTTTCAAGTTTCTAGGGACTCCTGAAAATTTGAAAAACATTTTTCAAGTTTCTAGGAACTCCTGAAAATTTGAAACACATTTATCAAGTTTCTAGGAACTCCTGAAAATTTGAAAAACATTTATCAAGTTTCTAGGAACTCCTGAAAATTTGAAAAACATTTATCAAGTTTCTAGGAACTCCTGAAAATTTGAAAAACATTTATCAAGTTTCTAGGAACTCCTGAAAATTTGAAAAACATTTTTCAAGTTTCTAGGAACACCTGAAAATTTGAAAAACATTTATCAAGTTTCTAGGAACTCCTGAAAATTTGAAAAACATTTATCAAGTTTCTAGGAACTCCTGAAAATTTGAAAAACATTTATCAAGTTTCTAGGAACACCTGAAAATTTGAAAAACATTTTTCAAGTTTCTAGGAACACCTGAAAATTTGAAAAACATTTTTCAAGTTTCTAGGAACTCCTGAAAGTTTGAAAAACATTTTTCAAGTTTCTAGGAACTCCTGAAAATTTGAAAAACATTTTTCAAGTTTCTAGGGACTCCTGAAAATTTGAAAAACATTTTTCAAGTTTCTAGGAACTCCTGAAAATTTGAAACACATTTATCAAGTTTCTAGGAACTCCTGAAAATTTGAAAAACATTTATCAAGTTTCTAGGAACTCCTGAAAATTTGAAAAACATTTATCAAGTTTCTAGGAACACCTGAAAATTTGAAAAACATTTATCAAGTTTCTAGGAACACCTGAAAATTTGAAAAACATTTTTCAAGTTTCTAGGAACTCCTGAAAATTTGAAAAACATTTATCAAGTTTCTAGGAACACCTGAAAATTTGAAAAACATTTATCAAGTTTCTAGGAACTCCTGAAAATTTGAAACACATTTATCAAGTTTCTAGGAACACCTGAAAATTTGAAAAACATTTATCAAGTTTCTAGGAACTCCTGAAAATTTGAAAAACATTTATCAAGTTTCTAGGAACACCTGAAAATTTGAAAAACATTTATCAAGTTTCTAGGAACACCTGAAAATTTGAAAAACATTTTTCAAGTTTCTAGGAACTCCTGAAAATTTGAAAAACATTTATCAAGTTTCTAGGAACACCTGAAAATTTGAAAAACATTTATCAAGTTTCTAGGAACTCCTGAAAATTTGAAACACATTTATCAAGTTTCTAGGAACACCTGAAAATTTGAAAAACATTTATCAAGTTTCTAGGAACTCCTGAAAATTTGAAAAACATTTATCAAGTTTCTAGGAACTCCTGAAAATTTGAAAAACATTTATCAAGTTTCTAGGAACTCCTGAAAATTTGAAACACATTTATCAAGTTTCTAGGAACTCCTGAAAATTTGAAACACATTTATCAAGTTTCTAGGAACTCCTGAAAATTTGAAAAACATTTTTCAAGTTTCTAGGAACTCCTGAAAATTTGAAACACATTTATCAAGTTTCTAGGAACACCTGAAAATTTGAAACACATTTATCAAGTTTCTAGGAACTCCTGAAAATTTGAAACACATTTATCAAGTTTCTAGGAACTCCTGAAAATTTGAAAAACGTTTTTCAAGTTTCTAGGAACTCCTGAAAATTTGAAACACATTTATCAAGTTTCTAGGAACTCCTGAAAATTTGAAACACATTTATCAAGTTTCTAGGAACACCTGAAAATTTGAAAAACATTTATCAAGTTTCTAGGAACTCCTGAAAATTTGAAAAACGTTTTTCAAGTTTCTAGGAACTCCTGAAAATTTGAAACACATTTATCAAGTTTATAGGAACTCCTGAAAATTTGAAACACATTTATCAAGTTTCTAGGAACACCTGAAAATTTGAAAAACATTTTTCAAGTTTCTAGGAACTCCTGAAAATTTGAAACACATTTATCAAGTTTCTAGGAACTCCTGAAAATTTGAAAAACATTTATCAAGTTTCTAGGAACACCTGAAAATTTGAAAAACATTTATCAAGTTTCTAGGAACTCCTGAAAATTTGAAACACATTTATCAAGTTTCTAGGAACACCTGAAAATTTGAAAAACATTTATCAAGTTTCTAGGAACTCCTGAAAATTTGAAAAACATTTATCAAGTTTCTAGGAACTCCTGAAAATTTGAAAAACATTTATCAAGTTTCTAGGAACTCCTGAAAATTTGAAACACATTTATCAAGTTTCTAGGAACTCCTGAAAATTTGAAACACATTTATCAAGTTTCTAGGAACTCCTGAAAATTTGAAAAACATTTTTCAAGTTTCTAGGAACTCCTGAAAATTTGAAACACATTTATCAAGTTTCTAGGAACACCTGAAAATTTGAAACACATTTATCAAGTTTCTAGGAACTCCTGAAAATTTGAAACACATTTATCAAGTTTCTAGGAACTCCTGAAAATTTGAAAAACGTTTTTCAAGTTTCTAGGAACTCCTGAAAATTTGAAACACATTTATCAAGTTTCTAGGAACTCCTGAAAATTTGAAACACATTTATCAAGTTTCTAGGAACTCCTGAAAATTTGAAAAACGTTTTTCAAGTTTCTAGGAACTCCTGAAAATTTGAAACACATTTATCAAGTTTCTAGGAACTCCTGAAAATTTGAAACACATTTATCAAGTTTCTAGGAACTCCTGAAAATTTGAAACACATTTATCAAGTTTCTAGGAACACCTGAAAATTTGAAAAACATTTATCAAGTTTCTAGGAACTCCTGAAAATTTGAAAAACGTTTTTCAAGTTTCTAGGAACTCCTGAAAATTTGAAACACATTTATCAAGTTTCTAGGAACTCCTGAAAATTTGAAAAACGTTTTTCAAGTTTCTAGGAACTCCTGAAAATTTGAAACACATTTATCAAGTTTCTAGGAACTCCTGAAAATTTGAAACACATTTATCAAGTTTCTAGGAACTCCTGAAAATTTGAAACACATTTATCAAGTTTCTAGGAACTCCTGAAAATTTGAAACACATTTATCAAGTTTCTAGGAACTCCTGAAAATTTGAAAAACGTTTTTCAAGTTTCTAGGAACTCCTGAAAATTTGAAACACATTTATCAAGTTTCTAGGAACACCTGAAAATTTGAAAAACATTTATCAAGTTTCTAGGAACTCCTGAAAATTTGAAACACATTTATCAAGTTTCTAGGAACTCCTGAAAATTTGAAACACATTTATCAAGTTTCTAGGAACTCCTGAAAATTTGAAAAACGTTTTTCAAGTTTCTAGGAACTCCTGAAAATTTGAAACACATTTATCAAGTTTCTAGGAACTCCTGAAAATTTGAAACACATTTATCAAGTTTCTAGGAACTCCTGAAAATTTGAAACACATTTATCAAGTTTCTAGGAACTCCTGAAAATTTGAAACACATTTATCAAGTTTCTAGGAACACCTGAAAATTTGAAAAACATTTATCAAGTTTCTAGGAACTCCTGAAAATTTGAAAAACGTTTTTCAAGTTTCTAGGAACTCCTGAAAATTTGAAACACATTTATCAAGTTTCTAGGAACTCCTGAAAATTTGAAACACATTTATCAAGTTTCTAGGAACTCCTGAAAATTTGAAAAACGTTTTTCAAGTTTCTAGGAACTCCTGAAAATTTGAAACACATTTATCAAGTTTCTAGGAACTCCTGAAAATTTGAAACACATTTATCAAGTTTCTAGGAACTCCTGAAAATTTGAAAAACGTTTTTCAAGTTTCTAGGAACTCCTGAAAATTTGAAACACATTTATCAAGTTTCTAGGAACTCCTGAAAATTTGAAAAACATTTTTCAAGTGCCCACGATTTGTGTCATATCTGGAAGATTACCTTCTATTCTACCAATTTTTCCATAAATCGATCACTGCCCATCCACATTGGTTCCGTAAATTGACATAATTACCCGTTTTGTTTCATATCAGGCTCTATATATGAATATATCATGTTTAACTGGCACCTAACGTTTGAATAGAAGCCGCGATGTACAGATTGATAGTAATGCCTCAAATTTTTCTTTCTAGGTGAAAAATGTAATTTTTCAGATGAAATGGTTGATGAGTTACTCACACATGCTCAAGACTTCCAAACTTCGGTTGTGACACAGAAATGCGAGCAATATCTTCTTGCTGTTCCATGCAAGATTGTATCTATGGAGGAGAAGAAGATGTATGCGGAGAAGTATGGATTGAAGGATCTTGCGAAGAAGTGCGAGCAATTGGAGGAAAGATCCAACCCATCTATCTTTTCAGGGATTGTTTCTTACTTTTTTTGACAAATTGTCTATTTAATTTTTGTTTGGCAAATCACACAATAATATTCTCCATACGATTCCCCAGGGTTTCCACGCATTCTGTTTTACCACCTTTCCCATCCCGTTTCGCCCGAATTTCACATTCTTCTAATATTATTTGACATAATTTTTCTTTATTTCAAGTATAAATATCTTTTCATCCAAATTTGAGACTTACTGATCGTCATCATAAAGTCGAATATTACGCGATCTCCATTCATCCATCAAAGCCGACATTACACACAATCGATGACAACTGCTGCATCTGGGTAGTTAATTACTAGATAATACTTCACAAAAGAGGAGGGAGGTGAACCCAACATCTGCAGATCCATAGTCGATTTACCGGTATCCTTCACTTTGCGCAATGCTACCTCTTTCTTTTGTTTTTTCTCAAAAGCTTATAGGATCTCCAAACAGCTGTTGCAAATCTTACGTAACGTACCATTATGGGCGGCTTGTGTTATGCCATTACTATTTGAGGTCGCTCTCTCTCTCTCATTTACAAATGGTACATACCAGAGTTGAAATTCCGACTTTGACTGTTTTTGGCACTTCCGACTTCTGAAAAAAATGATTTTGACTTCCGATTTCCCACTTCTTTTTTTTTTAATTTTCCGAGAAATAAGCTTTTTAGTGTTATTTTTTGATTCTTGACGAATATAAATTATTTTTACTGCCGACTTCCGACTTCCGGAAAATGAATTTCACTCCCGACTTCCGTTTTTCAAAAAATCACTTCCGCGCAACTCTGGTACACACTCCAAATTCTGGGTGAACTCTGTTCTTGCCATTTATATAATAATTGTTATTGATTACATCTCTGGTATAATTTAGAATAGGCCTCACGGCCTCCCAACAGGGAAATCAGTGCGATACCAATTCGATACGCAAATAGGAGAGAGGGAGAGACCCCCAATGTACCTCTTGGGAGGTCGCCTAGGTCGGCCCCATGCCATGCGCAACACCTCTTGTCATTATTCCACTTTCCCTCACCATACGCGTCACTATCCTCACTCTCGCTCTAATCTACCCATACTGTTCTCCCAACACCTGTTGAAGCCTGCATATGTATCCTAGGACGTTATGTCATTTAGGTGGGAGGTTCCTCGACCTCTTTCCCCTCCTTCTCCTTCCTTCTTTTCAAACAGTTACTTTAGAGCCTCTCTGCATAGTTGGCCCCATTTTTCATAAATCCTACCCTGTTCTAGGATCAAGGACCGAAAAAAACGAAGACCGAAAGGTTTTTTTTTGTATGGTATTTTGTCAGTTCGGTCCTCGATTCTTTTTCTCGGTCTTGGATTTTTTTCGGTCTTCGATTGTAGAAGAGTGCCCCAATTTCGTTTTGAATTTCAGATCATCAGAAAAATGAGCACATCCTTCAAAGAAATCAACGACACAAAATGCAGTATTGTTTTCAAAACATCCGAATTTAAAAGCACCAAGTTTGTCACTTCAAATTCCACGCTGCTCCAAAATCTTCAATGGTAAATTTTTCTGATCTGATGGAATCTGCAATTTACCATTTTTTCAGGTGTCTCAACGTTAGGAATTTTAAAGATACATTGTACTGCTCTTTGACAGTATCTGGAAACAACAACGCCTTTAAAGCAAAAGTGAGAACTGTTTGTCGACTTTTGAAAAATGACGGAACGGTTGCAACTTCTGATTCTCGTAAACTCAAACTAAACTCGATGAAATACTACGGTCTCGCTTTCTGGATTGTATATGTTTCGAAACTTTCTTCGGATTGTGTCTTGGATGGTGAAATCACGTTGGAGTGTGACTTCGAGATTCTGGAGATCTCTGGCAACTATCCAGACAGATCAGTCAACTTCAAAGAATCTAATACTTTGAGCAACACGGCTCTGATGGTTGGAGAGGAAACATTTTATGTTAATAAACAAGTTAGTTAACCTACATGAATTAAGAAAAAAATGTATATATTCAGATTCTCTCCATCCAATCTCCAGTTTTTGCAAAACTGCTTGATTCGGAAGATGATACAGAGCAGATCGTTTGTCTGAAGGATATCAGCCCAACACACTTCTCTAAGTTCCTACACTTATTGTATAACCGCGATGTGCACATTAACAGTAATCAAAATTGTTTCATTGTAAATGAAACGTTTCAATTTTCAGAAACTATGGCTTTCGAGCTCCTTCTTCTTGCTCAAAAATTCGAAACTCCAGTTGTAACACATAAATGCGAGCAATACATTATTGATACTTCCTGCAAGTATGTTCCTTTGAAGGACAAGAAGATGTATGCGGAGAAGTATGGATTGACGGATCTTGCCAAGAAGTGCGAAAAGTTGGAGAAGAAAGCCAACCAATCCACCTTTTCCGCACTGATGTCTTTCATTTCAGACAAATTTTCCTATTTGTAATCTGAAAGATTTACTTTTACTAACTTACTGTTCATTTCTTCCAAATCACGGACTCTATTTAAACATTGATGTATCTTACTAATCACTTCTCTGATTCGTTGTTTTTCTGATTGAACCTTACGAAAAGTCTAAATTATCTCTTTGCACCATGTACCGTACTTAATTTAGAATGTTATCTTACCATCAAATATCTTACGAGTCAATAAGAGACTATTCTCAGGCGGCATATCGTTTTTCATCATAAATTAATTTTTTTTTGCTTTCTCGTTTCTAGCGCTAAATCTTTCATTGTAACTTCTAAAATTGAAAACAGTTTTGTATCAATAAAAATACCAGAAAAAAAGTTTTAAACTTTTTCCCTTTTCAACATTTGCTGAAAATAAATTCCATCTTACTTCTGAATTAGACTCATGTTCAAAAACGCATGAAGTGAAAATACCGCCTCATTAAATTTTTTGTGTCATCTTTGCCACAAAAGTGACTCTGCCGCGTTTGGTTCACGTCCTTTCCCAGTCTACCTCTTAGTCTATCTACACCTGTGGCAAATCGCACGTATTACCTTACGCCATTTCTTCTTGAGGAATCGATACGGTATACACATATGCCGCTCGAGGGGTCGTCTGGTCCCATTTCACGCAACACATATTGCCATCATTCGACTGTTCCTCTGTCAATCTTTCTTCTACAAACTATCCAACACCTCCCTTGCCATTCTTCCAACACTGTACCATAACCCATCATATCAATGACGTAATCTTTGGGTTTTTTGGCTTTTCTCCGGGTTCAAAGCGAATCTCTAAGCCTTTTGGGCTTTGAATCTCTAAAATGTGTGAAATCAACACTTGTAAAGTGAATGAGTCCTAAGGTGAATGAATCTAAACTTATGCCAAAGGACCCTGAGATATGCGAAAGGGTCTAAATATTCTGCCAGAGCCATAATAGTAGATAGGGATATAGTTGTACAACAAGATTCGGGAAAAAATGACAAAAATATAATGATGATTTTTTCCCACCGGCCCACCCCCTTACCGTCTTATGTCCACTCTTCCCAATCTACCCGTTTTGTTCTTCCAACACCTGTTGCAACCCACACGTACTATCCCAGTATGAGGCAATACGTATCTCCCGACTCCTCCTTCTTTTCCTTCCCCCTCCCTCGGTTCTTTACCTCATTGCATACCTTTGCATTGTTTGTCCCAATATTCATAAACCGTACCAATTTCTTATTGATTTCCAGTTGATCGAAAAAATGGACATAACGGTCAGAGAAATCAACGATAACAAACGCTGTATTGTATTGAAAACATCAGAGTTCAACAGCACCAAGCTTGTCGCTTCAAATTTTACACGGCTTCAAAACATTGATTGGTGAGCTGTTTTTCGAAATCTGATTTGTTTTGCAATATATTATCTTTTCAGGTATATTGTAGTTTGGAACAACAAAGGTGCATTGGATTGCTATTTGGATGCAGCTGGAAACAACAACATCTTCAAAGCAACAGTGAAAACTGATTTTCGACTTTTGAAAAATGACGGAACTGTTGCTACTTCTGATTCTCGGAAATTCAAAATGAGTCCGATGAATTATTACGGCCCCGCTCTCTGGATTGATGATTTTTCAAAATATTCTTCGGATTGTATCTCCGATGGAAAAATAACAATCGAGTGTGAATTCGAAATTCTGGAGATTTCTGGAAACTATCCAGGCAGATCAATCAACTTCAAAGAATCTAATACTTTGAGCAACACGACTTTGATGGTTGGGGAGGAAACATTTTATGCAAATAAACAAGTAAGTCAGCCCCATAGAACCATGAGCTCTCCTCTAGTTTGAAGGACCGTTGGCATGAATGTAGTTGAGTTTTTTTGTGGAGTCAATTCGGCCAAGGTTCTCTAAACTTTAGAAGAGCCGATCCATGAAACTAAATGAGAAAAATTTCAGATTCTCTCTATCCAATCTCCAGTGTTTGAAAAACTACTCAATTGCGACGATGATTCGGAGGAGATTATCAATCTGAAGGACGTTAGCCCAACATACTTCACTAAATTTCTTCATTTGTTGTACAATCGCGATGTCCATCTGAACAGTAACCAAAAATTTCAATCATATACAAAAACTGTCTCGATTTTCAGATCATTCGACTCAAGGGATGCTCATTCTTGCTGAAAGGTTCGAAACTCCCGTTGTAACACAAAAATGCGAACAATGTCTTCTTGACGAGTTTTTTACATTGGAGGAAAAGAAGATGTATGCGGAGAAGTACGGATTGAAGGATCTTGCCAAGCAATGCGAAAAATTGGAGAAGAAAGCCAACATGACAATTTTCTCCAATTTGATTTCTTACATTTCAGACAAGCTGTCTTATTTGTAATTTGAAAGTTGTACTTTTTCTGACTTAACTTACCGTATTTCCTTAAATAGAGCACTGCCGAAGAATGATCATAACTTCGAATCTTGAAGAGTTACAAAAAAGTAGTCAACTGCAAAATTGTAGATCAAAGCTTTCTCTACAAATTTGCTGTTGACTACTTTTTTGTAACTCTTCTAGATCCCGAGATATTATGATTCTCCGGTTGCGTTTGCAGTGCCGCTCAATTCGAGGAAATACGGTACATTACAATTTTTTTAAATTTTCGCTGACATTTTCCAAATTGCAGGAAAATTTCCTCATCCACCTTTTTACTTTTACTTCTCAAAAACATATCAAATTCTTTCATGTTCATTTCACATTTCTTGTTTTTCTTTCGCCATCAAAATTTGCTTCTCAATAAAAATTTCAAACGGTTTACGGAAAAAATTTATTAAAGTTGTCACCATTTGAAGAATAAAAGTCGATTAAAAATCTTAAAATCAAAAGAATTAAGATAATCAACAGCTTCTTCGTACTTTGTGACATAAATTCCGACAAAGACCACAAAAACGAGACCGAGGATGATGAAAGTGACGAAATCGAGGATTAATGCGGTGATACGGTAGCAACTTCTAGTTTCGCTGAAAATTCTGGATTCAGTTATTTTTCAAAGGTCTTGTCTACCGTAATTTTTTGTTTCTCAGATCGTTCAACTCTTCATAAAGTGGTTCCATCTCATATCTTGCTGATCGACGGCCTCCACAGAAAATTCGTGATCTACCGAAACTTGCTATGAGAGTGATTGCTATCAGTTCAATGAATATCAGGATAACAAAGGTGAAGGTGAAAAGCTTCCATAGATCTGAAATTTCATAGATTCATAGAATCATAGCAATAGAATTGGCATTTGAAATTTTCATAAATTTTTCTATTTTCGACTTTCTCTCCTTCCAGCAGCAATAAATTCATGCGATTCTATGATCCTACTACCAGAAAATAATTTTGCAAAAAGATATCAACTTCGTGGGCTCGAACCTGCGACCTCTCCCATACCAGTCAGCGCCTTGTACCACTAGGCCGCGCGCACACACTACAAACACTACAATGTAGTCTAAAAAACCTGAGATTGTAGTCTGTAGTTTTTGTAGTGTGCGCGCGTGGCCTAGTGGCACAAGGCGCGCTGACATGCGGAAGGTCGCGGGTTCAATCCTCATAAGGGTAAAAATCTTTTTGCTAACTTGTTTTTTGATGGGAAATTGATTTTTCACAATGAAAGAAGTGTAAATCAAACAATTTTCAACAAATCAGCCCAGTATTAACAATATTTGAAAGTTCTTAAATTTCCAAGATTCATAGATTCATAGATACCTGCAGCATTGATCCTATTATCCGCATCAAATACAGGGAAACATGAATTGTGCATAAACAAGAGTATCAGTGTAGTTGTGTTGATAACACATCTAGTAATAGCCATAGGTCCCAACAAAAGTGATAACCATCTGAAGTTTGATCGATTTTCTTTTGGTAGATCGTACGGCTTACGGTAGCAACAGTAACATGGCAGATGGTAGGTAGAACATGTAGATCACTCGATTGATATTTTTTGAGATTTTGAACTTCAGAATCACATTCTTTTCCAGCACCTCTACAGTAATATTGTCTACATTGTAGTTATTTTCCTGCAAAATGTCAAATTTTCGATATATCGAGAAAGTGCTCACAATTTTAGGATTATTGAAAATCGGAATCCAATTGATTTCATTTTCAGCATCGTTTTTGTTCAATTCCAGCACAACTTCACAATTTCGAACATCGAATGGATAATGGAGTGGGTTGATTTCGCAGAATTTTTCTTGACGGGTTCTGGAAGCATAGAATCATAGATTCTGCAATCTATGAAGGTATAGAATCATATATGATTCATAGATTTTATATAAATAACAATAAAGATAGAAATGAAAATCATAGAACCTCAAAATCGGAGAATATACAAAATTGATTTTCATAGAATTAAAATCATTATATGTTATATCACTGCATAGAACTCGATTTGGGGTTCTATGCACAAGGAAACTATGTAGTTTCTATGCTCAAACATTTTCAGATATATGATCGTTGAACCATAGATCGTCATTTTTCAAACATTTTGTTATCCTACCTTTTCTACAGATATATGGCCATAGAATCATAGAATCTACAGCGAGCTAACCTAGTTCTATGCCAAACTATAGCTGATTCATAGAATTCATAGATTCATAGATCCCGATTCATAGAACCATAGAACCAACCTATGCTTCATCGTAAATCCCTCATTTGTCAATTGCATATCATCCAATATTTCCCTACTATATTCCCTATCAAAATTGACACCATACACCAATTTCGAAGATTCTTTATGATCTGCAAATTTCAGTTTTTTTTGATTTCACAAAATCTGGAGGTCTTACCAAAGTTGATATAACATTCATCATGTAATCGATAAACCGGCAGGTACTGTAATTTCGGTAGATCAAAAACAATTTTCAGAAAAAGTAAAAATTACCGCCTTCCAGTGCAAATTCATCACGCCGGCGAGTTTTGAAGAATTTAGGTTTAGGCCATCGAAAGTGATATTTACACGAATATCGGTTGGTTTTTCATTTTCTACAAAAATAATTTTTGATCTACCAAATAATATTTGAAACTTCGATTTTTCATCATATCAATCACTTCCGGTGATAAGAATTGATCCTTCATATCAGCACATTCTTTGGCATACCCAACAATGAGAAAAATCGATAAAATCCATATCGGCCGCATTTTTCTTGAAAAAAGAAAGAAAATAAATAAGAAAAACAATTGTGGGAGAGAAATTTTTTGTAACAAAACAAAATGTTCAATTTTGAAGGTCGCCCAAAACTGGATAGCAAGTGAAATGGCCGAGAGTGTACTGATATGATAACACACACCCACTGATAATTGAGAATCAATCATTTTACTGATGGGATGAACGTTTTTCGGTTTTCTGTTCGGTTTAGAGAGAAAACTAGTTAGAGATTGAAAAATCGGTGAGAAATATGATGAAATGAGAAAATCATGTCTTATTTTTAAATTCATAACTGTACCGGCAAAAAATCATAACACATTTCTAACAATGAAACAATCTGAACTTTTGATTGGAGAAATTTTTTGTTAGTGCATCAACGCCTTAATCCTCGATTTCGTCACTTTTTGGTAGATCACAAATTTTCTGTGGAGGTCGTCGATCAGCAAGATTTGAAATGGAGCCACTTTATGAAGAGTTGAACGATCTGAGAAACAAAAAACTACGGTAGGCAAGATTTTCAAAAAATATCTAAATCCAGAATTTTCAGCGAAACTCGAAGTTGCTACCGCATCACCGCCCTAATCCTCGATTTTGTCACTTTCATCGTCCTCGGTCTCGTTTTTGTCGTCTTTGTTGGTATATATGTCACAAAATACAAAGAAGCTGTTGATTATCTTAATTCTTTTGATTTTAAGATTTTTAATCGACTTTTATTCTTCAAATGGTGACAACTTTAATAAAAATTATTCTGATTATTTCGAAAGCAAAAAAAAAGAAAAACAGAGACTGTGAAATGGGAATGAGAGAATTTGAATGTGTTTTCGAGAAAGAAATAAAAAAATTTGGGAAATCTTATTATAAGTGCCTAGAAATAAAGCAAGTGCGCTCCTGGGTCTCGGCGCGTTTTTGCATTTCGAAAATTTACTTTGAACGTAAATACAGTACCCGAACTGCAAAAAGGTATCGAGACCCAGGAGCGCACTCGCTCTATTTTTAGCCGTTATTTCAGCAGATATAATACAACATTAAATTTACAAATAAGAAAGTTTGTTTGAAATGTAAGACACCAGTGCGGAAAAAGTTGACTGGTTGGCTTCCTTCTCCATTTTCTCGCACTTCTTGGCAAGATCCTTCAATCCATACTTCTCCGCATATATCTTCTTGTCCTTCAAAGGAACATGAGTGAGAGGACAATCGATAAGGTATCGTTCATATTTCTGTGTTACAAGTGGAGTTTCAAATTTTTGAGCATATTTGAGTAACTCTGGAGTCGAAATACCTGAAAACTAACATTTGATAGGAAATGAAAATCAGATGCTCGTACTACTAGGATGCACATCGCAATTATACAACATATGAAGGTACATGAGAAAGTAGATTGGGGTTTCATCCTTCAAATTAATAATATCCTCGGAGTCATCTTCGCAATTAAACATTTTTTCAAAAACCGAAGATGAGCAAGAAAGAACCTGAAGTTTAACACTTATAAATTATTCAAACTTGCTGTGTGTAGCATTTGATCTGTAGAAAAACAGTTTTAAAATACTTACTTGCTTATTAACATAAAATGTCTCATCCCCAACTATGATGGTTGCGTTGCTCAAACTGTTAGACTCTTTGAAGTTGATTATCTTTTCGGTGTAGTTCCCAGAGATCTCCAGAATTTCCAAGTCACACTCCAATGTGATGTTCCCATCGGTCAAGCAATCCTTCGAAATTTTCGAGATGTCTCTGATCCAGAAAACGGTGCCGTAGAAGTTCATTGAATTAATGTTGAGTTTTTTTGTAATAGTTTGATCGACACTTCCATCCTGCTTCAAAAGTCGACAAACAGTTTTCACTTCAGCCTTTAAAAAGCTTCTGCGCCCGTTTGCGATCAGAGAGCAGAAAAGAATATCCCTCGCATCTTTAAACATGGCCAAAGTCCTGAAAATATTGTGAATTGTAAATTTCAACATCGGAGACATATTTACCAGCCGGTGTTTTGAAGAACCGTAGAGTTTGTATAGACCAACTTGGTGCTGTTGAATTCGGATGTTTTCCAAACAATGCGGCATTTTGTATCGCTGATGGCTTTGACGGTTGTATCCATTTTCGGTCAGCTAGAAATCAATAAGAAATTGGTACGATTTGAAGAAATGGGACAAACGATGCAAAGGTATGCGTATTATTATGAGGTAAAGATCGATGGAGAAGAAAGGAGACAGATGACGAGAAGAAATGACGTATTGCCCCGTACTGGGATAGTCGAGTATACCTCCCGAAAGGTACATCAGCGCAGGACGACTCGAGAAATAGCGCGCAAGAACGAGAGCGTCGGAGAAACGTATCTACCGTTTGGGAGTACATGGTGTAAATTGCAACAGATGTTGGAAGAACGGTACGGGTTAGAGCGAACGCGAAAAAAACGTTGGGTCGCGTCGCGTATGATATGGCAAGAATTATTGTGTTTGTGGTATAGGACCGCACGACCTCCCAAGCGGTTTTTCTCCCTCCCACTTCTCCCGACTGTTTGGTGGCTTGGTATTGTGTGTACCGTTTGGGATACTGTGCACAACATCCCCAACCTTACATTATCCTCACATAATGACAGGACGGCAATCGAGTGTGGAAGTGCGCTCTATTGCCAAATATTACCGTAATAATAGTTAAAAAAGGTTTTTTGCAATGGTGTATCTGTTTCCAAGCAGTTTCCAGACTCAAGAAGTTTACAGACTCAGGACGTTATGCTAAAGTCTAATGTTAGTAGCAGAGATCTCGTTTTAAAGCTTACTGTAATGTTTCTTTTATGAATAGTTTTTTCAAAAAAAATTTCCGAAAACAGTACAAAGTTATTAAAACTATGAGGTTTTCGGTACTTGAGCGGGAAATTAAGACGATTTTTGAGAAAAACACTCCAAATCAAGAAGAAATTGGTGTGATAGGTGGAGAGAGCGACCTCAAGAGATACCGCTCCATAATGAGCCGTTACGTAAGATTTGCAACAGCTGTTTTGAGATCATATGGTTTTGTGAAAAAGAACAAATGAGGTAGGGGGACATAATTGACGGACACCGGTTAATCGGCTATGACAGTGTTGAGTAAGAAAAAAGGACCACTGCGGTGGTGTACATGTTACATGAATGATATGTTTATTAGTAAGTAGGATTCAAAATATAGTGAGAGCTTGAAAACCTAATCCCAATAACAAAACGGAAAACGGAATAGCAGATGTGAACATCAATAGATCGTTGGAACATGGATGTTAGTCAGTATTTTTGGAGTGTTTTTTAAAACCAGAATAACAAGTGAATAGTAAGATATATTTTAAAAATATCGGTACAGTACGCGGTGCGAAAAAAATAAAGTGTACTTTAAAAAATTATATAATACTTTCAATTTACACATAACAAAATTTTTTTGAAATGTAAGACACCAGAGCAGAAAATTTTGACCTTTTGGCTTTCTCGCAATATTTGGCAAGATCCGTCAATCCATACTTCTCAGCATATGTTTTCTTATCAGCCAAGAAAACAATATGGCATGGAACATTAATAAGGTATTGTTCGCATTTCTGTGTCACAATCGGAGTTTGGTACTTTCGAGCAAGATTGAGTAACGCGAGTGCCAGCATTGCTAAATGTTGCTGTGTTTCATTTGGAATCGAAAATTTGGCTTACGTTTAATGTGCACGTCGTTGTTATGCAACAAATTGAAGAATTTATTGAAGTATATAGCGCTAACGTCTTTCAAATGTATAATTCCCTCAGAATCGTCCTCCAGCATTTTTTCAAAAACTGGAGATTGAGTAGAGAGAATCTGTAAATATACTAACATTTTCATATTTCATGTTTGCGGACTTACTTGTTTATTTACATGAAATTTTTCCTCCCCAACCATAAGGTCCGTGTTGCTCAAACCATTTGGTTCTTTAAAGTTGATTGATCGGTCTGGATAGTTTCCAGAGATTTCCAAAATTTCGAAGTCACACTCGATTGTGATTTGGCCTTTGGAAAAACAGTCCGAAGAAAGTTTTGAAAAATTAGTCCAGAGAGCGGCGTCGTAGTATTTCATCGAATTGATTTTAAGATGGCGAGAAGCAGAAATAGCAACCGTTCCATCATTTTTCATTAGTCGACAAACAGTTCTCACTTTTGTTTTGAAGATATTGTTGTTTCCAGTAGCATCCAAGAAGCAATACAATGTATCTTTCTTTTTCTTGACGGATAGATTCCTAAAAAGGTGGTATATTGCGAATTCCTCCAGATTGAAAAATTCACCATTTGAGATTTAGAAGTTTTATGGTTTTTGAACTGACATACGTGGTGGTGCTGATTTCGGATGTTTTAAAAATAATGCAACATTTTTTATTGTTGATGGCTTTACCGGTTGTGCTCATTTTTGGTCAGCTGAAAATGAATGAGAAGTTGAGATGATTCATAAAGAATGTGACAAACGATGCAAAGGTTTGTATTGAGAAAAATCATGAGGTAAGTTCTAATGAGGTGGAGGAGAGGAAGGAAGTAGGTATTAAATGAGGGTGGAGGAGACCTCAACTAGAAATGGCACACGGCCTGCTGGATGGAACCTTGACGCGTTGCCAAGCGACGGAACAGCGCGCTAAACGAGAGAGTCAGAGAAAACATAGGTTCCACTCAACAGGCCTTGTGGCATAATACAAGCCGCCCATAATGATACGTTACGCAAGGTTTGCAGCAGCTGTTTGGAGATAAATTGGGGTTTAGAGGTGTTGTGCACGGCCTGAATAGTGGGACATTCGCAGTACATTTTTAAGATCGCGTCAATGTAGCAAATTTGCGCCATCGACATTTTTTACTGGGTGGCATCGCTTGCAAATTGCTCGCGAGCGGCTGCCGCTAAAAATGAACACGGGTTTTTAAGAGATTTCCGGAATTAAAAAAGTGAAAATTAATGTTATAAAATATCGTTTATGATAATTATTGTTGATTTTGGCACAGAGATACGAAAAATTTTGGGCTATTAGGCAAACTGAAAAATTTGGAAATTAGAACATTTTTATACGAGTTTTGAATGTTTTCTTCGGTTTTCATAAACATTTGTGAAAAATTGTTGGAAACTTCCAAAAAAAAAATTCGAAAACTTTGCCCGATCTTTTTTTTCGTACCACTCTTCAGGCCGTGATGCTATACCAGAAATGCAACAAGGGAGAATTGCGCAAGGGTCATAATTACCAGTACCGGTAAATCGATTATAATTAGACTGAACCCACTCATTTGGTTTTTCGGTTTCCTTTTTGTCAATTGGGAACGAACCCAACAACCTCTAATACTTAGGACGGTAGCTTAGATACATCGTTCAAGCACAATTGCGGTGGGGTGAAGGTACATGTTGAATGATTTATGTAAATTTTATTAGTTGGAAGGCTCCGGATGCTTCATCAAAAGATATACTGAAAAGCGAAAAAAAGTGGATAAAAGGGTACAAAAAAGAAAAACTGTATTGCCCGGTGTTATTTTATATATAATGTTGGAACCAAAATGTTATTCAGAATTTCAGACATGGTTAAAAATATAGATAATTAACCAGACAATTGATTTGTAAGATACATCAAAATTTAAGTTGAACAGTGGTTTGAAAGATATGAACCGTGAGTTAGAAAATGTGAATCGTTCAATTTACATTACAAATAAGAAAGTTTGTTCGAAATGTAAGACATCAGTGCGGAAAATTTTGACATGTTGGCTTTCTTCTCCATTTTCTCGCACTTCTTGGCAAGATCCTTCAATCCATACTTCTCCGCATACATCTTCTTTTCCTCCAACGTAACATACTTGCAGGAAACATCAATAATGTACTGTTCGCATTTCTGTATTACCGTTGGAGTTTCAAATTTTTGAGCGAGAATGAGGAGCTCGAAAGCCAGGGCACCTGAAATTTGAAACTTTTGTTTTAGAATGAAACAATTTTTATAACTGTTAATGTGCACATCGCGATTATACAATAAGTGAAGAAACTTAGAGAAGTGCGTTGGGCTAACATCATTCAGAAATATGATCTGCTCTGTATCATCTTCCGAATCGAGCAGTTTTGCAAAAACTGGAGATTGGATAGAGAGAATCTGGAAATACACCAAAGTTTTCATTATTCATGTGGGTTTACTTACTTGTTTATTAACGTAAAATGTTTCTTCCCCAACCATCAGAGCTGCGTTGCTCAAAATGTTCGATTCTTTGAAGTTTATTGATTTGTAGGTGTAGTTTCCATAGATCTCCAGAATTTCGAATTCACACTCCAATGTGATTTGCCCATCGGAGACACAATCCAAACTATATTTCGAAAAATTTTGAATCCGGAGTGCGAGACCGTAGTATTTCATCGAATTTATTTTGAGTTTACAAGAGTCAGAAGTAGCCATCGTTCCGTCATTTTTCAAAAGTCGACAAACTGTTTTCACTTTTGCTTTGAAGGTGTTGTTATTTCCAAATGCTGTCAAATAGCAGTACAACGTATTTTTATAATTGCTAATGTTGAGAGTCCTGAAGAGATGGTAAATTGCGAACACCACGAGATTAGAAAAATTTACCATTCAAGATTTTGGAGCGGGGTGTAACTTGAAGTGACAAACTTGGTGCTGTTGAATTCAGATGTTTTGAAAACCAAACAACATTTTGTGTCACTTATGTTTTTGAACGTTGTGCTCATATTTCCGATCAACTGGAAATTTAAAAGAAATTGGTACGTTTTCTAAAGAAAGGGATAAACAATGCAAAGGTATGTAATGAGGAAAACTATGAGGTAAAGAACTAATGAGGAGGAGGAGGGGAAGGAGGTAGGTCCAGAAGCGTCCAAGCTAAATGACATAACGTCCTAGGCCCTATAGGCCGCAACAGGTGCAAAAGTAAACGATGGTGCGGGAAAGTGGAATATTGGCAAGAGGTGTTGCGTATGCGGCAAGGGACCTCACGACCTCTCAAGAGGTACATTGGGGTTCTCTTCCTCTCTTCTTGTTGCGTACCGTTTTGTGAATTGGTATTGTATTGATTTACCACTTGGGAGACCGTGAGGCCTATTTTCTGTTATACCAGAGAGGAGAGGAGACAATACGTGTTGCGTATGGGACCACGCAACCTCCCGCGTGGCACATTGGGGTTCTTCTCCTCTCTTCTTGTTGCGTACCGTTTCATAAATTGGAATCGCACTGATTTCCCTCTTGGGAGGCAATGAGATCGAGTTTTCAAGTATTTGATTGAGTTACCATCAGAAAAAGATACAATTCATATAATATTCATTTTTTATCAAAAGACATCATAAAATTGTTGAAACTGTTTGATCAACTGGAATCTAACTCGAATGGGCGTCTTGATTAGTAACAATCCTAGGAAAAATGACAAAAATCAATGATCAATGAAGAGTGGAGGCGAGAGACCTCAAATAGAACTGGGACATTGTGAACCGCCTCATAATGGTGCGTTACGTAAGATTTGCAATAGCTGTTTGCTGAACCTATAACCACTCAAGGAAGAACATTGAAGGGAGGTACTATTGCGTAAAGGGTCGCGATTGTCGGATACCGGTAAATCGACCATGGCAGATGTTGAATTCCCCTTTCTTCCTGTTTTTTTTACAGTATTATGTAGTAATTATCTAGAAAGATGCAGCATTGGACATTGATTGCGTGTAATGACGGTTTTGATGGATGAATGAAGATAGCGTAATATCGGGTATTTTAATGACCATCAGTAGGTCTTTAATTGGGTAAATAGAACTTTATACTTGAAATAAAGAAAGATTGTGTAAAAATAGTTCGAGAATGGGAAATTTGTCTGAAATGGGATAGGAAAGGTGGCAAAAAAGAACACTTGTGGAAAATTCCTCAAATAAGTTATACAGTACCTAGTACATGAATTGTATGAAATGATCTGTCAGGAGGATATTTTTGGGGTTTTTACCAAAAAAAAATTAAATAGAGAGCTTGTCAGAAAAGTAAGAAACAATCCCCGAAAAAACAGATGGGTTGGTTTTCTCCTCCATTTTCTCGCAATCCTTGGCAAGATCCTTCAATCCATACTTCTCCGCATACATCTTCTTCTCCTCCAAAGACACAATTTTGCATGGAACCGCAAGAAGGTATTGCTCGCATTTCTGGGTCACACTTGGAGTTTGAAAGTCTTGAGCATGTGTGAGTAATTCATTGACCATTTCATCTGAAAACTTACATTTTGCACTTGGAATCAAAAAATCGAGTGATTACCATCAATTTGGATACCGCGATTGTACAATAAGTAAAGATAATCGGCGAAATATTCCGAGCTATGGTCCTTCAGATGTAGGATTTCCCGATTGTCTTCTCCAGAATCGAGAAATTTTCGAAAAACTGGAGATTGGATAGATAGAATCTACAAAAAATACAACTACCGTATTCCCTCAAATAGAGCGGCACTGCAAACGCTGCAGGAGTATGATCATATCTCAAAATCTAGGGTAGTTATCAAAAAGTGATCAACAGCAAACTTGTAGAAAAAGCCATGATCTACAAATTTGCAGTTGACTACTTTCTCATAGCTTTTCTAGATTCCGAGATATTATCATTCTTTGTCAACGTTGGCAGTGCCGCTTTATTTGAGGAAATACGGTATTATTGAAACATTTTAAGATCCCTTACATCTTTGCTGACATGAAATTCCTTCTCCCCAACTTTGATAATCGTGCTGCTCAAATAATTCGGTGCCCAGAAATTGATATGCCTGTCGGGGTAGTTCCCAGAGATTTCAAGTATCTCAAAATCACACTCCAATATGATATCGCCTTTTATCACATTATCAGGGATTTTGAGAAATAAAACTGTGGCAGCCGGATCCATGGCACCAATTGTGAATTCACTTGATAGACTACGAATGATCGAGTTGTCATTAGCGATGAATCGACATTTAGTTCTAACTTTGGCTTGCCAAATTTGAGAATATCCAACACCGATCAACTCGCAAATCAATTCATTGTTTTGATTGGCAAAGCCCAAATACCTGAAAAATACACATAGTCATACTTTATACATGAGGCTTTATACAAGTATTTGAATTTAAAACGCACCATGACACATCTTTCAAATCGGTATATTCGTCAGTTAACACGTATTTCTCGCTATCAAACTCGGATGATTTCCAAATGATGGAGGTTTTGGTTTCGCTGATTTCTTTGAATTCTAGGCTCATTTCGAGTGACAACTGGAAATTGAAGAAAGATTATAAAAAAGAGGGCTAAACAGTGTCAAGCGGGTGTTGGAAACACCATACGGTACGAAATTTGGAGAGAGTGTGAAAATAGTCAGACCATAACCCACTTAGACCAACAGAGCAGTAAAATTGGCAGATAAAGCACATAAAAATTCGAATATAGGCTTGAAACTAAAATATTGATCCCAATAGTAGAAAAAGACAGTGACAAGAAAAGAACAGATATTACACTAAAAAGCCGCCCATAAACCGTCTGCTGCTACGTTGGATAGTGTGTCGGTAGGATCAATTGTAAATCTGGACTCTTTTGTATATAGGTCAGCAGACCATGTATCTAGAGTGTCCTGGTGAGACAGAATATGGCAGACTTGATCATTTGATCCGCCTCGTAAGGTGTCTGTTGCTGGTGTGGACCACCCGCTGATTTACAACGCGAGCCACGTTGGGTTCTCCTTTCGGTGTTCAACCCGCAAGTAAAAGGGGAGTTATGGACCCACGTCTTGCCACTGGATTGTTCAGCAAAAATCCGAGCAAAGAATGATCATTGAACATTTGGTGATTTTGCACGGTTCATAGACATCTTTCTTTCCAAAATGGAGATGAAATTCGAAATGTATCTTAAAAACAAAAAAGATTTTGAAAAAGCATAGCAATAAACAAGGAAAACAGCAAAATTTGATATGCGTGGCAAACAATACAACAAAAAAGAGCAGTTGAAGCATAAATGTTAAGATTAGTTATAAAACTTTCCAGAGAAGTAAGAAAAGATTCCCGACAAAATCGACTGGTTGGATTTTTCCTCCAACTCGCACTTCTGAGCAAGATCCTTCAATCCATACTTCTCCGCGTACGCCTTCTTTTTCTCCAATGAAACCACGTTGTTTGAAACAGCAAGAAAGAATTGTTCGCATTTTTGTGTAAGAACTGGAGTATCGAACTGTTGAGCGAGAACGAGCAATTGGAGAGCCGATCTTTCTGAAAATTGGAACAGTCCGTTTCAAATAGAATTTGTTTGTTATTACCACAAATCATGGAATCATGACCATACAATAAATTGAGGAATGTAACAAAGTTTTTTAGCGGCTCATTTTCTATAGTAAGGTGTACAACCTGATTTTCTGCCATTTCGGAGCTCAGCATTTTCTCGAATACTGTAGATGAGCAAGACAGAATCTGAAATGATACAAATATCAATTAGAAAGATTCATAGATTCATAGATTCATAGATTCATAGATTCATAGATTCATAGATTCATAGATTCATAGATTCATAGATTCATAGATTCATAGATTCATAGATTCATAGATTCATAGATTCATAGATTCATAGATTCATAGATTCATAGATTCATAGATTCATAGATTCATCAATTTAATTTTTAAAAAATACTCACATCCTTGTTTACATGAAATTCCTTATCTCCAACTTTGAGCATTGTGTTGCTCAAATAATTCGGTTCCCAGAAACTGATCCTTCTATCAGGATAGTTTCCAGAAATCTCGAGTATTTCAAAGTCCCACTCCAACCTGATCTCGCCATTCGTCACATAGTGGTCAGGGATTTTCGAAATGTTTTCAAATGAGAAAATGTTGAATTGCAGATCGAATGAATTCAAATCGAACTCAGATGAACAACAACGAACAATCGACTGATCGTTGGCAACAAATCGGGAAACAGTTTTAATTTTTGCTTTCCAGATATTGTTAGATCCAAAAGTGAAAACATCGCAGAACAATATGTCCTCATAAATTTGAACATTCAAATCCCTGATGAAAAATTGAAAATAAAAATTGATTTCAAAAAAACACGAACCAGTCAATATTTTTCAGTTCAACGCTATCGTCAAAACCCTCCTCCGAGTTGTTGTATGGAGAGATTTTCAAAACAATATGAGCAGTTGCATTGTTGATGTATTTGATTTCGATGCTCATTTTTGGCTCCCCTAAAATTTAGAGGATTTTGGCGAAAAAATATGATCGATGGCCTAAAAGAAGGACCTGCAATCGTATGAACACTTTCAAACTCGACTATATTCAGGCCAATGGTCCTTCTTTCTGGTTGCCGGTCTTATTTTTAGGTGTCCGGTTCTACGGGTCACAGATTTTTTAGAAGAGACTCATTTTTTGTAACTACTGCGAAAGGAAGCAAAAAAGCTTCTCAACAAAAAATTCATGAAGAATATTGAGTAAGATTGAGAAATTAAGGACAAGATTCAAATAAATGCTCGACTCATAACTCGACAGAAAAGAAGAAACAAATGTTGGAATATGAGTACCGCTCTTACAACGCCTGCTGCTAATATGAGGTCGTGTGTCTCACCGTAAAACTGTCGGCCGCACTCTACGAATATGAGGACTCTCTAGTATGCAGACTTGTAGACCCTGGGTCATTTCGGTGGACAACATAGCACAAATGTATCTCAAGCGTCCTAGGGAGACAGAACATATGAGACAAGAATATGTCTGTTAGGGACCGCGTGACAGTGTCTGCTGTGTGACAGAACGAAAGTTTTAAAAAATTGAATACCGAGCATTGATAGATTCAAAAAAAACATTGTCGATATTTTGGGATCCGCAGTTTTTCAAAATCGTGTTTTTTGAACTTGCACTTATTCCCTCGATGCAGAAAATGACTAGCAAATAACTTCTGATGAGTTGAACCTGATATATACCAACATTTACATGGAATATTTTTTTTTAGAAATTTCAGATAATAAATTCACTTCACAATAAAAAATTTTAGGTTTAGCAGAGGTTTAGGTCTAGCGATAACTAAGAAATTTTCGTAGAATTTATGGTCCTACAACGTTCCATAATTTGCTTATTAAACAATTTCACAAACTTTTCCACTGAAAATTCTCAACCGTTAAATTTTTTCATGATAGAACGATTTTCTCAAAAATATCAATTGTTCACTTTGTAAGTCTTCTGATACTCAAATTTTCTGTATTTTCTAGTTAATGTATTTATAACTTCCACCTATATATGTGCATTTTCTTATTCCTCCCCAGTTCGAAAAATGTTCTCATTATATGTAGTTGGTATGTGTTGATAAAAATCAGCGAGCCGTGAGACAGACATCATTCTTACTCATATTATTTTTCGTGAGACCCAAAAACTTTTATATCAACACATTTTTATTATGAATAAATTATTCGAATATGGTAGTGCAAATCTCATACCATACTACAACTGCAGTTCAAAAACCGACGAGGAATGGCAAAATTCTGGGAAAAGTATGCCTATATTCGGATCGATATTGCTGATTTTTGGTATTTTTATAGAAGTAAAAATTATCAACAACAAAATTTCATAAAATTATAATTTTTTTTCAGATTTTATACTTCCCGATTCTCATAATTATCATAAAACTAAAGTTATATCAACATTCGTGCTATAAAATCATGATTATGCTCCTTTTTATCGATATTATAGCGATTGGTATATAAAAATATTTTGAATCCGAGTTTTGGTCAAATGCGTTCTATGATTCAATGGTTCTATGGTTCTATGGTTCTATGGATCTATGGATCTATGGTTCTATGGTACTATGCTTCTATGCTTTTTTTAGGATCTATGGTTCTATGATTCCATTGTTCTATAGTTCTATGGTTCTATGGTTCTATGGTTCTATGGTTCTATGGTTCTATGATTCTATGGTTCTATGGTTCTATGGTACTATGCTTCTATGCTCTTTTTAGGATCTATGGTTCTATGATTTCATTGTTCTATAGTTCTATGGTTCTATGGTTCTATGGTTCTATGGTTCTATGGTTCTATGGTTCTATGGTTCTATGGTTCTATGGTTCTATGGTTCTATGGTTCTATGGTTCTATGGTTCTATGATTCTATGGTTCTATGGTTCTATGGATCTATGGATCTATGGTTCTATGGTACTATGCTTCTATGCTCTTTTTAGGATCTATGGTTCTATGATTCCATTGTTCTATAGTTCTATGGTTCTATGGTTCTATGGTTCTATGGTTCTATGGTTCTATGATTCTATGGTTCTATGGTTCTATGGTACTATGCTTCTATGCTCTTTTTAGGATCTATGGTTCTATGATTTCATTGTTCTATAGTTCTATGGTTCTATGGTTCTATGGTTCTATGGTACTATGCTTCTATGCTCTTTTTAGGATCTATGGTTCTATGATTTCATTGTTATATAGTTCTATGGTTCTATGGTTCTATGGTTCTATGGTTCTATGGTTCTATGGTTCTATGGTTCTATGGTTCTATGGTTCTATGGTTCTATGGTTCTATGGTTCTATGATTTCATTGTTATATAGTTCTATGGTTCTATGGTTCTATGGTTCTATGGTTCTATGGTTCTATGGTTCTATGGTTCTATGGTTCTATGGTTCTATGATTCTATGTTTTGGGATATTGGCTAAAATTTGGATTTACTTATATAACATAAAATGTCATAACTTTTATAGCAATAAATTCCATAACAAGTGGTATATTATTCATCAAAGGTTCAGTTTATTGTTCCTACCCAACATTTATTTATATAGTCGGCTCCATGGGAGAATGTTTGTCATAATTAAAAAATGTCAAAATTTTCTGATTTTATAGCATCTTGGTACATGGCATGTGCCACTACAATCCTATTAGTCGCCAATCGGATCATTGATATTATTTTCTACAATTTTTCCGAAACACTATTCAGTAATAATCGAGTATTTATTGGCATGACAATTTGTTTATCCTATGGTCTAGTTGTATCTTGGTTTTTCCCACCCCTTCTTTTCAACTCGAATGTTATGGGTTGGGTGACGGATCCGTTGGTTATAACGAATGAGAATGAATTTGTTGCGATGCAGGTAAGTTAGAATTTCTAGGATTATACAAATGTGTCATTTTCATTCAAAAAATGTTTTTCGAAATGAAAACAGCAAACTACACGTTTTGCGATTTTCAAAGATTGAGAAAAATTCAAATAATTCATACAAAAATTAAGAAAAAGAGTGCAAAAGCTTCGAATTTTCAGGAAAAAAATTCAGAAAAGCTAGGATTTCACTGATTTTGCACCCAAAAACCTCATTTTTCATTTTAAAATGTGTTTTGAGAAGGAAAACAGCAAAAAAGGGCGGAAAAAAGATAATAAAAAACTGATTTCAGTTTTAAAAAACGCCGGAAAACTATGATTTTGCACGTTTCGGGATTATAAAATTTTCTAGGATTTCATATCTTCTCAACTTCGCTTTTGATTAAAAAGTTTTTTGGAACGTGAAAGTAGCGAAAGTCAGGATTCATAGTCTTAGACAAAAAACTGTCATAAGTAATGTTTTTAGTGTGCAAAAGCAATATGAAGTCGAATTTTCATTCTCTCGAAAAATGTTTTGAATGAAAAACATGACGTCACAGCTACTTATTTTCATTAATTGACAAACTAAGATTTTCCTAATACTAACCATAAATTTTGTAGTACCACAACCCAGTCAACCGCCCCAACAACATAGGGTTCATATTCTTGGTCTGCACTTTGTACGTGATGTATTGTGTGTTCATTAACAAAGCCATCATTAAAACAAGAAGTAAAAAGTCGAGAAAGGTGATATCATCATACTTAATTTAACGATACTGAGAAAAATAACAGATATTTGTTCAATGCTCATTGATTTGTTTTTTCAACACGTCAACAGCAGTGACTTACACCATTATTTTATATTTTGCGAGACCACCTTGGCTGATAATCACTGCTGATCTACTTTGGGCTTTTAATCATGGTACAGTACTACTCAAAAATAAAAAAATAAAAAATAAAAATTTCAGGCTGCCCCGCAATCATCTACCTCACAATGAACGAAAAAATCCGGATGGCGTTTTTGAAAATGTTTTGGCCTATGAGATCGCAGAAAGTTGGCAGTATTCCTGTACATAATTCTAGTTCTTGGTTTTCTCGTGAAGCATAAAAAGTGAATAAAAGAGAATAAAACTGATCCTGAAAAGCTGTTCAATCGAAGCGAAACAGATCCACAAAATCAGCACATTCCAGTTTTCGCATATCAAATGGGCCAACTTTCTGTTTTGAAGCAATATCGACTAGGCAAAAAATATTTTTTTTATTGAGACAAATCTCGGGACGAGGGATATTCGTAAAATTGGTCTCGTGAAGAAAATTTTTCGGAATTTCAATCTCCGAACCTCTGAGGATTCCAGTAATAACATTAAATTTTTCAAGAAATTTTCTAGTTTTTTCTCTGTACCGTTTTTTTTTCGATGACGTCACACAATCATTTTCCAACTATTCCTGAGGTGATGTGTCCTGTGGTCCTCACGACATCCCGAAAGGCACATCAGCGAAGGACGACTCGAGAAATAGCGCTCAGAAACGAGAGAGTTAGAGAAACATGTGTACCATCCAAGTGTATGTGGTCCTACCACGAATGGGAAAACTGAGTACCATGTGCGTATCGCGCGCAAAATTACTGCGTTGGATCCAACGGACGCATACCACGTCAGCATGTGTTTCTTCTTTCGCGCGCAATCTTCTTGATTCTTGTTCACTTTTGCCATATTTTCTTGGTTTTACCAATGATTGTAATTTCTAGTTTATCATTGATGTTTTATATTCTGACTGTTTTCCAACACCAGTAGCACATAATGGTTCAAAATTTAATATATTTTCTTTAAAAAATTCCCTAAATACTTTCGATTAATGGACTTCTGTTAGCTCCCACTCATATTCAGGAAATTTTTGTGCCACAATCTTCGAAAATCTTTATGTGTTTGCGCATCGATTTTGTGAGCCATTGGAATGTCATTTCTCATAAACACCTTGCGCTTGCCCATTGCCATCTTTCTAGTTTCATTTTAAAACGTTTTTCACAGAATGACAACTACTGTGTCTCACATCGGCAATAAAAGGCATTGCATTAGGTTTACAACCAGACTTCCAACTTCTGAAAAAACAGGTCCAGTATTGAGCCAAGAGACATTCATCGATAATTTGAGATGGTGGGTAGAGTTGCCGGAAAACGATCATATCTTGGAATCTAGGACAGTTATCAAAAAAATGTCAACAGCAAACTTGTAGAAAAATACATGATCTACAATTTTGCAGTTGACTATTTTTTTTGTAGCTCTGCTAGATCTCGAGTTATTTTGATTCTTCGATAGCGTTTGAAGTTCCGCTCTATTCGAGGAAATACGGTATATATAAGACGCCGGAACTTAAGAAAACAGACGATATCGAAACGGATAGATCCTTTTTTTACATGGTGTAAAAAACTGGAGTTTCAAAAATTTTGGGAAAACAATGATTCTCAAAAACTGTCTGAAATCAAAAAAAATTAAAGTTCTCAAAAAAAACCGGAGTTGTGGGCTCCAGGCGTCTTATATATATATATAGTATTGTTCAGGTGTATCTGTGTTGAGCGTATCGACAACAATTTGTTCTTCTTCCTCGTTTCCGGAGCCTGCAACAACCATTACACTGCTTCGGTCCAACTTACTCGTCGACTTTTGAGAAACGACTCGACTGTATTTTATGAAAACACTTGCGCTCGGGATATGAGATTAGGTCGATGTGCTGGTGGAAAGCCTTTCGCAATTTCCAAGGTTCCGAAAAATTGCGTGAACAGCAATGGTGATATCACGGTAGAATGTGAATTTGAAGTGAAGGAAGCAAGTGGAAATTACGGAGTTAGATGGATCGATTTTGCGAAGCGTAGTGAGTTGAGCAACACGACACTGATGGTTGGAGATGCAACATTCTATGCGAATGATGGGGTAAGTGATTGAAAACAAAGTGTTAAGGAATCGCTACAGTAAACTACAGTAACCTGATAGGAGTATGCGTCGCAGGGTCCCGCAACGATTGCTTATATTTGGAGAAATGCAGACTGCAAATCGATATTTTCGACAAAAAAGCAATGAAAAATGTAAATTAAAATATTTTTTTCACAAAAAAATCCAAAAAATAAGCAATCGTTGTGGTACTATGCGACGCATACTCCTATGCGCCTTTAAGGTTTACAGTAAACAGAGAACATCTTTTTTTCGGGAGGACACTCAATTTTTTCATCAAAATTCGTAAAAACTTCGTGAAGACCAAAAAAATTGACCTAAATCATAGAAAAAACATCACACTTAGTTTTTAGGTCCTCAAATGCGCATCACCGGTCTTTGCAAAAATGCTCGACATCGACAAAACAATCCAACTCAAAGATATCGACCCTAAAGACTTTGGACAATATCTCAACATCTTGTATCAAAGTGATGTATCAATCACTTGTAAGATTGTCTTTTTCCTGTTCTATGTGATGAAAAAATTTCAGACCACACCGTCGGCCGTTTACTTATGTATGCCGAAAAGTTCAAAACACCACAAGTCACTGAATTGTGCGAATTGTATCTACTTGCTAATAGACCCAGCAGGTTCCTTGGCATCGAGGTCAAGAAAGTGTATGCTGAAAAGTATGGGTTGAAGGATTTGGCCAAAAAATACAGAAAAACTGAGAAGCATGGATTGATCTACAAATTAACCTCTTCCATCTCTGGATTATTCTTGAAGTAAAATTCACATTTTTATTGTAAAAATCACTTTTCACAAATTCTCTCACTTTCCATTGCCTCTTACAAATTCTACATTCTTCTGTAATTCGATTTTTTTGATAAACTAAATTCAGACTATTACTTTTTTTAATTCAGTCAAAATTTTTAATACATTCTGCATCGAATGGTACTGATTATAGTGGGGCGGAATTCAGTCTTTCGACTTCCGAACATTTTTTGACTTCTGAGCTTCGACCTCTGACTTCCAGACTTTCTTGAAATCCCATCTTCCGTTTTTCGACTAACCTTTTCCTTTATTTGAAAAAAAACCTCTTCCGCCCAACTTCAACTGTTTCAAAACCAGTTTTGTCAGTTTTTTTGCCTATTTTCTTGTTTTCACAAGCATCCTAACATGGCATGTTAAAAACAAAACATTTTCTCCTCAAAAGTTCCAATTCACTAATTTTTTCGAATTTCAAAATTTTGAATACCAAACAAGTGGCAAAGAAAATATTTATACACATAAAAACCAGCACTATTTTTTCTTCCAAAAGCTAATTTTCTCCAGCAATTCCTTCCCAAATGATATTTTTGTAGGTGTTGTCGGTGTTGTCGGCTCCTTCACCACAGATCCCCGCCGAGCTCCTTCGACCAATAAAAATTCATTTCCCTGAAATAAAAGTGGGCGTGGCTTAGGTTTAGGTTTATAAATATCTACCCCCGAATCATCGACATCGGCGAATGGATTACTGAAGCGTCGTTCCCATTGATCGGTTTCTTTGTCGAATGCGTGTGGGTTGTACATTTGCTTGTGGTCTCCTGAAATAATTGTTGGTTTTCTAGGCCATATTTGGGTTTCTAGGCCATATTTGGGTTTCTAGGCCATATTCGAGTTTCTAGGCCGTATTCGGGTTTCTAGTCCATTTTTTGGATTTGGGATTTTCATACCATGTCTTGGTTTTCTAGGCCATGGATTAGTAGCATTTGGGTTTCTAGGTCATCTTTTCAAAATTTCGGTGGTCTAGCCCATACATTGAAAATTTAAATTCCTAGGCCATATATTCAAAATTTGTAGATCTAGGCCATGCATTCAAAATTTCTATTTTCTATACTATATTTCGATTTTTCGAGACCGTGGATCTGATGTTTTGGGTTTCTAGGCTATATTCCAAGAACTCACTCAAATTCTTCCTATCAGTATGTATAAAAATATCGAATCGAACGAGTAGACATGCTGGACCGGCACATTGATTCGATGGAGATCGGAGGGTGACGAAGCGATATCCTGAAAATTTAGGAGTGGAGTTGAGGTACCCAGGGGGGTCTGATGTAAAGATTGAGATTTTATGAAAATCTGGAAAATTAAAGTTTTCAGTGTTTGGTAATATTGATATGGGTGACTCAAGTATCTGATAGTTGGGTGCCTCAACTACAGTAGCCCATGCTACTACAGTACATTACAGAGACCTACTCAGCTACATTACACTACAGTAACCTATTCTACTACAGTACACTAACAGTGATATAGTCAATTACAGTATACTACAGTAACCTACTCAACCACAGTATACTACTGTAACTACAGTATATTATCAATTCGTCAGTTTGGGGAGCTGTGGCCTAGGTGGCGCTTTCGGATTCTAGGCCATACGATTTACGAGGCGGTTTTCTATTTGCAAAAAAATGGCTTTTTTCACAAACATCGTTTAAGAAACGCACTTTTTTCACTTCTTTATTACTAAAATAGATACTATTTTCACAGTTTGCATGAATTTTATGATTTTATAGCCATTTGTGGCTATTTGCAGTAATGGCCTAGAAATTCAAGACTTAGGCCACAGCTCCCCAAACTGACGAATTGATAATACTACAGTAGCCTATTCAACTATAGTACACTACACTAACTTATTCAACTATAGTGAACTACAGTAACCTATCCAACTATAGTGTACTAAAGTAAAACTCAACTACTGTACAGTACAGTAACCTATTCAAATGCAGGACCCTACAGTAGCCGATTCAGCTACAGTATACTACAGTAACCTATCCAACTACAGTATACTATACAGTAGTTTATCCAGCTACCGTATACTACAGTAACCTATTCAACTACAGTAACCTACAGTAAAACCCACCATTATTCAGCGTCTCGACATGCAACACCCTCTGCGCAAACACATAACCCGACTCATTCATCACATTCAATTGCAAAAACGACAAATCATTGAGCATCACATTATCAAAAGTGTATATATGTCTATCATAATTCGTCACAAAACTGCTCTCCTCCTTCATCTTCCTCCGACAACTCTGCTCAAACTTATTCGAGCAACTTGATCCTTCGCCATGCTCTTTTGGTATCTCATCCGGTACATCGAATAGTCTTAGGCTTACCGCACTTCGTCGTCGATATTTATCACTTCCCATTGATGATAAGAAGTATGCTGATATCACTTCAACCTCGATATTATATGCAATTGTATATGGGATAGATATCCGCGGTTTCAATTGAACATCCCTAAACCTAAGGTAGTCCGGTTTTCTGACATATCCACATCCTCCATTTCTCTCAAACATGGCGTAGTTCAATTGCATGTTGGAGCAATTTGTTTGAATATTGAGAGCTACCATTTGAGCACCGGTGAGCCAGTGGATCTGGGTTACTGTAGTTTTGGGGGGTACTGTAGTTGGACACCTTACCATTGGATTGTAGTTGGTCGAGTAGATGCGACTGCCTTTTGGGTAGATTCTCATGATCTTGTTTTTTGTGAGATTCTGAAAAAAAAATCTACAGTACTCAAAATGTAGTTGTTGATCTACCATAAGTACAGTATACCTACATCTTACAGTAGTATCAAGATGTATCTACAGTAACCCCATGAAACTAAAATCTCAATAAAAACTATAACGGAAAACTACAGTAACCCAATACTTGAAGTACCGTACCTCTACAATAATGTATCGCTGTACAGTACTCCCATATGAGTACAGTATTCTAAGAAAAAATTTGTAATACAGTACTCCTACAGTAACTTATGGTACCTACAGTATCTCATAAGTAATTTTCAACATTTCGAAGTACCGTATCTTTCCCTACAGTATCCCATATGGTGATTGTACAGAATTGAATTATAGCTACCAATTTTGGGAATCCACCGTTTTCATACTACAGTATCTCAGCACAGTACTAGTACATCTGAATAACTACCGTATCTACCCTAGTCCATATAAGCTACAGTACACCCAGATCATCAACAGTATACCTTGATAATCTACAGTACTCTACAGTATCCCATGAGTAAATTGCAACTGATGTTGAACTACAGTATCTACCGTATGCTTCATCTACAGTACTCTCTCACATGTATCTTATAAAATACTTAGTTATCTAGAAAATCCACCGTGCATTTATTACAGTATCCATTTTATGCACTTTAGTCCATATCTAGCTACAGTATACCTTGAACATCTACAGTAATCTATCGTCTACATTTATCATCTACAGTAATCTACAGTATCTCAGTACAGTACTAGTCGTGTCAGTAATCTGTCTGTATAACTACCGTATCTCAGTCGAACTACAGTATACGCTGATCATCTACAGTAATCTACAGTCTACCTTGATCCTATAAAGTGATCTACAGTAATCCATGCAACATCTACAGTAGTCTACAGTATCCCCATACCTGTATCTTCTCAACACAATTATTCCTCATCAAACTCCACACCGTATTCTCATCGGCCGACACAATACAACTATTCCCATCCTCCCTGGCATTCTCCAAATTCGACACCGTCGACACGCCCTTATTCGACTCAAACGCCTGCATATAATTGATAATCGCCGACAATTCGGAGCACGACACTTCCTCCGGCACCACCACTCGTTGCTCTTCACTAAGCTCCGCGAATATCTGATGCTCCAACTGCTCATCCTCCGTCAGGTCGATACTGGCCTGGGACAGATCCACCGCCGAATCCTCGCGGCTCCGCGGCTCATTTCTCTCCTTTTTCTTCGCTTTTATCAATATTTTGAATTTCAAATCTTCCGGTGATGGGTAGATCACATTGTTGTTTGAGTATATAGGGAAATTTGGTAGTGGACTGGTCAACAATAATTCACCAAATACTTGACGAAATATTTGCACCATTTTTTCCTGTTGCCTCTTGCCTAGATGATTCTCGATGGATAGGATTAGGGGATATGGGGTGGATTTAAAGGCGCATTCCTTGATTGCTTCACAGACATCGACTAGACTGATCTCGTTCATGCCCATCACGGCTGTCGGACCGTGGGTTATCACTGGTGGCTCGTCCTTGTCCTTGTTGTCCCACACGTCGAGTTCGATGCAGCGGCAACCGGCTAGAAGAGCTTGACGATACATTTCGACGTCTGCGCCGCAGTGGCCTGGAATTGACGTGTTTTTGGGCTTTTTGGTTGTTGACGCTTTTCTAGTGCGCTAATTTGAAGCTTTAAAGCGACCGGAAAGGTGCACCGGTGTCATTTGCTTGCGCTTTCTCGGTGCAAGATGGTGCATTCAAAAATGTTGAGAAAATAATTTTGTTGGCGCATTTATCGGAAAAAATGATTGACGCAGATTTCGTGCAAAACTTAAAAGCAAATTTTTCATGAAACATTCACTGACGCTTTTTCTAGTGCAAATTCCATTGACGCATTTCCCGTGCAATCTTCACTGACATCATTCGCGTACAGTTTGCACTGGCGAATTTTTAGTGTAACTCTCACTGACGCATTTTCAGTGCAACGTTTACTGACGCATTCCTTGTGCAAACCCTCTGGCGCATTTTTCGTGCAGCCTTTACTGGCGCTTTTCTTGTAAAGTTTCCGCTGGCGCATTTTCAGTTCAACTTTCACTGACGCATTTCCCGTGCAACTATTACTGACGCTTTTCAAGCGCAATCTTCATCTACGCTTTTCCAGTGCAATCTTCACTGACGCATTTCTCGTGGTACTATTACTGACGCATTTTCGGCGCAATTTTCATAGCCGCTTTTGTAGTGTAATTTTCACTGACGCACTTTTCGTGCAAACTTCACTTGCGCATTTTTTGCGCAAATCACCCACCTAACGCATAAACCAACTGATTCCCACTACAATACGTATTATGTGACGAATCAATAAAATATCGATTGATCGGCTCCCTCATACTCGCCACATCCAATTGTGTCCTCAGTGTCGATACTACCGTACCACACTCATCCGACGCCATCCAATGTGCAAACATTTGTGATGACATTGAACTATCTACAGTATCTATCCTTTGATCTACCGTACTCCTTCTTTGATCTACCGTACCTTTCGAATACTGCCAACTCTCAAAAATTTTCTCGATCATTTTCTCATTGATCATCCCAAATCGAGCATCATTCAATCGATGATCATGCTGATTTTTTCGCAAAAAATCACCAAATTGTTGTTTTGATAGGACTGGATCACCATCGGAGCTGAAAATTTTTTGGTATATACTGTATATACCCAAAGTGATCTACATCTTGAAAAAAATATTTTCCAGTCGAGACCCCGGAAATTTTGTCAATATACAGATGATTTTTATCAATTTTTGATCGTCGATTTCGGTGGTGTAGATGGATTTCTGAAAAAAAAATTTTTTTTGAAAATTTTCAAAAAAAAATTTCTTACGGTAGACAAAAGTTTAGCAATTTCGTTCCATTCTGATTTTGTAGTGTATTTTTTGTGCTTGTCGAACACTTTTATTATGCTGAAAATTTGAAATATGGCCTAGAAATCCAAATATGGCCTAGCAACCCAAATACGGCCTAGAAATCCAAATATGGCCTAGAAACCCAAATACGGCCTAGAAACCCAAATATGACCTAGAACCCCAAATATGGCCTAGAAACCCAAATATGGCCTAGAATTGCAAATATGGCCTAGAAATTCAAATATAGCCTAGGAATCCAAATATGGCCTAGAAACCCAAATATGGCCTAGAAACCCAAATATGGCCTAGAATTGCAAATATGGCCTAGAAATTCAAATATGGCCTAGAAATCCAAACATGGCCTAGAAACTCAAATATGGCCTAGAAACTCAAATATGGCCTAGAAACAAAAACATGGCCTAGAAACCCAAATATGGCCTAGAATTTCGAATATGGCCTAGAAATCCAAAATCACTCACTCTTCCTCGATACACCTTGGCGTAAAAGCCGCATAAATTTTTGGCGCCAATTTTTTTCGAAAATGGTACAGTAGCCCATGCTCCTCCCTTTTCACCTTCAACACCAAATTGAACAATTTATCAGCAAAAGTGTGCAGATTTGTCTGAACTTTTCAGGTTTTTTGGAAAATTTTTTTGATCTACCTGCTCCCTCTCGAGAAACACAAAATGTGTGAACTGCAAATTGGTGATACTTGAGCCAGAAACAACGGTCAGAAAGTTGGGACCATAACTTTTTTCGTTTTGGGATAATTCGAAATCGGTCGGATTGCCGACACGAACATCGTATATTCGGTCTAGATAGAGGTAGTTCTTCTCACCGGCGATCTGCAAAAAAAAATTGAAAAATGAATTTTTGGGTCTCGACGCGAAAGTTTTGATTTTTTTTTTTTGGAAAGTCGTGGTAGGAAAAAATACTGACCTTTGTTGATTTTTTTTGAATTCTGGAAATTTCATAAATTTTGAACTTGAAAAATTCGCAGATCAAAAATCGAAAAACTGGAAGTCGAAAAAATATTTCCGAAAAAATTTTGGGTCTCGACACGAAAATGTTGAAATTTTTTTGGACGTCGTTTCGAGACCTAGTACATGGAATTTTTGGAATTTTTCAGAAAAGTTGAATCTGCAAAAATCGGGTAGATCAAAATTCAATGAAATTTGGAAATTGGAAAGACATTTTGGGTCTTGACACGAAAGTTCTGAACATTTTTTCTTCTGGGAAGTCAAGACGAGTACCCAATATTTTCAGCTTTCAAAAATAGTGAATCTGAAAGTTTTTTGACAGGTCGAACTGTAGCTGAAAGGTCAAAAAAAGTTTGAGTCTCGTGACGATAGTTCGGGAATTTTTCCTCGAAATCGTGGCAAGACCCAATATTGAAATATAGACTGAAATTTTCAATGAAAAATGTTGGCTCTTGACACGAAAGCTTTCAAGATTTTCAATTCGGATGTCGTTAGAGGCCCGATATTTTCTGATTTTTGAACTTTTGAAGTTCTGGAGAAAAATGGTCCCGAAATGAAAATTTTTTTTTTCAAGAATTTCAATTATTTTTTCTTATCGAAAAATAATTGCCTTTCCCTATAATTAACATTTCTTTCATCAAAGTTCAAAAAAAATTTTCAACTCACTTCCTTCTGCTTGAACAACAACTTGTCCTTATATCTCCAATATAAAATATGTTCATTTGGATCTACTCGAATTTTGACCATCCGGTCTAATCTGGCAAATGGCGACATTCCCTGAAAAATTTTTGATTTTTTTCATTTTCCATTAAATGTACTTTGGTGCACCCTGGGTACATACAATACACACAACTTCAAAAAATGCAAAAATGATAATTTGATCATGGTGCATATTTTGTCACTCTTTTCAGATATTTTCTGTTTTCATCACACAAGCTTCATTAGTTCCTGTCAATTTATCATGGGTGCCTATATTTCATACTATTTCAGGCATCCAAGGCAACAAATTTTGGACTATGGTGCATATTTAGTTCCTCAAAGTTTCGACTTGACTTTTGGAAAATGTGACAAAAAAACGACTATATATACTTGAGGCACCCAAAAACGCACCATGGGTGCCTATAATATACTACATTTCAAGCACCCATAATACAATTTTCAGGAGAATCTGGCATGTGTTTTGCCCAAATATTTGGAAAGTTCTCAAAAAAGCGTTTTTAAAAGTTGAAAATTATATACTTGAAGCACCCATAAATGCACCATGGGTGCCTATATTTCGTACTATTTCAAGCACCCATCAGAAAACTTTCAAAATTGTGCGTATTTTGTGCCTCAAATTTTGACTTCTTTTAAAAAATTTGAAAAAACTTTTTTTAACTTTCTCAACTTGAGGCACCCACAATTGCACCATGGGTGCCTATACTCCATACTACTTCAGGCACCCATAACAACAATTTCAGGAACATGGTACATATTTTGAACCTCAAAAAATTACTTCTTTCAGAAAATTTGACAAAAAACGACTATATGTACTTGAGGCACCCAAAAATGCACTATGGGTACCTATACTCCATGCTACTTCAAGCACCCATGAGAAAATTTCAGAAGACATGGTAGATATTTTGTTTGGCTTGTTCTCGAAAAATTCAAGAAAATTTTTTTGACAATATGTACCATGGGTGCCTATACTTCACTATATTTCAAACACCCATATCAACAGTTTCATAATTATATAGTTAAACCTAAACCTAAACTCACATTTCCATCCTCATATTTATAAAACTTCAAATCGCCATCAGTCAATATTTTTGGAATCGTCGTCGACTCAGTTGTTGTTGTCATTTCTCAAATATTATAATAACCAATCAAATATTGGCACACATTTGGGCGAGGAAAAAACTGAGTGTGTGTGTATACATATCATCGCATTTATTTTTTCGTCGCCTATTGATATGATAGTGTGATAACATATATGAAACATATTTGACGTCATAGACACAGAAAAATGTCGAATTATGTCATGAGCCGGGTTGGTTTTGAGCTGGTTTGATTTTTTCAAATTTCGTGAGTCACAAAATATTTTGCACAAGATGCACATTTTTGAAAGGATTATTGTAGTTTGTTCACGACAATATGCACAGTTTTGTGCTTCTAATAGGATTACTGTAGTTGCTCACGACAAAATGCACAGTTATATGCATTTTCATGTCTCAAGTTGGGATACTGTAGTTATTTACGACAGGTTGCACCGTCTTGTGATTTTGAGAGGATTACTGTTGTTTGCTCAAGACAAAATACACCATTACATGCATTTTTGTGTCTTCAGTTGAGATACTGTAGTTTTTCAAGATACTGTTATTTTTTGCATTGTGGTGTTTGCAGAAAGGTGTACTGTAGTTGATTGATTCTAGAAATTTTGTGTATTCTTGTGCCACGGTGTATGCAGACAAATGTCGAATTATGTCATGAGCCGGGTTGGTTTTGAGCTGGTTTGATTTTTTGTGAGTCACAAAATCTTTTTGCACAAATTGCACATTTTTGATAGGATTACTGTAGTTTGTTCACGACAAATTGGGCAGTTTTATGCATTTTCATGTCTCAAGTTGGACTACTGTAGTTATTTATGACAGGTTGCACATTTTTGTGCTTCTGAGGAGAGGATTACTGTAGGTTTCTCACGACAAAATACACCATTATATGCATTTTTGTGTCTTCATTTGAGATACTGTACATTTGAGCAACACGGTGTTTGCAGAAAGGTGTACTGTAGTTGATTGATCTTATAAATTTTGTGTATTCTTGTGTCACGGTGTGTGCAGACAAAGGTCGAATTATGTCGTGAGCCGGGTTGGTTTTGAGCTGGTTTAATTTTTTCAAAAATTTGTGAGTCACAAAAAAATTTTTAAAAAAACTGCACAATTTCGTGTTTGCAATAGGAATACTGTAGTTTTTTCACGACAAAATACACAGTTATATGCATTTTTGTGTCTTCAGTTGGGATACTGTAGTTTTTCAAAATATTGTGCATTTGAGCACCACGGTGTTTGCAGAAAGGTATACTGTATCTATTGGTTACTGTAGTTTTTCCAGGATGTTGTGCAGTTCTGCGTCGTGTTTGCGGAAAGTGTACTGTAGCTTCAGGCTCATTTTTTCAAGTTCTGTGCGTTCTTAAACAATGGTGTTTTCAAAAGTGGATTACTGTAGGTTCTATAAACTTTGAAATGTTGTGCATTGCGCCATTGTGTATACAGAAAGAAACGTTTTACATACACTGTTACGACAAATTGCACAGTTTTTGGAGTTTCTGAAGTTTTCGCCTAGAAGGATACTGTAGATACACTTTGACTGCAGAAATGCACAAATATCTATGAAAACTTTCAGCCAACAAAAAGTTTTTCGAAACTGGGCTACTGTAGATTCTGAAAAGTACAAGATGTTGTGCAGTTTTACGTCGTGGTGTTTGCAGAAATTCACCAGCTTTTCACCAACTAACGGCTTACTGTAGCTAATGCACATTGCACAATTTCTCAGGGAACCGTCTATTTTTGAGAGCACCCTGACGTCAAAATGCACCAAAAATTGAAAATTTTGAAAAAATCGAAAATCTCTAATAGCTTTTATTGAAATACAAGTAACAAACCGGAAAATGCACAAAAAATCGGGTCAGAAAAGTGGTTTCAAGTGATGGTACGGTACTTACAGTAACCCAAAAAATACAAAAAAAATATTGAGATGATAACAAAGTGATAGTGGGATAATAAAATGTCATGGTCAAATCAAGAGAAAAATACAAAATAAGGGTCTCGAGTGGAAAAAAAGGTGAGGTAGGTGAGTCGAAAAAAAATATGTGCAATATATAACAAAAGAATTATGTTCGTTTGATCATCAATTCATGGCGAAACACTTGATAATTCGCCATTTGTTCCAATTCATCGAGACATTTCCAGAAAATGTGCTCCAATTCTTCGACGGGAATGGCTCCGATTTTTTCGTCATATGTTGGGAGTGTTGATTGTGGGAAGAGTTCTCTGCAAAAAAAGCGGGATTTTATGAGAATTGTCATAAAAATTTGATGGTAATTTTCTTTCGATACGGGAAGTTTTTTGAGGCAAATTCAGATGGCCAAAGCAAAAAAATCCGAAAAAAAACTGCATAACTGGCAAACGCATTTACAATCATGACCGTTTTAAACCTATTTTGTAGTTCTAAATTATGACTAAAGTTTTTTCAACTCCAAATCTTAACGATCTTTTTGCTCCGACCGGCTGGATTCGACTCAAAAATAACTCTGAGCATCGAAAAAACCATTGAAGCGATTGTCCTTCTCTAAATCCTGATGGGTTCTCTAACTACTATAAATGAATGTCTCAAATATTATAAAATGGTTCCTCAACTCCTTGTCGTATATTCAGAAACTGTATGGGTGCTCTAATTACTTATGGGTGTCTCGACCACTATGAGTCAATGCAGAAACTGCTCAAGCTTTCTTGTTTCCTAATGATAACTCTCTCTCTCTCTCTCTCTCTCTCTCTCTCTCTCTCTCTCTCTCTCTCTCTCTCTCTCTCTCTCTCTCTCTCTCTCTCTCTCTCTCTCTCTCTCTCTTGGTATGGCTGCCTTAACTAGTATCAATGGGTGCCCCATCTCCTTATTGGGTGCCTTAACTACTACAAATGGGAGCCTCAAATAGTATCAATGGGTACCTTAACTCCCTAAACCTATTATGGGTGCCTTAACTACTTGTCTATTTTTTGACTATTCATGCGTACTCCCACTCCACTTATGGGTGCCTTAACTACTCTTCCCTTCACCTTTAAGACTGTTTTTTGCACAAATTTGACTTTTTTTCCAATTTTTCAAAAAAAAAAACCACCTCACTCCACATTTTTGGCTTTTTTTCTGCTCGAACTTTTCAACTTTTCAAAAAAACCAACTCACTCAAAAACATTATTCGCCATCTTTGCATTCGGTTGTCTTCCAATAATCATCATAAAATACGCGAATGGTATCAATTCCTTTCCACTGATCACACAATCACCAATCTTGATCATTCGCCTCGGCTCAATCCTCACACCATATTGTAATCCAGGCATAAAATTGACGTCGATCAACTTTTTCTCGTGTGCCACTTTTTTGGGTGATGGTAGAATTGGATGGAAGGATTTTGTTGAATGGCCGATTGGAATCAAGGTATTCGAATCGTCGTCGGATTCCCGGGTATGAAGGAATTGAAGATCGAAGAGTTTCTCGAAAATTGCGGAATGACGACGATTTTGATGGGAATGGAAGTGGAGACGGATGTCGGAATTGCATATGTATTGAGCCAACACACTGAAAAAATAGTATTTTAATTTCGGGAAAATTTCTTAAAATTTCAAACATTTTTATCCTGCGTTTTAATGAAATTTTTATCGTTTTTATGTTTTTTGAATTTTTCAAGAAATTTTTTTCTCAAAAAAAAAACGTTTTTCTGATTGGCCCGATTTCTCTATTTTTTCGATTTTGAAGATGAAAAATTCAGAATTCTCAGGTTTTTTTAAAAGTTTTTTTTTTGATAATTATAAGTTACAATTGAGAAAGTCAAGAATTTTTGTAAAAAGCTGAAATTTTTTTCAATCCCAAGCAACAAGACGCTGGATTTGGAAAGAAGACCTTCAATTGTCTGAAATTTCGCAAAATTTCGAAATTTTTTTCATTGTTCCTGAAATTTTAGGAAATTTATTGAGTTTTGAGCAGAATTCGTAAAATTCAGAGCGTTGGGCACAATCTGGCACAAAAAAACCAGTGAATCGCGATTTTTCTACATTTTTTGCTCAAAAAAACATGTGATAATGGAATGAAATTTAAAACTCTTCAAAGTTTCTAAAGTTTTTCGCACAAGTTACTTTTTTTCTGAATCATCCCAAAATGTTTCTTCACTTTTAACTTTTTTTTCAATTTTCTGAATAAAAAAATTTCACTCACCCACAATTCAAAAACGTCAACAAATTCGTATCACCATATCGAAAAATGGTGTCGTTGTCGATTTTCGAGTGATGTAATATCGCATGATTCTGAAAATTTTTAGATATTTTGAAATCTATGAATCTATGAATCTATGAATCTATGAATCTATGAATCTATGGATCTATGGATCTATGGATCTATGAATCTATGGATCTATGAATCTATGGATCTATGGATCTATGGATCTATGGATCTATGAATCTATGGATCTATGGATCTATGGATCTATGGATCTATGAATCTATGAATCAACTAACCATCAATGAATCAACGATATGCTTTTGAGCAGTGACCGTCGGAAGTACCGTAACCAAATGTGGTTTCCTGATACGTTTTGGCCCATCTACCGTAATCATCTCATCATTTATCGACAATGCTCGAATATTGTCCATATTTGCATTTTTTGAGGAGGTGAAATCGGCGAACAACAATTTCGATGGCAATTTTGCAATCTTTTTGCGACCAACACCCATCAATGTTGATATATCGGCACGATATGCACTCACATTTGGATACGATGAGGCGAATTTCTGCAAAAAAAAATATACGTTTTTTTGGATAAAGGGGCAATTTTGGGTTGTGGATACTCATTTTCAGACATAAGAGGAATATTTTCAATTTGAAAAAAAAAAGTTTTTTGAAATTTTGAAACTTGAAAATTCTATGGATGAAAAAAAAGGTTCAATGTTTTTTCGCATAACTATGGGAATATCTATGGAATCTATGATAAGTGGTAAGCTGATCTATGGCAATATTGTTTAGATCTATGGAAGATATTGAAGGATCTATGATTTGAAAAAAAACTAGATCTATGATAGTTATAGAGAGATCTATGGTAGTTGGAAAGGGATCTATGGCAACTGATAAGCTTATCTATGCAAGATAGTGGAGATCTATGGAAGATATTAAAGGATCTATGACTTAGAAATACTAGATCTATGATAGTTATAGAACGATCTATGGAAGTTAAAAAAGTATCTATGAGCACTGATAAGCTGATCTATGACGAGATAGTGAAGATCTATGAATACTATTGATGAATCAATGATTTGGAAAAACTAGATTCATGATAATTATAACAAGATCTATGGAAGTTATACAAGGGTCTATGATACCTGATAGGGTAATCTATGCGATACTGGATATCTATGATATCCAGTATAAAAATCTATGGAAATTACAAAAATATCTATGGAAACTTTACAGGAATCTATGAAAGTTAATGAAGATCTATGAACACTATATATGAACAGGATCTATGCCCTTCAAAATAGATCTATGGTGTCAAAAAACCAATTGGGGTCATCCTCTATTTTCTTCATTAACGTTAATTGGTGCAAAAGCGAGTTTTCGACCTATATACGGATAGTTGGAACCAAATGAATAATATAGAGGTATTCTCATATTTATCACCACCAATGGTGTAACACCATGGCGGCAAAAAACACCAACATTTATTCACTTCGAAAAAGAACATCATTGTTCCACCCAATAACCACCAGCTGGCACACAAACATCTGGTTTCAACTATTCGCATATAGATCAAAAAACTCCCCTTCTTTTTTGCACCAATTAATGTTTATGAAGAGGGTGACACCCAAATGGTGTGACACCAATTGGTTTTTTGATGCCATTCGTCATGGAAAATAATGGGTTTTATTGTTGGTCGAATTACACCATATTATTCCCTAGACACCACAAAACGTCACTTTTTGAGAATTTCGAAATTGAAAATTTATGTTTATCTTGATTTAGTAGAGAGAATTGGATTTGAAGCAGGAGCGTGATTTGCATAGAATTTCATAGAACCTATTCATAGATCTATGGAAATTCTCATAGATATGACTTCTATGAGTACCAATAATTATGGGCGCCAATTGTTATAGTATCCGACAACTTTCATAGAATTATAAGAAATGTCATAGGTCCTTATATAACTTTCATAGATATTCACATAACTATCATAGATACCCTTTTCAGAGCCATAGATCCTCGTAAAATATGCATAGATCCTTTCATAACTTTCATAGATCTTTCTTCCTTTCTCTAATATGTGACCATAGATCTTCAATAACTTGCATAGTTCTTCTAATCAACTGTCATAGATCTCTATATACCTTCCATAGAACTTTCTAAATTTATCATAGATCTAAATATTTAGTGACCATAGATCTTATCAGTGTTCATAGATCTTCACTATGAATCATAGATCCTGATAAAACTTCATTCCAAAATTTCTGTAGATCTACTTTTCAAGGTCCATAGATTCTCTCGTATTATGCATAGATCCTACATAACTTCCATAGATATTTTCAAAACTTTCATAGAACTTTTCATAGATTCAAACTTCAGAATCATATATCCTCTTATAAAATGCATAGATCTTCTCCTAACTTCCATAGATCCTTCCACACGGCCGGCAAAAACTCGAATTGGCACGGTGCCAACTGACGAAAGTGCGCGCAAAACGAGAGGCGCAGACAAAACGTACTCGGGTTCTTGCCGGCCGTGTTCCATAAGTATCATAGAACTTTTTTTGACTTTCATAGATTTACACTTTAGAATCATAGAACTTCCAGCAGTGTTCATAGATCTCTTCATAACTTCCATAGATCCATCCATAAGTATCATAGATCCTACATTCCTGCAAACTCCTTCCAAAACATTTCTCAATCCTCAAAAAACTCGCAAAAAAAGTTCGTTTAAAATATTGTGATTGAGTGAGTGAGCCCTCAAGACAAATCCGCCCCAAATTCCCATAGCTCCATTCCCCTACCCCACTTTTTTTTTCATTTTGTTACAAACCTCGCCCAAAATGTGGGCGGGGACGGCATATATCATTTACATCTTTTGCACATCCTAGACCCCGAATCTATCAAAATATATACACATTTTGTATAATTTATGTAGATTTTTGGAATTCATAACATTTTTCGGAGGTCTTGACATGAAAATATGCATATTTCTTGGTATTTATGACCAGGAACTCGGGAAAAATGTGACGAATATCCATATTTTTTGTTAGGATATGGATATTATTTTTATGTGATATGATAAAAAAAAGATAATTATAGGTTTATGTATCGAAATTTTATGAGGAATATGAAATTTTATTGGTCCTAGCTCCATTTTTGTTTTTGATAAAATTGCTTTGACACTTTCAGAAAAAGCATTTTTGAACGAAATAGTAATAATAGGTATTTAAGAGCAAATTTTGAACTTATCTAATGTATATTTAGGCTAGGACTGTGGATTTTGTGTCGAAAAATATTTTAGAAACTCATAAAAGCCTTTTTTTCAAGTTTCAAGTTTCGATATTGATATTTTGTGAAAAATGATACATTTTAGAAGTATTTACACGAAATTAGGAATATTTTTGGTATCTCAATATTATAAGTTTTACGGAGCTGGAAGCGCGCTCTAGTGAAACATCGTTTCTCGTTCAAAAACCAGATTATCAGAAACTGCCATTTTTGCACCCGAACAAGTTTTTTACTGATATTTTGCACTAATTTAAATTCTGGGATGACTAAAACCTAGGAAGAATCATCGAAACATAAAGAAAATGCAAAATTTTGACGCAAAATTCTTATTTTTTTCACTGTGTCGATTTACGAAAAGGGGCGGGGCTAGATGCAAGATCGGGGCGCACTGTTTTGCTCGTAAAACGTATAATACATTGTTCTGATATGAATCTTTCAGATCAAGCGTTTTATAGCGAAAAATTTTCATTGTAGCCGTCGGAAGTTACTTTTGGTAAAAGTTTGTTGGAATCCCATTTTTAAAGTGACTTTGACCATAGGTAGAATACTGCTGAATTTTTCAATCCACGGGTCCCAGTTTTAGGAATTTGGGACTGTTTTTGGATGGGGTCACGGGTCCCACTTTTTCAAAAAAATTTTGTCATTTAAGGACATTATGCTTGGAAATGCATTTGCATCAACTTTCTAGCGCGCAAAACGACGACAAAAATACTTTAGTACTCTTGGGGAATCGAACCCCTGACCTCTCAGACGATAAAGTCTGCAGTGGAGAACTCAAAAGTTGGGTTTTGAAGTATTTTTCCCTGAAAATCAAAAACTAGCAAAGACCTGATGCTGAAATTTTCTGAGGATATGCTAGTAGTATATGTCTCCAGATTCCACTACAAAAATTGGAGAATTGACCGCCGGAAAAGGAACTTAACCGTGGATTAAAAATAAGCTGCGTTTCGCGCCGTATTTTCAATCCACGGGTAAGTTGCAGGTATCCAAAAAAAAAGGCCCGGATGGCTTCTGAATCTTGTCGAGCATGGTCTGGAGCATCGTCTTAGTCGATTCCAGCCAGATTCTTCTATTACTTCCTGAGTTATTATCAGAAAACATCGCAAAATACAAAAAAAATTATGTTTTTTTCCAAATTTTCAACTAATCCAAAGGCTTTTACTGACTTTACGCCATTTTTCATCGTTTTCCTTTAAAGGAATAAAATATTTAAAGCAGGATTAGTTGAAAATTTGGAAAAAAACATAATTTTTTTGTATTTTTGCGATGTTTTCTGATAATAACTCAGGAAGTAATAGAAGAATCTGGCTGGAATCGACTAAGACGATGCTCCAGACCATGCTCGACAAGATTCAGAAGCCATCCGGGCCTTTTTTTTTGGATACCTGCAACTTACCCGTGGATTGAAAATACGGCGCGAAACGCAGCTTATTTTTAATCCACGGTTAAGTTCCTTTTCCGGCGGTCAATTCTCCAATTTTTGTAGTGGAATCTGGAGACATATACTACTAGCATATCCTCAGAAAATTTCAGCATCAGGTCTTTGCTAGTTTTTGATTTTCAGGGAAAAATACTTCAAAACCCAACTTTTTAGTTCCCCACTGAAGCCTCACCCCCTAGCCGTAATGTCTACACACTTGATTAGTATGAACACATCTGCCTTCATGGCGCAGTCTGAGAACATTTGTATGTTGTGTGAGAGGTCGTGGGTTCGATGCCTCAAGAGTGCCAAAGGGTTTTTGTAGTCATAAAACACTGTCAAAAGTTTTAATTTTCAAATTTGGTTGGTTTACGGACCACGGGTTCCACTTTATCGATTTTTCACCCAAAACCACGGGTCCCACTGGGTAGCTAAAAATGGGGTATTCTACCTATGACTTTGACACTTATCAAATGTCACTACCGACTCAGAATTTGAATTTTGTGATAAAAAAATTAATTTATCACAATCTGGAAGATCATTCATTCACAAATCAATCACAAAAAAATAGACTTTTTTGGAGAATGGTAAAATTTGAAACTGAAAGAAACCAATTTTCGATTTTTAGCACTATCAGACAGGTTTCGCACTGTTTATCAAGTCGAAACCCCGTTGATTTCACATTTTTCGATAAATAAGATATGGCAAAATGTATAATTCCGAGAATGATAAAGTTTGAAGCTGAAAGAGACCGATTTTCGAAGTTTTAGCACTATCAGACATGTTTCGCACGTTTTAAAACTGTTTTTCAAATCAAAATCTGTCAGATTTCACATTTTTCGACATATCAGATATGACTAAATGTATATACCCATAAATATCAACTAAATACTCATAATGTGTCTCCTTTTGCCCTCCCCTCCGGGCTCAATTCCCACCCAATTTGCTCTTTGAGCCCTCTTTCACATTCAGATTGAATTTCAAAAGAATCGCCACAAAAATTCGCTCGCGCTCCGTTTTTTTTGTCGCTAATTTGATTTTTATCTCAAGTTTTTTTTTCACGACTTGAAATAATTTTCGCCTTTTGCAAGAATAATTCCCATTGTGCTATAAAAATTGTTTTCCACATTTTGTTGTTTTGGAATCTTCCAGAAATGAGGAAAACAATAAAATAGCCGACTTTTCCAAGGAAGGCGATATTTTTTGCAGAATATTTTTTCAGGGTGCTGGAAATTTTTCCTGATGATTTTTGGGTCTTGATGGAAAACGTTGAGCTTTGAAAGTTGAGCTCCTTGTATGAAAATCCACAATTTTCCCCAAAAAATCTCTGAAACTCCACAAAATTCATTCATTCCATATATTTTGTCGTCATAAAGACATATCAACAAATTCTTTCATAATCCCTCGATACTTCTATATAGTAATTACTAGATGCGATCTATTATTTTCTGAGTAATGTATATTTGAGTAAACAGGAAATTAGGTAGAATATTACGAAATTTTGGGGTTCGTTTTAGATTTGAAGTCGGAAAGAGAATAATTTCAGTTAGATGTTGAAATCTTGATATTTTTTTTCCAGTATGGAGTTTCACTTTGATATGAGTTGTTGCTCGTGGAAGAGAAATTGAAATTGATTCCCAAGAAGAAAACAAAATCCACACATTTAACCTGTAGCTACAGTATATATGTCATACTGTAGTTTACAGACAGTTGCATAGATTCTATTTCCGTCATGACAAGCAACTTATATCAAAGCAGAACTCTATATTCGACAAAAAAATATCAAGATTTCAACATCTGACTGAAATTATTCCCTATCAGGCTTCAAATCTAAGACAAAAAACCCTAGAATTTCGTAATATTCTACCTAATTTCCTGTTTACTCAAATATACATTACTCAGAAAATAATAGATCGCATCTAGTAATTACTATATAGAAGTGTCGAGGGACTATGAGGAGATTTGTCGATATGTCTACGTTTTATGACGACAAAATATATGGAATTGATAGCTTTTGAAAAAGTTTAGAGTGATTTGTGGAAAAAATCTGAAAAAAAAGTTGAATTTTCATACGAGGAGCTCAATTTTCAACTTTGAATTGAAATAATTTTCGCCTTGCAAGAATAATTCCCATTGTGCTATAAAAAATGTTTTCCACATTTTGTTGGTTTGAAATCTTTCAGAAAACAAAAAATGGCCGACTTTTCCGAGGAAGGCGATATTTTTTGCATAATAGAAAAACTTTTCTGTACTAAACTCGAAAATTGTCCGATTTTTCCCTTATAAAGCTTGACCAATTCCCAAAGTCCACCAAAACCACTACCTATTCACCTCATTAATTCATCTAAATGTAATGACCATTAGGTAAACCTAAGGCACTCCCGCCCTCCTTTTCTCTTATGTCGCCCCATTTTTCTTCTTCTCAACAATATACATATATGGGGAATGGGGAGGGGTCTCTCCTTTTCTCCTTCTCGCCAAAGTAACCTCTTCCTTCCTGCTCAAACGAGCCGCATCCTCCTCCTCCTTTTCTTTCCTCTTCATTTTTATTTACTTGTCACATACACATACAACAAAATCCTTTAGAAGGCTTTTTTTGTTGTTTTTTTGCGGTAGATGATACATCGAAGGAATAATGCGGTTTTATGAGGTAGTTTTGGGGATTACGGTAGGCACTGGATTTCACGACAAATTGCAGAACATCCTTTTCCTACTACTGTACTTCCCGACAAAAACCGACTCGAACATTGTTTTTACGGTTGAGGAGAATGGGAATAGTACGATATCGAGGCATTTGCATAGATTACGACATTCTAGAGGTATGTTGATCAAGGAGTACTACTGTACTTGGAAAAAAGATGGAAATTCTGGGAAGTTCTATGCAGATTTGAAAGATTCTATGGCATAGAACTTTTCGGATTCATAGAATTGTTCATTGGTTCTATGCCACACTTTTTCATAGATCAAGTCGGCAAATTCTATGGCATAGATTTCTATAGAACCACGCAATATGAAAATGAACTTGCATAGATATTGGTTCAACTAAGTTCTATGGCTTAGATTTCCATAGATCCTTTTGATAGATGCATTGCGATTCATAGATCTTCCGCTGGCAACAGAACAAATATGACGATTCTATGTTCTGAGCCATAGATCCCCATAGAACCTCTCAACAGGAGAATGTCAATTCATAGATTTTCAACAAGTACACAATTCAACAATTCTATGTTTTATGGCATAGATCTCGGAAAGTATTGATTCATAGAATTTTAACTGATAGCAATTTGACAACCATAGAACTATCAATTCTATGCCATAGAATCTCATAGATCCATTCGACTCAAACATCTGACTCCATAGATCTCTCTCAACTCTATGTCATAGAATATCATAGATCCTTCCAACTATGAATCCATAGATCTTATTCAACAATTCTATGATCTATGCCCTTTCCAGGTTCAATGCCCTATCTCTCAGCCAGTTCAACAACAATAAACGATGCAAATCGTGTCGAGACCTTCTCTCTAAATTGTCCACACGTGGCCGATGCAAGCAATAAAAATGTGAGTTTATACTCGTTTTCTCTCAATCTCGCTCATTTTATAGGTTCGAATTGAGGTAATTTGGACGTTGAACGACACAATTTGGCTGAAAATCGACGACGGCCAACAGAAAATTGTGAACGGGGAGTCGACGTTCAATAAGCGACGAGTTGCGGGTAAGTTCCAACTTTTGATCTACCGTAACGTTGATCAACCGTAACTTTGATCTACCGTAGCTCTCGACTTGATCTACTTTACTCTCGACTTGATATACCGTAATCATCGACTTGATCTACCGTAACTCTAGACTTGATCTACCGTAACTTTGATAAACCGTAATTCTCGACTTGATCTACCGTAACCTGGGTCTCGACTGGAAAAATCTACTTTTTTTGTGTCAAGACCCAAAGACATCAAATATTCAAAAATGTGCGAAATTCTCATGCATACTTTTTGTTAATGGTGTAATTTTGAGAAGGAAAAGTTCTAGAATTGGAAATGAGGCGAACTACTTGAGCTTTTTTTGGCAAAAAAAGTGTATTTCCTTGTTGATGGTGATTGCACAGAGCTACTGTACTTTTTGACGGATGTATGCACTATTCCTAGATTACTGTCGATGTTGTATCGCCTACAGGAAAGAACAGGAAATAGGAAAGAACTACAGTAGTCTAGGAAGGAAAAGCTACAGTAGTATGGCTACAGTAGCCTAGGAAAGAACTACAGTAGTTTAGATACGGTAGTATAGAAAAAAGCTTCAGTAATATAGCTACAGTAGGCCATTAGAGAAATACCAACCGTAGTCTAGGAAAGAACTACAGTAGTATAGGAAGGAACTACAGTAAGGTAGCTACCGTAGTATAGGAAAGAATTACAGTAGTCTGAAAAGGAAAACCTACAGTAGTCTAGAAAAAGCCTACAGTAGCTCAGATACGGTAGCATAGGAAAAAGCTACAGTAATCGAGGAAAAACGCAAATTTTGTCAAAAAACTGCCAAAAAATTATTGTTACAGTTTAAAATGAGGAAAAAATCATCGACGTTTTGCGATTGAAACACAAAATAAGATGTCAGAATACTGTATTAAAGGAGCATACCAATATTTCCAGGCAAAACCGTGATGCGAATCCTACTCAACAATGGTCGATATTTGTTCGACTACGACGAATTGACAGGCGATTTTTGTATGGAAATATCGCCGGTTTCGATATCGATGGATTCTGGTGCATGGCAATGTCATGTGACGGTACGACAGACGGATGGTGTATCACATACACTGACGAGTCGAAGGAGGATTCGGTTGAATCAGGAATTGAAGAAGAGTGAGAAAGTTGAGACGAGTACGGCGAATTGGGTGGAATCGAGGGAAATGGAGAATCATAGTGTGGAGGAGACTGGTGAGATTTTTCGAGATTTTATTGACAAGAGAATCAAGATGGATTTCAGCACCAATCCAAAAACGAGGTGATCGCGCTTCACCAGCATATCATCAAAACTTTGCGGCATTTTCACGACAGACAGATGATATGGTGTATATGACGAGGTATGTGGAAAATAGTTGAGAGGTAGATCTTAAGAATAACATTTATATGATAGATCAAGAAAAATTTAGCTAGATATTCTTTGAAAATATTCGGCCGAGAACGATCTAGAGTAGATACGGGGAAAATTCAAAAATTCAAAAGTTCAAACGATGAAAAAAAAGTTAAACTTCACTATTTGCTGGATAGTAGAATTCTATGATCCATGAACGGATCTATGCTTTCGAACTATCATAGAATCATTACAAAGCCTTTCATTCACATGAAGTTCTATGGAATAATCCAGTTCTATGCTCATAGAACTTTCTGAATTGGTCTCCAAGATGAATAGACAAAGGTGCAACAAGATTATAGAAACGTCACTTTTCTCATGGATATCGAGTTTCTCAAATATTTTTTGATTCTATGGCCATAGAACTTGACTGGATCTATGCATTCGAACTGTCATAGAACCTTGACATTGGAAGTATCAAGAATGTTTTTTTTTGTGATTCTATGGCCATAGAACTTGACTGGATCTATGAATTCAAACTGGATCTATGCATAGAACTGCATACATTGGAAAGTTTAAGAATGGACTTCTGTGATGCTATGGCCATAGAACTTGACTAGATCTATGCTCTTGAACTTTCATAGAACCTCAAGCAGAAAGTTTTAAGAATGGACTTCCGTGACTCTATGATCATAGATCTTGACTAGATCTATGCATAGGAAGTGTCATAGAATTTCATATATTTCAAATTCTATGCCCATACAACTTCCTATCTAGTCAATACTGTTCTTTACACAAACTCATTTGACGATATCATATCAGGAGCAAAATTTAGCTTGATATGCATTTTAACTTGCTCTTTCTTGGTAGATATGCTCATTTTCCAAAAGTTGATTAATTTTGGACCATTCTGATACACAAATCACCCAAAAAACGCTGATTTTTGCAGAAAAGATGAGCTAACATCGGTAATATTCGCTCGAAACGACGGACCACGAGCCGACTTGAAACGACGAATGGAAGCACAAATCGATTATGAATTGGATATGAATGATGATGGAATGGCATTCGCATATCCGAATTTCATGAATTCAAGGACCAGGACAAGAAGTGCACAACATTATTTGAATAGCGGGGTATTTGTATCAATATCATATTTTTACATGTGTTTGATTTTGGTTTTATTTATTTTTTGAATGGAGAGAGTGAACTTTTAGATATAAATATTATATTTTTATTTGAACTTTTACATATAAATATTCTGACAATGTCGGGTATTAAAGTAAAAATACCGGATTTTTGGGAAAAACACTTTTTTTTGGATTTCAGATTGAAAAAATTTGAGGAATTTCCAGATTTTCCAAGTCTAATTTTTGTTAATTTTCGAGTCTTCCTATGAAAAATAAGGGAATTTTTCAGTTTTCGAACACTATTTTCCTAAAACAATAAGGTCTTTCATATGAAACGAGATATTTTGTACAACATTTATTTTTTATGGGTGAAAAAATTTAGGATTTTGATATAGAAATTTTATTGTTAGATCTTTTTTTTTACAGAAACCGTACTTTTTTTGGGTGGCTTTTCAGATTCGACAAACAAATTTTATGAAAATTTCAAATTTGTCTTTTCACAAGAATCGACAATTTTTTTCTACAAAAGTGGTTTTTTTGGGTCTCGAAAATATTTAGGAATTTTACCGTTTTGGAGAAGAAATTTCAGATTTTTCTACAAAAACGATTTTTTCTTTGCTTGGGTCTTACCATGGGAAAAACTGTACATTTTTCAGATTTTGAATTCAGTTTTTTTCCCAAAAAAAAACGTTTCGAAATCAACATACCTTAGCATTTTTGGAGAACGAATGAGCCGATTCGACAATCACAACACTCGACACATTCTTCGCCAATAGGCGTTCGGCGAATTTTGTTGAATGAAAATTGAATAATGTGACATCTATATCGGATAGTGATGTTGACATCGTTGATGCTTTTTGGAGACCTTGCATTAGGGCGGCTGCAAATCTGTGGTTTATTTGATATTTTTGAAAAGAAAAACTTACATAAAGCAGTTTTGATTGGAGCATGCCCGTCTTTTCGATTCTCCTCGATCAACTGTAAAAATCAATTGTCATTCATATACTTCGAAGTATTTCAATTCTATTCGTAAAGAAGTATCTGCCACCACGATTCTTTATATACAAAATAATACGAAGCTTCTACTGTCAGTCTAATTTAAAGTTTTGATGAAATCTTGTTCGGTTTTATTCACCAAACTAGAAAACATATGAATTGATATTAATTTGAGATTTCAAAAAAATAGGCAATCGAGAAGGATTCAAAAATCAACTTTCATTCGGTTTTTAAAATAATGTTGGCACAAACTTTTTCAAATTTCTTTCAAGGCTTCCTTTCAAGTTCTTTAGGTGGGCGTGGCTTAGGTTTAGCACATCAAATAAAGCATTTCTAGGTCAAAATTTCCCGATTTTTTTCAAATTTCCACACCAAATCAACCCTTCCTCGCCTTCTTGCCACTATCCACCATCATCTCCCCCTTTTTTCAGATTTATACCTAATAGTTAAGTTTTTTTAATTTTTGAAGTTTTGAAATTTTTCAGATCTTTCCGAATGCCAGAATTGTATCAAATTTTGAAGTGATTTCCTGTGAAAACTTTAATTTTTCCTCGAAATGGGCGTGGCTTAGGTTTAGCTCCATTCTTCCAAATCGTCATTATTCACAATTTTCAATTCTCTTTCTATTTCAACTTTTTTTCGAACTTCTACCAAAAGTGGGCGTGGCTTAGGTTTAGCACATCAAAAACAGTATTTCTAGGTCAAACCTTCTCGATTTTTCCAAATTTCCACACCAAATCAACACCCTCACCTCAATCTTGCTCGCCTTCTTGCCACTATCCACCATCATCTCCTCCTCCATCCTCACTTCCATCTCCACAACACTCTCCTCCCCCATCGGCTCCTCTTCCGGATATTTCCATGTCAAAAGTGGCCAATTTTCAGGATCAAAGTGATATGCAACTGATAATGGTGTCGTTTGATTTTGAATAATTGTCGAAAAATATTTGCAACTTTTTGACAACATTTCTACATTTCTGAAGGCGATTTTTGTTATATTTTGTTGATTTTGAAGGTATATTATCGACTTTTCGAACGATAAATTGACAAAAATCGAGATTTTCAGCAAGATTTTCATTAAATTTGTAAAAATACACGTAAAACAAACAAATTATTGAGTTCCAAAGATTGGTAGAATATCAGGATTTCGACCATAGATTCCATCGTCCTCCTTTGAGATCAGCTTCAACACATTCATCAGTTTTTCACGGTCTGCTGCTGTTTTTGCCTGGAAAAAAATCATTGTGCCATATGGAAAATATATTTTTTTGAATGAAATTTTTTTCAAGACGAATAGAAGAGAATCAATTTATTGTGTATTTTGAAACGTATTTTGAAACGTTTCCGGTTTTTTTTATTTTTGTGAATTTTTCGAAAAATTTTTACACCACTTGAAGGAATTACAACAAATGAGAAACATGCATCAAAAATGATAAGTTTTGTAAATTTTGCATCAAAAAATCCATATTTCTGTTTATTTTTACGACACAGATCTGTTTTCAAGTTCATTTTATATCAACAAATACAACATTTTCGAATAACAATAAAGCGTTCATAAAAAATGGTCAAATCACAGTTTTCCGCCAAAAGTGACTGAAACTATGAAGCCTGTTAAATATATTCTAAAAAAAACAAACATTCGTCTCCAAATTTAAAGGATCAAATGTTCATTTTTGCTCATTTTACAATCAAAATAGCTCCAATTTCGTTTGTATTAAGGGACTGTCTAACAAAATATTGTAGCTGTTCAGGGTCAATATCTAACAAAAGTTGATAAAAATTATACGGCCCCTCTGCGAAAAAATAGGAATTTTTTAAACCCACCCCGGGATATAATGAGCTATCCAAATGTTCGGAATTTCGGTTAATGCTTTTCATGCTCGGGTGCTATCTATCCAGAAAACATTACTTTTTACAAATTTTTTGCACTTTTCACATGGGAACCTTTCAGTCAACTTATAAAAAAAAGGAAATTGCAGGTTTCAAAAATCGACTTTTTCCACAAATAATTTTTAAAAAATTATAATACTTCGCCTACCGTAATTTTAGTCTTCTTTCCATCCTCCATAACCGTAATCGTCGCATTGCCCAATGCCTTAATCGTCACAATCTCCTCTCCATCTTTCCTTCCAACCGAATAAACACCTTCCATCTTTTTCTTCTTCAATGTCTCCAAAAGTTGCTCGATTCTGATTCGACCCATTCGTCGACGTGGTACTCTTCCTGTGGCAATCTGCAAAACCTCTTATATTTATGTATATTTTTCAAGGTAGATCACTATTTTGCCTACAGTATCCCAAAAACAATACCCACCTTGAGTTTAAAATCATCATTATAACAATCAAGGTGACAATTCAATGGTGCAATTACATAATTCTTCACAGTTGGATGTTGCCTCCATTTCAAACTTTTCATCAATTCCTGATCGACTTTCACATTCACCACTCGTTTTGCTCGATTTACTTGTCCTAATAGGCATGGTTCGTCGTATTCTATTGGGAAGATTCGCTCCTGGAAAGAAAAATACAGGTTTCCATTTATTTTTGCTATCTATTGACATAATTTGTAAAAAATCTGGGGTTTTCACATTTTTCAGTTGGAAAATGTCTAGAAATTATAAAAAATTCCCTCGTTATTTAAATTTTCTAAATATCTGTGATTTTTTTTAGTTTTCAAGATGCTGAAAAGCGCTTTTTTCCACAGAAAGACATAATTTCTCTTTTCAAAATTTTAAGACGTATCATTTTAAAGTCTAATTTCGAAGAAAATACTACAAATTTGGCAGTTCAGATTGTTTTCTTGCAATTTTGTGGTAAATTCAGATATTTTTAATCGAAAAACACATAAAAAAAGCTTGAAACTCTCAAAATGATATCAAAAGTGCGATTTCAGTATTTTGAGTTGGAAAAATTCTCAAAAAAAGTAAGAGACACCGGTTTTCAGCCGATTCTTCAAGATTCCTTTTCATTTCAATAAGTTTTTTGGTTTTCAAAATGCTAAAGTCGATCAATTCGAGTTTCTTTGTACAAAAATACTACTTTTTTTCAGAAAATTGATATTTTAGGCTTAATTTCGGAGCTCAAACCTCAAATTTTAGAATTAAAATTTTTTTTTTTGCAATCTGGTGATACTTCGTGAAAAATTTCTGATATTTCCAATCCAAAAACTTACATAAAACAGCATCAAATCCGGTCGTCCTTGTATTGACATTGAGTAGTTCGGGCATGTCAGCACAAACTCAAATCATTAATTTTATACTTTTTTTGAATTTTTCTAGATACCTTCGGTTGAATTAGGTTCAATGCTCGATTCATTGCATTATAATCCATTCGGAAGTCCATTGGACAATTGATGAATCGAATTTGATGGTTGCGGAATGCTTCACGCACATTTTCTGCAGCTAGGTCGGGGTCTGGAAACGGGAAAGATTTGGAGATGGCAGATAAATCGAAAATACTGAAATTTCAGAGTTTGTGATGAAAAAAAAGTGTGAAAGAGACATTTGACATCGAATTTACTACAATTTTTTTTTTCGAAAAATGATGAATTTCATGTAATTTCGGGTAAAAAATCACATTTCCATGATTTTTTTAAACAACTTTTGTCTAGGACAGATAGTTTGACACTTTTTCAAACATATTTTCTACGTTCTATCACTCAAAACTCCATTTTCATGTTTTCCATCAAAAAACAATTTTCAGATATATGAGAATTGCAGAAATTAAAACTTTTTCGATGAAAAAATGTGTAAAATGTGCATTTTATGTTAAAATAACTACCTTTCTATCAAAAAATGAGAAATTCTGTTGAAATTTCGCTGGAAAAGTCACATTTTCATACTTATTTTTTCATAATTTTCGACTATTTTTGTCTAGCACAGATATCAAAATATGCTTGGAAAGCAGTCAAAATATATATTTTGACTGCTTTCCAAGCATATTTTTCTACTTTTTATCATTCAACTCCTTATTTTCTTGTTTCCCATCAAAAAAACAACCAACATACCAGTCATAATCACTGCATTCCTGTTATCATTCGCAAATACTTCAATCATATGTGCTGCATCACCAACTCGGAGGGAAGAGTGTCCAGTGATCACCTGAAAAGCGAGAATATTCAGAAAAGGGATCAATATAGTCGTTTTGATTGAATTTTTTTGGAATTTGGAAAAGATTTTTCTTGAAATTGTTTCAAAGTTCCACTTTTTGAGTTTTTTAAAAAATATCCTAGAGATTTTTTTCAAAACACTTTTTTTTCAAGTCTAGGCATATTTGAAAACTTTTATACTATCTGATTTTCGGCTCAAAATAGACATAAACTCACAATAGACGGTGTCTTGTGTTCCTTCGAGAATGCACCATACAATGAATCGTAGATCTTCAATCTTCCCATCTTCACCATCTACAACACATTTTTTATTATTTTTATTTTCGTGCTACAGTAGGATAAGATTCTGGTGCATTTTGACGTGAGGTATACTGTATTGTGTGCATTTACCAGAGATTTACTGTCGAATATAGCAAAGAAGCTACTATTTTTAAGCTTCTTTTTGAAGAATCTCACACAGCAGCAGTATAAATTACGACAATTCGTCAAAAAAAGACACCAGACCTTACGACAATTTGCACATAAAACTAACTATCCTACGACAAAATACACAATTTTCTCAATCGAGACATCAAAAATTTAAGTATACTCACCGCTGAATGTGTAAACGGCTCATCTGGTCGATATACCGAATTCAGCCTAACCGTCGACATCCATTCCGCACTAATACTCGCCATCGCCAATACATTCTTCGCAATTGGTGAAATGAAGTAGATTGGTGTATCCAGTGATAGTGAATTCTGTAGATACATCAATATATATAAGGTGTAAAATCGTGGAAAACTTACATTATTCTCAATAATATCCGATATAGCTTCAATAATCTCGAAAATCGGTCCAACTGAGCCGATTGGTAGAATCACATTGCCATTTCTTTTGAGTGTCTCGGTGACTGATGTGACTAGTGTTGCGCCCATTGACTGAAAAGAGATTACTGTACTTTTTAATGCAAAGGAATTGACGACAAAGTGCAGAAGTCTTGGGATTACTGTGAACACTTTATCTGACGGATAATTACGGACTTTTTTCTAGTTATCAAGTACAAAATTCTGGTTTTTTAGTGGGGTACTGTAGGCAGGCTACTCCACGCTAAAATGCAGAAAACTGTGGGATAAATTCTGCATTTCAGCATCAAATAGTGGTATTACTGTAGACACTTTATCTGACGAACAAATGCAGACAGAGAAAAGTTCGTAGAGTACTGTAGGCAACATACTCTACGCAAAAATGCAGACAATTGTGAGATAAAGTCTCAATTTTGGGGTGAAATTGTAGTCTTACTGTAGACACTTTACCTGACGAACAAATGCAGACAGAGAAAAGTTCGAGGAGTACTGTAGGCAACAAACTTTACGCAAAAGTGCAGACAATTGTTAGTTGTGACGTCAAATAGTAGTCTTACTGTAGACACGTTACCTGACGGACAATTGCACAGTTTTCCTTTCTTCGACTATTAAGGGATCTGCATTTTGTCGTCAGGTTCAGTGTTTTTTTTTGAAAAGATTTGAAGCTCTTCAAAAGTCTGCACTTTTTCGTCAGATTAGATGTATACAGTACTCGTTCAGACTACAAAACTGCTTCTTTCGATCTTTTTTTTATTGATAATGAAAATCACATACCTGCGGTGAAACATCATGAACTCGACACATCGAAGTGACCAACAAATTATCACATCCTCTCAACAACGAATAATCAGCAGGTTTGACATGTGATTGTACATCACTACTCGCTGCCATATATCCGAATGATTCATTCTCAGTTTTTATCAACCAATTGGATGAACCGAATGAGTGACCAGATGGACATGGTGTGAAGGTGATGTTTAGAAGGGTCTGCAAGAGTTGGACGTTTTATGAGGAGCTTGCGGGTTTATTTTTGATCAAAATGGATGAAAAATGATTGATTGTAAATTTGGAACCTTGAAAAGTGTGAAATTTTATTAAAAATATAGCTTTTCCCTTCATTTTTCGACATTATTTTACAAATTTTTTGAAAAATGAGGATTTCAGCACTTTTCAGGTAGTTTTTAAATTGAAAAATGCAATTCACTCGTTTTTTGGTATTTTTCACTGTGATAGTTTCCTTTTTTCACATTCATTTCAGATTATTCAGATAAATTGAAGCAAAAATTTGTTTATACTTTATTTTTTAGCCATTTTTCGGGGAAACTGATTGAAATTCCGTATTTTTCAATTATTGTATATTATTTTATCAATTTTTAAATCAATAATAACTGACAATTGGTTGATTATACGAAAAATGAAGCAAAATTAATGATTATGAATTTGAAACCATGAAAAGTGTGAAATTTCATGACAAATATTGCTCGTGCATTAATTTTTCGTTATTATTCTACAAATTTCAGGAAAAATAAGGATTTCAACTTTTTTTCAATCAGTTTTTCAGTAAACGATTCGAACGTTGTTTTTATGGTTTTTTTCAGAATAGATGCAAAAATTGGGTGACGCTTTATTTTTCAGCTATTTTTCGGATTGAACCGATTTGAATGCAGTTTTTTAATAATATTTTCATGTATATTCAACCATTTTCAATCAAATACAACTCACAATTGGTTGATTATACGACAATGTTGTTATTTTTGCCAATGCACTATCCATCTCTTCCTTGGTGTAGAATCTAACTGATTCTCCTGGATTGGTGATTGGTTGATTTGGGAATTTTCTGAAAAAAAAATCTTAATCATTTGTGTAAAATGGCAGTTTTAGTTGGTTTTTACAGAATTTTCAGAGGATTTGTGGGGTTTTTGGGGAAAAATATGAATTTTTAGGGTGAAAATAGCAATTTCGCAGAATTTTCAGCTGATTTTCGATCAAAAGTGTGCGTTTTACATGTATTTTAAGTGCTTGAAAAACTTTTACTCACCCAAAAACCTCCTGCCTTTTCCATTTATCATCAATCGGTGTGAAATCGACTCTTTCCAACCATTCCAGCATTTCTTCCATCAATAATCTTTAATTTCTCTAATTTTTTCAAATATTTCGTCAAAATCAAACCTTCCAAATTGCAACGCAATCTCCGTGATATACACAAAACCTCGAAATCCGGTATTTTCAGTGTAAAACGGCAAACCCATCAACGAATCATAATTAGAGATGATAATTGCGTCGATTGTGTGCATTTCGAGAAGACTTGGCTAAAAATAGGAGATTTTCAGAGAAAAAAGGAAAAAACTTACTGAAACATGCAAAACTTCGGGTTTTCCTTGAACATACACCTTTCCATTCACCTCTTTTAGGTAGTCTAGTGTGAATTTTGGGTGAGTTTTTGCGTTTCTCAGCCGTTGACTGAATAATTATTATATTTTCATCAAAAAACACCATTTACCTTTGATAAACATGTGGTAAATATTGGAAAAAAGTGTTGAAATCGACTGGTGTGTCGAGTAGAACTCTTGCATGTGGCCATTGCAGTAAATGGCACGGTTTGTGCGGGTAGATTGATAGATTTGTCTGAAAATATCATATATTTGCTCAAAATCTTCATTTTTCCGACTTACAACATTCATTTTCTTACTTCTTCATTGATTTTGGCTTGAAATTTCGAAATATGAATCAAAAAAAAAATCTCAGGGATTCGATAACCGGCTAGCTGCACAGAAACAACACGTTAGCAGCGCATAAACAACGTGCAAATTGCCGCCGCCGCTGCTAACACGTAGTTTCCACGCTTTTGGTTAGCTGAATGCGCTGTTGCTGCGCTGCTAGGCGGTTGTTGGCGCGTTTTCGGCGAGTAGGGCGCGTTATTGGTTCGTCGCTAGCTAGCTGTTCCTTCGCTACTAATCTGCTGTCGGCACGCTGCTGGTTCGTAGTTCGCTAGCTATTTTTGTACTAGCTCGATCGTTGCTCGCTATATAGAGGAATTCAGTGGAATACAATTGATATTAACAATAATTTATTTCAAAAAGCGCCAAATTTCATAAAAAGGTGAAAATTTTTCGCTGAAATTAGTGAAAACAGAAAAAAAGCGAAAAGAATTTATAGGTAATAATAGCCGGCGTCTCGATGAAGTTTGACCATGGGTTGTTCACTTTTTGCCAAACATTGCATCAATTGTTGTCTGAAATGAAACTCATTTATTGTTGAACAAGAATCCAAAAAAATCGTAGAATTTTTGATGTTATTCTGTCAATTGTGTTCACCGAAATTCGATAATCATTGTGAATGCGAGAATCACTCATGTATTGTTTTCTATGAAAAACTTATATGATGTTATAAAATTCACCTTATTACATTCAGATTCAATTTCATGACCATATCAACAACATCCCATAGGATATGCGCTTTGTGCTCAAAACTGTTTCATCTGTCCATAATGTTGTATGTTGAAATGTTCTAAGTATATCTGAAACATCTACACAAACCCATCTCTGTTCAATCATAATCTGATATTTCTGTGCTAGCAAAATATATTTATAACTTATCTGAAAGTTCCAAGTTCTAAAGTTATAATTGAATACAATCCATTAGTTATTTGCATTTGTACGAGCATAAATGCATATTGAAGACGCCATAGAGGGGAAGATTGATCTAAAAATCATTGCAATACTCACTTTGCATATTGAAATTGCCATAAAAAGCTGGAATACTTGTAAAAATATTGAAAATTTTCAGAAATGAATTCTTGAAGATCTGATGGTCATTGCACCGCACATTTCTTAGCTACTCGGGTGTTGTAGGTGTGCTACACCCCGGTTGTATATTTTACACGTGTTTTTAATTACTCGGCTGCAGCTAGGTTGCTATAACTGTGCTGTTGATTCGTTCTGTGCTGCACGGTTGCTGTTTGTGCGCTCTTAGTGTGTTCTTGGCGTGTTCTGCGTTGCTAGCGTGTTGTTTGTGCGTGGCCGTCTAGTGAGTGAATCCCTGAGATTTCGCTGCAACTCTCGCGCCTTCATTTTTTTGGGTTGACGCGTTTCCGGTGCTGACGCATTTCGTTATTTTTGAAACTTTTTCAGCGTAATGAAGCATTTTCAGCGAATTTCAGGCGATTTGCATATGGAATCTAGGTAATTTTTTTGAAATATCGTAGAAAAATACTTAATTTATCGTTTCTTCAGCAAAAAACTTCGATTTAATAGAGGAAAAATGGTGCAAAACGAGTGAATTGGTGCACAAGGATTTTCAGCACGGAAAGTGAGTTTTAAAGCCAATTTTCTAGTAAAAACCATCATTTCTCATCATTTTTTGATACAAAAAAGCAAGAGAAACACATTATTCAGTTGAAAACTTGTTTTAAGCATCAAAACTACCTAAAATGTCGATTTATTCATCTTATTTCCAGGTCGTGCACATTATTCAAGACAAATGGCTTCAAGGAATCTTTGAAAAAGATCAAAGGTAAGTTTTTAATATAATTTCAGTTGTTTTCCATGCCACGTGTTCATTTTAAATTCTTAAAAATGTATGTTTTATTGCTTTTTTCTTTAATAAAGTTGTATTTTTTCAAAGTTGTCTTCTGTTTTCATTTTAAAATACATTATTGGTTAGTCCTACCAATAAATATTTGAAAGTACCCAAATCTTGCTTACTATTCAGTTATTTTCAGTCAAAATTGACAATGAGTGTGTCAAAAAAGCGGCTGCCAAAAGATATTGTGGAGCGATTAGGGATGAATAATAGAGTAAGTCTTTTTTTGCTAAAATACCGAATATTCTACGGAAAATCGCTAATTTTTCAATTTTTTTGCTAAGAAAACGCGATGAAACCGTATTCTTAGCCATATTTTGATCCCTAAAACGAAAAAATTTCAGAAAAATCGATACAATGCAGTCAATCTACTCATAAAACACATGTATCGAAGCAGCATCACAAAAGAAAGCGAATCGCCTGATAAGGTATATTTCTATTTTCTCATTGAGCTCAAGAAAATCAACAAGTGTATTTTCAGATAATAAATGCACTTCTTGTACTGCTCCACGATCAGTCGGATGGAATTAGAATCATGGCGATAATATGTGTTGGAGTTATGGGAAGACCGGGAAGAGTGAAGTTACATCATGTATGTATTTTTTGGATTTATAAATATATGAATCTATGGAGCTGGAAATCTATGAATCTAGAGCAAAACTGACCCCGTCCAGAGCTTATAGGAATCAACACATTCACACCTAGTCATACAGTATTGAAGGCGATATGCGATGAGCTGAGTCATCGCACGTAAACCACAATAACGATGATCGTCGGATGGTAAACCGCCATCTTCTAAGCTACAGAGCGGGGACGTCACGTATGAATGAGCTTAACATACGAGGCCGTGAACCCAAACACGGCATGGTCGAGACTCGAACTCGAACCCTTAACTGTACGTATCTGTCGCTTATTAGACGCGCGTTTAGACCACTCGGCCGTCATGCACATGTGTGCGAATGGGATATTTGTGGGTGAGGAGAGAGGGTGGTCCGCCCGCGTGACAAGGGAGCTACTTACTGTGACCATTATCTAATTTTCTAAAAAATCTGTCAGAGGTACGTGTAGGTCTGAAGTGTATAAGGAATAATTTTCAGCCAATATTGGGGAGTTTGAAGCCAGTTATGGTCTAAAAGGTGGTCAAAAATAGGCTAAAAACAAGAATCTATGAATCAATGAATATTTGAATTTATGGACCTATGAATCTATGAATCTATGAATCTTCAAAGCTATGAATCTATGTATCTATGAACCCCCATTTTCAGCTCGAACACATAATCAACATCCTCACACCATTCTTCGACTCACCAAACAAATCAACTCGTCTCACCATTGCTCAAGCCATCAGTTCAATCATTCGTTATGCCAAACCCGACCAATCGGATGTCAGCCTCAAAATTGTTCAGAAAATTGTGCTAAAAATGCTGGAAAGACTGCGAGGATCAAAATTGGTGGATATCGAGGGAGATGGAATACTTGATGTGCTGAAGAATGTGTTGAAGCATGGAAAAGTGATTGCGGAGCATCACGAGTCGATGATTGAAGTGCTCATTGCTCAATTGAAGTCGTGGAGGAAGCCGATTAGAATCAAGTCGGTGGAGATTATTGGCGAATTGGCGAAGATTGTTAGTCAAAAAATATTCGCAAAACTGATGATCAGCCTGATATCAGTGGTGAAAACGTCAGAATCGAAAGTTGAAGTGAGGAGTGGTGTGATGGCGATTGGTGCAGTTTTGGCGAATGGTGGAGAGAAGATTGACAAGTATTTGAGTATGGTGAGTTTTTTTTTGTTCAAAATTGGAAAAAATCTGGAATTTTGAATCTTTTTGCCTTGTTTTGAGCAAAAATCGTGAAGTTTTCAATGAAAATTATCCGAAAAAAGTTGAAATCCTGTGTTTTGCGTTCACCTTGGTGTTTGCACACTTTACAACATAACTGACGACAAAATGCGTGAAAGTTCAAGTTTTCTCGTGCAGTTTGCCGTGAAGTATGTTGTCAAGTGTGCAAACACCTCACTGTCTCGACAAAAAATCTGAAATAGTGTCTGCACAACTTGCAACATAACTGACGACAAAATTCATCAAAATTCAAATTTTTTGTGCAAGTTGTCGTAAAGTACGTTGTAAAGGGTGCATACACTTTACGGAAAGCCTACAACTCCAAAATAGACAGTGAAGCTCAATATTTTTAACGGAAAACCGTAGAGCAGTGTTCGCGCGCTGTACACCACAACTGACGACAAAATTCATAAAAATTCAAGTTTTCTAGTGCAATTTGTCGTGAAGTATGTTGTAAAATGTGTTTACACTTTATTCAAAGACTACGACATCAAAATTGACAGTAAAGCTTGAAATTTTCAACAAAAAAACGCAAAGCAGTGTCTGCGCAGTTTGCAGCATAACTGACCACAAAATACACATAAAAAAGTACTTTCTGCATCTTGTCGTCAAGTATGTTGTAAGTTGTGTATTCACATCATCGAGAATAGCTCTCAAAGCCCGAAAAAAGCAAAATTACACATTGAAAATGTCAAAAACACCAAATTTTTGCAGACTGTACCACCACTTCTCGAAATAATCAAAACGTCCGGCGACATTGAATCAACAACAACATGCATCGGAATAATAATCAAGTTGTTGGAAAAGAATCCTGAGAATATGGCAAATCATAAGAAAATGTTGAAGAATTCACTGTTTTTGGCGATTCGATACAAGAATGAGGGAGATGATATGGATCCGACATGGAAAGTGAGGAAATTGGCGGCTAAAGCGATAAGGAGGATGATCGTACGAGATGTGGGATTATCGACGAAGGATGTGGAGGATATGTGTGAAGTGTTGATTAGAAGAATCGACAAAGAATTGGTGTATATTGTATTGACTGAGGTATGTTTTGGCTTGTTTATTTCATGAAAAAGTGGCTAAAATTAGCATTTTCCTACTAATTTGTGACTTTTATTGGGTTTAAGTGGTGAAAAACTGAAATAAACACTTTTTTTGCATAAATTCCGGCAATTTTTGTGAGAAAGTATTCCAAAAAAGAGCATTTTTGATAAGAATTCACCCAGTGTTTCAAAAAAATAATCACAAAAATAGACTTTTCACCAGTTTTGACCAAGATTTTTTTGAAAAGAGATAAAAATGAGCTTTTTTTCCAAAATCTGACACTTAGCTAGTTTTTAATACATTTTTAGCTCTAGAAAGCTGAAATTAGTTCTGAAATTCCACAAAAATAGAAAATTATCATCGATTTTGACCCTAAAGTTAAAAAAAAAGTCAAATCTGTCACTTGTCTCCATCTTTGAGCTATTTTCAGTCATAGGGAACTGAAATTTCAACAAAAAAATAAGGTTGTCTTCACATTTTGACCCTAAAGTTTGAAAAAAATATATTTGACTTCAAATTTGATCCCTATCCCGATTTTTCCGTCACTTTCAATCTGGAAAACTGGAACAATGGCACTTTTTCATAAATTTTGAGCCTTTCTTCACACAAATATATGAACACAATGACTGTTGTCTCAAGAAATTCAATAAAAATGAACGAAATCCCCCTGAAAATCCGATAAACCCATAATTTTCCAGCTAATATCAACATTCTCCACTCTTCTCGATCACTTCTACCTCGATATTCCTGATCAGCAGCTTCCCAATATCTGTACAGTAATACACAATATTCTGATCATCGAACCAAGGGATCATGCTGATAAATTCGAGATTGACAAGATTTTGGAGTTGAAGAAGGCATTGGTGAAGTTGGTGGGTAGATTGGCGACAAAATTGGCGACAGTTAAGGATACAATGGCGTATGGTGAATTGATTATGTTGATAGAGGGTGATAAGACATTGAAGGTGAGGATTAGCTAGAGTTAAACCTAGAAAATTAGAATTTTCCAGTTGATAAGCGACCAATTGAATGGTAAGGCACAAATCAAGGATATCAGATGGATATCAGAAGAATTATAGCAAATTTTATATTTTTTTCATGTCAAATATTCACTTTTTATTGTAAATCGTGTATTTTCATATAGATTACTCGTTTTTTCATGTACTTTTTTTACTGCAAACAAGAGAATTATGATAGATTTCTTGAAATTCGGTTTTGTAGCTCGGTTTTTATAAATTTTTATTGAATAAATGATATTTTTATTAAATTTCAGTGTTATAAAATTATAATTTGTCATAAAAATCTATAAATATTTCCAAATTTGCTCATAATTTGTGTTATAAAAGTCGAGATTTTCCATAAAAAATTCGCTAAAATTCATGCGCCTTCATTTCGGCGTATTGGCGCATTTTCGGTGCTTGCGCGTATTCTGTGTTTTCGAAAATAAATCGCCATTTTCAGCGTTTTTCCTCTATAAACCTATATTTCTTTTACAGAATGTCGTCGAAATACTCAAAAAAGCGAAAGCAAGAAGATGACGACACGTCTGAAGTTGGTAGAAACCGAGCAGAACGATCCGGATCGATGTCACCGCCAAGATCCAAAAAGTGAGTTATTTATGAGCATATTTTAATTATTTTTGAACATTTTTCAGACAACCAAAAGAAAAGGAAGATGACTCAGAGCCGTAAGTTGCATTTTTCAATGTTTTTGACTGGAAAAATTGAATTTTTACAGAGCTGAATCCATGTCCATTGAGGAAACCAATAAATTGCGTATTTCGCTTGGTCTAGCGCCGTTGGAGATGGAAGAATCTAAGGTAAGTCTTTTATAATGTTAAAAATATGCTGAATTTCATATTTTCCGCTCTGAACATTGAAAAACCCACGGTTTTCCACCCCAAAAACACTTTTTTCAGGTTCGAGAAGCCGACGACGGTACAAACGAAAAAATCTACAACGAAGATGGTTTCGAGTTTCGCCATCGTAAAGCCGACAATTGGGCCGACAAAAAGAAGGAGTCCGACATTCGCGAGAAGATCGAAGTGTCAAAAGCGAAGCGTGACATCTACTCGAAAGTGTTGAAAAGCAAAAAGCTGGCCGATTCTGATGAGGATGATGGTGGTGCGGCGAGTTTTGTGGAGAAGTTGAGGCAGAAGGAGATTGAGGCGAAACAGGCGGCTGAGAGGGTGAGTTTTCCTAATTTTCCGCCAATTATATTGAAATAAAGCTGGAATTTTGACGCTTTTCGCTATGAAAACATGCAAGAAAAGTTCTAAACCTAATTTTTCCAGGCAAAAATGTTCGACCAACTCGACGACGATTTCGGTGTCACCGCCACCATCAAGAAGATCAAAAAACAAAAGCCAAAACGAAAGGATGAGCCATCAGACACTGCTGGATTGGTTGTCGGCCATCAAAGAGAGGATTTCCTTGAAGGCGATCAGATCCTTGTTTTGCAAGATAAAGGTAGGAACATTTACTATATTGAAACTCAGAAAATCGATATTGATCTCTAAAACTTTATTCTACTATGCGAGAATTGATAATTTACTGAAAACGAGATCTTCTATGATACAAAATTGTCGAGTATGTCTAGTGTTCAACGCCAATACCATTCCCATGGACCAATTCTAATCTTTCGGCGATTTCTTCCGACTTCTTGCTCCGATCCACTATCACCTGCCTCTACATCACCTTTTGCCTTCTTTCTTCTAGAGCTTCTTTTCTGAGTCGTCTCGTTCTTCTTCTGTATCTCAGCAAGCGTTAGTTTCGGCTTTTCCTCGTCCTTCTTCTTCGTTGCTTCATCATCCGGCTTCTCGTCCTTCGATTCCTTCGGTTTTTCTTCGTCATTCTTCAATTCACCATCCGACTTCTCCGCCTTCGATTCCTTCATCTTCTTGTCACTTTTGCCATCTTCATTCCTCGATGCACCCGTCGTATCACCCTTCGTTTCCTCCTTTTTCTCCTCGGTTTGCTTGTACTTCATTGTAATGTGGCCGTTGGCATCAAACACCATTCCTCGCTCTTCCAATTCAACTTGCAGTCTCATTAATTGTTTTTTTAGTTTATCTGCTTCGTCCTCTGCTTCTTTCTGTGTCTCTTCCGGAGTTTGGGTCTTTTGTTTTGGTGCCTTTTTTTTTGGTGCCTTTTTTTTTGGACGCTTTTTTTCTTCTTTACCGAGTCGGTAGATAACATAGAAGAAAGCAAATGCTATTACGGAGACAATGAGAAATAGTATGAGGAAAACGACCATGGCCGCTATCCACCCGCCGCAACCACATGTCGCAAGAGCTTTCGCTCGAATCGCTTCCTGAAAGCAACAAGTATTAGATAAGGAGTTATTGAGAACTAGACAAACCTCATTACAAGCAGGTGCAGGTTGAGGTGTGGTTGTTGGAATCACTTTGACGGTTGGTGGTGGTGGAATGGTGTACAAATTGCGGTTTGTGACTTGACAATCGAAAGAGGCATTAAGGTATGGGGCAGCCATTGTATCCAACTCAGTAGTCAGGTAATAGTCGGATCCCCCCTCCAACTCAGTCGTCAAGTCCTCAAGTGTTGTACCGTCTCTTGAATACAAGATCTAAAAAAAGTTGTTACATGCGTGACCTCTGTGAGTATCGTCAGATTTGAGAGATCGAATTTTTTTTGGTACCTTGAGTGAATACCTTTCGAAAAATTCACAAGAAAATGTTTTTTTTTTTTTTCGTAAAGTGGGTCCCTTATATGAATTTTGTCGACCGCTCCGCGGTCTATTTCCGATAGCTCCGGTTCTGAGCACCCATCAGGCACACCCCTGTTTTTTCTAGACTGCTGTAGCTATAGTTACAGTCTTTACCTTGAATGACTTGAAAGCTTCATAAAACTCGAAGACGATAGCTGCACCGGCAGTTGGTAGCCATGACTCGATTTTGTCCTGCAACTTGAATGCAACCAACAAGGCTTGTATCGTTGATGATGTCGTCGCAAGTGCCAAGAGCTTTTCAGGTTGTCCTTGGGCAATTTTTCGAGGGCCTATTCGTTGCTGGAAGCTCGCAAATACTTTGCCGATCCTGGACGTTCGGATTTCCGAGTCAAGTTGAATTCCGTTCCAAACAATCGGCTGTGAGGAAACTCCTTGGTCGATCAATCCAGCTTTCTTGAGATATGGTGCAGCCTGCGCCAACAATGCACTTGATCGCGAATTCGGAGAACTCTGCTCCTCTGCTGCAACGATCGCCATCAGTTCGATCCAATTTTCGGTGGTTACTTCCACCTCTCCGGCATAAGCTTTCAAAGCATTGAAGAAAGTGACAAACTGTAAAGTTGGTTTGTAATAGAATCTATGAAAGTGAACTAACATTTGACTCTTTCAACATCGCCTGATACTCCGAAGACTTGTGGTGCGTCAAATTCATCATTAAATCTCTTTTGGGACATGGATCATCAGAATTCAAGTCTTTTGATGGGATTCCTTGTGAGTCTGAAATCAAAGGTTTGATGATCCGAAAGATCTAAGATTCATTTACCAGGTGTTCCTCCGATCTTAACACAAAAGTTAGATGTTGCAGCAAACGAGGACTGTCGGTCTTTTATCATTGAACATTTAATCTGAAATCGTTCATACATCTTAAATCGTCTAGTGCATCAGTCATGTTAGTAAGCTTTAATAATGAAACAAAAACGTACTGGTGTTAGAGCAGGATGTCTTGTTTTGAATACTGCCACCATATCTACTATAGCAAATTCTGACTTCTGAAATCGTTCTCACAATGTGGTGAAGAAATTTCATTCGACAAACTTTAGTCAATGTTCCTTTAGTCAATGTTCCTCCATTGATTATTGACTGCTTCACTTTCCAGTCATCTTCGGTCATGGTCAAAAACTTGTCTGGAACGATGTGTCCTTCATCAATAAACTGAAATCGTAATTTTAAGCAATAATTTTTTATACGCATGAAAGGGACAGCAACTTCTAGATTTTAGAACAGAAAACTCACCATTAGCACATAGTCAACCGTCTTTCCAGCCTGGTCTATGGTGTGTGCAACACACATGAGAAGTAAAAGCTCAAATGCTATGAGCATTATTGTATCTGATTATTTTCTATTATTCAGATTTTTGTACTGACTAAATTGACACGATTCAGATTTGCTAGTTAGGTTTTTAGGTCACGGCAAAAATTAGGCGTAGGTGTTGTATTTTATCTTTTTCACGTTACAAAAAAAGTATTGGTTCTTTCTTCTGTCACCAAAATTTCGGAAAAATCGTCTGATGTAGTTTCTACACAGCTTATAACTTGAATGATTCCATTATCCATCGAGCTTAATGTTTTCTAGACCATTTTGTCGTGAAGTATGTTGTCAGTAGTGCTTACACATGACACTACACTACCAAAGAAGACGATAAAAGCCAATATTTAAAACCATCATGTATTATTTTCTGTAGTTTGCAACATAACTGATGACAAACATAAGTAGAATACCGCGGAACTTTATCATCCACGGATCCTACTTTTTGAAATTTTGAAGTATTTTTTTCCGGGACAAGGGTCCCACATTCCCCAAATTGTAGCTTTATCTCCTTTTTTTGTCATTAAAAAAGAATTTTTTCTCAATTGACCCATTTTTGTCTAACACTTTATCAACTTTTTTCTTAACAACCACGGGCTCCGCTTTTTCGACAAAAATTAAATATTCTACCTATGATGACAAAATTCACATTATTATGTATTTTTTCACATCATCTCGTGTGAAAGTGGGCAACTTTTTCATATAAATCCAACGAAAACACGTTTTGATCTCTAAAACTTTATTCTACTATGCGAGAACGGATAATTTACAAAAAACGAGATCTTCTATGATACAATATTGACGAGTATGTCTAGTGTTCAACGCCAATACCATTCCCATGGACCAATTTTAATCTTTCGGCGATTTCTTCCGACTTCTTGCTCCGATCCACTATCACCTGCCTCTACATCACCTTTTGCCTTCTTTCTTCTAGAGCTTCTTTTCTGAGTCGTCTCGTTCTTCTTCTGTATCTCAGCAAGCGTTAGTTTCGGCTTTTCCTCGTCCTTCTTCTTTGTTGCATCATCTGGCTTCTCGTCCTTCTTCAATTCACCATCCGGCTTCTCCACCTTCGATTTCGACTTCTTCTTTCTCACGCTGTTCTCAACACTCTTCGGCTTGTTCTTCTTCTCACTGTTACCATCGCTCTTCTTCAATGCTTCACCATCCGACTTCTCCGCCTTCGATTTCTTCGTCTTCTTGTCACTTTTGCCATCCTCATTCTTCGATGCACCCGTCGTATCACCCTTCGTTTCCTCCTTTTTCTCCTCGGTTTGCTTGTACTTCATTGTAATGTGGCCGTTTTCATCAAACACCATTCCTCGCTCTTCCAATTCAACTTGCAGGCTCATTAATTTTTTCTCGAGTTCCTCTGCTTTTTTCCTATAGTCTTCCGGAATATCAGGTGCATTTAGTACTGGTGCCTGTTTACTCTTTGTTACTTCTTGATCGATCTTGTAGACAGCATAGCAGAAAGCAAATGCTATTACGAAGGCAATGATAAAAAGTATGAGGAAAACGACCATGGCCGCTATCCACCCGCCACAACCACATGTCGCAAGAGCTTTCGCTCGAATCGCTTCCTGAAAGTAACAAGTATTAAATGAGGAGTTATTGAGAACTAGACAAACCTCATTACAAGCAGGTGCAGGTAGAGGTGTTGTTGTTGGAGTCACTTTGACGGCTGGTGGTGGTGGAATGGTGTACAAATTGCGGTTTGTGACTTGACAATCGAATGGGGCATCATGATATGGGGCAGCCATTGTATCCAGCATAGTAGTCCGGGAATAATCAACTTCTTCCCCAAACAAGTCGACAAGTGTGGTGCCGTCTTTTGAATACAACATCTAAAAATAGCCTAGGTTAATCTATTCAATATTCTTTAATTACCTTAAATGAGTTGAGATTATCATAAAACTCGAAGATGACAGCTGCACCGGCAGTTGGTAGCCATGACTCGATTGCATTCGATTTATTGAATGCAACCAAAAAGGCTTGTATCGTTGATGATGTCGTCGCGAATGCCAAGAGCTTTTCAGGTTGTCCTTGGGCAATTTTTCGAGGGCCTATTCGTTGCTGGAAGCTCGCAAATACTTTGCCGATCCTAGACTTTCGAATTTCCTGGTCGAGTTGAATTTCATTCCCAACAATCGGCTGAACTCCTTGATCGATCAATCCAACTTTCTTGAGATATGGTGCAGCCTGCGCCAACAATGCACTTGATCGTGGATTCGGAGAAACCTGCTCCTCTGCCGCAACGATCGCCATGAGTTCGATCCAATTCTCGGTGGTTACTTCCACCTCTCCGGCATAAGCTTTCAAAGCATTGAAGAAAGTGACAAACTGTAAAGAGTTGATTTGCAATAGAATCCATTAAAATTAACTAACATTTGACTCATTCAACATCGCCTGATACTCCGTAGAGTAGTGATGCGCCAATTTCACCATTGCTTCCCTTCTGGGACATGGATCATCAGAATTCAAGTCTTTTGATAAGATTCCCTGTGAGTCTGAAATCAAAGGTTTGATGATCCGAAAGATCTAAGATTCATTTACCGGATGTGCCTCCGATCGTATTACAAAAGTAAGATGCTGCAGTCGACGAAGACGTTCGGTCTCTTATCATTGAACATTGCAAACGATTCAGTTCAGAAACCTTAAAGTATCCAGTACATCAGTTGTAAAGATATAAAGAAACAAACCGGTACTAGAGCAGTATGTCTTGCCTTGAATGTGTTACCAATACCAATCATATCAATTTCTGACTTCTGAAATCATTCTCACAATGTTGTGAAGGAATTTCATTTGACAAACTTTGGTCAATGCTCCTTTTGTCAATGGTACTCCATTGGCTAATAGCTGCTTTGTCCTCCATTCATCTTCGGTTATGGTCAAAAACTTGTTCGGAACGATGTGTCCTTCATCGATATACTGAAATTTTCTTTTTAAGTTTTTCTATAAGCACGATAAGGGCAGCGTATCTTGCGTCTATCAATATGACATAGCATGTAATATTAATAGATTCTAGCACAGAAAACTCACCATTAGCACATAGTCAACCGGTTTGCCAGGCAGGTCTAGGGTGTGTGCAACACACATGAGAAGTAAAAGCTCAAATACTATGAGCATTATTCTATCTGATTATTTTCTATTATTCAGATTTTTGTACTGACTGAATTGACACGATTCAGATTTACTAGTTAGGTTTTTAGATCACGGCGAAAATTAGACGCAGGTGTTGTATTTTTTCTTTTTCACGTTACAGAAAAGTATTGGTTTTTTTTTGTCAGTTCCCAATGAAAGGAATAACCAAAATTTCGTCTAACGTAGTTCGTGCACAGCTTATAACATTAATAATTCCAATATCCATCAAACTTAATGCTTTTTATACCATTTTGTCGTGAAGTATGTGGTCAATAGTGCTTACACATGACACTATACCGCCAAAAAAGACGAGTTTTGTCGGCACAGTTTGCAATATAATTGATGACAAACAAATTATTGTCCACGGGTCCCCTTTTTTTTGTTGAGATTTTGAAGTATTTTTGTGCCGGGTCTCACTTTCCCCAAAAATTGCAGCTTGATCTCCTTTTTTGTCTGAAAGAAAGAATGTTTTTGCAATTGACCTATTTTTTGTCCAACACGAGTCCCACTTTATCAATTTTTTCTTAAACCACGGGTTCCGCTTTTTGGCCAAAATTGAATATTCTACCTATGGTGACAAAATGCATATAATTATGTATTTTCTCTGCATCTTGTCGTGTGAAAATGAGCAACTTTTTCAAAATTAATCCAACGAAAACACATCTTGATCTCCAAAACTTTATTCTACTATGCGAGAATTGTTAATTTACTAAAAACGAGATCTTTTATGATACAAAATTGTCGAGTATGTCTAGTGTTCAACGCCAAGACCATTCCCATGGTCCAATTCTAATCTTTCGGCGATTTCCTCCGTCTTCTTGCTCCGATCCACTATCACCTGCTTCTACATCGCCTTTCGCAGTCTTTCTCTCAATTTTCTCGTCATCCTTCTTCAATGCTTCACCATCCGACTTTTTCGCCTTCTTTCCACTTTTGCCATCCTCATTCTTCGATGCATCACCCTTTGCTTCATCCCGTTTCTCTTCAGGTTTCTTGTTCTGCACTTTAATATGACCCTCATCATCAACAACCATTCCCATCGCTTCCAATTCAATTTTCGTTGTTATCCATTTGTCAGCCTCACTTTTGAGCTCCGATGCTTTTCTGATTGGTAGCGGTTTTGGTTGTGGTATACTGGATGGGCGGGTCACACATAAGACAATTGCTACTATGACAGCAATGATGAGTAGTACGGAGAGAATGATCGTGGACCATATCCACCCGTTGCTACTACATGTTGAAAGTGCTTTCGCCCACATCTCATCCTGCAAATCAAGGATTGATTGCGAGTTGGTGCAAACTAGACAAACCTCATTAAACTTGCATGGTACAGGTTGACGTGTTGTGGTTGGAATTTGTGGAAGCTCCTCTGGTGGAATGGCGTACAACTTGTAGTCTGTTACATGACATTGGAACGGGTCACTGTAATCTTTAGCCATCTCAATAAACGTCAAATTGGTCCGGCAGTGTTCAAAACAAATCTTCTTAAACGCATCCGTCAAGTCGACAAGATTTGTACCGTCAACTGTGTATAATATCTAAAATTAGACTTGTTTATCTTGTCACTATCTTTTTCAATTACTTTGAAATACGTGAAATCACCACCACTAAACTCAAAAATCACAGCTGCACCGGCAGTTGGTAGCCATGACTTGATTTCATCCGGTTTATTGAATGCGACCAACAAAGCTTGTATCGTTGATGATGATACCGCGTTGGCCAAGAGTTTCTCATTCCGTCCTGGATTGTTTTTCCGGGAGCTTACTCGTTCGTGTAGGCTCGCTATAAGTCTGGCAATTCGAGACTTTTGAATTTCCGCGCCGAGTTGAGTTCCATTCCAAACAATCGGCGTTGAGAAGACGCCTTGGTTGATCAGTCCGACTTTTTTGAGATATGGTTCAGCCTGAGTCAACAATGCATGAGATCGTGGGCTCGGAAACGACCAGTCCTCTGCCGAGACGATTGCAAGAAGTTCAACCCAATTGTCGGGTGTTACCTCATCGAATCCACCGGCATAAGATTCCAAATTTTCGAGGAAAGCGACGAACTGCAAAAAACCTTGGTTGAAACCATGAAACTAGAGTATATACTAACATTTGAGTCGTTCAACATCGTTCGATAACCCGGAGTGTAGTGTTTTGCCAGTTTTACATATTCATCTCTTTTTGGGCATTGATAGTCGGCATCCAAAACATTAGGTGAAAATACTTGAGTTGTTTCTGAAGTTTATTCTTTTATGATTCACAAGGAGTCGAAATAAGTTTGCTTACGGGTTACATTGCCCATGACTTTGCAAAATGCAACAGCTGCAAAGAGAGACGATTGACGACCGTGAGTCATACCACATTTGATCTGTAAAATATTTTCTTAAAATTCTAAGATCTGAGCGATACGAGCAGATTGTAGATACTCTTGTAGAGCCTAAAAAGCTGATCCAGAACCGTTTTTTTCCCAAAATTTTTCTTTGGTTGTTGCAATTTTCAATTACAATAACTTTGTTCATTTGCACATTTTTTGGTTGATAAAACACAAAAAAAGCTAAAGAGATGATCTATGTTGCCCGTTTAATAGTGTTGCAAAAAAAAAAGCGAAATCAGCAATTACAGAAGAGTTATCAGTCAAAAAGTACCCAATATTAATCTGAATCAGCTTTTCAAGCTTGGAAAGACTTGAAAAAAATGGTCTGATCGCTCATAAGTGAGGTAAAACAGGGGTGGATCGATAAATATAGAATTTTCTCCCATCTTCCTGATCACACACATCGAAAAAATTGGTGAGGAGAAAAAAATCCAGCACTTTTCACCGATAAATTCAGAAACGTACCGGTGCTGTAGACAGATCAAAAAAGTCCATGTGTCGAGTTCGAATCGTTGCAGCTAACGCTTGAAGTTTCGTCTTCGATTTCTGCAATCATTTTCATTTTTTCATGCATAGTAGGGTTTTACATACGGATGGTAATTGGCCTCTAATATCGCCTTGTGGCATTTGAAGTTGTGCTCGCCATTCTCCATCCGTTTTGACCATATACTTGTTTGGAACGACTTGACCCTCATCGAAAAACTGCAAATTTTTCATTTTCTTCGATTCAGTTGCATAAGAACTTACGACTTCTATGTAGTTCGTAGTAAAAGACGGTAGATCTAGGTTTTGGGTGTGTTCAACACACATGAAAAGTAGAAGCCCAAAGGCTACGAGCATTTTTGAATCTTATTTTATATTATATTCAGATTGTTACTGAATTGTCACGGTTCAGATGAACTACTTAGATTTTTCGGTCACGGCGAAAGGTGTTGACACTGTTTTTGAGATTTTTCACGTCCCAAAATTATTATTTTCTTGTCCATTCTCGTTAAAATCGATCAAAAATGAAGAAAAATGCTGAAAAAGCTATAAAAATCATGATTATATTCAAAATTTCATTTTCCAGGCGTGCTCGATGATGGTGACGAAGTGCTTATCAATCCGAATATGCGGGACGATGAACGGCATAAGAGGAATGTTGAGTTGAAGAAAAGGAAGGACACGAGAAGAGGTTTCGATGAGGAGGTCGATGAATTTGGAAATGTAAGGGTTTTGAACTATTTAGGTCGTTTTGAAGATTCAAAATTGTGAAAAGTTATCTTTTTGAGCACATTTTTGGAGTAAAACTGCTCGAAAAAGAAACAGAAACCAAAAACATCGTCAGAGTATTGCTAGGAAGATGTAAAAGCTTTTCGGATGGATTCTCAGTCTGAAAATGAGAAAAACTAACTTTGATAGGCTTGTTCTGGTTCGAAAAGCGATTTAGAGAACTTTTGTGCGCTTTGAAGTTGCAAAAACTCGAAATGTTATCACTAATAATGTCTCGGAAAATGTAGAAGCTTATCTGATTGTTGGTAGACTGAAAATGCTCAAAACATCACTTTTACAACATTTTCTATTCACAAAAATGATCTAGAAACATTTTCCTACGTTTTGAAACTTTCTGGGGCACATTTTTGTAGGTCAGAGCTCAAAAAACTGGTTAATTGAAAAGAGAGATTGCGCACGACAAATGCCTCAACAAATGTAGAAACTTTTTAGATTTGAAAATGAGCAAAATATTGCATTTCTGATGTTTTTTCCAGCTAAAAAGGTGTTTCCTAAGCTTCAAAGTCATCAGAAATCAACATTCATATTCAAAAATCACATTTTCAGATCAAAAACTTCGGTGTCCTTGCCAAATACGACGAAACATTGGAAGGTGTCGAGAAGAAGCAATTCCGATTAGATGAGCATGGTGGTGTCGATATTGCCGAAGAGAAACGCGAGTTGGACGCCTATCGGAAGTTGAAAATGGCTGGAAAACGGATGGAGACGCTGGAAATGCCGAAATACAAATTGGCGAGTGAATTCTACACACATGAGGAGATGGCGTTTAGAAAAGTGAAGAAAGGAGGGAAGAAAGAGAAGAATAGTAGGAAGAGGAAAGTGCTGAAAGCGAGTGATCTGGTGCCAGTTGAAGAAGCGGGTGAAGAGAGGAAAGGCGATTTTGGAAGAAGGAGAAGGCATGGAAGTGAGGAGATGGAACAGGAACAGGAGGAGGTTGTGGTTAAGGTTGGTGCATTTTTTTGATAAAAAATTTGAAGATTCGATGAAATTTCACAGAAAACCTAAAGGAACTTGAATCGAGCTCCAAAAATAGAAAAAACACACAATTTTCTCATATTTTCGCCGTTTTTGAAGCTGAAAATACCTGAAACTTGATCAGGAACACAAAAATGGTAGCCTGTGAAGTTTTTATGTTATCAAAAGTCAAAAATTAAAAAAAAATGGCATGATTTAATGATAATCCTTTTTGTGGTGAAAAAATAGAATGTTTGAAACGATTTTGTGAAGAATTGCGTAAAATTTGGCACAAGTCTCAAAAAATGAGATCAAAAACCAAAAGCTTATGATTTTGATTAGTTTTGGCAGAAAATTAGAGATTTTGGAAGTAATTTTGCGATAAAATACGGCTTGTACCAAAAAATAAGAGGAAAAACACAATTTTGCTTATTGGGGATGAAAATTGCATCAAATTTGAGCATACGAGCCTTGAAAACTATCAATTTTTCAAGAACTATAGAAATCAATCAAAAACCATATTTTCCAGCAAGAAGAAGATGGGGAGATCAAGGATGAGGAAGATGAAGCACCAAAATGGAAAAAAGTTGAGAAGAAGGCTGATTCAAGATTGGAGAAGTTGAGGCAAAAAACGGCAATGTATGATGAGGAGGATAGTGATGGTTAGTTGCATTTTTGTTTGAAAATATGCTGAAAATAAATATTTTTGGATGAAAATATGGAAAAAACTGAAATTTTCAGCCAAAAGTAGCGAAAAACATCTAAATTTCAGTCAGGAACTCAGTTTTTTTGTGTAAAACTGAAAATTTTCCAAAATTTCAGTCAGAATGGACGAAAATATGTCAAAATGTAGAAATTTTCACTGAAAAATCTTAAAAAGTCATCAATTGTCACTTGAAATAAACGAAAAGCCTCAAAATTTCAATCAGGAATACGCATTCTCGATGAAAATCTTCAAAAAACCATGTTTATAGACAAATCTAGTCTGAAATTTCACTAAAATCACAATTTTCAGAAGACGTGTTCACCGGAGGTGTCGATTTGACCGGTATGGTCCTCGAAGACGATGCTGAGGACGAATTACAGTCAATTTTGGCGCGAAACCGTAAAACACAAGAAAAACTCGGTGACAAATCAACAGATGTCGGAAAACGAGTACAAGAGATGTTGAATCAACACGAGGTGAAAATGGAGGTGGATGATGATCAGAAGGATTCGGGTGTTGTTGTGATTGACTCAACAATGGAGTATTGTCGACATATTGGTGAAATCACCACCCTTGGAATTGGTGGTAATCGTGGTGATGAGGTGGATGTTTCCGAGTTGAAAAAAGTCAAGGAAGAGAAAGACGAGGCGGATGGATTCGAGAAATGGAAGAGGGCAAAGATAGACAAGGAATTGAAGGAGAAGGAGAGAAGGAAGAGAGAGGAGAAGGGTGGATGGTTGGCGGCGGGGAAGCCGGTGGCCAAGGTGGAGATTGATAGTGATGATGAGATGGCGTTGGAGGAGGCGAAACAACATGTTAGTTATTGTTTTTTTTTTTGAAATTGAAAAACTGGGCTGAAAAATGGAACACTTTGTTTTTCCCGTTAAAAATCATTTCTTCAGTTGAAAAAGAGACGCTGATTTTGATATGGACTGAAAATTTGATATAAAACTTCAAAAAATGTTGGCATTATGCTGAAAGGAAGTGAAATAGATGTTAGAGCTAGAAAACTCGTGTATTGTTCATTTTTTTCGATCGAAATGAGTAGATTTAGGCCATTTTGTATGCAAAATCGAAATTTAGAGCATATTATATCTCTTTTTTTGCAAAATCTCCCCGAAAAACTATTATTTTAGCTGTGGATTCCAGAAAAAAATGCTTATTTTTCGATTTTCACCTAATTTCAGTTGTAAAATACCGTAAAAATCGACAATTTCGAACTAAAACGGTATTTTCGAAAGAAAAATTGAAAAAAAAGGAAAAAATTTGATTTCAATGCTAGAAAGTTAACTCGATCCCCAATTTTCAAACATTGGACAAGATTTTTCTCCATAAAAATGAAAAAAAAAGGCATATTGTACTAGTTTTCGTGGATTATCTGCAACATTTTTTTCACAAATATCTTCCATTCTCAGTTTCTTGTTAGATTCTGTTGTAAATATCGTGAAAAGCTACCTTTTTAGACAAAAAACCTTTACAAATCAAATTTTTCCATTCAAATTGAATATCGAAAAATTTCTTGTTTCCCAACCAAAAAATAATTCTCAAAACTTCCAGAAACACGAAGATTCCGATGATGAAGAGGAACAACAAGATGACGATTATGAACCAGCACTCGGTAACGAGATAGATGTATCAAAAGGTGTTGGTGGAATGTTGAAATTGGCTGCACAGAAGGGATATTTGAGTGGCAACAATAAGAAGGTGAATGGTCCGTCGTTGGATCATTTGAAGAATAAATCGACGACGGAGGTTGATGCTTCGAGATTGTGAGTTTTTTGATGTTGTCAAGTTTGAAAAACTGTGAAAAACGTGTTGTGGGTGCCTTTATTCCCTGTGAGACATTTACTTGCGGTACCCAGAGCGCTTTGAGCCTGTATTTCCGTCACAAGGTGTTAAAATCGAAGTTTTCGTGAAAAAAATATACTAAAATAACTAAAAACCATTAATTTTACCCAAAAACTTGAAAAATGATGTTTTTTCCAGCGACATCGAGGACAAATACATGAAAAAGTTGGACAGACTCGGTACAACGAACAGAGGACCAATACAAGCATTCAATGAGAAATTGGATTACAAACCAGAAGTCAATATCACATATGTTGATAGTAAGGGAAGACCAATGGGTCAAAAGGATTCGTATCGAGAGCTTTCGTATAAGTGAGTTATTTTTTTCATTGAAATATGGAAAAATATGTAAAAAAAAAAGCATAGAAAACATGTCATTTTGGTCCAATGATAGGCTGGAACTTCAAAACTATACCTTTTTAATGAAAGATCAAGAATTTCGTCAAAAAATTTATGTGACCATGAGAAAGTTTGCATATTTTTGAAAATCTACCAAAAATTCTTATTCCCAAGTTCTTTTTGATGAAAATTGAAAGAGAAAGTCTGTAAATAGTGCGATTTAAGCTGGGAAATCATGATATTTTGATTCAAATGGACAGAAAAGGCACAAAAAAATACGGAACATTTTTTGGATGAAAAGTAGAGAATCTTTTCAGAAAAGTCATGAGCAACCAAAAAAATACGATTTTTCAAAAAATCTATCAAAAATTCTAATTGGAATTGGAACAAGAACTCAAATCATTGAAAAATTACCACTTTTCCTCATTTTGAACCGGGTTTTTCTCAAATTTTCATGCTTTTCGAGCGGAAATGACCAACTTCATCTGAAACAAATTTCTATGAATTCTATCAATTTCGAAGTTCAATGGCAATTTAATGCCAAGAAAACTACAAATCTAGTCAAAAACCAACTTTTCCCTATGAAAAGCAACATATCCGTCTCAAAAAACCATCATCTCATTTCATAAACCATCAATATTTCCAGATTCCACGGTCGAAACCCCGGAAAGAAGCAACTCGAAAAGCGTGCGAATCGCAAGGACAAAGAAGAGCGAATGCTGAAAACGAACAGCTACGATACACCATTGGGCACATTGCAAAAACAACGAAAGAAGCAGAAGCAATTGGCAACACCATATTTGGTATTGAGTGGTTCCAATGATCAGTAAGTTGATTTTTCCTGAATTTTAGGTTTAATTTTGTCAATTTTCAGCTCGAGCTTGAAGAAGGAATAACTCCAATCGTCAAAAAAATCTAATTTATCGTTTATTTTTTGTGTTTCTTAACTTTATTTGTATAAAAAATACCCGAAAAAATACACGTTTCACAATTTTTGAGGTAGATCAAATACCATTCGGATAACAAATTCTTGTAGTTTGCCGAAAATCGCAGATTACTGTAGGTTTTCCACTACTCGATGTCTTATGGATTACTGTAGTTGGATTCGTTGGATGTGTGAATTTTGCTTGAACTTGTTGCCATAGATTACGGTAGATCTCGTTTGGAATGCCTGCTTCTACAGTAGTCTGGTTTGGGAAGGTACTGTAGATTCGAGGATGGTCGATGGAGTCGGCGGTGGTCTGGAATTGTGAAGGAGTGTACTGTAGATATACTGTAGGAATACTGTACCATGTTCATTAGTGTAGATTGAATTATGATCGAAGACGTCGATGCGAGTGGGGAGAATGTTGGTGACAGTAGTAGTTTTGGCTGAAATACCGATAGTTGTTGTATGCCCGTCAAGTATGGTGTATGGTACGCAATTTAGAGAACGGTGATTGCAGACAATGCATACAATATGACGCGAAAACGCACAACATCCGAATTTTTCGATTGAAAGGCAGAATTTCACCGTTTTGACTCAAATTGCAGCTCGAAAAATAAAGTCTAGATTTTTTCGAATATTTAAATTGCATGCGCGTCAGTTATGGTGTATCGTACGCATTTTTTTTTGAAATTTTTTTGAAAAAAAAATCTGATTCTCGTCAAATGCGGTGTGTACAGAAAGTATGATATGATGCGAAAATGCACCAAAAAAGTCAACTTTCGAACTTTCTCAGGAGTACTGTAGCCTGCATTTTCGCGTCATGGTGTTTGCAGACAGTATACACACTATATGACGCAATAATGCACAAATATCTTTTTTCCTCTGAAAAATCAGAATTTCAGTTCAGCGGTTTGACCAAAAAAACTGAAATTTCAGCACGAAAAATTCCCAATTTTTAACACTACTGTAGTTTTAGGTACAGTAACCCAACCCTATTCGTCATGGTGTTTGCAGACATTACACATACAGTATGACGCAAAAATTCACGAAATTCTCAAATTTCAGAAAAAATAAAACAGAAAAATATATGTAAAAACTTCAACATTTTTTCCGAGACTACTGTATCTGGAGGTACAGTAACCCAATTTTTTCCAAATTTTCCGACTCACATTCTTCTCCCTATCCAAAAAAATCGTTGGCAAAACATTCCACACCGCCGGCCGTTTTCCACCCTTGACACAGTTGATATCATGTCTACAGTATACATCGAATGATGACATTGCATTATTCCACACGAATCCTAGTGTTGGTGATCTACGTACTGAACCGAAACTGAAATGGATTACTGTAGGTAGGTTGGGGTACTGTAACATACGGTACTGTATTGGTCGACATGAAATTGACAGCATTACCGGAGTCATCAAGGGCGAGGATTCGGGAGTAGGAAAGGATGGATTTCTGGAAAAAAAATAATTTTTTTATTGCGCGTCAGGTTAGGTGTTTGCACAGAGTGCAACATAATTGACGACAAAATGCAGAAAAGTTTGTTTTAGTGTATTTTGTCGTCAGATGTGTTGTATTTCGGGATTTTTTCATTCGAAATCTTTCACAAAAGTCTAATTTTTCAAATTTCTTTGTTTGCGCGTCAAGTCAAGTGTTTGCAGACTTCATAACACAACTGACGAGAGTACAAGTATTCTGTGCATTTTGTCGTCAGATGTGTTGTAAAATGTGTCAATTTTTTCATCCAGCAATTTTTGAAAAACAAAATTTTTGCGCGTCAGGTTAGGTGTTTGCACAGATTGCAACAGAATTGACGACAAAATTCAGAAAAGTTTGTTTTAGTGCATTATGTCGTCAGATGTGGTGTATTTCGGGATTTTTTCATTCAAAATCTGACATAAAAATTAAAATTATTGGAATTTTGTGTTTGCGCGTCAAGTTAGGTGTTTGCAGACTTTACAACACAACTGACGACAGTTCAAATTTCCTGTGCATTTTGTCGTCAAATTGAACTTTTTTGAAAATGTATCGTTTGCGCGTCAGGTTAGGTGTTTGCACAAATTGCAACATAATTGACGACAAAATTCAGAAAAACTTTAAATTTTTTTAAAATTTTGTGCATTTCGTCGTCAAATAAAGGACATTCCAACTCAAAACTCACCTTTTTCGAATTCAGCTCAACTTCATCTTCCGGCTTGAAATTTACCGGAATCTGCCATTTATCAATTATTGGTTTGACTTCTGGCTCAAATAAATCATCACCAATGAACAATTTCATTTGATCTGCTTTTTGGAGAAGCTTCGCAAAATCCACGTAATAATCGATTAGTTCTTCTGGATTTTCTGATGAGTATTTGTCTGAAAAAACGGAAATGTTTGAAAATCTACAGTAAACTTTCGAAAAAACTGAACATTTTTGGAAATTTTGATATTTTCAAGGCATCATAAGTTATGATCTATATTACGCTGCAGTTGATCATATCAAAACTACAGTACTCCAAAATCAACACTCCAAAGACTTCTGACAAAACTGAATATGGTAAAATTCTTCGGAAAACCAGTGAAAGCTCTCGAAAGAAGAACTGTTGAGGTATGCGCCTTTAAATACAGTATACCATGTATCTAGTTACTTTTTAGGTTGCTTTATTAAAAGCGCATACAATAAAATGGTTCAATTTTCAAGATATTGTGGGTATCCCATATTTAAGCCTTAGATGAAATTTTAATCCCTTATGCTCCTTTAATAAGGTAACCCTGAATGTAACTAGATGTATGGTATACTGTATTTAAAGGGGCATACCGGAAAAAACGGGGTTTCTGAAGAATAGTTGATTTCACAAAAATGGATTTTCGGAAAAAACGTTTTTTTAAGACACACAGTTGACATTTTCTGCTACAGTATGATTTCAACATGTTTTTTTCTGTCTTGGGATCCTGTAGCATTGTTTAAGCTGTGTGAATTAAAGACTCAGGTAGCTTTCGAATTTTGAAGTCGTACCAAAAAATTCAGTTCAAATTCTAATCCCTCATGCTCCTTTAATACAGTATTACAAAACTATTTCAATATCAGCGTACTGTATTTAAAGGCGCAGACCTCGAAGCGAATAGCCTATGTGACATGCGCCTTTAAATACAGTATACCGACTTTTAGGACTACTGTAGTTTTACCAAGAAACCAAAAAAAACCGAAGAAAAGTCAGCATACTGTTTTAAAGGAGCATACTTCGATGCGAAAATCCTACGAGACGTGCGCCTTCAAAAAACAGTATGCCGACTTTTAGGGCTACTGTAATTTTACCAAAAAAAACTCACCAAAAACCTCATCAAAAACCTTCCTCAAAATCGGAAACCCATATGGGTATATTTTGGGTTACTGTATCAAAGGCGCATACTAGCAAATGGTTTAATTCCCAGGATATTATCGGTCTCATATATTCCAGCCTTACTTGAAACTCTAGTCCCCCATGCTCCTTTAATACAGTTTCCCAAGCTAAAGGAAAGCCAGCATACTGTTTTAAAGGCGCATACCTCGATTCGAAAATCTTATGAGAGGTGCGCCTTCAAATACAGTATACCTATTTTTAAAGCTACTGTAGTTTCACCAAAAAAACTCACCAAAAACCTCATCAAAAACCTTCCTCAAAATCGGAAACCCATATGGGTATATTTTGGGTTACTGTATCAAAGGCGCATACTAGCAAATGGTTTAATTCCCAGGATATTATCGGTCTCATATATTCCAGCCTTACTTGAAACTCTAGTCCCCCATGCTCCTTTAATACAGTTTCCCAAGCTAAAGGAAAGCCAGCATACTGTTTTAAAGGCGCATACCTCGATTCGAAAATCTTATGAGAGGTGCGCCTTCAAATACAGTATACCTATTTTTAAAGCTACTGTAGTTTCACCAAAAAAACTCACCAAAAACCTCTTCAAAAACCTTCCTCAAAATCGGAAACCCATATGGCAAATGTGGTCCAGTCAAGTATCCATACTCTCCAATATCCATAACCTCCGCCCTTGTCACAATACTCGAATAACTATCCAAATCATATTTCGATATCAATCCACCTCTTTTCTTCATCTCCTCCACAATAATTCTCGAAAAATTTCCACCATAAAAATCGTGTTCGGCATGACTTGATACACTCAAATTTCTCAAAAATCCACCGTACTCCTCATTCATCAGCACATCCATTTCCCGTGATGCTCCTTTAAACATACTGCCAAAACTTTTCTCATGCAACACATGATTCTTCCTTGATTCGAATGCCGTATATAGTAACCTATCCATCCTCGGACTACCGTAGTCTAGTAGATCTATGGTTGGTTGTATCAACTGTTGCCAGGATCTATGACCACTTCCGAATTGTTTGTATGCTGTCCATAGAACTGATATCCAGCCGGGGATTCCGGTCGATGAATATCCGATATGAGCTATCGATGGATTTGTGACGAATGTGTTTTGATTGGCATGACGGGGAGCACGCTCGCGGCCGTCGATTGTGTAGGTTCCCGACTTTTTTCTGGAAAATTTCGATTCGTGGCCTAGGAATCCAAAATAAGGCCACCATACAGATTGACCAATTGAGAAATTTTCAGGTTTAGAAAAAACGATATTTCTGCAAATTTTGGTGAAAGTCACCGGGTGGCCTAGAAAACACTATGGTGACCTAAAAATCCGAAACTCGGCCATCACTCAAAAAAGGTTCAATGATTTTCAAAAACAGTATTTTGACCGGTTTCGTGAAAAATGATGTGATGGCCTAGAAATCCCCATGGTGGCCTAGAAACCCAAAACTCGGCCATCACTTAAAGAGCATGATTTTGAGCCTCATAAATTTGAAAAAACGGGATTTCCGGCCAATTTCGTGAAAATTGGGATGATGGCCTAGAAATCCAAAACTCGGTCAGCACTCAAAAAAATCAATTTTTTTGATTAAAACTTTAAAAAATCACAAGTTTTCAATCTTACTGAAAATTCAATTAATGGCCTAGAAAACAAAAGGTGGCCTAGAAATCCAAAAGATTCGGTCATCACTTAAAAAGCACAATTTTGATAATTTTGAGCGTCATGAATTTGAAAAAAGGTATTTTGACCGATTTCGTGGAAAATGAGATGATGGCCTAGAAAACCCTATGGTGGCCTAGAAAATACAAAAACTCGGCCATCACTCAAAAAAATCAATTTTTTTGATTAAAACTTTAAAAAATCACAAGTATTCAATCTTACTGAAAATTCAATTAATGGCCTAGAAATCATCATGATGGCCTAGGAATCCAAAAGCTCGGCCATCGTCCGGAAATCGTTTTTTTTCAGCTTTTCAGTTTTTTATTCACATCTGAACCTTTTTTTTTAAATTTCAGTTCTTGTGTCTGGTGGCCTAGAAATCCATATGGTGACCTAGAAATCCAAAACTCGGTCATAACAAGAAAAGCTGATATTTTTGACAATAACTACTCGAAAAAACACAAACTTTCTATCTTTCTCAAAATTCACTTCATGGCCTAGAAAAATAATGATGACCTAGAAAACCCCATGATGGCCTAGAAATCCAAAAAACTCGGTCATCGTCTGGAAATCATGTTTCTCCAACTTTTCAGGTTTTTTAAAAAATTACACACGAAAATTTTTTTGAACATTTTTCAGTTTTTGAGCCTGGTGGCCTAGAAATCCAAATCTCGACCACCATCACAGAAACTTGTTTTTTCGTCTATAACTTTCAAAAATTCCAATTCCATTATTTTCATGAAAAAATTATTTGATGGCCTAGAAAACAACTGGTGGCCTAGAAATCCAAAACTCGGCCACCAACGCAAAAACTTGTTTTTTCGCAATTCCGGACTATTTTCCATCCATTTTTCCCTATAAATGACTCACTTCGAATGTATCACCATAATTGCACCAAATCCGGGTCCAGTCGAGTGCGGATGCACCACGGAAATGCAAAACTCCGCGGCAATTGTGGCATCCACCGCATTTCCACCATTTTCGACAATTTTTCTGAAAAAAAATTTTTTTTTTCAAAAAAAATTTTTTCAACATACTTTCCAATTTCACTACATTTCTCATGATGCGTCGAAATAGCAAAACTCTCAAATTCCGTCGAATGCGATCGACTTTGATGCGAAAATGAGGCACGCGCCTTTAAAGTGAGGGGTACTGTAGTTGATACTGTAGACAACGGTTCTGTCGGTTGGGGTACTGTAGGAAGGGGCAAGGTGGTTTGTTGTACTGTAGCTGGTGGTGATGTTGTGAAGGGTACTGTAGTTGTTATCACTTCTTCTTGGGTTACTGTAGCCTGAACTACAGTCACTACTGATACTGTAGGTGGGGATACTGTAGTTGTTGGGGTTACTGTAGTCTCCTCATATTCCTCAATATCAACTCCTTCCAAATCGTCATCCGGATAATCTCGCCCTATTGTTGTATCCCATGGGTCTATGGTAGTTGGGGGTACTGTAGTTGTAGTAGGTACTGCAGTTGTCAAGGGTACTGTAGTGGTAGGAGGTACTGTAGTAGTGGTGGTAGCCTCTGTGGTCGTTGGCGCCGCAGTAGTAGTTGTGGATACTGTAGTAGTGATAGGTACAGTACTCTGGGTTACTGTACTATTATCCGGCTCTCCAGTTTTTCGATTCACAATTGGTACAATCTAAAAATATTTTTTTAAAAGTGTGCATTTTGTCGTGCAAGTGTACTCACGTCAACATGCACATTTTCCTTCTCCTTCCGTTTTTTGTACTTTTCCAATTCCTCGATCGCCTCTTTTTCATCGTCATATTTCATGGCTTCAGCCATTTTTTGCTCATTTTCAGTTTTTTCGACAATATCCTTTTGGGATAGATAGACATCTCGAGTGGTGATTACGAAATAGACGAGGAGGAGGGTTAGCAGGATGAAGAGGACTAGGAAGACGGCTAGCAGCCAGGGGAGACCTCTGAAAATGTGGGGATTTGTGTTAGATAAGTTTTGGAGAAATTTGGGATCCTAAAAGCTGGATATTTCTGCTTTTTCTGGGTTTTTTTGAGAAATTTGGTGTTAGATAAGTTTTTCTGTTTTAAAAATTCCAGATTTCATCCTCCAGAAAATGGGAAATTTGATATTTTTTGTGTTAGATAAGTTTTTTGAGAACTGTGTATTCACAACTTTTGAATTTTTCAACAAGAATTTTTTTTTTGAAAAATTTGGTGCTAGATTACTTTTTTTGTGCAAAAGCAGAACAATTTTCAGATTTTCTCAAAAATTTTGTAAACGATTCTAAATTTTTCGAATACTTGCTCCACGCTTTTTTGGTTTTTTTGCTCCCTATTTTAAAAATTATAAGAGTTAGATAAGTTTTCTCTGAAATTGAAGGGATTGAAGTTTTTTGTGTTAGATAAGTTTTCGAGAATTTTGGACCCCAAAAACTGGAAACTTTCAGCTTTTCTGAGCTTTGATGAGTGAAATTTCGGATTTTGAAGTTCAGAACGGCTTTTTTGAGAAATATTGTGTTAGATAAGTTTGACAATAATGGTTCTACGACTCTATGCATAGATCGTCAAGCCGATATATAACTTTTCAAAAGTTCTATGGAATTCTATGGTAGAACTATGGTCAGTTGTATGATATTTAGAAGTTCTATGTTTTATGGTATATAGGAAAATTCTATGCAGTTTCAAAACTATAATCTCTGATTCTGTTTTCTGTTTTAGGATGAATTCTATGTCTTGTTGCATGTTCTATGGGAGATCTATGATTTTTTTGTGTTTGATAAGTTCTCTACAATACGTTTTTCTTCTTTTTTTCGGAACATATAGAATTATTTTCTATAGTTTAAGTTAGATAAGTTTTTATCAAGGACGGAAAATCACATTTTTTTCTCGAATGTAAGGCTTCAAAATTTTAAAAAATCTGGAAATCGCAGGTATTAAAAAACAACCAAACCTTTCGCGAATATGAATAAGATCATCAGACGGTCGATGTCGAAGTTTTCTCGGTGATGTCATTTCCCGGATACATGGAAGGGTTGGGTGGAAATGGCTGAAATACTGTAAAACTGGAATTGAACATGAAATAGACGAGCAAATGGAAAAAATACGAGACGAAAAATGGAAACTTCTTTTCTAGGAAACAGAAAGTAGGAAAAGTTATAAACCGGCAAAAACAGTTTTAAAAAAAGGAAAGTTGGATTGAAGGGAAAAAGAAGCATCGATCACAATTTAGAAAAAATAAATTTTGACCAGAAAAATTTGGAAACTTCAAAATTTCCTTCAGAACTTATCGGATTAAAAATTTCAAAAAGTCTCACTAAAATATGTAATGCATCATGATTTGAGTATCAATCGTTTGATACTCAGTCAACAGCCCAACTCAAATTTCCCAACAGGTCCGAATATTAATGTCAAAAAAATAAAGGAAATTTCAAAACTTTTCCAAATAACTTATCTGATTGAGAATCATCATAATTTGGGTATCAAGCGTTTGATACTCAGTCAACATCTGAACTACAGAATTTTTCAACTTTTTCAAATTTCAATGTCAAAAAAAAGTCGAGAAAAACTTCAAATTTTCCCACAAAAATCAAAATCACCGACGAACAATTGATATCAAAACGATAGGGATAACTCTTTCTTCTCACCGAGAAATTGAGTAAATATACCCTCCTTGTCTCTCTTTCCTATCCATCCCTGTTGATCGGGAGGTAGATAAGAGATGAAAAGGAACAATTTATTGTCTTCGGAGCAAGAGGGAGCAACAACAATTACAACACACTGATATACACCTTCTGTTACAATTCAAATATATGCATATTTTGGAACTCATAAATTTTCCATTTGGTGACAGTTTTGTGACGCAATTTTTAGTGTAATAGATACGAAAATTGTGGGAAAATTTTGGAATTGTGGGATTTTAAACCTAAAGTTTGGAAAAATCATGGTTGAAAAAGTGCCAAAAATTTTGAAAATAAATTGTGAAAATATTCCGAATTTTGAACCTAAAAACAGGCAAAAATACTTATTTTTTGCTCCAGAAATGTGCAAAAATTCAAGAAAAATTTGAAAATTGTGAGAATCTAAACCTAAAAAACCGGCAAACGGAGTCAATCATGAGAAAAGTGCAATTTAATGCATTAGTTAAATATTTCAACTTCTCAACAGAAAAAGTTTCACTTCCTTGAATTTACATTTCAGCTGAAAAAAGTTCTGAAAAATCAAAAAAATCTGGTTCCTTGCACATCTTTCAGATATTTTATCACAGTGTTCCATTTCTAACCTCTTGTTGGTAGAGTTTTGAGGCAAAAAAGTCACTTTTTAGTGTTTGCACAATTTGCACAACATAATTGACGACAAAATGCACAAAATGTTATATTTTTGTGCGTTTTTTCGTCAGTTATGTTGTCAGCTGTGCAAACACCTCAAGTGATACTTCAAAATTTCGATTCTCACTAAAACTGGAAAATCGTTTTTATGTCGAATTTTCTGAATCTTCAAAGTGCTTTCACTCAATTTTTGTCAAAAACTAGTTTTTCCAGCAGCAGACTGTCGTAATCACAGAGAAAATGACATTTTCAGCAAAAGAAATTTGGAATCTTTCGAAAGTTTACCAAAAAGTGCATTCTTCACACAATTTTTCAGTCACAAAACCACTCCAACCTCACTGCACAAAAGAACCGAAAAATTTCCTATGTGCAACAAAAACTAAACACATGTCCGTTTGGTCGAAAAGTCGTGTTGTCGGGTCCTCCTCCTTCTTGCTCCACATCCAAATCGTCCTAAACAACAGTTGTTGTCCAATCGCAATCCGCCATTTCCTTGGATCATAATTTTGACATTTTGTTGACATTTCTCACCCCTGTTTGTCTCTCATAGTGTGCAATTTTTATCAAAAAAACCAGAAAAAAATGAACAGGGAATGAAAGATATGGAAGCGAATGTGGATGTGTATGGGCCTTTAAAATATCTCACCACGAAAAGATTTGATATTTTAAAGGCACATACAGTAGTAGAATGGCAATTAGTAGGAGTGACTATGATAATTTTTTTGTACACAATAATACAGTGGTGGGTCTCGACACGAAAAATGATATTTCGTTGTCAGATATTCAGTTTAAAGGCTAGAAATGTGAGGGAAAAAAGAGGGAGTGGTAGATCAAAAAATGTGTAATTTTTGCTGAAAATCATGAATTTCAGCTTTTTTAAGATGCTAAAAGTGCTGAAAATCGGGGTTTTTGAAACTTCCAGCTATAAAAAATGCGAAAATCTGGATTTTTGACTGAAAAAAAACTGAAAATCATGATTTTCAGTCATTTCAGTACTGAAAAACACTAAAAATCTCAATTTCCAGCCAAAAAAGCCTCTAAAACGTCATTTTTCGGTCTAAAATCGGCATTTCCACTTAAATAGCCAATTTTCAGCTCTAAAAACGCTGAAAATGCCAACTATTTTTGTTGTAATTCCACTTTTTTGAGCTAAAACGAGCAATATCAGCATCAAAAATCACCTCAAATTACATTTTTGGCTCACACAACCTTCAAACTGAAATTTTCCGGGAAAAATAGCGGTTTTTAGTCAAAAATGTCAGGTTTTAGGTTCAAAAAACCTTCAAAATCCGATTTTTCAGCTCAAAAACTGCAAAAAACACAAATTTTCAGCAAAAAAACACACATATCCATCACTCCATCTCAAAAAAATTATACAAAAAACCAGCAAGTAGATATCAAATGAGTAGAAAAAAATATCTATTGAACCGAGCAATTCGAGTTTTTAGCCGTTGAATTTCCTCTTCTTGATGTTGCACCACCTTGTGCTCCTTGATATTCTTCTTGTTGTAGTGCTCTTGCTAATGCTTCGTCGTTTGTTACTTGATGATTTCTCGCTTGTGACGAACAATTTCCGGCCGTTTGTTGTTGTGGTGGCTGTTGTTGGCGTTTCAATGAAATTGCGGCAAACCTGCAATTATTGGGGCATATTTTATGGAAGTATATGAGGAATATTTGAAGAATTTTATGGAAAAGGGGTTTGATGTTACATGTTTTTCGAAATTTTAGGAACTTTTATTGATTGAAAGCACAAAATGTGGTTCTCGAAGCATTTTTCCGGCAAAAAACTGCACAAAATGGTATTTTTTCGGCATTTTCAGACTAGTAGATAGTTAATTTTTATGGAAATGACTGTTTGAGAATGCGCTTCATTTCGAATTTTTAGCCAAACACTTTTAAAAAGGCTCTGAAACTTTAGAAAAAAAAATCAGGGTTCTCCCTATTTCGTTTTTTTACAGTTTTTTCAATCAGCATTAAATTTTTTTCCCACCGAAAAGCAAAAAAAGCATATTTAACACTACTTCAACAATTTTTTGTATTGATCTATAAAGAAATGTTCAACAGATAGAGTTTTTTTTGCAAGAAATAATAAAAAGCCAAGTATCATCACTTTTTAACTTTAAAAAACAGATTTACAGTAAATTTTTTAATCAAATAAATCCTATTTTGGCAGATTTTTGTTTCTAAAGATATATAAATGGTCATTTACAGGTTTCTTGATCATGAGCGATGAAAAACTGTGATTTTTGAACGCTCTCATCAATTTTTGGGTCAAAACTTTACTTTTAAGCGGAAAAATGATGTTAGAGAGTGAAAAACTACAGTTTTGCATCGAAAACTGGTTTTCGATTAGTTTTTGCATGTTCTTTGTATGGTTTTAGCTTTCAAATCGACAAAAAACACTCACGCTGAAGACAAATAATTGTTTGTCGAATTTTTGGGTCTCGACGCCATAATTTCATCACATTTGTGGTCTTTTTCGTGTCGATGACCGAGACAATAGTTCAATTTACATGTTGGACATGTTACTGGTATCAATTCCTTCTTTTTACAGCCTTGGAGTGAGCAACGATTCTGGTAGATTGCTCGCTTTTTCACTTTTTCGCAGTTGTTTTGGATATGTTCGTTGACCTGAAATTGAATCTATGAATTTATGTATATATAAATCTATGAATCTATGAAACTATGAATCTATGAATCTATGGAACTATACACCTAAAATTCAAAATCTATGAAAGCTTCTTCAAGCGCACTTGTCCTAGAAATATGAATCTATGAATCTAGAGCAAAACTGACCCCGTCCAGAGCTTATAGGAATCAACACATTCACACCTAGTCATACAGTATTGAAGGCGATATGGATGAGCTGAGTCATCGCAAGTAAACCACAATAACGATGATCGTCGGATGGTAAACCGCCATCTTCTAAGCTACAGAGCGGGGACGTCACGTATGAATGAGCTTAACATACGAGGCCGTGAACCCAAACACGGCATGGTCGAGACTCGAACTCGAACCCTTAACTGTACGTATCTGTCGCTTATTAGACGCGCGTTTAGACCACTCGGCCATCATGCACATGTCTGCGAATGGTATATTTGTGGGTCACATGAGTGGGTGGTCCGTTGGATACGCGCGCATGAGGTGTATCTTGCGTCTAATCTATGAATCTATGCATAGATTTTTACGCTCCCATGTATTTTTTTAAAAATAGATATATGGTCAGTTCTATGATATTCAGAAATTCTATATTCAAAGTTTTCACGCTATAAGGAAAAATTCTATGCGATTTTAATGTTATATTTTTGATTCTATGCATAGATCTTCGAACTTTTATTCAATATTTAAAGATTCTATGCTATTTTTTTTTCAAATTCTATGGCACATAGCAAAGTTCTATGCGATATAGATACATTTTATGAAGTTCTATGATGTATATTTTTGATTCTATGATTTTCCTACAGTTCTATGGTAGATCTATGATTCTATGGATCTATGAATCAAAAAATGTACCTGATAATCAACAGAAGTCCCTTTTGGAGTTGGAATCGGCTGATTGCAAACAGGACACACTGGCACTTGAATATTCTGTAATTTTTCGTATATTCAGCCCTAAAATCTTCTTAAACACTCACTTTTTGATGTGCATTCACACAACTATGTGCTTCATACACAAAATGTTCCGTACAATATTCTCCTTGACACGAATCACAACGAATCGGCAGAAAATCTGTGAAAAACGCGTTTTTTAGGCTAAAAATAAGGGATTTACCTAATCTATTGCATACTGTCACACCACAGTGACTTCCTAAATGTGGGAATTCTGCCATTTCTGAAAAATAATGACGATTTGCGGCTTTATAACACGAAAAATGATGACAAATCGGAATTTTCGAGAAACATCTCGATGAAAGTATTGCGAAATAGTGGTTTTGGTGTCAAAAGTTGAGGAAAAATGCGATTTTTCGAGTTTTTAACGAGAAAATAATGGGAAAATGCGAAAAATCGATGAAAAACAATAAAAAACGAATTTTACACACCGTATGACAAATTCACATGAAAGGCGCATGACTTTAAAACGCGTTTGGGTCTCGACGCGCTCTGCCTCCCACTTGCATTTTCCCGTTTTTTTATTTCGAATCGCGTCGCGTACGCTTCCCCTAAATTTTCTCCTTTCCCATTTTTCGTCATTTTTCCATTTTTATGTGTCGTTTTTTTCGTGGTGTGCATAGAAAATAGTTTGTTGGCGACCCGTTTTCGTTTTTATAGGGTATAAAAAAACGACGGTGACGGGGAGCCAGAAAATTATGAAACTTTGGTCATCGATCCGTCCGTCATTTTCGTTTGCCGCTCGATTCATCTCGAGTGCGTCAACAAATCATCAATTAAATGTTTCTTCTTCAACAGCACGCGCTTCGACATCTGAAGACGAGCCGAACGAGAGGTCTACTAATAGATTTATTTCGCAGCATCCATTGTTAGAACAAAAGAACGCTTTTCAACGACATATTAAGACAATGAGTGGATAGTAAGTTATCGATTTTTCTTCTTTTTCATCGCAATTTTTTTGCAGCAACAAATTCCAAAACGGAGGATCGTCAGGTGGATATGGTGGCGGCGGCGGTGGTCGCGGAGGTTATGGAGGCGGCGGTGGTGGCCGTGGTGGATATGGTGGAGGATCCGGTGGTGGATACAGTGGTGGATACAGTGGCGGCGGCGGTGGATATGGTGGCGGCGGTGGATACGGTGGTGGTGGCCGTGGAGGTTTCGGCGGTGGTGGACGTGGTGGTTCGAACGGAACTGCTGGCGGTCGCCTGAAGAATATCGATTGGAGTCGCGAGAATTTGCAGCCAATTCAAAAGGATTTCTATCATGAGAATGCGGCTGTTAGTCGTAGAGATCAGGTTTGTCGTGCGTTAGCCTATTTTTTATTAAAAATTTTTATTTCAGTACGAAATCGACCAATGGATCTCCACCCATCAAGTGACACTCGAAGGACGCGGAATTCCACGACCAGTATTCGAATTCAACGAGGCTCCACTTCCAGGACAACTTCAAGAGATGCTCTACGGAAAATTCCAGAAGCCAACCGTGATTCAATCGATTTCATGGCCAATAGCCATGAGTGGAAGAGATATTATCTCGATCGCCAAGACTGGATCAGGAAAGACGCTCGCATTCATGCTTCCAGCCATTGTTCACACTTCAAAGCAGCCACCACGTCAACGTGGTGAGGGACCATCCGTTTTGGTGTTGTTGCCAACACGTGAGCTCGCTCAACAAGTTCAAGAAGTTTCTGTCGATTTCTGTCATTCGCTTGGCTTGAAAATGACATGTCTATTCGGTGGCGCATCGAAGGGACCACAAGCACGCGATTTGGAGCGTGGAACTGATGTTGTCGTCGCCACACCGGGACGTCTCTTGGATTTCTTGGATAATGGAACAACAAACATGAAGAGATGCTCGTATTTGGTTCTCGATGAAGCTGATCGCATGCTTGACATGGGTTTTGAACCCCAAATTAGGAAAATTATTGGACAAATTAGAGTGAGTTGATTTGAAATGTTGGATTATTGCATCATTATCGATTTTTTCCAGCCGGATCGCCAAACACTCATGTTCTCCGCAACATGGCCAAAGGAAGTTCGCTCACTTGCGTCAGATTTCCAAGCTGATGCAGCATTCCTCAACGTCGGATCATTGGAGCTCGCCGCGAATCACAACATCACACAAGTTGTCGATATTGTTGATGAGGGAGCGAAACAAGGCAAATTGATGACACTCCTTCAAGATGTCATGAATCAAAAGGAATGCAAAACCATCATTTTTGTCGAGACAAAACGCAAGGCTGATGAGCTTACAAGAGCAATGAGACGTGATGGATGGCCGACATTGTGCATTCATGGTGATAAGAATCAAGGAGAAAGAGATTGGGTTCTTGGAGGTTTGTCGTGTTTTTGGAAGACTTGAAGATGATTTTATAATATTTTCAGAGTTCAAAGCTGGAAAAACACCAATATTGTTGGCTACTGATGTTGCCGCTCGTGGTTTGGGTTAGTTTACGGTGCTATAAGGCTGTAGTGATTAAGAAGGGTCAAATATTCTTTCACATGTTGTAAAACTGGAGAAATTTCATCGGAGAATGTTGTTTCAGGAGTTGACTTCTCATTTTTTTCTCAACAAAACTTTCAAAAATGCTTTGAATATAAAAACCGCAACGTGTGATTGTTCTAAATTTGACCCTTACAGTTGTGAGCTGAATTGATATGGCCCCCTCACGGATTGAGCAAAATGGATGGATGAAAACTGGTCAGCAGTTTTCGGATATCCGGCGGGATAAAACCGGCTATTTTCTCACCCCCTGTGCACTTGTCAAGAACCATGGTTTGGTCTGTTTTTCCGGTGAAGAGCAGGTCGGATCATCAAAGTCTGGCAAAGTTGGATGTGCAAGGAATAAAAAATGAGGAATGAAATGGGCGCGCGGCCACAAATGATGCTGTTCATTTTTGTGTGGTGTTGTTGAAAAAAGTGCGGAGAGTTCCTTGAAGTTAACACACAGTGTGCTGATTCACAACTATATTTTGGATTGGTTTATGCTGCTGCTGTTGGCTGATTCATGGGACTCGATTGATGCGAACACACTCACTATAATCTGGCGGCCCCACCCGATCCCTTCTCATATTCAATTCAGTTCTATTCTCTGAAAATCGCCATCTCCTCTCATATATTTTCCGAATTCTGTGGGGAACTAACTGAAAGCAGCAATGGTTCCCGCGCAAACAGAAATCCCTCAGGTGCGTAAGTGCAGTACAGTATACTTTATTGAAGTTGTTGTAAAGAAATATTCATTGAAATACGGCTCTCAACACGGTTGTTCGATGATTGTTTTCGTTCTGCGCACCTATTATGAGGGATATTGGAGAATTTTAACGGTGTTTTGGTGTTTTCCTAGGTCTTTTTTAGTTTTAGTATCGGCTCCACCTTTTTGAGAGCCGTATTCTAGGTTTCTTGGGAGCATTTTGATAATCAATATTGTTTTCAGACGTTGATGATATCAAATTCGTTATCAACTACGATTATCCAAACAATTCTGAGGACTATGTTCACAGAATTGGTCGTACTGGTCGTCGTGATAAGAAGGTACGATAAGATTTTAGTTTGATTGAGAAATATAATGAAATTATTTGCAGGGAACCGCCTACACATTCTTCACACCACAAAACTCGCAAAAGGCAAAGGATTTGTTGAAGGTGTTGGATGAGGCGAAGCAAAATGTGCCACAAGCACTCCGAGACATGGCCAGTCGTGGTGGATATGGTGGAAGTTCGAGAGGTCGTTATGGTGGTGGTGGACCGAAGAGAAGTTATGGACAAGGTTATGGTGGTGGTGACAACTTCCAACCAAAACGACCAAGGTAATTATTTGAGTTGGTGTTTGAAATATAAAGCAATAAAGTTATAGATACGACAATGGTGGATACGGTAGCCAAAAATGGTAGACGAGTTTGCGAACACAAATCAAATTGATCTCCTTTTCCCCCCTTCTTCCTTTCCCCCAATCCTCATTCATTTTAATCAATTACACTCTATCATATTGTTGTCTTTTGTCAATTTTTTCCAAATTTTAATAATCCTAATTGTTTTATCATCTTCGAATGTTGTTCTCTCTAACTATTGATGCTGATATCTAAATCTAAACTTTATTTTTTCTTCTGTTCATCTCTTTCTCTATCTTTTTTCATTAGTTTTCTTTTAATACCTCTGTTTTTTTCCTCTGTCCTTTTACTGTCTAATAAGATCATCATGATAATAAAGGAACTGTTATCATAGATATTGTCTTTTTTTTTTGAAAACTTATTGTGAGAACACAATAAATATTCTCATCATCTAACTGGAAATTTAGTGTTGAGAAACGTTTTGAAGTGGAAAACTGCATTTTCGGCGATTTTATGAGAACAACTGCGCTGTATAATGAAAAATAAGTAAAATTATCATGAAAACAACATTTTTAACGGGACAAACTGGCAAAAATCAGTAAAAACAGAAGAAAAAAGTTATAAATTCGAAAAATAACTGGTGTCGATTTACGATACACGACAAACAGTGGAATCGGCGGAGTGTCGTACCGCGCGCGATTTTTGAATTTGAATGACAAACATGCAAACACCCTTCATATCACCGCCTTGGAGACGGCGAAAATTATATGCGCGCATGTCCAAGTGGCTAACGCACAAGACTAGTAAACTACTTCGTCATAAAGATAAGAAGAGTTCGACCCCCCGCAAGTGGGATCGGGTTTTTCCCAGTGTTTGGAGGTTCACTGGCATCATAGTACTGCTATTTCTATGTATCGTCCCCCATGGGGAGGTAGTCTATTAGTTGTCGTGTCTTGTTAGTCGTCTTCGACACCATTGCGGTATGAGTACTACACTTCCCCGTACTTGGCGAATGGGGAGGCTGGCAGACTGGTGGCTGGTAGATTCTGGACTTCGTCTGAGCAACAAGTTTGCCACATGTCCCTTCATGGGTCATGCTTTTGCAATTGTTATCAACTATACCAAAAGAATTTTGATGTGGCTTTTTAACGGAAAACCCGACCAAAAAGGGCAAAATTAGCTCAAAAATTCACATCTCCAACGATGAAAAACGATTTTTTTGTTGGTGTAAGTTCGAGTCCCCACTGGGGACTGGGGAATTTTCGCTCTTCATTATGTGTTTCGATCATGTCTGATGACTATCTTTCAATATATATAGGTCATTATTAAAACAAAAGTGGGGAGATTTACCATTCCCTAGTGAAACAATTGCTCAATTTTTCAAACACTTCAATCTGAAAATGAATAAACTAGATCAAATCAATAACTCGGAGACTAGAAGTTCTTCATCACATAAACGGTCCACTGAATTCCTTTTCCTTTTTGATTCAACAACATTTCGAAAATAGTCCCAGTCTAGGTTAAAAACAAGCGTTTTTGTTCAGTACTGAAAGTTTGATATCAAAATTATCATCAGGTTAATCATATTTATTCTCATTTGCAACATCATTTACATTCACACCTGCTGATAGAAGAATCTGCATTCGAAATGCAGGGTAGAAAATTGGGAATCAAACATTGAAACATGAACCAGTTTGACAGTATTTCGGAAGTATCATTCGAAATGAGCACGACATACTGTAGCTTACTGTACGACATAGGATAGGTGTGGTTTTTGATTAGTAACTTTCTTATCTACAACCAAATTAGGAGCTTCTGACGATATAACACTTCAGGAACATTTTCTGACAAATAGGGTTACTGTAATCTGCACTTGGTATACTGTAGGCTACTGTAGATCACTCAGATTCTCGGATTCTCGACCAGGTTTTGTAACATAGATTAGGTGTTTTTCTAGGCGTTTTACGTTCAAGATTTCAGCAAATCTACAATTATGAATTTCAGCCGGGTACTGTATGACATTTTCAAATCTACTCAACTTCAACCGAGCCGACTACTGTGGATCACTGTACTTCTATCCCTATCAACTCTAACCGTATTCCATCAAAAAGTACAACAAAATATTCCTATTGTTTGACCTTTTTTCCCTGCAAAAAACTCTTTTTTTCCATCTGTCGGGTATGTTGTTGTGTGCAAACCATCCTATTGTTCCACCCAATATTTGTTCAATTCTGTCCGTGTTGCCTCAATTTTTGCTCTTCGCCTTGTTGTGTTTTCACATATATTTGCCTAATAATTGTGGTTTTCCGGAAGATATTATTCTAGTTTTTTTTTGGAATAATATCTTGTTGTTTTTTTGTGGTGAGACCAAGAGGCTGAAAATTTTTCTGAAAAAATATTGAATTTTTTCTCCAGAAATCCTGGAAAACTGTAAGTTTCGAGTTTTCCGCGTCAATTTTCCGCCTGAAATTTCGCTGAAAATCTTCAATTTTCCATCTTTTATTTTTGTTCATTTTGCCACTCAAAAGAAGTGTTTTTCAAAATATTCCCGACTTTTTGTCGTGTCGAGACCCTTGTGCTACAATTTCAAGACTTTCAGATGAGTTTTTTTTCTGAATATCTTCAAATAACAATTTTATTGAGGAAAAGTAGAGAAAAATGGAAATGCCAAATAATTCAGTATTATTTAATTGAACAATATGAAAAAAATTGAGTTTTTCGGATTGAACTTTCTGACTGAAATTTTTCATAAAAAGACAGATCATTTTCAAGAAGTTTTCTGAAAATTTCAAAATTCAATTTTTTCGTGAAAATCACCCATATAAAAATTTCTTCGACACTAAAAAATCGGAAATCAACACAAAAGTCTCATGCTGAAATTGTTTTTCTAATAATCTGGGAAATTCAAATTTTTCTGGACAAATTTTTTCCGAGTCGAAAAACCAAAATTTTTTTTGTTGATTCTTTTGTCGAAACCCCAAAAACTTGTTGAAAATCACACTATTAGGAAATTTTCCAGTTTCAGAATTGAACAAACTTTCTATTCTTTCCCAAAAACTCATATTGATATTGTTCAAACACGCTCGTGTCGAGACCCATGTTACCGTATTTCCTTGAATAGAGCCGTATAATGCTCATATCTCAGAATCTAGAAGAGCTACAAAAAAATAGTCAACTGCAAAATTGTAGATCAAAACTTTTTCTAAAATTTTGTAGTTGACAACTTTTTGATAACTGCAACAGATTCCGAGATATGATCATTCTCCGCCGGAGTTTATGTTTACTGAAAATATGATTACTGAAAATCGTTCAAAATCATTGAATTTTCTCAATATCAATTTTATGGGTGATAATTAAAAAGTGAAAAGTTTAAAAAATCAAAAATTTGTCAAAAAAAAAGATTCAAATATATTTTCGCAAAAAAATTTTCATCAAAAAGGTGTATCATGTTTATAACACATTCCACATTTTCCAGCCAATCTCCCATCTCCTAAGTGTGTTTACTTCCCTTTTCTCCTCCTCCTTTTTTTCTTCTTCAAATGATTTATGCACATCTTCTTTCCATTTCCTCCTTCTTCTTTTTCTTCGCATCATTTCCCTTCCCGCATTGCCCTTTTCTCCCCTTTTTTCTGTCTATTTTGTAATTCTCACCTTGATACCAATCAAATATACGTACGGGCGGTTTATTTTCTATCTGTTTCTGTTTTCTCTCTTTATTGATATTCTCCCTATATACGCAGTTTATATGGTTTTTTGCCCTTAACTATGGTATTTTTGTGAAAAATTTCAACACAAAATTTCAGAAGAATTTCTGAAGATTGTTTTTTATCTAAAAAATGTATATTTCATATTTTTCAAAATTGTTAAATTTTCTTACATTTCACAGAAAAATTTCAGAAAAAAAAACTTTGTCACGAATTTTCTCATAAAATGACTGAAATTTGACGATTTTCAGCCAAAACTCAATAAAAAATTCACATTTTTCTGTGAAATTTTTCAGCCGAAATACTTCAAATTTCAGAAATATTTTAGGACAAAAAATCCATTTTTTTTTTCATCATAAAAACCGTCAACAACGTCTTTTTAGCACTAATTTCACCATTTTGAATGAAAATTCGGAGATAATTTTTTTCAAGTTTCCATAAAAACTGACTAAAATCCGACAAAAAAAATTTCGAGAATTTTTCAGAGGCGAAAAATATATTTGGCCCAAAATTTCCAATATCCTGTAAAAAGCTGAAGTATATTTTCCCTGAAATTATCTAAAAAATTGGCTGAAATTCAGTGATTTGCAGTCAAATGTTGAAAATTTCGAAAAATTATCTATTTTTGACACTAAATACCCCATTTTCGTACAAAATTTTTGAAACAATTTTTCAAAAACATTTCAAAAAAAATCACTGAAATTTTATGCTTTTCAGTGAAATTTCAGCAAAAATTTCCCCCCCCCCCCCTTTAACAAAACAATACCAAATTTTTCAAAAAATTATCAATTCACCATCATTTTCAGCTGAAAATCTGAATTTTTCTCAAAAAATCGCCTTTAACCTCAATATCACTCCTAAACCTACTAATTACAAAACAACGACACTCCCCAATTCCATTGACCTTCAAAAACCATCTCAAAACACTGATTATCCTGTCTGCGTCTCTCATTCAACACACTATTTCGCTCAAAAAACTTGCATCCAATGAATTTCTATGAAAGAAATAAGGCCAACCAACCGACTAGTATATATGTAGTCGGCGGACGGGCGGGATGAAAAACTAAAGAAATGGGCGAGAGAGTGGAGGGTGCAGAGATTGAGAAAGGAGCGAGAGAGTGTGTTGGTGCCAATACACCCACCACGGTGGTGTAGAGGCGCCAAAATGCTTTTGCTTCTATTTTCTCTTCAAACCGGCCCACAAACAACCCATAGAACCAATTTATATATGGCTGGAATTCTATGGTTCTATGCATAGAACCATAGAATTTTTCATACTCTTGATTCAGTTCTATGCGTTGATACTAATTCTATGAATCGTTGAGTAAGGATTCTATGAATCGTGATAGGTTCTATGCATAGATTCTGAACAGGATCTATGAAATGTTGTTCGGTTCTATGCGTAGAACATGACGTTTAGTACGATCGTATGATTCTATGCATAGAACTCCCTTTTTTTGTAATTTCATAAGTCGTTCCAGTTCTATGCATAGATCCCATTACGGATCTATGGTACTTGTCTTCCATAGAACCATAGAACTTGATTAATACTAACCATAGATACTTTAATAGATGCTTCTTTTTTTCATGCTTTTGTCAAGTTCTATGCGTAGAATCATAGAACTTTATAATTCTTTCTTTTCGTATATAGTTTTTTGTTCGGTTCTATGCATAGATCCTAAGATTCTATGAATCGTTTTAGTTGAGATTCTATGGTCATAGAACCATAGAACTAGGATTCTATGTCATCGGTAGAACTATGAATCTATGAATCTATGAATCTATGAATCTATGAATCTATGAATCTATGAATCTATGAATCTATGAATCTATGAATCTATGAATCTATGAATCTATGAATCTATGAATCTATGAATCTATGAATCTATGAATCTATGAATCTATGAATCTATGAATCTATGAATCTATGAATCTATGAATCTATGAATCTATGAATCTATGAATCTATGAATCTATGAATCTATGAATCTATGAATCTATGAATCTATGAATCTATGAATCTATGAATCTATGAATCTATGAATCTATGAATCTATGAATCTATGAATCTATGAATCTATGAATCTATGAATCTATGACGTAATAGATTCTATGGACCACTGAAACCTTGTTTAGTGTCATGTGACTGCAAGACGCTGAAATTTCGAAATCTGTTTGTCCAGTATCTATGAATCTATGATATCATAGTTCTATGATTCTATGATTCTATGGTTCTATGATTCTATGAATCAATCTTGCACTTTTAATCCAATCTCTAAAATATTTCCCCCCATCCAGTTTTTCCTCACTTTTTCAGTGTTTGCCCTACCAACTTCTCAAATTTCATCCAATTTCCCAATATATACATTTCCTTCTTCTTTTGTTGTTATTTTTCTCCAAGTTCTATGGAATTCTATGAAAAATTCTATGAATTTTCAGGTTATGCAACAAACTGTGGGATGATTCCGTGGAAAAAGAGGTTTGTATCTATGCATAGAATCAAAGATCTATGGTTTTCATAGAACCAATTATTTTATAATTTTATGGTCCTGTGTACCATAGAATCAAAGCTTGTGAACGAAATTGATGGTTTCTATGGTCATTGATCTTCCAAGGTTCTATGAAATTCTATGCTTTTCAAAGAATCCATTTTAAGGCTCTATGCACCATAGAACCATAGACCTAGCAATTATAACCAAAATCTATGGCATCTATGGTCATAGACCCTTGTCAAGTGAGAGTATCTATGACCATAGATCTCTCAAGGATCTATGAAATTCTATGACTTTCATAGAATCCATTATATGGTTCTATGCACCATAGAATCATGAATCCATCCATTGTAAATGAAATCTATGGTTTCTATGGTCATAGATCCTTGTCAATTGAGAGTATCTATGACCATAGAATTTTCCAGGTTCTATGAAATTCTATGGTTTTCATAGAATCAATTATTTTATAATTGTATGGTTCTATGCACCATAGATACATGAATCCATCCCTTGTGGTTGAAATCTATGGCTTCTATGGTCATAGATCCTTATCAAGTGGGAGTATCTATGACCATAGAATTTCTAAGGATCTATGGAATTCTATGACTTTCATAGAACCAGTTATTCCATAATTGTATGGTTCTATGTACCATACAATCATAGATTTATCCATTGAAAATGAAATCTATGGCTTCTATGGCCATAGATCTTCACAATTAGGAGTATCTATGGCCATAGAATTTCCAAGGTTCTATGAAATTCTATGTTTTTCCAGATGTCACTTCTACCACTGAATACTATATCAGATGCTGGTTTCCTCTTCATCGAAGCCCGCCTTCTCGGCAATCCAGGCAGTATCGTATCCCAAATTGGTCTTACTGTAGATGCACCAAATACATCAATTGCTGTTTTTTGTAAGTCCCTTTTTAAACTACAGTACCCCCGGGGTACTGTAGTTTTTGTTGAAAGTATGAAGATCAGTCCATTAGCTGGTAAGACACTGGTTTGAATTCTATGCAAGTGTTGGGTTACAATTGTATACAATTGTTTGCATAGGGCATAGAATTGCAAGTTTCATAGAATTTTTGAATCCATAGAACCATAGAACTTCATAGATCCAGAATTCATAGAATTTCGAATGTTCTACTGCCATAGAACCTAGAATTCTATGATCATAGAATCTCAATTTGATATCATAGAACTTGAACATCATAGAATCGCTCAAAACCATAGGATGGATAGCATAGAACCATAGAATTTCATAAAACCAAAATTTGTAATATCATAGAATCATAACTTTTGAATACCATAGAACTGACGAAGGTCATAGAAATAGTCATAGAACTATCATAGATCCATAGAATTTCATAGAAATCGACTTCACAAAATGCAGAATTCCATAGAACCGAAATATTCACGTGTATTTTGGCAATATCATAGAACCTTGATTTTTGGTGTCATAGAACTTCCCGAGACCATAGAACTCATCATAGAATTATCATAGATCCATAGAACTGCTTGTCAAAACCTTAGTTGTATGCCTATATAACGTCACTTTTTCATAGAGCCAACTTATATCAATCATAGATTTTTCGTAGATCCATAGATTCAAAGGTCATAGAACCATAGAACTATGGAACCATAGAACTATAGAACCATAGAACCATAGATCCATAGAATCTATGATCTCCATCCTATATAGATTGTTTATTTCAATTCCTCCCACTTCAAATTCCCTTCCATCCATTTTTTTCCACCACAAATATTGTTTGTCTCCTCCATCTCCTCCATCCTAAACCTAAACCTCAACTTCCGTCATTCCTCGCGGTTTTTGCATAGTTCACACGGAGAACATTTATGCAAAATGGAAAAAACAACATTTTTTCATAAGACGTCACTTTTTTGGTCCACACCTCAATTTTCTATTCATCTTTTGTTGAATAGGAATGTTGAGTGGAGGCTTTCATGCAAAAAAAATCGTAGTTTTTTTGGGGGATGGAGAGTTTTTTAAGGGCAAAAATATGAGAGGGAAATCATTTTTTTTGTTCAAAAATGCTCCAAAATTGATGGATATCGAATTTTTTTGGAAAATGAAATTTTTGACCTACAAAAAATCGACTTGTAGGTTGAAAAAATCACGAAAATAGTGATTTTCAGCAGTAAAAAACCTGAAAATTTTTGAATTCTGGCCAAAATCGAAATTTCGATAAAACATGGTGAATCAAAAATTTTCTGTACGAAAAATGTAAAAAAAATGTTTCTAGACGGAAATTTTGTGAAGAACACATATTTTATGTTTTCAAAAAATCCCAAAATAGTTGATTCCCGGTGGATTTAGGGGCATTTTGATGAAACATGGTGCATATATATTTCGATATTATTTTTTTCGAGATTCTAGGCTGAAATTTTGCTGAAAATACAGCGTTTCTGTCGGATTTGGAAATTTTCATGTTAAAACGATCCAAAAACATCGAATTCCACCTAAATTTCAATTTTAAGGCTAACATGGTGCATCGAAATAAATTTTTCTGCAAAAATATGTGAGAAAGTGTATCTATACCGAAATTATGCCGCAATTGCAAATTTCCTTGTCAAAAATTTGAACAGTTCTTGCAATTCACCAAAAAATTGAATTTAAACCTAACATGGTGCATCGACATAAGTTTTCTGAAAATTGTGTGAAAATGTGTTTCTAGCTCGAAAAAATGTCCAAAATTCAAATTTTCATGACAAAACTCATTGAATCAAAAAAAAAACACTCATTGAAAATTTGAAAAAACAAACATTGAATTTGCCATGTTCAGCCAAAAAATGGTGCATCGAAATTTTTTTTGTCAAAAATATTTATTTTTTGGGACCAAAAATTTTTTTTCGAATTGTTTTTTCAATTTCCTGAACTTCTCATTTCTTGTCACTTTCTTGCAAAACTCTCTCTCTGAAAATTAGAATGTAAAACTGCTCAGAAATCCATAGGCTTAAAGTTAGGTTTAGTTGATGGCTGGTGTCCCCCTGCCTCAGGGGACGGACACGAAACAATGAATAGATGAGTTGGAGGAGGGATGGGAAGGAGACATGTAGGAAGTAGTATATGTATTCATTGCAACACTCTATCCGATGGAAATGGGGAATGGATAGACACATAGAAAACAAAACAACAAAAAGAAGAAGGAAGAGACACTTTTTATGAGCAACATGTAGGAAAATGGGGGATTTTTGAGGTTTTGAGGAGGAGTGGGGGAATGATAAGAAACGTGACTTGAATGAAATTAGCTGGAATTTTCCATTTTCTGCAAAAAATTATAAAATAATAGGAAGAATGACTGAAATTGTGGATTTTGACTGGAAATACAGTTTCTGAGAGAGGAAAAAAATTCAAGCAAATTTTCAGCTCAAATAATGTGAAATAAAAAATTTGAAAGTTTGTCTGAATTTCGATGAAAAATAGCTGAAAAGTTAGCTGGAATGGAGAAAAATTCAGAAAAATAGAAGTTTTTGTGTTTTGAAAAAAATCGCGAAAATTTTTTTGAAATTTTTTTTTGCTGACGATGTGCAATTTTCAGCCAGAAAAACAATCATTTAGAAAAAAAATGAAACTTCGAATGTTTCAGAAAAAAATTTCTGTTTCATTTTTTCGGGGAAAAATCCGCAAATTTCTCACTATGTTTCATAATTTTTTTTTGAAACTCGAAAAATGAAATAATTGAGCTTTTCACGAAAAAAACAAAACTTTACAGAAACTTAAAATTTCAAGATTTTCAAGCTAAAAACCTGTAAATTTATTTATTTTTCAACTAAAGAAATTTTTTTGTTCGCTTTGTGGGATGCCAAAAACAAATTCAAAAATTTTTTGTAGAAACACGAAAAATCAAAATTTTGTATTTTATCCAAAAAACGAATTCACCAAAAAACTAAAATTTTCAAACTTTCGAGCTCATAAAACTCTAAAAATTTCAATTTTCAAGCTTCTCAAAATCTTTCATTTTCTCAATACCACAAAAAAATCTTGTCCAAAATTTCTTCCCAACAAAAATCGTACAGTACCCCTCCATTATCACCTTATCACCTCTCTCATCCTCCTTCTCAAAACATCCTCCATTTGCCACAAAATACAAACATACATATCTTCCGATAATAAACAGGTGGTTGATTGCCCATTGTCAAAACAATCAACAAAATATCTTCCGAACAAACAAATACAACACATATATCCGTGTCCAATATACACCTATTATATGCATATATAGTATAGGTTTACCTCCTCCCCCCCTCCTTCGCCGCCCGTGCCCTTACAACACTCCGCAATCGCTCTACTCTCTTTCTCTCGTCTCTCCTGCTCTCTCGGCGCCTCCCTCGATTCACTTTTTGCCATTTTATGCGGCTCCCCACACCCTAAAAATTCCATGGATGCCGCCGAAATTGATGTAGCATTCAATAATTCTGATCTTGTATTATCCATATTTTCACCGTTTTCACCGTGCAAAACTACGCTTAAAGGTAATTTTTATTTGGGATTTTTTGATTTTTAGGGGCCGCAATAGCTCAGTGGTGTTTAAATAAATTGATGAGTGAAAGGTCAGGGGTTCGAGGCCACATGGTGGTCAGATGATTTTTGTTGAGTTTCCAACTTTTTTGAATTTTAGTTTTTGAATATTTGAGTCATTTGATTTCGCTTTGGGTCCTGATCATAGATTTTGACTCTGATATACTGTTTTAAGCACTGGTATACCATATCAGCCATTAACATGCTATTTTCGCTCCGGATATATCATTCTAGTCATTGATATACCATTTTAGCCAACTCATATACAAATATAGCTCTTGATATACCGTATCAGCTATGGAAATGCCTTTTTAGCCTCTGATATACTGATTTCTTTTCAGATATACTCTTTTTGCCGCTGATATACCATTTTTCCTACTGATATACTCTTTTTGATACTGATATACTATTTTAGCACCTGATATAACATCCTAGACACTGATATACCATTTTATCCACTAATATAGATTCTGATCAGCGAAAATTTTTTTTAGTCGCTTTGGTCAACACTTTTTTTGCCACAGACGTACTTTTGATACCAAATCAAACTCTAGGATAATTATTTTCACCATTGATCCTAGTTTTGGTCACTGATATGCTATTTTAGCCACTGATATACCAATTTACCTACTGATATACCATTTTAGAAGCTGATAAATTTTTTGGACACTGATATACTATTATACCATAAAATAAACCAATGTACTGTTTTTGCCACTAATATAGATTCTGATCAGTGGAAATATGCTATTTTATCCACTGATAAATTTCAAAAAATACCTTAAAATTTTTCTTGGCAGTTTTCAAAAACGAAAAGTTTCTTGGAGATCAAAATTTTACACAAAATTCGAAGTTTCGAACTTTCAACGACCTAGCCTATAAAATCCACGCCCGAGGGGTTTACGAGCAGTTTTTTTTCTGCAAACTCAACAAAAATGTTCTCCTCCTCCATCTCAAGTGGTTCGTATATATACAACTTTACTTGTCGATCGGTCGGTCGGTTCTTTGACTGATAACACAACCTATTCTTATCCAGTTGTCCCTTGTGGCGGATCAAATTACAATAGTGACGAGGTTTCGTACGTGTGGTGATGCAAAAAAAGAAACTGATAGGCAAACAATAAGATTGCACACATCAAAAGTCACTCACAAACACAACCAAGGCAATTTACGTGATTTCGATGAGAAACCATTCACTTTTTATTGGGTTGGTCGAGAATTTTTTTGTTGATGGAAATCGGATTAATTTTTTTTGGCAAATGGTATTTTGGTCAAATGTTAAAATTTTTGGACAGTGACCAGGTGGTTGTCCAAAATGGACAATTGGTCAGAAACCTATATCAGAGGGTAAAATGATGAATCAGGATCTTGTGACTGAAATTTAAGCCGAGTCCAAACAGCTGTCAAAATCTACACTTGAGTACGAATTGTCATCGAAATTTTTGGTCAGCGATTGGCAGGTCATTACAAAAAAACTAACCAAAATATGCACCATGTTCACCAAAATGTACACCATTAAACAAAACTTGACAAATCGACCAATTACATACGCTACACCACTATAATAATTGATGTGCAGGTGGCCAAAACTAGTCCGGTGACTAAACCGGTCAGGTGCGCCATTTGAGGCGCCTCTAGACTAATTTGTATAGAAATTGAGCTTAAATCAGGAAAAAACATTTGGAGAAAAAACTTTTTTTACTACAAAAAAATTCAAAAGTTCAGTGTCAAAATGTAAGAAGAACCAAAAATAAATTCCCAAAAAATCCTAATCCTAAACCTATCCTACCCATTCCCCCCTAACTTCTATTTTTTCCAGCCCGAACAAGTGGTGTCCTCCTAGTCGCCGGTGTTGGTTCCTTCTTCGCCTATCGAGTCGCCTCTAATCTTCTCGGCAATCGGTAAACCAAAGCCTCTAATCCTGGATCTAAACCTAAATTTCCAGCTTTGTTTGGGAATGCCTCGAAACACGACATATCGATCGTCTACCAACTGCCGATCGCCGATTGCTTTACTCATTTGTAAGTTGCAAATTTTAGATTGATCGGGACTCGTATCAAATTAGTGGACCCTCATCTGTCAATATATATTACAACTTGATATGACGTTGATTAGGATTCTATGCATAGAACTTTGAATCTATGAATCTATGAATCTATGAATCTATGAATCTATGAATCTATGAATCTATGAATCTATGAATCTATGAATCTATGAATCTATGAATCTATGAATCTATGAATCTATGAATCTATGAATCTATGAATCTATGAATCTATGAATCTATGAATCTATGAATCTATGAATCTATGAATCTATGAATCTATGAATCTATGAATCTATGAATCTATGAATCTATGAATCTATGAATCTATGAATCTATGAATCTATGAATCTATGAATCTATGAATCTATGAATCTATGAATCTATGAATCTATGAATCTATGAATCTATGAATCTATGAATCTATGAATCTATGAATCTATGAATCTATGAATCTATGAATCTATGAATCTATGAATCTATGAATCTATGAATCTATGAATCTATGAATCTATGAATCTATGAATCTATAAATCTATGAATCTATGAATCTATGAATCTATGAATCTATGAATCTATGAATCTATGAATCTATGAATCTATGAATCTATGAATCTATGAATCTATGAATCTATGAATCTATGAATCTATGAATCTATGAATCTATGAATCTATGAATCTATGAATCTATGAATCTATGAATCTATGAATCTATGAATCTATGAATCTATGAATCTATGAATCTATGAATCTACACTTATCAAATTAGCGGACCCCATCTGTCAATATATATTACAACTTGATATGACACCTTTTGAACTATTACACATTTTGTAGAACGAAGAGGAGGAAGATCAAGAGGAGGAGGAAAAATCGATAATCCGCCGGAAAGATGATGATTCGAGGAGTGTTAAATCTATGGGACAGGTATATTGGGATCATAAATTGTGTAAAAATAACAAATTGTGTTTGAAGCGATTGACGAGGAAGCCGAGACAAATGAAAGGATTATTGGGCAGTTTACATGAGAGGGATCGGAATGCGGGGATTGTTAGTCGACAGTCGTCGAGGAGTATGAAATCTGGTAGGTGGTCGAATTTTGATAGGGAGATAGGGAAAGGTTTTTGGAGAATTTGAAAATTTTGAGTTTGAAGGGAGTTATGAAGCGAAACTGGTTTTGTGTGCATTTGCGCGTAAGGTATGATGCATTGATAAAGAATGGTTTTTGGAAAAATTCGAACAGTACACCATATTCTACGCGCAAATGCACACAAAATTAGTTTTGGCCCATATCTTTCTAGGATACTGTAGGCATCATATTTCACGACAAAATGCAGAAAGTGTGCATTTTGTTGTTTTCGAATTTTCCAGATTTTTTGTGCATTTGCGCGTAGGATGTGGTGTATTGGCAAATTTTGAATTTATCGAAAACTGCACATTTTTCTGAAAAAAAACGAGTTTTTCCAAAAAGTTTGAGAGCCACAAACTTGACGCAAAAATGCACAGTTTCTGCATTTTGTCGTTATATATGGTGCCTACAGTATCCCAAAAAGCAATTTCCCAGAATAAGTATTTCTGTGCATTTTTAAGGAGGATATGGTGTATTGATAAACTTTAAATTTTTTAAAAATTCACACTTTCTGTAAGTTGTCGTAAAATAAGCTGCCTACAGTATCACAATTTTATTCGAATTTTTTTTCATCAAAGCAACACACTTGACGCATTAATGCACAATTTCTTCATTTTTCATATCTACAGTATCCCATATTTTCTGATCAAACAACAAACCTTACGGGAAAATGCACACATTTCAAAAATCGGCTATTCAGAAAAAATATCCTAAATTTTCAGCCCAATCAATCTGCTCAGGAATCAGTTCATGCAAATCAGCATCACTTCGAATAGTTTGGGAAGGCTCACAACCGACATGGGATGATTTTGAAGTCGGACAATCACCGATGAACAGTAGATCAAATAATCAACCGGCGATCCTGAATCGATTGCACAATGTGCCATCGACATCGAGTTTTCGACCGGAGTCCGTTGGGGATCTATGCAGTGTTTTTAATGATGTGAGTTGAGGAATCTATGGATCTATGGAAGTTCTATGGAGTCAGAAAATTAGGATTCTATGGACGCAGATCTGAAATTCTATGGTTCTTTAAAAAATAGAATCTATGACTTCCATAGAACTGAAATTTCTGAGAAAAAAGATTTTCATAGTTCTATGGATTTGAATTTTGAGATTCTATGATACTATCTATATTAGATTCGAAGTTCTATGAATCTATGATTTCAAACTTTAAGATTCTATGGTCATAAATCTAGAATTCTATGTTTCTATGAAATCGAACTTTTTAAATCTATGCAAGTTCATAGAATCAATTTTTTTGGGGTCTGAATTCTATGGTTCTACGATTCCAAATTTTAAGATTCTATGAACTTCTTGCAGTTCTATGGTTCTAGTTCTATGGAAACTTCAAATCCTAAGGATATTGATCCAGAGTATCTATGCTTCTATGAAAATGAAATTTTGAAGTCTATGGAAGTTTGGATCTATGACTTCAACTTTTGATGAGCTATGAAAATTCTATGGATTCAGGTAATATGAAATTCTATGGATCTATGAATCTGAATTTCGTGATTCTATGAAGCCATATATATAGTTCTACGATTCTATGAAAGTTTGGATCTATGGATTCATAGACTTCAATTTTTGGATGATCTATGGATTCAAAGATCTGAAATTCTATGGATTTATGATTGTGAATATCAAGAATATATGAACCGAAATTCTATGACGACATAGATCCACAATTCTATGGTCTATGGGAATTCTGTTGATTGAACGTTCTGAAGTTTCATGGATCTATGATTTGAGATTCTATGAAGCCGTAGATCTATGATTCTATGATTCTATGATCAATAAAAACCTGATATTTCCAGGTAATGTCAGTAACCTCAATGGTCGAAGATGATCAACTCCTTGATAATGATGATTATCAGCATGATAATCATGCTGATAACCCCGAAATATGGGGAAAATTGACGGAAAGTAACAAATACATGTATCAAAGTATTGCCGCCGAGCCGAGTGACGAGGCATCAGATGTGGCAGCCTCACCGAGTCGCAAGAATTTTTTGTTGGAGTTGTAAGCTCAACTACCGTACTCCATCTACAGTAATCCTCTTGTAGAAACGACAACGATGAAGATGTGACATTGACCATGACATCACCTGAAGAAGTGATGAATCGAAGTCAAAATTCGAAAAAGAGCAATGGACGATCGATGTATGATTCAGCGATTGGGGGAGAGATATCGAGTGATGATGGATCCATGTGCCCCAAAAGGTTGGTTCTATGGGTCTATGATATTCTATGAATTCAGGTTCTGAGTTCTATGAAATTAGATTTTGGGTTCAATGGATATGAAATTCTACGAATTTTGAATTCTATGGATCCAGAGTCTGGTTTCTATGGAATCTGAATTCTATGGATCTGAATTTTATAAATTTGGAGCTCAGCAGCCTCCGAATTTTTGAAAAGGCTGAATTCTATCGGTTCTATGGAGTCGAGGTTCTATGGATATTAAACTCTATGAAAACTGAAAGCTGCTTTCTAGATTCTATGGAACCCAAATTCTATAAAATCCGGATTCTTTGAATTCAGATTCCACGTTCTATGATTTCTATAGACGCTCGATTCTATGAGATCTGGATTCTATGGATTTTGAATTATATGGAATCTGTATTCTATGAAAGCTGGATTCTAAGGCCCCTTGATTCTATGCAGTATGGATTCTATGAATTCGAAATCTTGAATCTTTCTAAATTCTATGAAATTTGGATTCTATGGATTTTGGATTCTATGGATTCAACGGATTCTATGGATTCTATAGGTTTCAAATTCTATGAAACCTTAGTTCTATGGATCTAGATTCCATGGATTTTGGATTCTACGAAATCTAGATTCTATGAATTCTATGGATTTGGGCTCTAAGTTTTATAAAACCTAGATTCTATGTTTCTGTGGAATCAGGATCCTATGGATTCTAGGAATTTGAATTTTCGGTTCTATGGATTTTGAATTCTATGAATCTACAACCTGCCTCTAAGAATTCTATGACCTCATATTCCATATCCATGCATATCATCAAGATCTATGATATATCATTTCATAGATCTATGAATCTTTCGTGTATCTATGAAATTCTATGAATCTATGCCAAGTTCTATGCCCTCAAACTCCATTTCTATGCTTCTCCTCCATCCCCTTTCGATAGTTCTATGAAACTTTCCAAGTTCCATTCCAAATTCTATGGGTCCCCAAGTTGTTTTGCTCATAAAACCGCAATGTTGATCAAAAACAATAGTCATAATTATATTTGATGTCATCATCCAAAACAACAATAATATCCGGACGAAAATTTTTTCTTGTTTGAAAAAAAAACGGAAACGCGTCAAAAGAGATTTGCATAGAATTTTTGCAGAGGTGTTGTGAATCATGGGTTGATCTATGGATGATTAGGTTATATGATTGTCAAGTTCTATGAAATTCTATGGCATAGAACTTGTTAACTTGAAAACTGTGAGAAGTCATAGATTTGCAATTCTATGATTACTTAAAAACCCAATCTATGGTTCTATGGAGTTCTATACCATAGAACTCGATTATTTAATAAGAAACCGAACGAAACTGAAAATCTATGATTTATCAAACCTCAAAATCTATGATTCTATGCCGTAGAATTTTTTGAAATTCTATGGATTCATAAATCTCAATTCTATGCATCTATGCCATAGAATTACCACTTCTTACAAGTTGAGAAAATACATTTTAAAAAATTCTATGGTTTTGGAGGAATGCAGTTCTATGGTTTTATGAAGTTCTATGTCATAGAACCTGCGAAATTTCAAAGTATGGTGTAGAATAAAACAAGACAGCATAGAACTGAAATTCTATGGTTCTATGCCATAGAACTACGCTTCCTTAAAAGTTTTATCATCGAAGCAAAAAATCTATGACTTTTAGAATATCAAGTTCTATGGCATAGAACCATAGAATTCGTTGACCCAAAGACTACATAAACTAATAATTCTATGATTTCTCAAATACTAAGTTCTATAGTTCTATGGCATAGAACCTTCCGAATTTCTATGTATGACATGTTAGGAGACTGCATAGAACTGAAGTTCTATGACATCAAGTTCTATGGTTCTATGAAGTTCTATGGCATAGAACCTGGCAAAGTTCTATGCATGACTAAAGTTCTATGATATCAAGTTCTATGATTCTATGCCCCTATATTCCAGGCTCTACGTGCTCCAAGAAGGCGACAACCTCTCCATCGTTGCTCCATCCTGTGCATCTCTCGAGTGGTGTGACGACATATCCAAGTAATCCTAATACCTACAGTAACCCAAAAAAAACGTTTTTTTCTTTCCAGAGACCAAAAACAAGGCCTAATCTATGATGATGAATCAACACCACTCCGATTGAGAAAAGCAAATTTGGATTGGGAAATGGAGTCGGATATACTGAGGGCGGTATCAGTTATCAGTTCGTATCAGAATATCAATCCACTCCATTCGCCGGTTGCGAGCCGGGATTTGATGGTTTTGGCGTGTGAGATGTATCAGCCGAGCTCGCCGCCGTTTAGGGTTAGTTGAGAGTTTTGCACGAAAAGTGTGTCAGTGCACCGAACATGCGCCAAAGCGCCCGAAATACGTCAGTGCACTAAAAAAGCGCCAAGGCACTGAAAATGCGCCAATGCACCCGAAATACGTCAGTGCACTAAAAAAGCGCCAAGGCACTGTAAAAGCACCAATTAACTGAAAATGGGCTAAGACACTGAAAACACGTCAATGCACCTAAAAAGCGCCAATGCACTAAAAATGCGCCAAGGCTCTAAATAAGCGTCAATGAACCACAACAGCTCTAGTGCAGCGAAAAGACGCCAAGATACTGAAAATGCGCCAATGCACTTGAAAAGCGCTGAGACACTGGAAATGCGCCAGGGAGCCAGAAGTGCGCCAATGCACACAATATGCGCCAAGGCTCTAAATATGTGTCAGTGAACCACAACAGCTCTAGTGCAGCTAAAAGACGCCAGGACACTAACTATGCGCCAATGCACCTGAAAAGCGCCAAAACTCTAAATATGCGTCAATCCACTGAAATGCGCAAAAACACTAGAAATGCGTAAAATGCACTGGAAAATCTTCAAAACTTGAAAATTCACAGAAAAAATTTTGTTGACGCTTTCCTGTTGCTGGCGCGTTTCCAGTCTCTTGGCGCATTTCCAGTGCAATTTTTTCCAAATCATTTGCTACTCAGCCAATCTTGCAGACCGTGAAATTTCCAATTTTTCCAGGAAATCCAAGCATTATACCACAAAAAGCGACTAAAACGAATTGCAATCCACAACAAAGACGACTCGATTTTGTCATTTTTCATGAGAAGTACACTTTATCATAAATGTGCATTATTGAGGGATGTTTCATGGTCAAGTATCGAAAAGGTAAGGAAGGAGTTAAACCTATGCGGGAGGAAGGAGTTAAACCTATGAGGGAAAGAGGGATCATAGATACTTGAGAAAGTCAAGGCCAGGTGTGTAGGATTAGGGAGATTTGAGGACCCCCCATAAATTCTATGGACCCATAGAATCATAGATCTTTTATGACGAACTTCCATAGATTTCCATAATTCCTGGTTCAGAAATCAATCCGCTTATTCCTTAGGCGAGCCTTATCTCCATTCATAGTTCTATGATCCATAGAATCATAGATTCTGGAGTATCTATGGAACTATGGAAGCATAGAAGCATAGAACCATAGAACCATAGAAGCATAGAACCATAGAATCATAGAAACATAGAACCATAGAACCATAGAACCATAGAACCATAGAATCATAGAACCATAGAATCATAGAACCATAGAACCATAGAACCATAGAACCATAGAACCATAGAAAATTGGACATTTTTAAGAATCTTCACTGACGTCTTTTTGGTGCAGAAGCTCTTGTTCTTTGCGCCTTTCCCAGTCCCTTGGCGCCTTTCCAGTGCTCCCCCATGCCGGGCTCTTTGCGAGTCCACCAATACCACCCTGTGCCACTCTACCCTCTCCCTTTCGAAAAAATTTCGAAAATTACTAGAATTACGCATGTCGGGAATACATTAGTCCAAAAATTTGGTTGATTAAAAAAAGGCGGCAGGGGGCCCACCCCGCGTTGCCGACCGTAAATAACCAAATTTCCCTTAGAAATACCACCCAGTCACAACATCCGGTTAAACTTTTCCAAATGAAGTGGAAATTTTTCGAAGGGGTGGATAGACATATATTTATATAGTGAGGTTCTATGGAGCATAGAACTATGATTAATCTTGAGAATCTATCATTCTATGGGGCATAGAACTTTGACAAGACTTGCACTAGGATTGCGTCAGTGAAGAATCTCAAAAAGAGCACAGATTATTTGAAGACATCAAAATGTATCAACACCAGAAAAGCGCCAAGAAATTGGCAAAGCGTCAAGAAAACTTCTACACCAAAAAAACGTCAGTAAAGATTCCGACATTTCTACAAGTTCAGATTTTTGAAAACTGAAATTTTTCTCCGTCAAAGTTGGTCAGCACCCGAAAAGCGTCCACTGTACCTTTTTGCACCGAAATGGCGTCAGTGAAGATTTAAACTTTTTTTGAAGTTCAAATTTCAAAAGTCGTCTTTTATTAAAAGTTAGTCAGCACCCAAAAAGCGTCAGCTGAACTCATTTGCACCGAAAATGCGTCAGTGAAGGTTTCAACTTTTTCAATCTCGGAATTTGAAAACTTTTTTTTTTTTGAAAAATTAATCAGCACTTCGAATGCGCCAACTGTATTTTTTGCACCCAAAAAGCGTCAAACAAACAGTTCGAAAAATTTTATTAATTCAAAAATCCGAAAATAATTTATTCAAAATGAAACCCAGAAAACCGGTCGGGGGGAAGGAACACAAAAGAACTGAATAGAAAGAAATCGAGAGTCACTTATTTTTGGAACTTTGGTGAGAAGACATAGTTGTCAAGGTTCTTGATGTACACCAACTCATCCTCCATTGGTGCAGTTGGGGTGTCACGGGTGTAGTGGTGCAACTTGTCGAATTGCTCGTGTGAGATCGATGACTTGTTGATGACGTGGTCGTGGTTGACGGTCGGGGTTTTGATAAAGTCCGGGTACTCGTCGAAGACGTTGCAGCGATCGTAGTGGCATAGGCAGCGGTGGAGGACGTCGCGTTCGCCCTTGCGGATGTTGTAGACCTGGAAAATTGAGGATTAGATTGTGCTGGAGCTAAACCTAAGTTGTAGTATCTGATTTGCTGAACCTAAACCTCAGAGTTTTTTTGCTGGAACTAAACCTAAGAACCTAGCTATGTCTGTTAGCTAAACCTAAACCTAACTGCTCCTGGCTAAACCTAAACCTAACTGCCCCAGCTAAACCTAAACTTAAAATTCCTGGCTAAACCTAAGCCTAACTGCTCCCGGCTAAACCTAAACCTAAAGCAGTATCCTTCGCTAAACCTAAATTTCAGAATCCTTCGCTGGACCTAAACCTAAGTACCTAGCTCCATCTCCTGGCTAAACCTAAACCTAAGGCAGTATCCTTTGCTAAACCTAAATTTCAGCATCCTTCGCTGGACCTAAACCTAAATGTCACGGCTAAACCTAAACCTAAGTACCTAGCTCTATCTCCTGGCTAAACCTAAACCTAATTTTTCGAATCCCTCGCTAAACCTAAACCTCACCTCAGTAAAGCAAACATGCGGCACATCAACACTCATCGATCCAGCCTTGATCGCCGCAAACATCGACGCATATCGCTCCAAATCATCGTTCTCGTTCGACAATCCCCCGGCGCGAAAATCCGCTCGAGACCTCAACGGCGAGAACGTACAGTACTCCCATGCCGGATTGTTGACGAATCCCGAGAATTTTATCTGAAGGGTATATAGATAGGATTAGGTTTAGGTCTAGATAGGCTTACAGTCGGATCATTGACATAGCACTCTAGAGCAGCAGTGGCTGATATCAGGGTGAAAATGATGAAGCGACTCATTTTGTGAATATAATGAATTCTAAGGCAGCTGGTGGCACCCTTTATATAGAAATGGGCGGAGCTTAGGTTTAGGTGGGAGGGGCAGTGGCTTTGGCGGCGGCGGGGTGGGTGGAGCCGATGATGATGACGCGGGGTGTGGAGGTGTTGGGTGGAAAAAGTGCACCAATATGGGTGTACTGTCAAGTGGTGGGACTTGGTTCTTGGTAGTGGGATGAAATTAGAATCAAGTGGAGGGGGAGGTAGATCAAATTAGGATGGAGCCGAACAACCGGAAATATCAACCGACTAGCTGTGGTTTGATCAGCTTGATTCAGTGTGGATATGCACTTTTCAGTTGAATGCGTTAACTGTATATAGGTATATATGACGTCATCGAGATGTTCATATCTTGTTGTTTTTAGGTATATAGACCGGAAAAAATTTCGTCACTGTTTCCTTTCTGATTCTGATTTGTATCAATTTCCTTTCGTACAGTAGACAGCCGGTTCGAAGTATAGTTGTCTGGGAAGTGTCGTCATGTATGGTGTATCGGGTGTAAACACTTTCTGGGAAAAATTCGAAAGTTGTCGTGGAGTTTGGTGTATCTTCGGGAAAAGGGACAAATGTCGTCATATATGATGCAAGATGCGTAATCACTCTCTGGGAAGGGTCCGCAAGTTGTCGGGAAGTTTTGTTTATATACAGTAAGACGGACAAATGTCGTGAGATATGGTACATTGTCTGCAAACACTTTCTGGGAACATTCCGCGAGTTGTCGTCAAGTATGGTGTATTTACAAAAACCGGACAATTGTCGTGAAATATGGTGCATTGTTAGAAAACATTTTTCTCTGAAAATCTGAAAGTTGTCGTCAAGTTTGATGTATCTACAGTCAATCGGGTTTATGTCGTCAAATATAGCGCAATGTCCGCAACAACTTTTTTTTTCGAAAAATCTGCATATTGTCGTCAATCATGATGCATTGCCTGAAAACGATTTTCCTAGAATTTCCGCATTTTATTGTCAATCATGATGTATCTATAGAAGTTTAGACATATGTCGTCAGATATGGTGCATTTTCCGCTAAAACTTTTTTTTTCGAAAAATCTGCATTTTGACGTCAATTAAGATGCATTGTCTGAGATCGAATTTCCTAGATTTTCTGCATTTTATCGTCAATCATGGTGTATCTGTAAAAATTTTGACATATGTCCTCAGATATGGTGCCTTGTCTGCATACACTTTTTCCACGAAATCTGCATTTTGTCGTCAAGTTTGATGCATTTTTCCAAGACTTTCTGAAAATTTTGTCACTTCCAATGTACCTACAGTAACCCAACTGTCGTAAAATAAGTTGTAAAGTCCGCAATCACCGACCAACTGTCGTCAAGTATGATGCATCACTCGCAGACACAAAAAAACGTAAAATGCACTTTTTGTTTCACAAAAAATTTTCGCAATTTCACTTTCATCGAAATTCTGTGAATAAGCAAGTAGGTCATAATTTGCGTCATTTTTTCCGCTCATTAACGCGAAAAAAATTTTTTTTTCGGTCTCGGTGGCGACTTTGATAATTAGATGAGAAATACCGACGTGGGTGGTCGAAATTGAATTTTTTTTCGGTTTTCCCCCGAAAAAAAATATTTTTATTTTCAGAGATTCGATTCAGCAATGAAGGAATGTGATTTCATGAGAAAATGGCCGAAAATGGATGAGGCGACGATGAGGAAGGCGTTGAGGAGTTTGGTTGATTTGGTAGGTTGTATCTAGTGGTGGAATGGGAATTCGATAGAGTGGATACGATAAATGTGTAGAAAATAATTCAAGGATTCCAGATCATTTTGGAAATCTGAAAAATGTCGATTTTCAGCAAAAGTGAGGCAAGTTGATGCTGAACAACTTTTTTTTCTGAAAATTCGAAAATTTCGAAGTTTCGGGGTATCACAAAGTTCTGAAATTTTTGATCTTCATGAAAAAAGTTTTGTGAAACATAAATTTATGAAACTTCAAATTTTCAGAATAATTTTGAAAATCTTAGAAAAGTCTATTTTTTGCCAAATTTTGGCGACTTGAAGCCGAGCCGACTTTTTTGGGAAATCGGAAACTTCAAGATTTGGAGCTATTGGAGATTTCTTAAATTCCAGAATCTAGTGAGAAAATTTTTACCAAGATAATAGCTGGATCTTTGAATTTCCTGAATCTTCTCAAAAATCTGAAAAATCTTGATTTCCAACCTAGATACATTAATTTAAAGATACCCAACTTTTCTCAAAAAATCAGAAACTTGATTTCGAGCTATTCGAAAATTCTCAAATTCCAGAATCTTGTGAGAAAAATTTGTACCAACATGATACATAGAACTTCGAATTTATAGAACCTTTTCGGAAAACTTTAAAAATCTTGATTTCCAACCTATATACGCCAATTCGAAGTTACCCGACTGTTTTTTAAAATGTTTGATACTTACAAGATTTCCAGCTATCTGAAAGTTTTGTGATTTCAGAATTGAAGTTTCCAAAACTTTTTAGAATTTTGAAAAATCTTGATTTTCAGCAAAGTTACAGCACTTTGAAGTTGTCCATCTTTTTTTAAACCTCAAAATCTGTACTAACCAAAATTTTCCATCGATCCGAATTTTCACAACTTCCAATTTCTATCCCGTTTCTATCCATAACGTTCAAGGTCTCAAAAATTTTCCCAAATAAAAATCCTCATCAAACTTCATCAATCCACAATGATGATGTTTCGCTTTCGATCTCTTCTAAAAGTGCAAATCGGCCTTTCTTTCGCGCATCACGAATATAATCAAAAAAGTGCATTTTGGCTGATGAATATTCTGTTAAGCATACATAATCAGATCAACCCACGATTCTCACTATTCGCCCATTTATACGCCCATATACGACCTCCATTCTTTCATATTCTAATAATAGTATCATATGATGTTTTGGTGAGGTGTGGCGAGGTGTGAAATATGGTGATGATACGAGTTTTGGGGGCAAAAAGTCTGAAATTCCAAAAAGAGGGAAAAACACCGAATCGACAGTAAATTTTGACTATATTTTGGGATTTTACCACACATGGTGCATCCGACCAAAACCAGACTTTTTTCAAAATCTTGGAAATTTTCATACTTTACCCTCAAATTTTCTGGATTTTTGTTGCATGATTTTTTATGAAAATCTCGATTTTGGTCGGATGCACCATGGTGCCAAAAGCACTGCCCAAGTACTGAAAACTATGAAAAATCCAAAGAATCGGATGAAAATATGAAAGTGTGATGAATTTCGGAGAAAGTTCATTTTTGGTTGAATGCACCATGTTTGGTGAAATCACACCATGGCGCCAAAATTACTGCCAAAATACTGAAAAATCATAAAAATCTGGAAGAAGTATGAAAGTTTCATGGATTTTGAAGGATGTTCGCTTTTTGGTCGGATACACCATGTCGGACAAAATTCCAGAATGGACGTGAAATTTCACGTTTTCAAATGGGAGCATCTTTTTTTTGGAAATCAGCAAATTTTCTGGTGGTATGCACCATTTTTTGTATGGTGAATTTCCACCATTTTTTTCGGAAGTTTATTGGTTTTGGTCGGATTTGCACTTTTGTGAAAATCCCACCATGACCACCGATTTTGGGGGAGCTGCTCCAATATTGGTGAACCACCGTCAAAAATGGCGGTGTTGCACCATAATTAATGAAGTACACCATTTCTGGCCAAGACCCGCCAACTTGGTGGATTTTTACCACTTTTGAATGGATTTTATCAACTTTGGTCGGATGCACCATATTGGGAGATTTTTAGAGCTCATACCATTTGGAGAAATTTCACCAACTTTCCAATTCATCAATTTTTCTTAATAGTTCATAAAACTTTTGCAGTCTCAATCCCCAGAAACCACCGAAATCAGCGATATCCACCAAAACGCGATGAAAGTGATGATGGTGTTGGAATCGAAACGAACATATGATGAGCGACTAGCTGGATTATATTGTGATGATTGGTTCGATGTGGATAGTCCGAAAAATGTGTTTGATATGGTGGTGAAAGATGTGGATGGATTGCCAGGAAAGGTACGGTAGTTGGGGGTACTGTGGTTGGAGTACTGTAGTAGTGGTACTGTAGTTTCCAAAAAAATGGAACTTTTTGGCAGAGTTTTCATGGGTTTTGTAAGGACTTTGATGGGACAGCGATTTTGGAAATGCTAAAAAAAAGTTGCAAAAAATCTACAGAATTATTGGGGTACTGTAGCTAGAATATTGTACTTAGGATACTGTAGTTGGGGTACTGTAGCACCAAAAATTGGAGCTCGGAGTTTTTGTTAGTATTGTGGGATTTCTGGCTAACATCAGAAAAATTTCCAGAAAGTTTGGAAAACCTCTACAGTATATCTAGGGTACTGTAGTTGGCACACTGTAGTGGAGGTACTATAACTAGGATACTGTAGCTAGGGTACTATAGCTAAGATATTGTAGCGCCTAAATGTCAGAGAGTATTTTGTGAGCATGCGAAAAAATTGGAGTTTCAGAAAATTTCGAAAAAAATACCTACAGTAACCCAAAAAGTGTGTCATAACTCTGAAAATACATGCTGAAAATCAGCACGTCATTCTCATTAATCTTCGAAAAAAAAACTTAATCCCAACTTAATCTTACGTCAACTCCGCCTTCTTTTTCCCGGAAATTCGAAAATAGATGCTCTGATTCATTTAGGGGTACTGTAGCTCCGCTACAGTAGGCATCTACTGTAGCAAGCTACAGTAACCCGTGAGTCAGATGACTATACTATGATAGCATGAAAATACGGCCAAAAACACAAAAGACAGATGTTATTTTTGGCATTTTCAGATATTTTTGATATTTCTTGACGCGTGAACATGAATGTCTGAAAACATCACCCGCAAAATTATATGGGGGTTCGAAGATCTATGCATAGATTCATAGATTCATAGATTCATAGATTCATAGATTCATAGATTCATAGATTCATAGATTCATAGATTCATAGATTCATAGATTCATAGATTCATAGATTCATAGATTCATAGATTCATAGATTCATAGATTCATAGATTCATAGATTCATAGATTCATAGATTCATAGATTCATAGATTCATAGATTCATAGATTCATAGATTCATAGATTCATAGATTCATAGATTCATAGATTCATAGATTCATAGATTCATAGATTCATAGATTCATAGATTCATAGATTCATAGATTCATAGATTCATAGATTCATAGATTCATAGATTCATAGATTCATAGATTCATAGATTCATAGATTCATAGATTCATAGATTCATAGATTCATAGATTCATAGATTCATAGATTCATAGATTCATAGATTCATAGATTCATAGTTCTTGTATCTATGAATCTATGATTCTATGACCCCAGACTCTATAATCCCATTACAAATGCACTTTCGAATCCCCCTCACATAATTTCGATGTGCCCTTTCCATCGTCATCATCCAATTATCCTATATATAAAATTTTTTCAGATACTTTGGAACTTGTTGGTTCGAATTTCCGGCATCAACATTTCAATAATCGACGCACGTGGATTGTCGGAAAATGTGAAAATGGTACAGTACTCCAGTAGCTCGACTACCGTAATCCCAACACTGACTTGGCTCCAGATTGGAGCAAATCCGGTTCCTTTGTTTTTTATTCCTGATGATGAAGAGTGATAGTTTCATGGCTAGGAAATCACTTTTTTGAGCAAAATTTTTGGTAGATCAAATTTTTGACTTACCGTATCTTAGTCAATTATCGATTTAATTTCATGATCTACATTTCAAATCAAAGCTTGGAGAACTGTCTTTCTACCAAAAAAAAAGTTTTTGTAAAAATCTCAATTTCCCGCCGAGATACGGTAGATCAAATGTCACAGATTTTTGATCTACCGTAACTCGATCATTTTTTGACGAAATTTTTCGATTTACATTTCAAACTGAAGCTTGGAAAATTATCTTTCTACCAGAAAAAATTTCAAAAAAAATTCTCAATTTCCCACCGAGATACGGTAGATCAAATCTCATAGGTTTTTGATCTACCGTATCTCAGTCAATTTTTGATGAATTTTTTTGATCTACATCTCAGTTTAAAGCTTGAAAATTCATCTTTCTATCAAAAAAAACTCATCAAAAAATCTCAATTTCTCGCCGAGATACGGTAGATCAAAACTCACCGATTTTTGATCTACCATAACTTGGCTCAAAATAAATATTTTTGCATTATCAAAAAAACAAAAGAAAGATATTTTTCTGTTCTATCATGTGAAAAAAATATTTTGCAAAAAATAATGATTTCCCAGCCATGAAACAGGGTTTTAGACCCAAAAATACGGGTTTTTTATATGTATGTTTTCCATCTCGGTGCCAATAATTTTTTTTCGGTCAAAAATTTTTTTCTGACAATTTTACTGGTAACTTATTAATTACGCAATCCTATTTTCAGAATAGGAGATTTTTTGCAAAATTTCTTGAATTTCAGATTTTAAGATTTTTTTTGATCTACCACCCGGTGTTTTTTTGTAGTATTATGTAGTATTTTTGTTTTTGAATGAAGATATTTAGAATTTTTTGGTGATTGATGCGATACAAAAAAAATTGATGACTCAAAAAAATTTTTTTTTGGTGCACTCGAAAAATGTTCGAGTGGTGGCTGAAAATGAACTTTTTTTTGAGATTTATGAAATTTTTCAAGTGGGGAGATGTACTGGAAGTGTGATGAAGTTTCAGATTTTGGAAGATTTTTAGGTTTAGGGGAAATGGATGGAATTTCAGATTTTTGGGGGAAAAATTTCTGAAACTTCGTTTTTGGAAACTTTTAGGAAAACAAAAAATTTTCCAAAATTGTCACTTTGAAATATTTCCGAAATGTCATATATGCTGTCAAAAAAGTTGAAAAGTCGAATTTCAGAACAAAAAACTCAGCTGAAATTTTCTTAATCCAATTAAAAAATCAGCTCGAAATTGCAGACTTCCGTGTCAAATATCAAAAATTTCAGAATTACAAAAAAAAACAATTTTCCACAACCGAAAAATGTGGAAAATTTTCTGATTCACCTGTCGAAAAATTCCATAATTTTCCCGATTTTTAAACATAATTTTTTTTATAATTTTTGAGTTTTCAGTCACAAAAAAAGTTTGAAATTTTCAGATTTCAACGGAAAAATAGGCTTGAAATTTCAGATTTTTTTTTAAAAAATTCAAAAATTCCAGAAGAATGTCAGCTACAAAAATTCTGATTATTTTCATCTTCACCAACCAAAAATGCCTAAGTTCCCGAAATAATCTTCCATTTCGTTGAAATTCCTTCAAAAAATAATTGACAACTTCGAATTTGTAGTAAAAAAATATTAGATTTTCTACTTCCAAATTTTTTTGCTTTCGAGTATTTTGAGCACATTGGTCAAAACCTAGAGCTCTGTGAAAAAAATTTTTCCTGCAAATTTTTTTCTCAGACACTTCTAACAATTTTTTTCCTGTTCTGGAAAAAATTCCAGACATAGTATAGACCAGAGTTGCGCGGAATTCCGACTTCCGCATTCCGCATTCCGACTTCCGGGCCTTTTTGGAGCTTCCGTCTTCCGTCTTCCGGATTCCGGATGTGAGAAATTGACTTCCGACTTCCGGGTTCCGGATTCCGAAATAAAAAATTTTACTTCCGACTTCCGGATTCCGACTTCCGGTAAAAACACCGTCAAACGCGGAATTCCGAAACTCGAAAAAAATTGTTTTGCATAGTTTTCAATCGTTTCGTTTTAGAAAATTTTCAGTTGTTTTTTTGTTACTATCAATCAGATTAATGATTTTTTTGTTTAATTTTTATGCATTCACGAGTTTCGAATCATTTTTGCACGAAGATAGTCTCGAAAAATAGCATTTACTTCCGACTTCCGCATTCCGCATTCCGTCTTCCGGACTTTTTCAAGCTTCCGTCTTCCGGATTCCGGAAACAAAAATTTTACTTCCGACTTCCGTATTCCGCATTCCGGAAAATGAAATTTCACTTCCGACTTCCGACTTCCGGCTTCCGCTTTTTCAAAAAACCACTTCCGCGCAACTCTGGTATAGACGGATTATACTCGAATTTTCTGTTCAGTTTTCAAAAAACATCATAGAACTCCACATTTGTCGTAAAAGGGTGGCATATATATAATTCTATGAAATAGGATTATCATAGGTTCTATGATGACATAGGATGGATTAGACTGATGAATGGATAATGGAACACCGGGATATTTTGAGAGGGAGTACTGTAGTTCGGGGGGTGCTCGGGGAATTTGGGAAAAGAAGGGGAAATGTATTTCAGATAGTTAGGGGCCTCAACTATATACAACTTTTAGATCCCAAAATCAGTTGACTTTCAAAAAATCAGCAATTGAGTGGAAACAAAAATATGGCAAAAAATTTCGTTCTCGAAAATTTTTTTCAAGTCTACTTTTTGGTAGGAATCTGAAACTTTCTGAATTTTTTTGAACGGAAACCCAAAATGCACAAAATTGTAGAAACTGAAAAATTGAAGTTTCAGAAAAAAAAGAAAAAAAATCTTCGAATCGGTTTCCTATAAAAATTAAATTTTCAGATCATACTGATTTTTTTTAGTTTTTTCCAACAGCATCACATCGATAATCAAAAATCAATAGTTATGAAAAATTTTCAGATTTTTTATTGGTAAAAAGCTGGTTAGTCTGAAAAAATTTCAAGTACAAAAGTGTAAAAGTTACAAATTTTTAAAATATTGACTGACAAAAAATCTAAAACTCAAATTTTCAAGCATCCAAATTTTTTGATTTTTTTGTGAATTTTTTTTTTAAATTTCATCTTTTCCGGCTATTTTGATTTTTTGCCTATCACAAGATATTTTATCAATGAATTCGACGTCTTCTGCAAATCTATAAGCTCCAGATAATTTTCAGATTTCGACCTAATTTGGCATTTTCTGCACTTTTGGAGGATTTTGTCACATTATAGTCTTATCCACGCAATATGTAAAGGTTTTTAGTTTTTTAAAGCTTTTGAAAGGTTTTTTAAAGGAAAATGAATCGTTTTTTGATTTGTTTGATGGTTTTGGGGGTTGATCAAGTCAGAATCAGAATGGATCTGGAAAATCTGAAATCTCAAGTTCTTTGAAGTCCAGGGACGATCATTTTTGCAAAAATTCTGAAATATCTGATAGTATGAATCAGTGAAGCTGAAAATGTGAAATTGCAGTTTTTTTGCGATAATCATGGTTTCAAACGGATATTTTGAAAAACAATTGCAGGAAAAGTGAAAATTCCAGATTTCAAGAACAGATAATTTTGAAAATTTTCTGTTATTATGCAAAAAATTCTCAAAACCTAAAAATTCAGCCAAAAATTTTTGAATAGTTTTTTCTGGAATTTATCATATTTTCGAAATTTTTTCTATGTATGATCTGGAAATTATCGAAGTTCGGAAAAGAACCATAGAATCTTGATATTTGCAATCATAAATCTATCAAATTCTCATATCCACAGATGTTGATTCTATGAATTGATCGAGCCATATTTACATAGAAACCTGAAACAACCGATCTATGCCCATAGAATCATCGTGGATTCGATCATAGATGCATAGGAATTCAAACCAGGATCATAGAAGTTCAAAGATAGAAAGTTGACGATTTTGATGGAAAAAAATTTTCTGAAAAATTTTTTTTTAGATGTTTCAAATTTTTTACATATATCTCAGCCAAACTGTCACGGTATGGTTTGAAAAGCGAAAAAATTTCACAGAATATCTGAAACATGACAAAAAAATTTCGAAAAAAATGTCGAATCTGAAAATTTCAAACGAACTTCTCGTCAAATTTTCAAAAATTTCGAACAATTTTTTTTCAAATCCATACAAGTTTTATTCAAAGAATCATCACTTTCCCTCAATATACCCTCCTGGTGACTCACCTTCCAATCTTCAAAAACCACCATAACATCATTTTCACACCTTCATAAGCCTACAGATTTGACACAATCTTCGAAAAAATCCAGATTTTTGCACCAAAAATGACGATTTCTCATCACCAAAGTCCGAAACCATAAAAAGTGCCAGACCAGACAAAACAATGATGTCGATGCATTTTTTTCGGGGATTTCTTAAATCCTATTATGCACCCTGATATGGGCCATAGACTACTGATAAGGAGAAACATGTGGTGATAAGGGATGGATTAGGATAATGATGATATGATAGTGTGATAGGGATAAGTGATTATGATATGATAATTTTGATGGATACGAATATTTTTCAAATTATTTTCAAATCGAGGGAGTAGAATTCTATGGAGGATCTATGCAGTTCTACGGAGGATCTATGAAATTCTATGGAAGATATATGAAATTCTATGAAAGATCTATGAAATTCTATGGAAGATCCATGAAATTCTGTGGAGGATATATGAAATTCTATGAAGGATCTATGAAATTCTATGGAGGATCTATGAAGGGATGTTCTGAATTTGCCCGAATTTTTCGGATCATCAGATAGTTTCTCATGGGTAAACATGTTTTCAGTTTTTCTAGTGGATACTGTAACTGGGTTACTGTAGATGGAAAATCTTGATCATGTTTTCAACTTTTTTTTCAGATTCTTAGTGAATCACCATCTATAAGTGCGGACCAAAGCTTTATCTAAACTTAAACCTATGTAGGTTCCTCGAAAAAAAATTTCCACCACCAATGGATACGGTACCTGGGTTACTGTAGATAAAACAATTCGCTACACTTTTGAGAAGATTACTGCCCTTTCAAAAGTACTTTAGTTTTTTTTTTTTTGAAATATTCAGATTTGGAAATATGGTTAGAAATGAATAGGTATTTTTCACATCAACGGATACGGTAACAGGGTTACTGTAGTTGGAAATTTTTTTATCCGGTGTACTGTTTAGATTACTGTAGATTTTGGAGTAGTGTAGCTCTCTATAATCTTTGTGGCGGAAAATATGGCTGAAAGTTTCAGAATTTCAAAATCTTTCGATTGGGCTGAAAATTCGTATCAAAAGTTTTTTGTTTTGATTTTTCAGTTGGAATCCAAAAACTGTCAAGTTTTCGCCAAAAAAAAATGTTTTTTTGACCAAAATTATCGTTTCAGCACTTTTCCAGTTTCTGAAAACTTCAACAAAAAAAAACATTCTCAAATTTTCAGATACTCCGAATTTTCAGCTTCCTCGTCTTACAACTCTCCAAAAAAAATTTCTTGAAATTAAATTTTTATTTTCCCGCCAACAAAACTTTTTTTTGACATGTTGTTTTTCATCTGAAATTTCATTCCATCGAATGTCTGGAAAATGTTGACTTTTACGAAATTTAATTATATTTTTCCATTAATTTTTCATATATACTGGAATAATGTTATTATGATGGTTCAAAGTTTTTTTTTTTTTTCATGAGTCGCTGTTTTTTAGTTTGTGATGAGTTTGTTCTGGCTGAAAATGGCTGTAGATAAAGTTTTGAGCAGAAAAAATGGCAATTTTTCATATTTTTTTTCATATAAACTTAGAATTTTTAGGTTTAGGTCGCAAATCCAGTTTTCCACTTCAAAAAAAATAAATATGTAATTTACGAGAGATTCTTTAAAATCATCTCCACTTGTGTCTCATGTGCAAAAAAATTTCTCCAAAAAACTTTTTTTTTGTTTTTTCGCAAAAAATATATTCTTGATCCTGATAAAATTAACGAAATGCCATGAACAATTTCGTCTTCAAAACTAGAAAATCGATAATTCTAAACAAACTTGAATTCAATTTTTCAAAAACCGGACTTTCGAAAATATCACCCTGGATAGACTGATTCTAGATAGATCCTGGATAGATCCTGGTTTGAACCTCTATCTATGAAATTTTTTGGCTATCTACGCTTCAAAACTGAAAATTTTTAACATTTTGAGAAAAATTGTTATATTTTCAGTCAAACTTTCATTTTTTTTCGTTCAATCTTATAAATTTTTCGAAGTTGTTTTAAAATTCAAGTTTTCAGCTCGAAACTCTGAACTTTTAGCCTCATTTGCACTTTTTCTTCTATCTTTAACTTCCATTTTTCCTCATTTTCTTCCAATTTTTATAGTTTGCTTGTTATTTCAATTGTTTCTTCCACAATTCCCTCATTTCCTTCCATTCCATCAATTTAATGTCACGAAATGACAACTAAACAATAGTAATTAGGGTTCTTGTTTGAATGTCGTGACATTTGATAGATATTATGGATGAGTTTGAAGGTTTGTGGGGGAAGAAAGAACAAGGATCGAGTATTATTGTTATGTGAAAAATATGAAAAGCATATGTATTTTGGGGATGATGTAAGGTAGAAATTTGAAATGATGGGAATTGACAATCCAAACTAGAAAGAAAAAATTGTTTAAAAATGGAATTTTACGACAAAATAAATAGTGAAGGAAATAAATTTTAATGTTGAACTTTTGAAATTTTGAAAAAAAATTCTAATTTTTTTCTGAAGATGTGATAAATTTGGCTAAAACTTCCATAGAATATCATAGATCTGCCATAGAACTTCATAGATTCTCCCTAGAAATCCATAGATCTCCCATAGAATTCCACAGATCCTCCATAGAATTCCATGGATCCTTCATAGAATTTCATAGATCCACCATAGAATTCCATAGATCTTTCATAGAATTCCATAGATCCCTCGTTGACTGCCATAGATCCTCCATAGAATATCATAGATCCTCCATAGAATTTCATAGATCCAGTATCTATGACCATAGATCAAAATAATTGACCACCGATGAAATTTCAAAAATTAATTGAATTTTTTTCACTATCTTGATTTGTCTATATATTCTATTTTAATGTTTTATGGATGAGTGGATTTGAAAATTTCAGAATCTGAATTTTTTTCACTAAAATTTTTTTTGATCTACCGAACTTTTTTCCTGGTTTTTGGTGCTAAAGAACGTTTTTTGAGGCACTTGAAACAAAGAAAATGAGTTTTTCCCAAAGTATGCAATTTAGTTGTTTGAAAGCCCTTTTGGAATTTTTTTCGTTTTTTTTTTATTATTTTTTCTCCACAAAAAATAGGAAAGTCCCGTTTTTTTGTGCGGAAAATTTCTGAAAATTTGGATAAATGCATCGTAAATCGTGGGACAAAATTCAAAAATTCCCAAAAAATCTGCATAAAATCACCATAACTCACCATAAAAACCATACTTCTTCAAATAATTTTTTTTGAGAAAATATAGACTTTCACCAAAAATATGCATAAAATTAAGCATAAATTTTTTTAAAATCCCCATATTTTAAACAACGTATTCCCTACAAAATTCAAATTTTCAAGAAAATTTGCATAGATTCATCATAAAATCTCATAAAAGTTCATATTTTTTGAATAATTTTCAATAAAAAATCTGCATAAATTCACCCTAAATTTTTGCAGAAATACATAATTTTGGAAAAAAAGTTTCTCCAAAAAATTCTGAAAATTCGAAAATATGCATACCGTTTTTCCTCGAATAGAGCGGCACTGCAAACGCTGCCGTATAATGCTCATATCTCAAAATCTAAAAGAGCTATTAAAAAGTTGTCAACAGCAAACTTGTAGCTGAAGTTTTGATCTACAAATTTGCAGTTGATCATTTTTTGATAGCTCTCTTAGATTTCGAGATATGAGCATTATACAGCGTTTGCAGTGCCGCTCTATTCGAGGAAATACGGTAATTTTTCATAAATCCGTACAGAAATCCAATTTTTGCTGACAACATGTTGTGAAATATTTTCCTCAAAAATCTTGAAATTTCTGGAAAAAACTTTATTTGTTGAACAAATTCTTTTCCAGAAATTTCAAATTTTCTTATAAAATCCTCATAATTTCAACTGAAAATCTCAAAAAGTTCAAATATCCCAAAAAGTTCGTCATAAAAACCATCCTCCCTTTGTTTCAATGCTCCTTCTAATCCGATTCCCAACTTCCTCCAAAATGTATACACTAATCAAATTTCGCACACAACTAATGCTCCAAATTCCTCATTTTTTGCTCATTTCAACCAAAAAATTAGTATTCAAACGGAGCACGCGGGGCGGAAAAAACGACGTCAACCACCGCGAGTGAATTCATACATTTCGGAAAATGTCAGTGAAAAATGATCATAAATTATTGGGTTTTCGTTAATGGTTTAGTGCAATTTGTCTTCTATTTTTACTGATATACTTCCGGATTACATTTTCCAAAAAAATAATAATTGTCGTTTTAGGGGTTTTTGTTTTAATTTTTTGCTAGATTACTGTAGCATACTGTAGTTCTCATTCTGATCTACCAAAGTATACTGTAGTTCAAAATTTGATCTACCAAGGTATACTGTGGTTCAAAATTCGATCTACCAAATATATACTGTAGTTCTATTTCTGATCTACCAAGGTATACTGTAGTTAGAATTTCGATCTAGCCAGGTATACTGTAGTCCAAAATTTGATCTACCAAAGTATACTGTAGCATACTGTAGTGAATAACTTGAACTACCAAAGTATACTATATGGTACGGTAGATCAAAAATGTTCAGGAGCAAACTTTGAAAATCTAAAATTGCTGAGAATTGATTTTTTCAGAAAATTTTTTAAAAACCGTCTCGATGCGGAAAATTATCAAAAAAAAGTGCAAGAACAGTAACAACCAGATGGAGCTAATCCTATCTGTTGGAATTTTAGGCCACTTTTATACATTTCAGGTGGAAATGGCCTAGTACTCCAAAATAGGTTTAGCTCCAACTATTATTGTTTTGTCAGTTTTGCACTTTTTCAAACTTTTTCGCTGCGAGATGGGTAAACATTTTTTGATCTACTGTACTCAGAATTATACCCTATATACGTTGGTAGATCAAAATTTTGAGCTACAGTACGCTACATCATATTCAGACAAAAAATTTCCGATGAAATCATAATTTTCATGTTTTTTTTCGGATGGAACAAATATTTGTGAATAAATAAATTTTACATGCCAAAAATACTTTTTCCGGAAGTTGAATTTTCTTTTTTCGACTAAAAGTGTATATAGTCGTTCCAGATGAGGGAGCATCGGAAATGAGCTTTATTATTTTTGTTTTTTGATGGATTGACGGATATTTTGAGGGTCATTAATTTGATCTACGAATTATGATGTGATGAGGTCAAAAATTGTTTAGGAAATAATAAGTCGTAAACAAATCTTGGTAGATCAAAAAAATCCAGAAATTTGTTTGTAGAAAAAAATTAGAAAGAAACTGAACTTTTTGTCCGGATTACTGTAGCATACTGTACTGTAATTCAAAGTTTTGATCTACCGAAAAATTTTCAAAATGCTCCAAAATCTAGTGTTTCGCATGTAAGCAAGTTTTCTAGAAATATTGTTCAAAACTGAAAAGTTATAAAGTTTCCACATTTCTGGATCTCAAAATGCTCTGCATTCTCCTGCCAGAGTACTGTAGCATACTGTAGTTCGAAGTTTTGATCTACCAAGCTTTTCACCAAAGTCTATCAAAACTTTTTTGGATCTAAAAGCGATAAAAACAAGGAAGAGTGCAAAAATAGCAAAACTCAAAAAAATCTTGACCGTTGGAGTTAAACCTATTTTTTAGTACTCGCTCAAATTTTCAAACTGAAATTCGCCCTTGAATCTCAAAATAGGTTTAGCTCCAACTGACTTCTGAAATTTTCTTTAAAATTTTTTGTCCGGAATTTTTTTTCTGAAATTTTTTTTGTCTGAAATTTTTCGAAACTTCTTGTCTGAAAATATCATGAATTTTTTGTTGCCTCCAAAAAAACTTTCTCGCCTCAAAATCTCATTAAAACTCCATTTTTTTTGTATTTTCTATCCTTCCACACCCATTTCCACACCTTTCCCGGGTCTCGTGACGACAATTCAACGTCATCATCCGGAAATTAGGCTCCGCCCACTTTATGTATAAGCTCCGCCCCTTTTTTGTTATGGCCCTCGCTTTTTCTCATTTTGAACTCATTCTATCCCTTTTTCAATTTTTTGTCCATTTTCTGTCCTTTAAACCTAAGACTCCGCCCACTTCTGCTTAAGCTCCGCCCACTTAGGTTTAGGTTTAGCCCTTGTTATTTTTATGTTTTGTCTTTGGCGTTTAGCTATTCTATTGTTATGAGAGGACGTGGGAGGCAATTTTCGAGGTTTTTTGGAGCGTGAAAATTTGAGTTTTGGTGTTGAGGCAAAAAAAAATTTTTTTGATCTATCGGAGAATATTGTTCTGAAAATGTTTTTTTTCAGCATTTTTCAGATAATTTTTTTTGAAAAAATTTGAATTATGTGGTAGAAAGTTTAGAATTTTTTTGTCAACATTTTTTGATCTACTGACTTTTTTAGTTTTTTGGAACAACTTAGGACATCAATTTTCTGGTCTATTGCATTTTTTTGTGTTTTGAGGCTTAGAATTTTCGATTTCAATTTTTTTGCATTTTTCGAATATTCTGAAATTCTGAAAATCTAAAAAAACTGAAATTTCGAAACTTGGAAATTTCAAAATTCTGATAAACTATAGTTCTGAGATTCTGAATTTTCGAAAATCTGAAAATCTGAAAATCTAAAATTTTGAAACTTTGAAAGTCTGAAATTCGGGAAATCTGAAAATTCTGAAATTTTCACATCTGAAACTTGATTCTCAGAAATTTCAGCATCTTCAGACAAAAATTTTCCAGTTACAGTTTCCGACAATTTCAGGCTTTGGAGACTTGAAAAATTTGAAAATCTGAAAATGTTGTCCATCTGAAAATATCAACAAAAAAAATTTTGACCTACCTTTAAATTTTCACAAATCCCAACAGAAAAACTGAAATCCTAAAATTTATTTGAAAATATCCGAAAAATCTGAAAATTTTGTCCATCTCAAAAAAAATATCAAAAAATGTTTTTTGACCTACCCAAAAAAATTTTTCGGTAGATCAAAAGTCGTCTTCCTCCCCCGAAAAACACTTCCATGAGACAAGTACATATTTTATAAATGTATGACATTATGTCAACTCATTTTTCTGTTTTTTTCTGCAAAAATTTTTTTCTTGACCTTCTAACAAATTTATGGGTCCTACCACGAAAATCGAGTTTTCACCCAAAAAATTATTTTTTATATTTTTTGTCGGAATTATTTTTGTTCCATAGAATTCCAAAATTAGTCTAGTCAAAACATGTGAGAATCCATAGAACTACCACTCTAGGACTTCAATTCTATGACATAGAATTCCTATTTTTTCCGCAAAAAAACGTCACATTTTTTTGGAAAAGTTCACTTCACTTCTGACTTCCTATGTATAAATAATTCGAAAAAATAACAAAAAATTCAGAAAAAAATGCTGAGATTCCTCCTACTCGCCATTCTACTCCTTGTCGCTGTCAGTGTCTCGATGCAATACAAACTGGATAAAAGAGGTAGAACCATAGAACCATAGAATCATAGAATTATAGTATCATAGAATCATAAGATCATATAATCATAGAATTATAGAACCATAGAATCATAGACTCATAGATTCATAGATTCATAGATTCATAGATTCATAGATTCATAGATTCATAGATTCATAGATTCATAGATTCATAGATTCATAGATTCACAGATTCATAGATTCATAGATTTATAGATTCATAGATTCATAGAATCATAGAATCATCGAATCATAGAATCATAGAAGCATAGAAGCATAGAACCATAGAATCATAGACTCATAGAATCATATAACTGGTGGCATAGAACCATAGATTGTGAAATTCCTATGGATTGAGGACCATAGAATTTCAAGATGGAATATAGGTTCATAGAATTTTTCAGAACTTGAAAAAACTTAGGAATATTTTCCATAGAACGTCATAGAACTGCAAGTTAGGTTCATAGAATTCCGGAACCTATCGTCTTAGATCCATAGAATTTCATACTACTCATGGGATGAAATCATAGAACTTGATGCTTCCATAAAATGGACACCATAGAATTTCATAGAACTATTGAAATGGAATTATAGTTTTTGTTATTTCTATGAAATAGACTCCATAGAATTTCTTAGAGTTTCATAGAATCTCAAATTTTTCAGAATCTAACTATTTTCAGTTTCCATAACTTCCATAAAATCCATAAAAAATCTTAAATATGAAATTTTTTGAGAAAAAAAAAATTTCTTTTTTCTTGTAAAAACTTTTAGATTTTCCATGCATTTTGAGGTTTTGAGATGATTTTCAACAAAAAAATTTCGAAAAAAAAGTTTAATTTTTATTTCAAACCTCCTAAAATCATCCGAATTTCAGCGGAATAGTTCCAGATTTTTTTTCAGATTTTTTTAAATTTTCCATTTTTGCAGGTGCCGCATGGTTCCTCCGACCAAACTGGAAGCCGCCAACAAAGCGTTTCTTCATCAATGGTGGCGGTGATGGTGGTGGTGTCAGTGGATACATTCCATCCGAATATGATCAGTATATTTTGTACTAATTCACACGAAAATTGATATAAACATCCATTCTTGTTGATATTTTTCGACTTTTTTTATTTATATACATTCTACAGTAACCCAAAAAATTACAATTTAGATGGTGTCAAAAATGGTGTGAATTGATTGAATGCCCATAGAATATTGTCACAGAAGGCGTCGAGATTGGAACGGGAATTGGTCCAGTGGGAGACGGCCACGGAAATTCTGAAAAAATAGATGCATAGGATTTGACGCAAAAATGCAGAAAATCTAATTTTATTGGTCGGATGCACAATGTTCGACGCGAAAATGCAGATTTTTAGAAAAAATTTTGTGGAAAATATAAGAAAGTACATCAGACTTTACGACAAAATGCACGAAATTTTTTAAGTGAGAAAATACACAGTATTTGACGATAAAGTACAGACTTTTGCAGATTTTAATGCAGATTTTCAGAGAAATGCAATTTTCCCAGCTTTTCAAATTTTTGTGTGGATCCTAGAGCAAATGAGCAAAAAAAGATACACCACACTTGACGACAAATTGCAGAAAAAATCTTTGGTGGTCGGATGCACTACGTTTGACGCACAAGTGCCGATTTTTTTAGAAAAAATATTTTTCACAAAATATTCTGAATTTGTAACTTTTAAGACAATTTCGAGTAGAGTTCACAACACTTTCCGAAAAATGAATAATTTTTGTGGCACTAGGAAAATATCGACTTTTTCATAATACATCAAACTTGACGACAAAATGCAGAAAAAAAATTGTGGTCGGATGCACTACATTTGACGCACAAATGCACCATTTTCAAGTCAAAAAAGTTAAAGTCCATTCAAGTCATAATGTACCATATTCTACGCAAAATTGCAGAAAAAGGACTCACTTCGACTTGCCAATTCGATAAAAACATCCATAACCACCTGGTTTCATCGCAGCAACATATCCAAATGTACCCGGTTTATCATTCTCCATATAACCGATAAAACTAGTGGATAATAGGAAATTACCATCACCACCACATCGTTTCCAATTTTCATTCGATAGAAAATCTGGGAGGGCACGAGAGGGGCCACAACCACGATTCATTATTTCAAGTGATTTTTTGAGGCCCAGGATGTGACGGTCGAAACCTGAAAAAAAAGAAGCTGAAAATTTCACGATTCTATGATTCTATGCTTCCAGTTCTATGACATTCAGTAGTTCTATGATACAGGATTTTCAAGTTCTATGGATCTCAACATGAAAGTCTAATGGATCTATGACAATAGATTCTCGGATTCTATGAACCTAACTTGCAGTTCTATGAAGATCTATGGAAAATATTTCTAAGTTTTTTCAAGATCTGAAAAATTATATGAATCTATGCTACTCCATCTTGAAATTCTATGATTTTCAATTTATAGGCGTTTCACGATCTATGGTTCTATGCTACCAGTTATATGAAATCCAGTAGTTCGATGACACATTCTATGGTTCTATGGTTCTATGGTTCTATGGTTCTATGGTTCTATGGTTCTATGGTTCTATGGTTCTATGGTTCTATGATTCTATGGTTCTATGGTTCTATGGTTCTATGGTTCTATGATTCTATGATTCTATGGTTCTTTGGTTCTATGTTTCTGTGGTTCTATGGTTCGAAGTTTTCCATTTTTCCATTTTTTCGCTTTCTCAAACTACGGTAGATCAAAAATTCTCATCCACTTCAAATAAATATGCTCTCCCCGTAGAAATGTGATTTGTCAAAAAAACAACACTTCAAAATCGTCATAAAAGCATAAAAATTGAGTGATTTGTCGTTCATCTCTTGACAGACAACCTTAATCTAAAGAAGAGATGAGTGAGAGAGTATGGGAAGTGGAGAGACGCAGAGAAATGACGTTTGATGAGAAAATGATGAATTTTTTGGGGAAGAATGATGAAAAGTTTCAAGGAAAGTTTTAGTCAAAAATCTGGGTACTGAAAATTTTTTAGCAAAAAACAAATTCAGAATCAAAAAAAATTTCAATCGAAATCCCTGAAATCGAAATATTTTTAGCTTTTAAAAAAATTTAGCAAAAAAAATTTTTCGATTCATCAAAACTTTCAGCTAAAAAACTCCCAGAATTAAAAAAAACTTCATTCAGGCTAAAAAAAATAATTGTCTGAAAAGATTGTCAGCCAATAGTTTTCAGTGTCAAAAAATTTTCAGCTTCAGAAAATTTTCATCATCGAAACTTCCAAAATGAAAAAAAATTTCGAAAAATGTTACAGTAAAAATTTTTCGAGTCAAAAAAAATATTACAACGAGAATTTCAGTATCAAAAAAAAATTAAATTCTGGATTTTCAGTATTTCAAATATTTGATAAAATTTTTTTGTCTGAAACTTTTTTTACATCCAAAAAAATTATTGCACCAGAAAAATTTTTTCGCCAAAATAAAGTTTCTAAACGAACCCAAAATTTTTTCACCAAAAAAAATTCATCACCCACCTTGTCCCTCCATGCATTCCGCCATCAACTTATTATGTGCCTCAACCGCCACCAAGAACAATTCCTTCACACCCTTCGAACTTTCCTCTTCACCCAACACCACCCTGGCGAATTGCACAAATTCTGGTGTACACCCTCTAACCGTCTCAGTCCTTCCATGGAAAAACTTCCGAGTTGAGGCGGTTTCATAAATTGGTGCAAATGCACCATGTGTCTTGACAAATGCCAATTGAAGTGCCAACTGGACTACGGTATCTGTGTAGATTTTGGCGCCACGGCAGAGATCATTACCGTAGGTGTGGAAGTGGGCACCTTTGGCGTGGTATTTGGATTTCTGGAAATTGGGAGGTTCTATGGAATTCTATGAAGTTTAGAATAGATCTATGATGATTTGGTATGATTCTATGAAAGTTCTATGGAGATCTATGGAAGTTCTATGAAAGTTTTGATATGGTTCTATGAATACCAATTGTCATTCTATGCAGTTCTATGAAAAGTTATCAAAGCTCTACGGTAGTTCGGTCTGTTCTATGAAGGTTCTATGGAAGTTTGGTTCGGATCTATGATGGTTTGATATATTCTATGGTAGTTCTATGATTACTTTTCGTGATTCTATGGATGTTCTATGAAAGTTCTATGGTAGTTAGGTGAGTTTCTATGATATTTTGATATGATTCTATGGAAGTTCTAAGGACGTTTCGTAAGAATCTATGATAACTTAATACGATTTTATGAAAGTTCTATGGAAGGATCTATGATACTCTGACATGGGTCTATGCAGCATTATAAAAGCCAGGTAGATCAAAGTTCCGTGATGTTCTATGACAGTACCCCTACAGTACCCCTCTACAGTACCCTTTACTCACATTCATATAAAAATCGACATCAGCCTGTGCAACAGCATGCTTCAAATGTTGATTCAACTCGAAATCCAACCGACATGGTGCATCCACCCTTTCGATGGTCGATGGATGCCAAAGTTCCTTCCTGACACGACCGGCGACATGGTCACCAACTTGGAGAAGGACGATGGCGTCGATGTTGGAGTGCTGGAATTTTATTATGGTGGATTTGAAGGTTGACTGTTTGAATTGAAAAAAAAACTTCAGAAAAAAATTACAGTCTTGTGAAATATATTCAGTCATAAAAAATTTGTTTCATCATAAAAAAATTCAGCATAATTTTTTTTGAATCTTGAATATTTAATCTAAACTTTTTTAGAATCTAAAAAAATTTTAGTTTTAGTCTTCTCAAAAATTTTAGTCTTTATTTAGATTCTAAAAAAGTTCCGATTAAATATTCAAGATTCAAAAAAAAATTATGCTGAATTTTTTTATGATGAAACAAATTTTTTTGAGTCGACAAAATTTTCAGCCAAAAAAAATTTCAGCAAAGTATTAATTTCGAGAAAAAAATAATTTCATTAATATTCAGTCAGCCGTTTTCTGAAAATTTATAGACATGTTATATTTATATATTTATAGATACGTTACAGGTTTACAGAAACAAATGTTAGCATCAAAAAAGTTTTGAAGGTCAAAATTGTTTTAATAAAAAATTTCAGCCGGTAAATTTTCAGAGCAAAAATTTTTAGCATCGACAAAAATTTCAGCATCAAAATATTTTCAGCTCGAAAATATTTCCACCATCTCAAAAATTCCAAACTCACATCACCCTGTACCAACACTTGTGCATCCTCATAAACCGTGATACTAACACTCTTATCCTGCCAATTATACCAACTAACATCTTGCAATGCATTATTCATGAGCTGAAAAAATTTCAGATTTTCCAAAATATCTTAACTTTTCAGATCCTACATTCTGCTGATCATTGCCCGCTTTTTTCGGCGCCAATGTCAAAAACAAGATACTTGTCTCGATATCATGCAAATTTTGCAGATTTTTTCCGCTGACTCTCAAAAGTTCATCTCGATTCTGAAAAATATTTATTTGCTGAAATTCCAAAATTTTCAAAACCTACCGTAGCCCAAACATCACGATGAGACGTGGTCAATTTTGAGACACATGTCGATTGGTGGTCGGTTGAGTTGTTGACGATGAAGTTTAGAATCTGGAAAAAATTATGAGTATTATAGGCACCCATGGGTGCTTCATCTACACTTCAAATGTTTACAAGTGTAGTTGGAGCCCCCATGGGTGCAGGTGCTCCACAGGCAGTATGAGCACCCAAATGGTGCATCCGACCAGCTTTGGGTGCTCATATTACCATCACCTTAGGAAATACATGTACCTAGTGGGTGCCTCAACTACACTTCAAAAGGTGAGAGGTGTAGTTAAAGCCCCCATGGGTGCATGTGCTCCTTATGAAGTATAAGCACCCAAGTGGTGCATTCGATCAACTTTGGGTGCTTATATTACCATCATCATAAAATATAAGCGCCCAGTGGGTGCCTTAACTACACTTGAAAAGTTTACAAGTATAGTTGGAGCCCCCATGGGTGCATATATTCCAAATGAAGTATGAGCACCCGGTGGTGCATCAGACCAACTTTGGGTGCCTATGCTACCATCACCATATATCGTATAGGCACCCATGGGTGCATCATCTATGGAAGTTTTCAAGTGTAGTTGAAGCCCCCATGGGTGCATGTACTCCACATGAAGTATGAGCACCCAAGCGGTGCATCTCCTGGGTGCTTATATTCCACATAGTGGTATAAGCACCAAATGGTGCATCCGACCAGCTACTAATGTACTTCAACTTACCTTGGGTGTCCCTATTTCAGCTCAAGATCCATTACTAATTCTCTAAACCTCTCCTTTTCACACATTTGATTTACGATCACATAGATATATCATTTTTGCGCGCCTATTCATATATTGCCTATCCACCCACATTACTCATTTCTCACCGATTTTTCTTCGTTTTCTTCTTTATTTTTCATCCTTCATATTATTCAAATTTTTCAAATTTCTCTATTTTTCTAACTTTATTCATCTTCTCATTAGACCCCCCCCCCCTGCCACCATATGGGTGCCTATATTCCTATGCCAACATGAAATATAGGCACCCAATGGGTGCCTCAACTTACCGCATAGAATTGTTCCGCACTCTTCACACTATCATCTGGATTCAACACGTTCACTTTCCAAAGTGTTCCATTGCAACAGATGGTGGCATGGGTTGGTGTTGCCCCGTCGGATTCTGGAAGTTTTCGGATGTTTCAGGTTTGCGGATACAAGATTTTTTAAGGATTCATGAGGATTTCAGCATGATTCAGGGTTATCAGAATTTTCAGTTTTCTGAATCCATGAAATGTCTGGAATTCCAGATTTTCCGATTATTTTCAGACAATGTTTTTGATTCAGAAAGTTTTCATCTCACATCTTTCAATTTTTCTCAACAACTTTCAGAAAAATTTTCTCATACTGAAGTTTCCCAGCTGTTTCCGTGTCTCACATCACTTTAGTTGTTGAAATATATGTATTAGTGTTACGAACTGATAACACTTATCAGTTCCTGGTGACACTTTTTTTGGAATTTCGTCAACAAAATAATTTGGAGACCTTTGCACTTTTTTCCAGGAAAGTTTGGAAAACTGAAAATTCTCACTTGTCTTAAAAAATCGATCAATAGTATCTCTCGGTTTCCTTGGTGTACGATTGGATGAGAATAAATAATGGAATTGGATCATGTCCCAAGTGACACCACGAGATGAGGTTATTGGCCATTTTTGACTGAAAAAAATTCAAGCTTTTCCGGTTAAAAAATTTTTTCCAAAATTTTTGAGAAAACTGATTTTTTGTTTTTTGTCACTCCGAAATTTCAGCCAAATTTTAAGCCTTTTTGGCTCGCATTAAACGGAATTTTTGAGGTTTATTCAATAAGAGAGCTTAAAATTCCATGAATGTCCGTCTTTCTGAAATTTTTAGAGCTAATTTTTTTTTTTGAATTTTCAGTCAAACTTTTCCAAAAGTAACAAAAAGTTCAATCGAAGATGAAAAAAACATTAACCAAAAAATATCTGATTTCGGCTTTTTTTTACTCAAAATAAACGACTTGCCGAATTTTGAGTATAAAAATTTGGTAATTCTCTGAGAATTAATCGTTCTGAAATTTTTCGACTAGCAAATTTTTTTCGATTTTTCAATCTGAAAATTAGCCGAAACTTTCGAATTTCCCGCCAAAAAAATCCAAAAAAACCTACTGTCGAATCTTATCCCAAACCATCAGCCAACCATGCAAAACATCCGCCGCCCTACATATCTGTCCACCATCGACAATGGTGTACGTCGTGTTCAATGCACCAAAACTGATGTACGGAGCCAATGGCTCCCTGATATCAGTATACACATTATACCACCAATCATCGAGCTGAAAATGAGGATATCAGGGTGATCAGTATATTTATTTGATAGAGAATTTCAAGATCTGATTCTATAGGCACTCTGTTATATCTATGATACTCTATGACAATCTATGTTCAGTTCTATGACAAACCACGTAGTTCTATGCCATATCTATGCCCTATTCTATGATATCTCTGCAGTTCTATGACAAGTTCTATGATACTTCAGGATCTTCTATGGTAGATCTATGACCGATTCTATGATACTTCAGGAAAATAGTTTGTTATATCTATGATAGATCTATGCTATATCTATGATTTTCCCTAGTAGTTCTATAAAACATAATTGAAATTCTATGATAAATCTATGTGAAATTCTATGACATATCTATGCCAATATTCAGAATATCAATGCAAAGTTCTATGATTTTTCTGAGAGTTCTACAGTAGATAAACTAAATTCTATGACATATATTTGTCATATCTATGGCATACTATGGTTCTATGAATAGTTCTATGATATTTCTATAATATCTATGCCATATCTGTGACTCTCTATGATAAATCTATGTTCAGTTCTATGATATATTGCATAGTTCTATGCCATATCTATGCCCTATTCTATGATATCTCTCTCTTTCTCCCATACCAAGTTCTATGATACAATTTCCCATAAAAATCGTTGAGAGATAGAAATTGATTGATGATTCAATGTCACAATTTGATACTAATTCAATTGTTTATGAGGTGAAAAAAACCAAAAATCGACAAAAAAATTTTTTTGCGAACATGATAGAACTTCACTTTAAATGTAGCATAAGTCTCTTATTGGTTATCATAGATACTACATAGATCTTCTAGAAATATCATAGATTTTGCATAGATCTTTCATAGATATAACCAACTACTTTCTGATGTATCATAGAACTTGTCACACGTTCATCGTAGAATTTCTGAAGTACAATAGAATTCATCATAGAACTGCAAGAAAAACCATAGAATCAAGTATAGATCTTGCAAATAACCTCATAGAATCGGTCATAGATCTATCATAAAATTACATAGATCTGACAATAGAACTGTATGGAGTATCATAGAATCAAGCAAAAAACCGACTCAAATATAGTAACGATAAGTCATAGAATTATCAGAAGTATCATAGATTCATCATAGAACTATGTGAAATATCATAGAACTGACAATAGATCTAACATAGAATATCATAAACTCAGATTTGATATGTCATAGATTTATCAGAAATATCATAGATTCATCATAGAACTGTTCATAGATCTACCACATACTATCATAGAACCTAAAGTACCCCACTTCAAAGTGTTTCGTATCGAGACCCAAAAACCTACCCAGTTTCTATGATTCTTGCTTCGATTTTCCAGTGCTTCTTGCAATTGATGAGCCAAATCAGAGTTTTCGAATTTTTCAATATCAGCTCTCAATTTGTCGATCTCATCTTTTGACAATAATGCACTCGCTGATTTGAGGTATTTGGCAAGGGACTGTTTTAAAGGGGGGACAGGCAAACTGGGGAGCTGGTCTTGACGCGAAAATGTTGCGGAGGACATTTGGCTGGAATACATAGATTCATAGATTCATAGATTCATAGATTCATAGATTCATAGATTCATAGATTCATAGATTCATAGATTCATAGATTCATAGATTCATAGATTCATAGATTCATAGATTCATAGATTCATAGATTCATAGATTCACAGATTCATAGATTCATAGATTCATAGATTCACAGATTCATAGATTCATAGATTCATAGATTCATAGATTCATAGATTCATAGATTCATAGATTCATAGATTCATAGATTCATAGATTCATAGATTCATAAATCCATAGATTCATAGATCCACGAATCCTATGCCCATAGAATTTCATATATACCCAACATTTCGTACTCACAAATTTCGTATTCTATGAAATTTTATGATTCTGTGCATAGAACATAGATTTTTCGTGGCATAGAATCATAGAAACATGAAAACGCAATAAATTGGCCAAAATTATATTTGCAATAAAGAGATAGAAGAGATGAAGGCGTGACAACAATGTGTGTTGTCTGCGTCTCTTCCGTATTATCATCTCTAACACTATAGTGTACCGTAGTGACCGTTGGAACAATAAAAAAACACACACAAAACAATCATTGTTATCTATCGACTTTGTACTTTGTCGAACAATTTTTGTGAGTACGAAGTGTTGGGTATATATGAAGTTCTATGGGCATAGAATCGGAGGACCTATGAATATATGCATCTATGAATCTATGAATCTATGAATCTATGAATCTATGAATCTATGAATCTATGAATCTATGAATCTATGAATCTATGAATCTATGAATCTATGAATCTATGAATCTATGAATCTATTTGGAATCCTATGCAGGAGTTCTGTTCATCAAACTGGATCTATGGAATGTTGTTCGGTTCTAAGCATAGAACTAGAAAAAGGAAAAACCACTAACCGTTAACTGTAGTTCAGCACTTGTCAAATTATACTACTGTAGACAACGTACTGGAAAGGATACTGTAGTTTTTGATACAGTAATTGCGATTTTGACCAACATAATCATAGTTTTGTATGAGCCATGCCAGCAGCGTCAGGCCGTGAATCTTGCGTGACGTTCACAATTTTCGTGTACATTAACCCACTTATCCCACTAGTGAACAGGTGTGCAGTTGAACATCTGCTCATCTCTGGACCCTCTTACTCTCTCTACGAGAATGTGGGATAATCCTAGATGGTCAGTTGAGGAGGATACTGAGGTTATGGTTGGTGACCTATGATCGGCTCCGGGACATTTCGCAGCGATCGTTTCGTAGCCGGACATTTCGCAGCCAGCGACAAGTTTTTCTTTTGGGTCATATTGCTCAAACTCGACCAATTTACTTTGTTCTTGGTCTGATTAACCTCTTGCAATTGTTATCTTCTCGATCAGTCCACGAACGGAGTAAATTGATTGGGTTTGAGCATTTCCGTGGCTGCGAGACGTCTAACTGCGAAATGTCTCGGAGCCCTATGATCTTGCTCTCTCTTTATATTTATATTTTAATAATAAACCATAACGATGTTCAATGCCCATTTGACATTCGGATTTGGAACTAACTTAATGCCATAGTTAATGGACTAATATTTCATCACAAATTTATTCAAGATTTAATTAAAGTTTTTCTAGTACGCTAGACGTTTCATCCTTCACCAATTGTGACTTTACAACCTCCTTTAATCAGGCCTAATAGATAAATCTCATCTTTTAAAAAATCTTTGACCCAACCGATTTCTCTATTCCTCCTACCAATGCACTTATCTCTTCTACAGATTATCATTAGCTCTGTCACCTGACTTTTCCCATCTACTTCCCCAAAATCTCCATCCTTGTTTGTAAATCATGCCTGTGAGTATATGCGGGAATGTGCCATGCCAATTATGTGGTGCACACAATATGTGGAGAAAATCAGTCAGAATTGACCTCTACGCACTCTTTTTTACGCCAATCGATTGAATCCCCGTCACTCTTATCTGCGTGTTCAAACATATAATTCACAGTATTTCTCCATTGTTTTTTTTGGTTTCCATCTGTTTATGATTAACTTTGCAGTATGCAGCAAAAAGTGTATGGGACTCCTCGTGCGCACTTGATGTCTTTGCTGAAGAATGAAGAATATAAGCATGTAGCTCATTGGATCATCAAGAATGAAACATACAAAGCATCGACCTACAAAATTAGACGAATGTGGGCTTCCTTGCTCCCAGCTAGTTTTATTGCTCAAGAATTGAGAACGGATAGAGTGATGTTGGAGTGGATTCATGGGATTTACAGCACCATTGTTCCAGTAAGTAAAAAACATACCCTAGATTTTCAAATTGAAAATCGCTATTAAGACTTCAAATATAGTGTTTGCTGACCTCTTCAATAATGAACGTATTACAGACGTTCGAGTCGGTCGATGAGAACGTATTGTGGACGACAAACAGAATAGCAATAAATTCAACTGAAACAAGAGAATGGATAAATGATTTAGGTAAGTTTAAAAACCCAAATACAACTAAACCATTGTTGTGAAATTCACAGTGTTCAATTATTGTTCCCATTCAAATCGAGCCTAGAAAACCAAAGCTGTTCCCCGAGGCGATGAGCTGTTTTGGGATGTGTGCCTTTAAAACCGTACTACCAATTGTATTGGTGTTTTAGACTACGGTTTAAAGGCACGCAAATGTGAATCGCTCCGTAAATCTACAAAAAATATGTTGAATCTCAGAGAAAAAATCGCTAATAGAATGGATTATTTTATTTTTGCTGGAGAACACAAGAAATGATTGGGTAAGTTGGGTGGATGAAGAAGCTCTCGAGTTTGAAATAGTTGATATCGAGACAATGGGAACAATGTTTGCAAAAGTACATGGAAGAAATACAAGTTCTCCAGCATATTACATCAAATTGTTATTATCGAGCTATACTTTGAATGGAATATTGACAAAGGTGACTAGATACATCATACGATACATAATGATAAAGATTTTAGATTGGGAAAAGTTCCTATAGGTTTGATTCGGTGTGGTACAACAAAGAAACCAATAGAACAGAAGAGATTGGAAGTTTAGAAGAAATTGGAAACATTTGGGAGCGACAGCTGATGAGCCATGCTATGTATCCTGAGTTAACAACCTGTCCTGATGTTCCTCGAGAAGAAGATAATTATTGAAAATTTATAATAATGAGAGATCATAGTTCACCTTATATAGCATCTTTTGAACATCTGCTCATCTTTGGACTCTCTTACTCTCTCTCTCCGAGAAAGTGGGACAGTCCTAGATGCCAAGTTGAGGGAAATACTGATGTAATGGTAGGTGACTTATGATCTCGCTCTCTCTTCATATTTATGTTTTGATAATAAACCATGCTCATATAACGATGTTCAATATATACAGTGATGGCCCTAAAGGTATGTAATTTCGTGTTTTTCAGTGCATTTTGCCTATATTTGGTCCGTTCATGCTCGGATTCGAGTAAAACCTGAACTGAGTTGAAACTGAAATCATAAACTACTTGTATCCCCCTACACTAAAACCTACTTACTTAGATTATCTCACCTCCCGAACCAAATATATATACATCTTTATGAACTGTACATATTACAATTTTCTGTTGTGCCACATATCTACTATTAATATGGACTATTTGAGCTGGAATTTGACCAAAGTATGAGCACACACAATAATTTTTTACATTTTTTGCTAATATGCGGAAAATTGGGTAAATCGTATATTATACGTATATCAGATTTGAGTGATCATATAATCTAAGTAAGTAGGTTTTAGTGTAGGTGGATACAAGTAGTTTATGATTTCAGTTTCAACTCAGTTCAGGTTTTACTCGAATCCGAGCATGAACGGACCAAATATAGGCAAAATGCACTGAAAAACACGAAATTACATACCTTCATGGCATCACTGTATTTAGTATTAGGGTTTACTTGGAAGGTATGAGAGCATACCGGTTGAACTTTTGTCCAAATTTTTTTAAGGCATCGAGAGACTATAATTAATCATTCTGTGAAGTTTCAGCCGCCACTGGAGGGTTTGAAATTTTGTCAATTCCAAACATTGAAGTTTTCAATGCGTCATATTTTTCGAAGCAACACTTTTGTGTTGTTGTAGTGAAACAATTTTTAGAATTCTCTTCGAGCTTCAATGCGGTTTTTAGACAACAAAAAAATGTTCACTTTGAGTATAGTTATGATTACTCAAAGTTCCGCAGCTTTTACAGCTCGAGACTAGTCCGTTTATAGCTTGCATAATGCCGAAAACGCTGACTTTTTGTGAGTACGAAATGTTGGGTATATATGAAGTTCTATGGATCTATGGGCATAGAATCAGATGATATATGAATCTATGAATCTATGAATCTATGAATCTATGAATCTATGAATCTATGAATCTATGAATCTATGAATCTATGAATCTATGAATCTACGGATCTATGAACTTTTGAATCTCCGAAAAGGCAGTTCTATGAATCAAGCAATATCTATGAATACATTAGGAGTTCTATGCTTAGATTCTGTTCAGCAAATTGGATCTATGAAATATTGTTCGGTTCTATGCATATTATTTGCCGGACACATATTTTTAATTTTTACTCGTCTCGAATACAATTCCAACACTTTTTCATTTTTATTTTAACAGAAAGAAACAAAAAAACTAAAAGAAATCGAAGAAACTTTTTTAATAACATGCAGTCTTGCTCATTTTTTTCCTTGATTTGCGACGACTTGATCCAATCCTTTCTTGAAATCGGCCAATGATGGGAGTGGAATGGCGTTTCAATTGCCACTTTTGAGCTTCATCTGCAAAATATGTATCTTTTTAAAATATATCAAACCATATTTGTGAGTTTTTTAGAGAAGTCTTTCAAAAGAATTGAATAGCATTTTTTCTTGATTCTATGAAATGGTTCTATGAACAATTTTTTGTATTTCTATGGTATATTCTATGAAATATCTTTTTTTTGATTCTATCTTTTTCCTCTCAGTTTAAAGTGAAACTACACCTTTTCAGTTTTTTTTCGAAATTCCAGCTATATACTGCTTTTTTTTCACTTTAAGCCTCTCGACACCTTATACTTTTCAATTAAAACACAAAAATTACCTTCGAAATGCTCTCCACGATCGTTTTTTCCAACATTGAACAAGAATGTCTTGTTTTTTGAGCTTCACCTGCAAGTTGGATATATTTATCACAATATTTCGATATTTGTCTTATTCTAGAAATATTTTTGAAGTTTCATCGATTTTTCTGCTAGTTTCTTGATTTTTCGAAATTTTTGAGACAAAAATCGAAAATTCATTAGTATTTGGTTGAATTCCACATTTTCAGCTTATTTTTTCGGTGCAAATTTTGGAGAGTTCACATTTTTGCTGTTTTGAAATGAAAAGCAGCAAAACACGCTGATTTCCAAGTTCAGACTGATAAAAAGCAAAATTCTTCTATTTTTCACTTTTTTTTTCTCTTATAAATTGCAAAAATTATGCAAATTTGATTTGAAAAGGTAAAAATTACCTTAAATATCAATCTTCACTTCATTTTCCACCTCGTCTCATGAAAATTCCGCATTTTTCTGTAAATTACATCCTTTCCTACTAAAAAATACGCAAAAGACTCACTTTTTTGGTTTGAACATCCTCATTCCTGAGTATTCCGCCAATTTCTCTGATTTTTCGAGTTTTACAGCTTTTCGGCAGTCGTTGACTGAAAATACATATTTATTTTTGATAGAAAATGTTGAAAACTCACTTTTTTGTCATTCCATCAGTCTCCATATGACACATTTCTTGTTTATGCATCATAAAATTGTTGAAAATCTATAAAATAGACTTGAAAAAATGCGCGTAAATGCAAAAAAGCTTAAAGGCGCACGCATTTAATTGAGTGGGTCTCGTAGCGAGGAGATGATTTTTGGTCAAAAAAAGTGCGCGCGAATTTGAATTTTTGGCGCGAATTTTTCGACGTTATTTTTTTATTTATCATCATTGCCATTTTTTCACATTTCGCTGCATTTTTGCAGTTTTTTTGGTAAAATATCTAATTTTTTGCAATTTTAAGTCAAAATTTTGATGTTTTTTGCCTAAAGTGTCCGATTTCTCCTCGAAAAACTCCTTTTCGTCCCATTTTCGATTCAAAAGAGCTAGTCACTCTGAATTTTTTCGACCTGCGTGACCTTTTCTTTGACAAAAATTCACCGACGACTTATTTTCTAGTTTTTGCGTCGATTTTTCTGTTTATTAGTGAGTTTTCCCTCCATTTTAGCTTTAAAAACAACTTTTTGTTGTAAAATCGCCTTTTTTTGCTATTCTCTCTTGTATTCTATCACTGATTCGTAGATTTTCTTCTGAAAATCACTTTTTCTTCCATAAAACTCCGATTTCCCTGCATTTTTGTAGTTTTTTTTGATTAAAATAATTACTATTTCGCAATTTTTAGTCAAAATTTTTGTGTTTTTCGCCTAAAATTTCCAATTTCATCTCGAGAAACACCTTTTAGTTTCATTTTCGGATCAAAAAAGCTATTTACTCTGTTTTTTTTTCAACAAAAATTCATTTTTCTTCTTTTTTGAGCGGTCTTCATTGATATTTGTGAGTTTTCTATCCATTTCATCCTCAAAACTCAAATATTTCATAATTTTTCGATTTTCATCACGTTTTTAGTCAGAAAAATCGCATTTTCACCCGAAAAACACCTCAAAAAGCTCAATTTTCAGTCATTTCGCACGAAAAACTCTTATTCTCAGTGAAATATGCATCATTTCAGTCAAAATGTTTGCTTTTTCTCGTAAAATTTTCGATTTCTTCTCGCAGAGACGCATTTTCTTTCCATTTTTTTGAGTTTTCACAACTCGCGTGGCCTGTTCTTGTACGAAGCTTCCATTTTTTAGTTCTGGGCTTGTTTTCTCTGTTCTATAGTGAGTTTTTCATCCATTTTAGCTTAAAAACTCATCTATTTGTTGTAAAATAGCCATTTTTCGCTCTCGTTTTCGTTTTTTCTCACCGATTTGTATATTTTTTCTTTAAAAATCACATTTTCTCCCTCAAAATACCGTTTTTTCTCTTCAAAACTCTTCAACAAGCTCAATTTTCAGTCTCCCCGCTCAAAAATTCTCTCAAAAACTCTCATAGTCCCCAAACTTGACTAGACTGAGGTTAGACCTGCCCGGGGTCTCGTGGTAGAAATGTCGGCACAGTGCGTTCCCTGTCGCCAGGCTGGATAAGCCACTACTGGCCATTCGTGGCCCCCCGAATATTCGAATGTTAGAATGGGGAGAGATGATTTGGATATTTAATATCCACGATGTTCTTCGGAACTGGATCGGGCTAGCGTAAGCGGCCTCCAATGGGGTGATCAAAGGTCGCCAGTGCACGAGTCTAGTTAGGTGAAGGGACAATTATGAGAGTTTTTTGATGGGTATGGAAGCACCATGGATCAATGACGACAAAGAAGCATAGAATCGACACATTCCTTGGCACTTGCTTCCTCAACATTGGTATATTTGATGGAAAAACGACGAAGGAATCGGATTATGGATGATGAATCGACGAGGAAACGATAAATTGAGGACGAATCGGCACAATTTTCGACAATTGGAAGCGATGATGGATCGATGGGGACAAAAGAGAATAGAATCGACACATTCTTTGGCACATGCTTCCTCAACATTGGTATATTTGATGGAAATACAACGAAGGATTGGAAAATGAAGAATAAATCGACGAAGGAGACGGAAAATTGGGAATGAATCGACACAATATTCGACGATTGGCAATGAAATGATTCGTTTTGATCGTTTGGAAGGCCAAATATCGACAGGAAAACAATAGGTTTGTAGTTGGTCGTCGTAAAAATCCATCAAAATTATGTTTTCAGATTCTTGGAGTCATGTCAACGAGCGATCGATCGAAAAGTAACGATATAAGATGAATGAGACGTCGTGGGGATACAATGATGATACTGGATGCTCATAGGATAATATCGTATACTTTAAAGCGATTTCCAGTACCATATGCTCAAAATATTCTTGCAGTTCAAAGAATGGACAATGGCAACACACGAGGGAAATGTGGTGATAGATATGGATCGATAACGACAAATAAGCATGAAATCGACGCATTCCTTGGCACTTGCTTCCTCATATTAGGTGTATTTTGATGGAAAAACAACGAAGGATTGGAAAATGAAGGATAAATCGACGAGGAAACGACAAATTGAGCACAAATCGACACAATATTCAACAATTGGCAATGAAACTGTTTATTTTGATCGATTGGAAGGCCAAATATCGACCGGAAAACAATAGGTTTGTAATTGTTCGTCCTTAAATTCCATCAAAGTTGTGTTTTCAGCTCCCTCATCGCATTGTTCGGATTCGTATCAACATGGAATCGATCGAAAATGACAATTTGAGAAGAATGAGACGTCGTGGGGATACAATGATGTTATTGGATGCTCATAGGATGATATCGTATACTTCAAATCGATTTACAGTACCATATGCTCAAAATATACTTTCAGTTCTAAGAACGGACAATGGCAACACACGAGGGAATTGTGGTGACGGAGGAAATAGTGGATCAATGACGACAAAAGAACACGGAATCGACACATTTGTTGGCACAAGCTTCTTCTCATTGGGTGTATTCGATGGAAAATGAATGAAGAGACAGAAAATCAAAGACGAATCGACAGGATACACGACAATTGGTGATGGAATTATTCGTTTACCGGAAACGAAAGGTATTGCGATTTCCACAAGAAAATCTATAAAAATTGAATTTTCAGCTTCCTCATCGCATTGTTTGGATTCGAGTCAACGTGAAATCAATCGAAAAATGACAATATGAGGTGAATGAGATGTCGTGCGGATTTGATAATGATGCTGGATACGGTAGCGTACGGGATCTAAAGTATCTTTTTCTCAACATATATTTGTAGCTCGACGAACGAATGATACCAAGACATGAGAGAGATGTGGTGATGGATATGGATCGATGACGACAAATGAGCATGAAAGCGACGCATTCCTTGGCACTTGCTTCTTCCTCATAGTGGGTGTATATGGTTGAGAAAGGACAAAGAAAATGGAGAAAGAATCGGCGGAGGCAACACTCAACAATCGTCAAATTAGATGTATATGAAGTTGTGAAGATTCAATGATGATACTGAATGCTCGCAAACGACACATATGAAGGTATCGTATCTTTTTCACAGAAGTTGCAGTACCAATGAATATTTTTAGCTCAACGAACGATTGATGTCAGCACACGAGCGGCGATCAAGAAGTTTGGAGTATATTCGATGAGTCGGGATATGTGAGAGTGTTCGAGTATGAGTATTTGGTGGAGAAACTCATGAAAAAGGCAGGAAACCGAAGGGTGAATGGACAAGTGACAATGGAATTGATATCGATTGAAGGAGAAATGTGGACTGAAACACGAGAGGTTGGTCTTTCTTTTTAGTTGAAAAAATGCCATAAAAGCGCATTATTTAACCGTCTGTATTTTATTTTTTTAAAAAGATTCTATGATTTTATTGGTTCTATGAATCTCAATCTCTACGCCGTTTTTCCAAGTTCTATGATCTTGAAATTCGATGATTCTATGCCTTCCTAGTTCCATGGTTCTTCAAGTTCCATGCTTAAAGTTCTATGAAAATCTGAAAATCTACGATTTTAAAAGATTGAAATTGTTCAAGTTCTTTGCTTCGTACTACTCCAGATACCTTGCTGAAACACGGGTTCTATGACTTTTCGAATTCTATGATTTCATACTAACCTAGTTCTATGCGTACATTCGTTGTGAAGCTGGGTCATTCATAGACTTTCGACCACTTACTTCAAATGTTTAGAATAGAAACGAAACTTTTCCGGACCCACTTTTTGAAATTTTGGAGTAATTTTGGGTAGGATCATATGTTCCTTTCCCCCAAAAATTTTAACTTCTCCTAATATTTTCTCAGAAAGAGTGAATTTTTCGCAGTAGACTTCACTTTTGTTGAACACGAGTCTCATTTTATCAATTTTTGCTCTGACAATCACGGGTCCCTATTTTTATCGCCAAAAATGGAGTAATCTACCTGGGGCGCACAGAATTTTGTCGTAACTATTATAATCTGTCGAAACGTGGATTTTATTCATTTTTCGCCTCATAATCTCAATTATATACATACGTAGAACCACATAATGTATCAAGCTCATAGAATTTCATCTTTTTGCAGGAAATCAATGGCACCGACCGAGTGATCAATGTTAATGCATCAACATACAATGGACTTCATATCAACAGCATCTGTCAATCCGCAACCAAATGTCTACCGGAACACAAAAGGTTTGTATTGTTTTAGTTGAAATAATGTCGTAAAAGCACATTATTCAACATGAATAGTCCTTGTTGCATGCTTGATTCGTCGAATTTTTTGTTTGAAACGTATCGGTTTGGTGGAAAATCGAGAAATCATGTAGTTTCTGTTCCAAATATCATAGAACCGAAAGTTTTTCCATACAATCTTTCATGATCGGCAGGAATCAGGCCTGGATCCGGTCGAAGGCTCGCCGTGCCTTTGTGGGACCCAGGTCTGCCAGGAATGATTTATAAGTCAATGACGTTCATGGAAAAAAGAAATGTTTGCTGAATTGACATAATTCCATAGAAATTTGTAGCGGAGTTGGCCGGAATTCCGTATTTTTGGAAGAAAAATTTTATTCCTACTTCCGGATTTCGAATTTCGCAATTGTGGGTTAGATTCCCGGTGTTCAGATTGATTTTATCTTTTCGAAATCCTATCAAGAAAACGCTTTTTTATACGTCTCAAAAGTATTCACTCAAAAGCACGTTCATCCCATGATAATATACATTTTTCTTACGATAAAAATCGAAAATTGTATAACATTCCCGATTAGGTATTCCTAATTCCGAGAATTTTTCTCTCTATTTCGTTTTCCGATTCCGGGAAAAAATTGTCATTCCGAATTTGAAAAATAACCATTCCGGCCAACTCTGATTTGTAGAACCAAGTCATAGATCTCGGTTATTTTTATTCCAACAAATAACCAACATCAGCTCTCGTTTGTGTTTATTAACCGTAGATATCGATTTCAAACTAACTTTTTCTAGAATATTCGATGATTAAATCTTATAGAAAATCTATGATCATTAGCATAACCTCGATTTTTTTGCAGCAAATCAATGACAGCATCATTCATCAGTTTCAATGCCTCGACACAAAATGAGCACGCTGAATAATGGCTTAACTCAAATCAACACATTCTGCCATTCGACAACCAATTATGGATGGGAATACAAAAGGTTTGTGATTTTTTTTTGGTGGAAAAATGCCATAAAAGCGCATTTTTAAACCTGATTTGTCTTTATTGTATAGTTTTGGCCTGAAAAACATTTTTTTTGCCAAAAAATTGAAAGTCATGTTGTTTATCTTTCGTGGAATGTTATATGGACATTAGAGATGGATTCTATGTCATTAAAAGCGGTGAATTTCGTAAACTAACTTGGGCCGGATACGAACAATTGATCAGTGAATTAGCTCTGACCTATTTATTTTTGTAGAGTGAAAAACGCTGATTCAGAATCGTTTTTTAAACTTTTTTGTCAACGAGGTCGGTGAGCCGAGAAAAATCGTTCTGAAAATCAACAAATTTTGACTGTAAATCCTCGAATTAGAGTTTTTGCAACCAAGAAATTAAATTGAAAATACAGATCAGCCTTTCAGCTTCATTTTGCTTTTTTTACGAGATGAAAAATGCCAAAAATGAGCAAAGTTATGGTCGTTCAAAGTTTTTGGAAAGTTACAATACACTGTCGCATAGTAGAAAAAAAATATGTATGTTATGCGTGTATCCCACTGGCTTTTCTCTAATCAATTGTTCATATCGGTCCTAAGTAAGTCATAGATCTCGGAGAGATATGTTCCACAGAAATATCCACCCCAATGGATATGTATGTTAGGTGTAGGGCCGGGTGAATGAATTTCATAGAAGTTACGTAACAGAATCACGTAGAATTTTATTTACCATAAAATCTTATAAAATCTGCTACCTAATGGCTTGTATAACCTCGATGGTTTGCAGAAAATCAATGGCAGTTCGATGCATCAGTTTTCAATGCCTCAACATGCAATAAACACGCTGAACAATGGATCTCAAACCAAATGAATCTGCCCAATCCGCTGTTTAACAACACAATGTTGATAGGAATACAAGAGGTTTGTTAGTTTTTTTGCTTTGAAAATGAATTTGTACCTGACCGAGTTGTCGCTTTCAGTCACAAGAAGAGTATTTAGGATGAACATTTTAGAATTTTCTAAAAATTGTGTCAAACGTTTGCGTAAGTCTGAAATGTACCGGGAAAAATTTCAGTCATCATGTTGGGTTTGAAGCTAGTTATGAAGCTAGCACCATTTTGGAACTATCAGACGTTTTTAGGCCTATTTTTGACCTCATTTTAGATCATAACTAGCTTGAAACCCTCCAAAAATAACTGCATTATTTTCTGGGAAAGTTCAGACCTCCACAAATTTCAAAATGGTCAACAAAAATTCTCCCTTGTGACACAATTTTCAAGGTTGAAATTTGTAAAAAATTAAACACGATTTTTAATGCCATTTCGCTCATACAAAAAAAACAATAGAATGAAAAGATGTGTGATCTAGAAATTGCATGATTCGGTCACTCGGTCAAAGATATATTTTTAAAAAGTTAATAAATTATATCAAAAGAAATTGGAATCAAAGTGTCTATTTGCTATATTTTCAGATTATGGTCAGTTGTATTGGTTGTCACATTCGACGGCTGGGAAACAAGGATCGGATAATTGATATAATTAATCATTGTTGTGATTTTTACTCATTTTTTATCGTTTTTTCTTTTCAGATTTTCAGAGGAGTAGAAGGTGTCCCCAGCCGAATGTGCTAATAAAGATTTGAAAATTGGGGGCACCTTCAATAGGGTGTACTGTAGTATTTCGAGTGAGAATACTGCAGTTTTTCAATAATGGCTTGTTGTCGCGTGCGATATTATTAGGCAGGGAAGGCTGTTGATATCTGTGAAAGTGTGTTAGTCGGAGATATGAGTTGTTAAATATGCGCGTTAGGCTGTGAACTGTTGATTGAGAGAGGGGTCATGCCCGATTTCTCAATGAAGTTATGAGCGCTTGGTGATAATTCGGGCTCCTTTTTCCCATAAATCCCCACAGGCAATTTTCAAAAATGAGTTTTCCTGAAATTTCGCATTATTGACTATTTTATCTAGGTTTTTCATATTCTGTGGTGAAAATAAGTGTACAATGCCATTTCCCAAACATGTTTGACAGCAAAATTGAGCAAAATTGTCATTTTCCGACTGTTTCATGGCTCAAAACTGAAGAAAAATGGGTTTTTGCTGCCAAACCTGTTTGGAAAGTGCCATTTCACATTTATTTAAACCCTGGAACAGGAGAAACCTAGAAAAATAAGCGAAAATCAAAGAAAATGCAAAATTAAAAAAGAAATTCATATTTAATCACATTTGTTTACGTGGGAAAATGGAGTGTCCTACTGTAGCTAAAAGTATTTACGGTGTATGTGCACAATTAATACAACAAGTCTACTTTTCATGTTTCTCATTTGTGCGAAATTACCGAATTGTAGACTTGCTCCTCTCTAACTAATCATTTTTGATCTATAACTGTCAAAATTTATGAAAACTAGCTCAAAATTTGAAAAAAGTAAGTCTAACCCGATGAATTTTTATGTCAAAAAACTACGGTTTCAAAGGAGCATGACTAGATTTGTCAAAATGGTCTCGCGAAGAATTGTTTTCAGCATTTTCGAGTTCTAGCATAGCCATTATAAAAGAAATTCATGAAACTTTCTACTTTCTTCGCGCACGCGTGCACCGTTTTTATGACACGCATTGCCCCTCATCCTGTTGAACCAGACAGGTGTGTTCCCGGATCTATGATTCTATGATCTACCAACAGCTACAAACAGCCTTACACTTCATTCAGTTATTTAAAGAAAAAACAAATAAATAATGAAACTACACATGAAAAATGTGGTGATTATATGGGTGGAGCTTGTCCTTTACACATTTAGAGGGGACCAATAAAAAAAGAAAAAAGAAAATGGATAAATAAATATGCGGATTTCGTGATGATATATTTTACAAGTTTATGGAGAGAGAGAGAGAGAAGGGGAGAAAATATGAGAATATGGACATTTATGATTGATTATTTATGCAGTATCCATTGGAACATCGTAGACGACTGCTCGTTGTGATTCACGGATCACTGCATCACTTATTGCCTGAAAATTTGTTCTTTTTTGTTTGGTTGATTAAAAGTTTTCGATTTTTCAGAAATTTGAGATAATTTCATCATGGATACTTCTAATACTTTCAATTTTCTAGATTTTTTGTGTTTTCCACAGAAAAATGCGACGATGCACCATGTTCTGCTGTTTTTTCACCTAATTTCCAATCATGGATGCATGAAATGCTATAAAACCTCACTGGGTGTTTCTCATACTCAATTCTATGGGTGATCATAACTTTTTACATGCGAAAATGAAAAATTTTTCGTATTTTCCGGGCAAATGCTCCATTTACGCAAAACGAGAAAAAAATTTCGAAAAACTTTAAAAACTAGTATTTTATCTCAATTTGGAAAACTGTCGATGCACAATGTTCTATTTTTCAACTTCTTGGTGCGTTGATCTCCATTTTTTTTTGGGTGCAATGGTCACCAAACTTTATGGGTGCATGAGTCACACCTTTTGGGTGCCTCAACGTTACCATGTTTTTTCTGGCCAGAAAACGACACATTTCGAGAATTCTGCACATTTTTTGATCTACCAGACAAAAAAAAGCGTCCTACTCACCTCCAAATCCTTATTCTGCTTGATCAACGACAACAATTCAATGTATTGTTGAACCTTCTCAATTTCCGGCAGCTTCGATCTCAACATATAAATCACTCGAATCACCGACTTTTTCAGCTCGTCAATCTTCTCCAATTCTTGTTTCACCGCGTTGTTTCGTGCTTTGAGCAACAATTGGAGTCGCAATGCGTCACAAATCTTGTCGGATCGTTGAATCAGTTGATTCGGCGCCAAGTTCGCCATTTTTTGAAGGGTGAGGTAGTTGAGGAGTTTGACGTCGTGCGATGGATCAGCCAATCCGACTTCCATCACTGTCAAGAATTGATTGATGTCGATTTTGTCGACGCAGTTCTCGAGAAGGGTGTACATGCTGAAAAAACGGTTTTTATTTGATTTTTCGTGATTTTTTGAGGTCTCAACACGAAAAAACGTGATTTCTTTTAAACTTTTCTAATTGTTCGGTCTCACAGCGAAAGAACAACCTCGGATTTTCAGTTTTTTCACAAAATGAGAAACTTTTGTATACGTATACGGTAATCTTTTCCAATCAAGGCCTAATAATCAGGAAAATTTGTATATTTTCAGTCAAAATCCCTCAAAGTTAAAAAAATCTTTTCTTTTTCAACTTTAAAACACCTCGCTCTTGGAAAAAGTGCTAATTTTAGCCAAAATAGCTCAAAGCTAGAGAAAAAGCTCATTTTCGGCTTTGTCTTCAAAAAGTTTCACCACTCTGATCTCATCACAATTCTCTATAGTAATCATCTCCTCCAAGATCCGGGAAATTAAAGAAAATTATCTTTTGCGTAAGAGCTTGCTCATTTTCGCACGAAAATCGCTAAGAATTTCAAAACAAAAAGCTCTTTTTCTGATTTTTTTGCAAAAAGTTTCAAATTATCACTTTTCAGGTTTCACAACGATATCTCTACAGTGATACTTTTTGTCAAGGCACTTTGGTGATCTTTCAAAGTTTTTTTTTCAAAATTCGAATAACTTGACAGGTCTCATCACGATTATCTAAAGTAACCTTCTCTCCAAGACCTAATTTCAACCAAAACATTCCATTTTTCTCTCCAAAACACCACAGGACTTCCCACTTTTATCTACAGTATTCTTCCCTCCAAGACCCAAAACCCTCAAAAACACTCACCATTCAAATGCGCATTTTCTCAAATCCAATCCCTCATCAACTTGATGTTTGAATGGTCCCATTTCAACTTCACGAATCAAGTCCTTTCTCATTTTTGTTTCACGATAGACCGATGGTACCAAATCATGAAGAATATCACGAACAAGTGATGATTTGTTGTGAACCGCCGAGTTGAGCACAACCAGTGCAACTCGTCGGACTTTCAAGTCGTCATCATTGACTGTTTCGAGGAATTCACCTGAAAAAAAAAGGATTTTGAAGAAATTGAATATTGAAATGTGGAAATTTGTTGGTGTTCCGAAATTTTTCAGCTAAAATGACTGGAAAAATGAAATTCGACAAAAAAATGTGACGTTTTTGATAAAAAACGCATTATTTTTCATTTTCCGACTAAAAATCGACATATTTTTGCAAATTTCAGATATTTTAAGCTAAAATGGCCGAAAATTACAAGCTGTGACTGAAAATAAGCCTATTCCAGATAAGTTAGACGTTTTAGACCAAAATAAAAGAATTTCAGACATTTTCAGCTGAAAAAGACTGGAAAATTAGAAATTTTGGGTGGAAATCAGCTACTTTCACATCGATACTACGTCTGATATTCAAATTAATCCATTTCAGCCCATAATAGACGAATTTTGAACGAATTTTCGTTATTTTCATCAAAAAATGACCGGAAATTTGCTCTTTTATTTAAAAAAAGGAGAAAACAAAAAAAAACATACCGATATGCTTTTGGAGCACTCCATCCGACGTCTTTCTCTCGTTATTAATCATATATTTGATTGCTGATACTACAGCCGATCGCAACACTGGATCGGTCGATTTCACATGAATTTTCAATTGTGGCAATAGAGTCTCCGGGTCGAATGAGCACAATCTGCCGAGGCATTCGGCGACAACACTTCTGCAAGAAAAATGGGTTAGTTTTGTAATTTTTCGATTATGTTTGATCTTGATCAGTTTTTCTTCAATTTTATTAAGTTTCAACTAATTTTTGTACTTTCATAGTCATTTTTGACGGATTTTCCACTATTGCAGTCCAATTTTCAGTCGAAACTTCCCAAATCAAAAGAAACTTTGAGAACTCACTATTACTATGAAATTTTGCTAGAAAACATCGAAGAATGAATCTCTTTTTCTTTTTTCAACTTTTCATAGAATTAACCCTTCCGACTACAAGGGCAAGTTGAAAAATGTTATAAAAATCATTAATTTCCGTCGGAACTGAATAATTGGAGGATAAATGTACAAAATGAATGGAAATAATACAATTTTGATCATTTTTCATCAATTTTCGAGGGATTGCGCCTTCTCACCCATCACCTAATCCAAATTTCTCCAATTTTTCGAAATAAATCGCAAATTTCAAGCTCAGTCTGGTCAAAACCGAAATATTTGGGAGAAAACTGGATGGAAATAGTAGATTTTTCAAAAATATCATCAATTTTCAGAAAATGTAAAGTTTGAGCATTCCAAACGATCCAACAACCCAAATTTCTTCGCTTTTTACAAAAGTAACCAGAAAAAATCTTCTCAATTGAGGTTTTCATAGTTTTTCCTCATTTTTTCACCAATTCTGCTCATATTGGTCTTTTCTCGGTTAAAACTTTTAAAAAACCCACCTAGTTCCATCCTCATTTCCTCCCGCATTCGCCATCAACATTTGCCAAATATCACCAATCGCATTTCTGAACAAGTCCGTCGATGTCGAGTTGTCCGCCGATTCCCATACAATTACTTCTTTCAATGCATGCAATAACAAGTATTGTTTCTTCGGGTGCGTCTTAATTTGCTCCAAAATGAATGGCAGGTATTGTTTCAAATTTCCGACAGCCAATGCTCCGAGTGCTTGTGCAGCTGCTCCTTTCAACTCTTCCGACGATGAGTTGAATGCTTCGACTGCCAAAAGATGTGGTTTGACGGTGCACTGTGCATTGTTCGAGTACACTTCCGGGCACAATCGTCCCAATTCACCCAAAGTTCCCATTGAGAATAGACGAATCGACTCGATTGTGCTTTGTTTTTGAAGTTGCTCGGCCAATTTCATTGCGAGTGATGTGTTCTGCAAATTAATACTTTTTTTGAGTGAAAAATTTTCATTTTTTTGTAATTTGTTGAATTTTGGTTCAAAATTTTTACCAATGAGTAGAAAATGGTATTTTTTATTTTCATAAGCATTTACTAGAAAAAAAATAGGAAAACTATCATTTCATTAGTTTTTCTTCGAATTCTGAATGGAAGTTTTTCAAATTTGCAGATAACAGTTGAAAGTCACTAAAAATTCCAGATTTTCAATGAGCATCTGAAATTTCAATCGAAAAATTAATTCTGCGCTTCAATATCTTGATTTTTCGACAAATTTCAACGTTTTTCGGGAAAAATTTTCAACTTTCTTCATTATTCCTGTTTGCAAGGCCTTGAAAAATCTAGTTTTTCTCCAAATTCGCTTCAAAATCTTGATTTTTCATGAAAAATCTCACTTCTCGATCAAAATTCTACAAATACAAAATGCCGTTTTTTCACAACAAATCTTACTGTTTGTTCAAAATTCTTATTTTTAGAGTCAGAAACTCTCAATTTATCTAACTACCCTTCTCTTTCACTCATTTTTTCCAAATTCCCCCAAAAAAACCCTTCACATACCTTAGTCAAATCATTAGTAGCTTGTGCAATAACCGCTGCACACGATGCAATCGCATGATGTGATTGTCTCGACAGATTCCGATTATCATATGCTGGCGATGTGACGGCATCCAACAACTTCTCGAATCCATACTTGCTTCTGTAGTCGCTGATCACCATGGCGTGCAATAAATTCTGAAGGGCAGTCAATGCTATTCCTTGCAAGAGTGATGAGTTGAGTAATTTGACAATTGAGTCGATGATGTTGTCGACATGGGTGTCAACACGTTCTGGCGCGATTTTGAACGAATCTGCAATTGTATATAGTTATAATTTGAGTGTTTTTGCGGATTTTTTTCAGTGGAAATGTGTTGAATTTCGCAAAAAGTGCAATTTTTCCTGTTTCAGGGAAATATAGGCAGTTTTTTGGGCTTTTCTTCCACGAAACACGATTTTTCGGCTAAAATTTGTCTCGAGGCCATAAAAAATCTGTGTTTCCCTTTTTCAACTCCAAATTTTTGTCCCAAATACTAAAAATCAAGCTTACATGTAAGAATATTGAGCGTTTGATTCGTAATTTGCAAATCATTCTCATTGATCAATGATGGCAATTGTCCGAGTACTTTGGTGAATTCTTCTGGTAGTAGAGTGGTTTCTGAGTGACGGAGGAGCACATCGAGGAATTCAAGGCAGGCGAGCTGAAAAAAACGGGTATTTTGCTTAAATTTCAGAAGTTTAAGGCTTCAATTAGCGTTTTGGCAGATTTTTCGAAGTTCAAAATGAGAAAAACAAAAATTATATCAATTTCCAATATAAAAACTAGATTAGGAAAATTGCAAATTTACAAAAGTTTCCATAATTTCTTTTAATTTTTTGTTTTGGTTTGATTTTGAGTATTCGAAGCTTCACATCGAGATTTGAGAGAATTTTCAACTGATTTTCTGACAAAATTCTTTAAAAATGATGCAAATTCCAAAACTTCATTTTTCATTATTTTCATCAATTTCTCAGCTTGTCATCATAATTTTTAACAAAAAACAAAACCTACTCTCAATGCTCTCGCTTGTTTGGCCAAATACGTCTCAATACATGTCAATATGGATGAAATCGATTGATGGTTGAATTGTATACCAGCTGATATGACGGCGATTGATGAGCGAAGTGCAACCAAGCATGTCATTTCGCGACTGATTCTTTCTGTCAGTTTCTCGAGTAATTGTGGGATCTGGAATTTGAATATTGGTTATTTTGAGACATTCTTCTGAGATTTTGAGCTTTTCAGATGGCTCAAAAGGTCCGAAATGTGACTTTTGTGAATTTTCCGCTCAAATACGGCTCCAAAACTCATTTTTACTCAAAAATCAACATTTCCATCAAAAAATTCCTCACCTTAGCACTTAACTCCTCCTTGAACATCGACATAATACAACAAACAGCAACAATTGCCTTCTCTCGAACTTCTTGATCCGTATCATTGGCATAATATTTCGCCTCGATCACATCGAATACTTTGACCATATGGCTGACACCGTTGTTGACTTTACGGAGAACAGCTGCATATTTTGTGGCGAGCACCAATCCTTCCGCTGATACCTGCAAAAATGATGATTGTGGATGATTTTGGACAGTTTTCGATGATGTTCACAAATTTTTTGTGTAAAGATTAGATGTTTTGCTCAAAATAGCTGAATATCACTTTGGAATTCAGCACAATAGCTCGAAAAAACATCAAAATTCTTGAATCGTTTGAAAAAAAAATCACATATAACCAGATATTCGTTTGAAAAACGCTTTAAATCAAACTTTTCCAATAGAAAAATCTCTAATTTTACTATAAAAATAAGGATGCTTTCGGTTTTTGATAAAATACTTCGAAAAAGCACAAAATCGGTGGGAAAATTCAGTTTTTTGGACAATTTTAGGCAGGGAGTTGTCAGAAGAAAAAACTTTCACGGCAAAACCAAAAATTCATTCCTCCATTTTCCGTGAATCATATCACCTAAAATATCCTAACCTAATTTCACGTTCGTGTATAGCCTTGTGGTTAACACGTTTATCTAATAAACAATAGTGATGAACAGTTAAGGAGTTCGTAGGACATACAACGTTACTCCGCCATGTTTGGGTTCATGGCTAGGTAGAATATTCACAATTTTCTACTGAACGTCCCCGCACTAGTGATATTGGATGAAGGTGGGGCCCTACTTGATTTCGATACCATCCTGAGGGCGAAGGTTGCTGTGTCAGTTTTTGAGATTTTTGCAGACAAAATTCAAGTTTTACATTTTCAGGGGAAAGTTCAAAATTTCTAGCAAAAAAAAGAAAATCTTTAAACAAAAATCTCGCTAAAAACCCGATTTTTCAATAATTTTAATCGAAAAAATATTCGTATCTAGTTGAAAATTCTTATTTTTGCTTCATTTTGGACTTTTGAGCTCAAATTTTGCTCGAAACTCGATTTTCAGCAGCGTTTTCAGCTATTTTCAGCTCAAAAACACCACTTATTGGTTTTTTTTAAAGAAAAGGGTAGAAACGTTCAAAATGTGCAATTTTTCAAGCAAACTTTGTCAATTTCGTTCGAGTTTCAAGCTTTATCAGCCAAATTTCCAATATTTTTCACAAAATTCAAAATACAACCAAATTCTTACCTTATAAAACTGATCATGAATCGCCGAAGTAGTCACCATTGTCAACGACTCCAACAAATTCTCAAACTTCTTCGAATCCGCAATACTAACAGCTCGATTGACGAATCCAATAACTGTCATTTTTCCTTGTGCCGTCGCCGTTTTTTCCGTCAAAATTTTCGCGACACCCGGGATCAAGTCATCCAAATTGCCATCCAATGCAGATGGATACGATTTGATCAGCGATGTTAGCAATTCCAAGCATTTTGGCCCAGTTTTCGGGTGTCTCTTCAATGATTTCGAGACGGCTTTCAATAGTTGATCCTTTTGTTTTGCCAATGATTTGATGACGCTCAATTGTTCGGTTGATAGGTAGTTTGATGAGAATTGGGTGTTTCCGATTGTGACAACATCATCTGTTATCATATCACTATCACTATCCGAGTTTCCGACAACTGCTTTTTGAATGTCTGGGATGTACAAGGCGACTTGATTGAGGAGGGCGATGTAGGCCGAGATGATCTGGAAATAATTGATAATTATAAAAAATTATCGATTTTTTTGGAAAAACATTTTCATTCAATTCCTAGCAGTTCATCGATAAAAATTTGCGATTTTTTACGAAATTTCTTCCAAAATCTAAAAAATGTGAATTTTTCAGACAAAGCTAATAGTTTATATATTTTTTTTCATTTTGGACACAAATTCTTCCATGAAATTCCTTGTTTGAACACTCAAAATGCAGCAAAATGACTGAAAAATGAGATATAGCTTTCCAGCCGTCGAAATTCAGATTTTTAGTAACAATTTCCGTATTCCCCTTCTCTTCATCATTCAAAATGGAAAAAATCTTCGTAATTTAAACGCCAGAATATACATTTTTCATACTTTTCAGCTATTCAAAATGTGTAGATATTTGTTTTTCTGATACAACTCGCGTTTCTTCGGTTGGGATGTAAAATCGCAAGAAACCACGTCTTCGAACAATTTTTCAATCATTTGCTCACCGAAACTAGAAAAGATTTAAAATTTTCCAATTTCATTTTCCGAATAGTCAATTTTCAAAAATTTAAGCTGTTCAATCAGTCTAAACATCTTTTTTTCCCATTTTTCACACGAATCTACTCAATTCCAGCATAAACCTAGAATTCTAGTTGTTTTGCAGATAGAAAACCATAAAAATAATGGATTTCGGTCTTTTCGCCATGACAAATCAAAAAATAAACACACACCTCAATTCTGACAGTCTCCTCTCGTTCCTTGATTCTCGCAATCAACACCATTCCCATTTCCTCGACATGTTTTGGCAACGAGTCCTTATTCGATGTAATCATTGCTTCAATCGCTTTGGCAGCCGATCGTCTAACTTTCCATGTTGTATCCTCATCATCACTATAATCTTCATCATCCTCTTCCAATTCCATCTCATCCTCCTCATCATCGTCTCCATATTCATAATTTGGATCGTATGCAATTGTTGATGTGAATGATTTCTTCATAATCGGCTCATATTGTGTCATTTCCTTTGGGCAATGCACCAAAAATGCTTCCAATGATTGCAGACATGCTTCTCTCAAATCGTCGTCTTCCGATTTTTCAATGTATTTGAAGAGTTGTGGAGCAGTCTGCAAATTCAAATTGTTCAGTTTTTTCATAATGTAGCTGGAGAAATTGCCATTTTCACTCAATTTCTTGAGAAAAACATGTTTTTTCATCACAATCACTACTAAAAATCGTTTTTAAAAAGTACCTCATTCTCAATTCGGCATAAAATGTGTTTATTGACAGGTTTTGCTCATTATTATCAAGAAAAGGCTTTAAAAGTCGGAAAATAAGAAATTTCCCAGATTTTCTGGCATAAAAAGTGAAAATTGAAGTTCCGATTTACTAATACTTTTGAACTTCAAAATTTTCAAATTTCGCCTTTAAAATCATCAAAACTTTCAGAATTTGTCAGATTTGGATGCCCAAAACAAAGCTCCAGCTAAAAATTTGTCAGTTTTCCGAGTAAAAAGCCTCAAAACGTCGGTCCAAAGCCTCAGATTGAGCCATGAGCTCCTGCCGTTCAAAATAGAGCTCATGAGATGAAAAAATATCGAAATTTTGAAGGTTCCGACGCTTTCCAATAAAAAACCAAAGAAATTTCTACAATTTTTTGAGCAATCTATAATTTAAATTATTCAAAAGCTTCAGCAATTGAAAAACATCCATTTTTGTGAGTTTTTGAAAAATTTTAAGGCGGAATTTGTGTTTTTTCTATGAATTTTCCGCAATTTAGAGCCCTTTCTGATTACCTTGTCCCGTCTCCCAGAAAAATAAAAACTCACCTTACTCAAATGACTAACAAACTTGTAACCACTATTCTTGGCAATCGCATGAATCGTAATCACAAAACTTCTCGCATTGACTTCCGATGTCGTCGCGATCATCTTCTCAATGAATGATCCAACCATCTTATCATACAATTGGTGATTGACAACATTCGCCAATACACCAATGGCGTTTGTCGCCTTCTTTCTTATCGCTTGACGTCCAGAGCTCAATTGCTCACTGAGAACATCGTTCATCGCCTCGTGAAGCTCCGGAATCATTTCTCCATACTTCAACAACTCATAGATGATGTCCAACACATCAATCTTCGCCGCGTCTTCCATGCTTGTTCCTTGCAATGCGTCCAACAATTTTGGCACCAATTTCTTGAGAATCGCCACATTTGTTGGTGTCATTGTTGGTTGCAAGTTTTGGAGGATTGATTTGATGGTGAGGGCGTGAATGTCACGGGTCATCTCCATTTTTGAGACCAAGAATGGCGCCAATTCGTCGATGATGTATTCGAGCTGGAAAAAAATTTTCAATCAAATTTTCGGGTTTAAAATACAAAAAATGCTTTATTTTTGTTATTTTTTTTGGGAAATTTTAGCGTAAAAACCTATTGTTTTGATACTTTAATGAAATTTCTAGCAAAAAATAGTGCTTTTGGCGCATTTTTCATCAAAAAACAACACATTTTCTCCGGTTTGTGACAATCTTCAGGCGAAAAATCGAATTTTCTCATCATTTTCTAAGAAAGAATTCAAAATGAACACAAAAACTTCAATTTTTGCCGTTTTTAGTAAAATTTTCAGCAGATATGATGATTTTGGGGCATTTTTCACCAAAAACCACATATTTTAATAGATTTTTAATAATTGTTAGGCTAAAAATCGAGTTTTCTCATCATTTTGAAAGGAGAAACGGTCAAAATCCACCGAAAAGCTTCAATTTTTGACCTTTTTTATTTTCAGTTCAATTTTTATCAAAAAAGTTGTTTTTAAACGAACTTTTCATCAAATTTTCGAAAATTTTTCTCAACAAATTGATTTTCACCGAAATATGATTGAAATGTTCAGAAAGCGACAAATTTTTCCGATTTTTCATATATTCAGCAAAAAAAAACTCACATTATGTTGCTTGATTCTGCCTGGTTGGGCGAGCATTCCGATGCATCGAATCGCCAAATTTTGAACTTCACCATTTCCATCGTGAAGAAGGCGGAGGAGAGCACGGATTACCTGTAAAATATAGACAGTTTAAGATAAATTTTTTGAATTACTTGAAAAACTTATTTTAAAAACCAAACATACCTTATGACAAGAGTCTTCTTCCATTGTAAGCGCATTCGTGCCCAACTCCTTCATCAGATCGTTGATCGCCATGAAGCGGAAGTCCTGAAAAATTGATTATTGATATAATTCAAGACCCTAGATAGCAAAATGATGGATTGTCTCGTTTTTTTCACAAGGGAATAACGCGACCACGTAACTCGATAATTAAACGAAACCAACTTTTTTTGATAGTTCAAGTCATGGGCTACAAGATCCAACTCTCAAAATCTGCTAAATAAATATTGGTGATGCTGAAAATCGCATCTGAAAATACAGTGTTTTCAAGCCATTTTGCACAGCGTTCCGCTTGCCGGCGGCCGCTTGTTGCTGCCGCAATGTGTACTGCAATGGACCACTCAAAAATTATGACGTCGGTGGCCGACAGGTAGTGCTGTTGACTAGTAAACCTTTTGCATTCTGCCAGCACAAGTTCGAGCCCTTTTTGCGTAGTTTCATTTTTGCAAACAATATCAACTAGTCTGATATTGTGTTGAAGGCGGGTTGTTAGTTTTCTTCAATTAAATTTGAATTCCTGCAACTTGAAACATCAAAATCAATGATTTTCACTAGTTTATCTCGATATTTGTGGTCATGGATTGAAGAAAACAAACAACCCGCCTTCAAAACAATATCAGACTAGTTGATATTGTTTGCAAAAATGAAACTACGCAAAAAAGGCTCGAACTTGTGCTGGCAGAATGCAAAAGGTTTACTAGTCAACAGCACTACCTGTCGGCCACCGACGTCATAATTTTTGAGTGGTCCATTGCAGTACACATTGCGGCAGCAACAAGCGGCCGCCGGCAAGCGGAACGCTGTGCAAAATGGCTTGAAAACACTGTATTTTCAGATGCGATTTTCAGCATCACCAATATTTATTTAGCAGATTTTGAGAGTTGGATCTTGTAGCCCATGACTTGAACTATCAAAAAAAGTTGGTTTCGTTTAATTATCGAGTTACGTGGTCGCGTTATTCCCTTGTCAGTTACAGTTTCACGAAATTATTCTTTTTTCCTGTATCTCCCACTGAAAATCACTGCGAATTTCGGTTCCGAAACACTAATTTTCCCACAAAATTGAAGATTTTTTTCTACTTTGTGCTGATTTCCCATGATAAATTATCGCTTTCTCAACAAAAAATGTGTCCCAATCCCGCTAATTTTCGAAAAAAAAAGTGATTTTGTGGTGAAAAATTCTCGTTCAAAATTTAAAAAATCTTCGTTTTTCTGGTTTTTGGTTCAAAAATCTAGACTTTATTCAAAATTCAGCTACTCTTCTAAACGATTCTCTTATTTTAGTCTTTAATTTCGTTAAAATTCCAATTTCAGATCAACTTATGAGAGAAACCGTCAAATTTTCCCATTTTTTCAAAATAACAAAGTACTCACCTTATCCGGACTCGCCATTTTATCCACAAACTGTGCAATTTGATAAGCAGCCGACATTGTCGATTCCTAAAGAATTTGATTAAAAATGATAACAAACAAGATCAAAATATTATAAAAGTCGTTAAACTTCAAAAAAAGGGGATAAAAATGGACAAAAAAACAACAAAAACACAATTTATTGGCGAAAAAAGGGGGAAAGTGAAATAATTCAACAGGGGAGGGAAAAAGTGGTTCAAATAGTAACAAACAAATGTAAAAATGACAAAAACACTACTTCTAATACAATAAAAAACAAAAAAACGTGCTCCAAATTGAGCTGCTCAATGGAAAGATGCCAAACGTTGAGTTCCTGGCATCGCGACTCCTTCCATTTTCAATTTTCCGAGCATTTCACCAACCAAATCGCTATTTTCCTTCGTTTCCGAGTCTTCATCGACGCGTGACAATACAGGTGATGATGTGCCGGAGATGTAGTTTTCGAGTTGACCGGTGGCGGCGAGAAGGAGACCGAAGAATGGTGGTGATGGTTGGAGGGGGTGCGAGAGGTATTCCGGATGGAATTGGGCACCGACAAAGTATGGATGGTCTGTAAAAAGTGGTGTATTTGTATTAGAAATGCCATAGTTTTTTGTGGTAGCTCAGAAGAAGTTTTTGAGTCAAAATACTCTTTTTTTGTCAAAAACCCGCGAAAAGTCATCAATTTTTTTGCTCAAGGTTGATATAGACAGGTTACCAACTGATTTCTACAATTTTTTGTGGAAATTGTTCATTTTTTCTTCTAACCTAAATGTCTCTAAAACTAGAATTTTTATCAATATCGTCAAAATCTGATCTTCATTCTTCATACTTATGCCTAACAGACCGCCGTGATGCAAATTGTACGGAAAAACGACTTTTTTATATTCGAATCCTTCTGAATTATACCATATTAGGTCTTTCTATCGAAAAAAGCAAAAACATTTGATTTTTGATTTTTCGTTATTTGATGTTATTTGTCCAAAAAAGTCACCATTATGTTGAAATTTCGCTTTTTTTCGGATTATTTCACTTTCCACCTATCAAGTACCTCATAATTCATTCAAATGAACGTTTTTCCTTCTAAAATCCATATTCTTCCCAATTCCTCACCTTTCATCTCAAACATTTCCATTCTGACAGCTGGCCGTGTCACTCCATCACCTCCACGATTGCACAAATCATCAATTTTGTTGAGCAAATCTTGATCAACATTATCCGCCATTTGCATCAACGCCGAGCTGCTGTCCGTTCGTTTCTTCACATCCCAAATATCCGTATTCTGCTCATCGACACCCATTCCAACGAACAAGAATCCTTTTCGTGCCATTTGCGGTACAACGTGTGGATTCACCTCGTAACGATGTCTATGACGCTCTTCGACGGTATGTGCTCCGTAGAGTTTGTCTGAAAATACAGTAATCATGTCAAGTTCAGTAGATCAAAAAACATACGAAGTGCACAATCATCAGTAAGGAATACTGTAGATCTTCTTCCAAGTCTCATCGTTCCACCGAGTCCTTTTTCCTCGACATTGTGCTCCGGCATATCGATGACTGAAAAATGCTCAATTTTTGAATTTCAGAGTCCAATTTTTTAGCAAAATCTTTGTTTTTTGCTCATTTTTCTCGAATTTTCACAAAATCCAACATACCAATTTGCTGATGCTCCTCCAAATTGGCATTGAACTCAGTTGAATTGGCATTTTGAATGTTCAACACATTTCTGGCGAATTCAATGGCGGCGACTTGCATTCCGAGGCATACACCGAGGTATGGAACGTTGTTTTTACGGCAATATTCAGCACATCGGATCATTCCTTCGACACCTCGTTTGTCGAAACCTCCCGGTACGATTACACCACTGAAAATTGGATTTTGCGGAAGGTGACGAATTGCTTATATATCAAAATTAGAGAAAAATCATGAATTTTGAAGTGAATCAGGGTTTTTTTTTTGCCAAAAATCGTGAAAAAACTGTCGTTTGGTGAATTTTCGAATAAGAAAGTGGTGTGAGTGGCAAAATAGCCGTTTTATTCCGAATTTTGTGAAAAAAGTGAAAAGAAGACTTTTTAAAGTCATAAACATTCTTTTCGAAGAAAATTTTAGCAAATCAAGGGTCACTTGATATATATCTTGCCAAAATTTTGTCTTTTCCTACCCAAATAACGGCATTCAGCTCATTCTGAACCAATTTTTCCCATTTTTCCCTAAAAACCTCAAAAATAACTCACTGAGCCTCCTTGACCATCTTCCATGCAGCCGCAGATTGTGCCTCAACTCCCGGCTTCTCTTCCAACAACTCCGAATCGACATATTCGATTTTGAGCTTTCTCTTCGAGTGAATTGCAGCATGTGAGAGTGCCTTGTTGACTGATGCGTACGCATCGTGGATTTTCACATATTTTCCGACCAATGCGATGACGACTTCACTTTGGAATGTGTCGCAGCTGAAAAATACAAGATTTGAGGTACATTTGAGGAGAAAATCGGATTTCTAGTGAGAGGAATCGATGAATGACACAAAAAAAGAGACAAAACCGCACGAGGATGCATCCCTCATCTAATCTAATGTGTATCTCTCTGAGAAAACCCGCCAATTAATTGTGCGCAACAGATGAAGAAGGACAGGTGCATGGTGCATCATCGAGCAAATTGGTGACATAGCGTGTATCGATCAGGGGTATATAGAGGAAGAGATTCGAACGGACGGTTTTTTTGCCTATCGGTTCGGAAATTTTCGTAGAAATCGATATGCGGGCTCATATGCGTCTTTAGCGCGCGCGGGAAAACGGATGGATCATCAAAACCCAGGAAGAGTACAAAAATAAGCCAAAAAATGGGAAAAATGACGATTTCAGTCCGATTTTTGCCCCGATTTAAAAAAAGCATGATGACATTGAGATTTTGGGGTTTTCTCGTAATTTCCGAACAATAGGAACACAAGTATCATTTTGAGATCTTTTGGAGATAAAAAATCGCAAAAAGAATAAAAATGACCGAAATAGCCACAAAAATAGGCGTTTTGGCTCAATTTTCGTCACCAAATCTTTATTTGAATAGAAAATTTGTGAAAATTCCACTCCGAAGGTTGTAACACAATGGAAATTGGCCAAATGGCTACAAAAAAAGTGTCTCGGCTCACTTTTTCTGCCCAAAATCGTTTTTTTTAACCAAAAAATGATGAAATTTCTACCGCGAAACTTATAGCACATTGGAAATTGGCAGAATAGCTACAAAAATAGGCGTTTTAGCTCAATTTCGAGCCCAAAATCGTTATTTGATCCGCAATTTAATGATATTTTTACCCCAAAACGTATATAATGTCGGAAATTTCGATTTTCTTCGATTTTCAGGCAACTTTACGTTTCCATAAGGCTATTTCTAACCAAAAACAAACTTACAGCTCCGACAAATGAGTCCAATGTGTCATGTTAAACTTCAAATCCTTCCGAATATTCTCGCTGATTGGTTGAAGACCCAAACGGTGTGTAATCGCCTAAAACCGTTCAATTTCTTTCAAAAACTTTATTGTCAAGCAAATATACCTCCAATACACCCTGTTGCTCTAAAAGCAATGGAACTTTATAAATATTCGATACATCATGAACACCAACAATCTGCTCCAAATCCAACATTCCAAATCTGGCGACTTTCTCTCTCAAATGTGGATCCAATGCCTCCGTCGATCGACAAATCAACAAATCCGGCACCAATCCAGCTGCTCTCAAATGACGCACTGAATTCTGCATAGGCTTCGTTTTCGGTTCTCCAGTTGCATTTGGATGGAGTATCAATGATACATGCACATTCATCAGATGATTCTTGAGTGTTGGACGTTGGAAACGCTCGAATGCTGATAGATATGTCATTCCTTCGATGTCACCAATTGTTCCGCCGAGTTCAATGATACAAACATCCGGTTTTTCTTGTGTTCCATCGACTGGAATTTGGGCGACACGCTCGATCCAATCCACAATTGCATCCGTTAGATGGGGAATCATTTGCACGGTTTTTCCACAATAATCTCCTTTTCTTTCGCGTTCCATCACCTGGAAACATCGATTTTGTAAGATTTTTAGAGCTTTTAGCTAGATAGGGCTGGAAAAAATTTGTTTTTTGAGGGAAAATGTGCTTTAGTAGTCTATTTGCGAGCTTTGGTTGAAATTTTATGAACATTTTCACAGAAAACTCAGTTTTTTGAGCGAAAAAATTATAGAAACTAGCTAGGAAAAGCAAATTTCTTGTAAAAATGACCATTTCTATAGAAAATAGACCTAAAAATGCTGAAAAACTTGAATTTCAAGCCATTTTCTCACTTCTTAAGTCCTTTTTTGTGTGTTTCAACATTTTTCCTATAGAAAATCCTATTTATATTAAGAAACTTGCTATTTCCACACGAAAATCATATTTCAAAGCACTCAAGGTTCGATTATTGCTTTAGAAACGTATTTTTCACTTCAAAATACCCAATTTCCATGTTTTTCGCATCATTTCCTCGAAATTATGACTAATGAGCTTGCAAAAAGAGAAGAAATAGTGTGGGGAACGAGGAGGGTGAGAGATACGTACTGTAGTTCTTATCAAAAGGAAGGAATGGAAAAAGTGATGAGATTTCAATTATTTTTGATTTTTTTGAATGGCGAAAAGTTTCGAAACACTTTAATTTCAGTTTTTAACTGAAAAAACTATTTAAAAAGTTGTTTTTGCTACAAAAGCAAGGAAAAATAGGAAAAAAATAGCCTATTTTGGAGTAAAAACGAAGAAAAATAGTGAAAATTACATGTTTGAACATTTTTCCAGTCGTAATATTATTATCCCTGGTCAATCGGATATCCAAGAATCGCTCATAGTTGCCCAGATCCAAATCAACCTCACCACCATCATCCAACACGAAAACTTCACCATGCTCATATGGTGAGAATGTTCCAGCGTCCTCGTTCAAATATGGATCGATTTTTATGGCAGTTACCTAAGAAAATCGGTTTTTTGGTAATTTTTTACATGGAAAGCCTACTTTATAGCCATTATTCTTGAGTAGAACACCCAAACTAGACGAGATGATGCCTTTACCGACGCCTGAGATGACACCACCGGTGACGAGAATGTATTTCACTCGTTTTTCACCTGGCATATCTAAAAACCATCGATTAAATCTCGGAAAATTGTGGATCTATCGATTTATTGGCTCAAAAGTGATGGCGGGTTTTCGAAAATGATGACAATTCGGGATTCCGGGTTTTTTCGGGATTTTCAGCAAGAAAAATGGAAAATTTTGGGAAAAATCGAAATTTTGGAAAGATAAAAGAGTATATTAGAGCTCGAAATTGTGAAAAACAAACAATTTAGGTGGAAAAAAGTGAAAATAACAAGATTTGTTTTTTTCAAAAAAAATATCGCGAAACGCGCCAGCGCACCAACTTTGCGTCAATGCGCGCTTGCTAGCCCCGATAGCTCTTCGCAGCGAGTTTTTATCTATTTTTTGAATTTCCCATCGATTTTCCTATTTCTAAACCTAATTTCTTGAATTTCTAGGATATTCTGGGTGAATTGAATGCTAAAAAAGCTAATTCAAAGAATATATACCCGCATCATGACCAAGACAACCAACGAAGGGACAAGTAGCGTCGACGCGAAGCTCAACCATGTTCAATCGACTGGATTTCCTGAAAAACCGAAGGAACGTGAGGCGAGAAAACCGAGAATCAAGCAGGCGAGGTACGCAATGTTGATGGGATACCAAGGAAAACAGTATTACGGAATGCAAGTGAGTGTTTTTTGCCTTTGTTTCGATAAGGAAACTTGTCGAGGTCAGCACTGATAAAGAAATGGCGTGTTTTGAACAAAAAACAAAGATTCATCTTGTTTTTTTCAGCTACAAAAAGATTTGCCAACTATTGAATCGAAATTGTTGGATGCATTATTGGCGGCTGGATGGATTACCGAGGCGTTGAGGGCGAAACCGTTCGACTTCTTTTTTCAGCGAGCGGCGAGGACGGATAGAAGTGTGTCGGCGGCGAGACAGGTTAGATTTTGTAGATTCATATATTCATAGGAGCATAGATCTAGAATCTATGGATCTATGCATAGAATCTTGATTAGATAGTGTATAGCTCTCAAAATTGCTTTCATAAAACAGTATCTATGCATAGAATCATAGATCCAGATTCATAGAACTTGAAAACAGTATATCATAGAACTACTACAATTTTTTATAAAACATTCATAAAATTTTAAAATGAGATACCATAGAATCATAGAATTTTGTAAAACTTCAAAATGTTCTTCATTGAATTCCATAGAACTGGGATAGTTTGTGGAAAAAAATCTCAAGAATTTCATAGAATTCAAAACTTTTCATAGAATCATAGAATTTCATAGAACTGGTGGAATGAAATCATAGATTCATAGATTCCAAGATTTCAAGATTCATAGATCCATAGATTCATAGATTCATAGGTCTAGAATCTATGGATCTATGCATAGAATCTTTATTAGCTAGTTCCTATGATCGCTGAAGTTCCATGCATAGATCATCAGTTCTATGAAGATCTATGCATAGATTCATAGAACTCCTTCTCTTAGAAAAGCACTTCAGTCTAATTAGCTACCGCTAATTGAGTTGCTCCACCCCAAAAAAGTGCATTTTTCCATAGAACTCCCAAATTCTATGCCCATAGAACCTCTTATCTTCCAGATGGTCGGTATGCAACTACCCCGTGACGATGCTCTCTATCAAGCCGAAGGAGCGGCGATTCTCAACAATCTCCTGCCACCAGATATTCGTGTATTCGGAATGAGACGGACAACAAACTGGTTCCATCCGCAAAAACAGTGTGATTTCCGGACATATAGTTACACTTGTCCCACGTTTGTGTTTGCTAAACCTAATGAAGTGAGTTGGTTTTTGACTGTTTTTGGGGATACGGTAGTTTCACGAAAAGTTGCACAGTTTCGAGATTACTGTAACTTGAAACAGTGCCATTTTTTGTGAAAGTGTATGCAGAAAAAGCACCGAAAACATAGAGCTACCGTAATCCTCCAGTAAATCTACATAATGTGAGTTACTGTAGTCTGTGAACACTTCGAAGAAATGTTCAAGATTACTGTACTTCAAAAATAGTGTAGTTTTGCGTGAAAGTGTATGTCTGCAAACACCAAAGCTACCGTATCCCTCCCTTAACTTATGATGCGAGTTACTGTAGCCCGCAAACACTTCATCAAAAACTGGTACTAGCTCTCAAGATTACTGTACTTCAAAAGTAGTGCAACTTCGCGGAAATGTGTATGTAGAAAAGGTACTTTGTCCGCAAACACCAAGGCTACCGTAACCTACTAAACCTAAACAGTTATTACTGTAGTTTGAAAACGCTCTTTCGTCAACCTCAGGATTACTGTACTTCAAACTGTGGTCTGCAAACACCACAACTACAGTACCCCTTCCCTAAACCCAACCAATTTCCAGCTAACCAATGCATCATTCCGAATCACACCTGAAACAATCGCCGAAGTCAATGATATCCTATCAATCTACAAAGGAACACATAATTTCTTCAATTATACTGCTAAAAGGTTAGTTTTTGAGTATATCTAGCCTGAAAAATGCGATTTTCGGGTCCGATATACGCAATTTTCCATTAGAAATCATTAAAAACAGCCGTATCTTGCAGAGCATACGACGACATGAGCTGTAACCGATACATTGTCTCATTCGAAGCCGGCAAGCCGTTCCTGTTCAAGGATTCGCTTCGAAATGAAGACGTTGAATTCATCCAAATGACCGTAAAAGGACAAAGTTTCGTGCTTCATCAAATCCGAAAAATGGTCGGAATGGTGATTACGGTCGTCAGGGAACTACAATTGAAATCGGCGATTCAGAAGTCGTTTGAGGGACAGAGAGTGAGTTGATTTTTGGTGGAAAATTACAAAAAATGGCGAATTTTTGAAGTTTTAATATCCTAGAACCTATGTTTGCCTCGTTTTACATCCAGAAATCCTTTTACCGAATTTTTAGTACAGGAAAAAGTCCAGTTTTTGACAATTGTGCTCTTTTGAAGTTACTACAATTGAAGTTTTCTACTTTATCAACCACAAAATTTGAGTTTTTAAAGTTTTCGAGTTCTCAAAAACAATATTACGGCTTTCCAAACGCATTTGAAGCTGTAAAACGATTTTAATACAAAAAAGCACTGAAAAACATGATTTATGTTGTTTGTTCGTCTGAAAAGTCAGTATATTGACTATTTTGATTAATTGCACTATTTGCTAGCTGAAAATTTCGGACAACGGTGTTTTGACAGATTTTGTGTTACAAAATCAGCTGTTTCAAAGTATTTCAGACGGCGAATAAAAATTTGTAACTACTCCTCCTCAAAAATCGAGATTTTCGGGGCTCTAAACACTTCAAGACTCAAAATTTTGCACCTTTGAAGCATTTTCAGTATTTCATAACCTTAGTATTCCGAAAATCAACATTTATCTTACAGATGGATGTACCAATGGCACCAGGACTTGGACTATTATTGGAACGAACACATTATGATAATTACGATCGGAAGAATGGTCAATCACATGATCCGATCAGTGATTGGGGAATGGTGATCGAGGAACAAGTCGAGAAAACGAAATTCGAGCTCATTACAACTGATACATTGGAGACGGAATTGAGAAGTCAGGGGTCAGTTTTTAAGATTGACTTTTTTGTTGATAGGAGCTGAAAAACTAAAGTTTCATCAATTTCGAATAGATAAAATGTGTTTTCGAGAAGAAATCTGGCTGAAAAAGCTGAAAATCCAAAAATTATTTTTAAAAAATCATCAATTTTCCTTTTGAAAGTTCGAAAACTAGGCTTTGAAACCCCAAAAGTGTTGAATTTCGCCAGTTTTAGCTCAAAAAATTCAGAGATAACTTGAAATTTGAAAAAAAAAGTTTGAAAAATTGAAAGTTTCTGTTTTTACCATAAAATACCTGAAATTATAGGCAAAAAACTGAAAATGATGCGAAATTTTGAGTTAAAATAGCTGAAAATATGATTTTTGCCCTCACAATCCAAATATTCCGAAGAGTTTTGCTTAAAATGTCTGAAATGCAATTTTTTGGAGCCAAAATGAGTAAAAAAAATTGGAAATTCAGACAAAAACTGCCCAAAACGTTCCAAAATTGAGCAAAAATAATTGAAATATCCAAAAATGCAGAAATTTTCCTCAAAAAAATTATTGGAATTCATTATTTCCTGCTAGAAATCCGAAATTTCGACTAAAAATCCTCAAGTCCAAACAAAAAACATTTGCAGAATGCTCAAATGGCTCGCCGATCTTGTGCTCCACGATTTCCAAGCCGACGCCGAACAAGAGGAGCCGGCGAGCAAATCATTCTTGACAATGGCAAAAGCGTGTGCAGTGGCTGCTGAAAAAGCTGCATCAGAAGGCGAAGGATCATCGGAAGTCAAGGTGGAGGCGGCTCCAGAAGATGTTGCTCCGACGGTCGAGGCTCCAGAAGACGCTGCTCCAAAAACCGAAGCTCCAAAGGTCGAAGCTCCAGAAGTTGCTCCAGAACCAATAGCTATCAAAGCTGAAAATCAAGCAATCTAACTCTAACTATATTTTAAAATATCTTGTTACTATTGTTCGTTGTTTTTTGTTGATCCCAAAAAAATTCCATTTTTCAAAAAATATTTACTCGATCATATTTAAATCAAAAAAAAAAACGGACAAATACATTTCAAAAGAAGAAGAAGAAACAGGAAAAAGAAGAAATGGTTTAAAATTCGGAGAAATCAACTGATAATGGATATTGGGGGATTATCCAGCAATTTAGGATTCTAATATGTCGAACGAATCGATGTAAGTGCAGAATGGGCCAACAACAATCTCGTCAGATACAATGATTCTTCATGACGGCGAGCGTCGATGATCAGGTCACTTGCAACTCTGCAAAAAAACAAGGATATTTTTGAAAATCAGATGGTTTCGGAGATTCTTCGGCTTTGGAAAGTCAGTTTTCCATCGAACAAATTTGGTTGCAATTGAAGTGAAAAATATCGTTTTTCACAATTTTCAGGGAAATTGGTTTTGAAATGCACAATTTTCTAACAAAAGTCTACAAAATTTCAATTTTTTTACATTTCTTTAACCTCTATCATAAAATCTCTCATTTTTCAACTATTTCACCAGCTATTCCCATAAATTGATGAAAAAATCACAAAAAAGTACCTTCGAGTAGCTCCAGTTGTCAATTGAAGTACACGAATGGCATCATGTCGTTTTCCTTCATTCCACAAGTGTTGAGCACGATTCAATAGTGTCATATTGTTTTGGCCGGCGATCGAGATTCTGCAAAAAGGAAGATATAATAGATTTTCAAAATTTGACAAAAAACTCACTTATCATCACCCTTTTTGATTGGCAATGTGATGGTAATTGATGATTTCATCCACGAGTACAAGTGTGCAAGTGCACCACCATCAGTCACATATGCTACACGTCTTCCGATACGGTATACCTGCAAATTTAAGGAATTTGATTGATTTCAGGCAAAGGGATGTCAACTGTTTGAAATGTGCTTTTTTTCGTGTAAAAATGTGGAAAAGTATCAGAAAATTGATTTTTCTGACCTCAGAACATCGAAAACCCCGAATATTCAGCTTTTCCAAGACTTTGTATCCGATTTTCCCGCTTCAGAATCAGTTGATTCGGATATTTTCCAAACTAACCTTCTCAAATCTCTTATTCAAATCCTCATGAGTATACTCTCCCTTGACCTTGCTAATTTTCGACATCGACGAATCAATCAATTTCACAAATGGATCGTCACCACCACATTTCGTCAATGTCTGGAACCATAGCTGTAATCGGGGTAGTACAAACTGAAACTACCTTCATTTGATCACCAAGTGGCGCACGACGTCCTTCCATACAACAACTTGCTCGATTTCCAAATTTGACAGTTTCGACCAAGTTTTGAGTGGCTAGCCACATTTGTTTCGACCTGGAAGTCAAAATTTGCAGAAAAAACTTGAAAATTCCTGATTTTCATCGGAAATTGACGGTTTTTAATTGATTTTAGGCCAATTTCATGCAAAATTTCGTGAAAAAACACAATTTCAGACCCAAAACTCCAATATCCCAGTAAAAATCCTTACTTTCTATTCTCAATGTCCATTTGCAAATGACCACTCAACGCCTTTTCGATTCCTTCGAGTTGTGAGAGAGCTCGTCCGATTTTTGCCGAATGAAGCTGGAAAAATCACAATTTTTTATCGCTTAGGTTCATTTTTTGATCAAAAATTCACGTTTTCAGTTGAATTTTCACAAAATTTCTCAATTTTCCCTCAAAAACCCCTTACATTTCTCTCCTTCTCCACCGCCATATCCACATCCTTCGCGTGTTCAATATCATACAATTGTTTCTGTGTTCGTACGACTTCCTTCAGTTTTGCATCATATTTCTCTTGAATCTCGATCGTTTTGCGTTTCAATTCCTCGTCGAGCTTCTTTTGATCAACCTGGAATTAAAAAAGTTGGAATTTTTAGGAACTGAATATAGGTTTACCTCCGGAATCTTTACAACTTCAACAATTTTCGATGGCTGGTTTTTGGCGAGAACTTCTGCTTCAAGACGTAATTTCTCCAAAAGCTCCTTCTTTTTCGACTCAATTGCGTTTTTGATGCGTTTCTCTTCGTTCAGCTGCAAAAATTGACGTTCTCATTCGATTTTTCGTAAAATTTTAACATTTTGCAGGCGAAAATCTACTTCTTTCTCAATTTTTCGAGGCGTAGGACGAAAATTTCTCATCTTCCGGTCAAAAACACCTCTTTTGTGGCCAAAATTTAACGTATTTTCGCTTTTTTTCAGCTTCTTCCCTCGAAAATCATCCCTTACCTTATGATCAATCAACTTCCTCGACAATTGATCAACTCTCAAATGCGCATGCGCCAAAATCGTTTGCAAATCACTTTTCTTCATTTTCATTCCATCTTCATAGTTCAATTCCGGATGAACCGCCTTCAATTCTAACAGGAACTTCTTACGACTATCATCCACCAATTTGCCATAATCTCGCGTGAAGATTCTCTCGGAATCGACAGTTTTCACACTTTTGACCATCTCATCCAGCTCATTCGACAATTTTGTGGCGGTTGTTTTCGAGATGGGCACCAATGGATTCAATTGAGTCGTTTTGCCTTGTCCACCGAGATTCGCTTCCTGAAAATGGGAAAATTGATTATTGGGAGTGAAAATAATGAAAATTTGAAGAATTTTCGCTTCAAAATCTAATTTTTTTTTAGGTTTTTGATAATTTCTGGTTGAAAAAAATGAGAAAAAACTAGATTTTTGCAGTTTTTTCGAAGATTTTCTTCTTTTCAACTCGAAAAATAGAAAATTTCGCCCATTTTTGACTCTAAAAACAAAAAAACCGGTATATCTCAACGAAAATTATTCAATTCCTTCGATTTTTTGGGAATGTCTGCTTTTGCTGCTTGAAAAATTGCAATTTTCACCCAAATTTGATTTCACAAGCAGAAAAATCGCAATTTTCCGACGATTTTCTTCATTTTCAGTCCATTTCAGCTCAAAAAACCTACCGTAACCAATTCAGCAACCATATTACGAGCAAATTGCTCCTCCTCGATATCCTTCTCTGTCATTTTCTTGGCCTTCAAGTGAGCAATTGTGACGGCATCCCAATCACCATCCTTTCCACCTTCGATCGCTTCCTGAAATCAAATTGTTGTTAAAAATGGCGAAATTTGATGGAAAATGGGGATTTTTGGAATATTTCTGAGCAAAAAAGGTGTTTTTGTGCAATTTTGTGGCACAAAAACCGTAAAATTTGAGGAAAACGGCAAAAATTGAAGCAAAATGTGCGTTTACGACTCTGTTTTGAATAAAATATCCTGTTTTTGAGCACTTATAAAAATTTTCAACGCAGAAATCGAAAAATTCCCCTCTTTTAGCCGTTTGTGAGGAAAAATGAGTGTTTTTGGCTTATTTCAAGCAAAAAAAGGCTTTTTCCTAGCAATTTTCTTCACTTTCATCACAAAACTCACTCTAATCGTCTGAATATGGTGCTCAATCGCCCGAATCGTCTCCAATTTGGCAGTCGTCGCAACTTTTGTCGCCTTCTCAGCATCTCCAATCTTCTTTTTCAATTGTTCCGTTAGAATCTCGTTCTTTTCCAATGAATTCTCTTCTCCAAGATACTGATTCTTGGTTTTTTCCGGCTTCTTCACCGCCGCCACTCTCGATTCCTTGACACCGATCAACTCTTTCTTCAGCTCGACCGTTTTTTCGACGCCTCCTCCACTTTTGATCGCCTTTTTCTCCAGGATTTCCACTGGTTTCGGCTCGAATGGCTTTGGAGCAACTTTCGGGTCCTGGAAAATAGGAATTCTATGAATTTATGACAATAAAAACTCACATTCGAAAACTGAAGCGGTCTCAAATCCTTCAACTTGGGCGCCGCCGGCTCTTGTATGCCAATCGCATAATTCAACACATTCTTCGAGCCCGGGATATTATTTTCGACCATTTTTCGAAAATCGGCATCATACGATGCATATCCGACGACTCCTGCTGCACCGGCAGCCGTTGCTGCTGCTGTCAAGCCCAATAATTTGGCGCCAGCACTTCCCGATGATGATGACGACGCGAATCGCTTGTTTTGCACCAGTTTTGAGGTTTTCTGCATTGATTTCGACATATTTTAGGCGTATTTAATTTTTTTACACTTACCAAAATATTTTGACTCCCTCTCATATTGAAAAACACAAAAAAAGTGGGTGAAAAGTGTTTCGAAATTCAAACTCCACGCGCGCACCGCAACCACCCCACGCGCAATCACATCCGTTTTGTTGACAGTACACCTCGAAAAATACCGAAAAAGCTTCATTTTACACATAAATAAGCTGGAAAAGAGACAAAAAATATGGCGAGAAATGACTACAAAGACTAGGAAAGGAAATTAGAGTATGGATATGTGTGAAAAATATAGAAATAGGTGATATTTGATGGAAAATATAGGGAAAAAGTCAATTTTTGATGGAGAGAGAGATAAAAGGGCCCGTTTTTTATGGGGAAAAAGAGAATTTTTGATGGAAAATTAGGTTTAAAGATATGCTGGTTTAATATTATGTTCTTTTTCGTATGCGTGCCAACGGATATCATCACTTTCATGTGTCACAAATCGAGGTCCGACCGCTTTTTCGAGGATTCGAAGGTCCGACCAGAGGGTGTAGCTCTGTAATGGATTACTGTAGGGTTACTGTAGTTGTTTGGTGTTTGCGTACCTGCATCCAGTTGTGGGATAAGGCCTTGGATACGGTAAGTCGCTTGTTCATTTTCACTTGGAGGAGACCGTTGATGAATTCGATTGCTGGAAAAAATGAGCATAGAATTGGGATTCATAGAATCATAGAATCATAGAATCATAGATCTATGGATCTATGCATAGAATCTTGATTAGCTAGTGCATATGATCTATGCAGTTCTATTAAGATCTATGCATAGATTTTAAATCGTTTCCATAGAATGTCTATGCATAGATCCTGATGATCATGATATCTATGCATAGATTCCAAAATTCATTCCATAGAACCTGATAGTATCGATATCTATGAAAAATCTATGCATAGTTCCTCAACTAGCACCACAAGTTCTATGAATATCTATGCATAGAACTTGATCTAACTCCATAGAACCTGGTGTCCAGGAAAAATCTATGCATAGATCTCGGACTGACACCATAGAATTTCATAGAACCTATGCATAGTTACTCAACAAACTTCTTCTGCAATTGATTCTATGCATAGATCTGAAACTTTCTCCATAGAATTTCATAGAATCTCAAATTACCTAACAATCATATTTTTGATCCAACACCATAGAACTCTCAGTACGACAAAGTTCTATGCATAGATCTCAAACTATCACAATAGAACCTCAGAAGATCTATGCATAGACCTCTATCTATCATCATAGAACCTCTGAAGATCTATGCATAGACCTCTATCTATCATCATAGAACCTCAGAAGATCTATGCATAGAATTTCATGGTTCTATGCCTCATAGAACCAACAAAACTCACCATTCTCAGTAATCTCCTTCCACGGTTGTTGTGGATACATAAACTCGGCATTCTGTATCTGATCATTGATATCCTCATCCTCATTGAATGGGAATGTACCAGACAATGATACATACACAATCACACCGACACTCCACATATCCAAACTTCGATTGAATCCCTTGTTCCTCAATACTTCCGGTGCTAGATATGCCGGTGTACCGACCACACTTCGTCGGAAACTTTTCTCGCCGATGATACGGGCGAAACCGAAATCACATAATTTGACTTGGGGGAAATCACTGTTGGAGTTGAGGAGGATATTCTCGGGTTTCAGATCACAATGGACAATGTTGAGGGCGTGGAGGTATCTAGAAATATTGAATATATATATAGTGATAAGTGATAGTGATAAGAAAGTTCAGATAGTGATATTGATCCTAGATAGTATCAGGATCTATGAGAAAATATCTGCATAGACACAAGTATTGCTACCAACATGACCCTAGCTCGAGATCTATGCTCATGTGCGCATAGGAATTGAGGATTTATGCATGGATACCAGTAAAATAACTTTACAGTATCCAAGTTTGAGATCTATGCATAGATATTCATAGAACTTTTGAAGATAGGAGAGGATCTATGCATAGATATTGAGAAAGTTCATGAGCATAATTACGAACTTTTTCTATGGAAGTAGCTGGAGATCTATGCATAGATACTCATAGAACTTGGGAAGATATGAAAGGATCTATGCATAGATACAAATATAGTTCCTCACAGATTCTATGTTAAAGTTCTATGCATAGATACTCATAGAAACTGTGGCGATGATAGTAGAATCTATGCATAGATACTGATAAGAAATCATAAATAACAGCATAGATATTAACAGAATCTATGCGATCTATGCATAGAACTTGTAATAATAATAGATTCTATGCATAGATATTGAACTAGAGCATTGATCAACAAAAATATCTATGCTTAGAAAACGATCGATTCTATGAAAATATCGGAATTCTATGCATAGATCTCCACAGAGCTTATGGTAATAAACACTGATCTATGCATAGATACTGGAAGGAAGTCCTAGGTTCATAGATTCTTGAAAATCTATGCATAGATTTTCATAGAACTGATAATAGTGATGATGGTATATCCATAGAACTAACCAGCTATCTACAGGATCTATGCATAGATCCAAAAGAAATCACATTCCAGCCTAACCTAAACCTCAAAATTTACCTCAAAGCCTCCAAAATCTGAGCGACCAAAAACTGAGTGGTCCTCTCCGACAATCGTCCTTTCTCACTTGACAATATCATTTCAAGCATATCACCCTTCAATTTCTCCATTACAACGAAGATACGATCGGTGGTCTCGAGCATTTGCATGAAATGGACTACGCCTGGATGATCGACTTGCTGAAATAGATATAGAGTTAGGAATCATAGAATCATAGAATTAGGATTCATAGAATCATAGATCCTGTTCTATGGAAGTTCAAGTTCTATGATCCATAGATTTTGAAATCATAGAAATCCAAATCATGAAGTTCTATGAGCCCATAGATACCATAGAATCATTGAACTATCTTCGATGAAATCATAGAATCATAGATACTTGTTGATAAGGATCTATGGAAGTTCAAGTTCTATGATCCATAGATTTTGGAATCAGAAAATCTATGGATCATAGAATCAAAAATCATGAAGTTCTGTGTTTTCATAACTTTGAGGCCATAGATACCATAGAACCATAGAACTATTGTAGAATCGCATGATTGAGACGAATAGAATCATAGATCCTTGGTAAAAGTTATCTACGAAAGTTGAAATTCTATGATCCATAGATTCTGGAGTCATAGAATCTTAAGAATCATAGAATTGTGAAATTCTATGACTGAAAGCCATAGAACCATAGAACTATGTTAGATGAAATCATAGAATCATAGAATTTCAGATTCCATAGTTTTCAGAAACTTGATTTGTAGGAAACATGGGATTCTATGCATAGAACCTGTCATAGATCGTGAACTCTATGCATAGAATTCCTGTTGCTCTTTGTATAGAAATATCATAGTTCTATGGAATTCTATGCATAGGACTGTGATTGACTAGTTCTATGCATAGAATCTGAAAAGCTCTGAAAAGCTCAGAATCTTCAAAACTTGAAGAATTCTATGCATAGAATCTCTAAGGTTCTATGAATTGCTACCCATAGAAATTCCAAATATCATAGAATTCCAATCATAGAATCTCTGAGAGCCTACATATATCTATGCTTAGAATTCCCAAAGTTCTATGAAATTCTATGCATAGATCCTCCTATCTATGCCCTATCCTACCTCCAAAATATGAACTTCAGTCCTCAACAAATCCTCCTTATTCGGTGGGAATTTCAATTTATCGATCAATTTGACAGCCACATGTTGTCCCGATTTTCTGTGTATTCCACCATATACTGTTCCAAATTGTCCCGATCCCAATACTTCTTCAGCGAATATTTGATAAAGTTGCGAGAATTCTTGCTCGGTTTGGATGTTGATGCCCAAGTGGCCGGTCTCGCCTGGAATGAAAAAAAAACATGTTTTTGGGTTACTGTAGTTTGGTGGAAGTTTTCGTTGTGGGACCCAAATATTAATTTTCGTGTTGAGATATTTTTTCAAGACGTAATTTTTTCAAGTAAGGTGAAAAATGGGTCTCGACACAAAAATCTGCAGTTTTCGTGGTAGGACCCAATTTTTTTTCTCAAACATATTTGATATTTGAAATTCTGGGTCTCGACGAGAAAAATCAAAATTTTCGTGGTGGGACCCAAATTTTACAAAATTCTAGAAAGTTTGAAGTTTTGAGCCTCGACACGAAAATTCGAATTTTCAAAATTAAACGCATTTCGCAAGAAAATGTCGAAAATGGGTCTTGAAACGATAAAAATTGAGTGTTTGGGTCCTGACACGAAAAAATTTCATTTTCGTGACGGGACCCAAGTTTTCACAAAAATCGTGAAAATTGGAAGTTTTGAGTCTCACCACGAAAACTCAGGATTTTCGAAAAAATTAATTTTTGCGTGAAAATATTAAAAATGTATCTCGAAACGATGAACACTATGTAATTAGGTCTCGACACGAAAAACTGTGATTTTCGTGGTGGGACCCAATATCGTTGATATTCGAACTTTTGGGTCTCCACACGAACATGCCCAGTTTTCGCAATAGGACCCAAAATTTACGTCTAACAAGATTTTTGAGTGTTTTTAATACAAATTACTGCTCGAGCCTAGATTCTTCTTTAAATTGGTCTCGCCACGAAAACAACCTAAATCTCGTGTCCCACCACGAATCTCCCGTTACAGTAACTACCGTACCTTCAACTGGCACCTTCAATTTGTCCCTCTTGACACCACCAACACTGCTTTGTGGTGACACTGGCATCAATGCTGTATTCATTGCAGTTGTCCATGATTGGGCGTCAAGGGTGCCCTTCTCGTCGGATGGGGAACCGGCTGAAAATATATTATACATTGGATAAGTTGAGAGAAAATTAGGAAGAGGGATTTTGAAAAAAAATGATCCGACTACTCAACATTTTTTTTGAAAAATCTGAAAATTTGTTTTTTGTAAAACTATTTTGTAATATTTCCAGTTTTTTAGCCAGTTTTTCGCTATTTTTAATGTAAAAATCTGAGAAAAAAAAGATTTTTTGACATGTTGACTCAGTTTTTCAGAAAATGTCAGTTAAAAATGGAAAAAGTGACAATCATGGTGTATCGACAAATATTTTTTGATAAACCTGATTTTTAACGTTTTCAGGAATTCTAGAATCATTTTTCATGATAAAATTCGGTAAAAACGGTAAAATTTGACCCACAAAACCGTATTTTTCGCGAAATTTTTTGAAAAAAAAAGTGTTTTGGCGAAACATGATGCATCGAGAAAATTTTTTCGAAAAAAAAATTATTGAAATTTCCAGAAATCAAGTCATTTTTCATGCAAAAAAACTTGAAAATCACAAAATTTTGACCTCAAAAATTGGATTTTCAGAAAAATTTTCACATGGTGCATCGACAAAATTTTCGAAAATGTCTTTTTTTTTTGGAATTTTCCGGCTCAAAATCGCAATTCCAGTATATTGTTCTGCGAAAAAACTGGTTTTTTGCGGTCTACAGCTTCTAATTTGCTCATTTTCTTCTTTTTTTTTCGGAAAAACTCAATTTTTGTAATTTTCCGGGTCAAAAAATCGCATTTTTCTCATATTTTAACATTTCATTTTTTTCGAATTTTCACATTTTCCAATAATTTCCATATTCCCTTACCACCACTCCATCCATTTCTCTTGGTCATCAATACCAAGCAATGTGTCGCTTGACTGAATATTTTCGACGCGGTGCTACTAATCGACGAGAAGCTTCCCTTGCTTGATTCGGATGTTTTCGATGATACAGTCACCACACTTGATCCACCACTGATGGTGGATCCACCACGACTACGATCACATGATCCTTGATATCCCGAGTCACTACTCGCAGTTCTATGGACTACTGTAGGTGTGGATAGTATGATCTCGTGTGGTGCTTCCTGCTCGAGTTCTATGGATACGATGGTTCGGAGCTTGGTTTTTCGGGTCGTGAAATGGACCATTGGATATTCGGGATTGGGGACCGATGTGGTCGGTTGATCGGTGAACATGGGCAGACGGAGTATGTTTAGGATCATTCTGAAGGATTTTGATGGATGGCATAGATTCATAGAATTGAGGAAATCACGAAAAACAAAAAACGGAGATTCATAGAACTGTAGATTGTTAGTATCATAGAATCATAGATCTATGGATTTGAGGGGTCATAGATTCATAGATAGAGCGAGGAACGGTGGAGAGAATCGTATATTGTTAGTATCATAGAATCATAGATCTTTAGATTCATAGAATCATAGAATCATAGATTGTTAGGAAATCATAGAATTGAAAAAAAGTAGATCTATAAAATAATAAATCATAGAATTTTCAAGTCAGAAGGATCTATGGAATGATGGTCCATAGAACTAGAAAAATGGTGGATCTATGAAAAAACAAGTTAGAAAGTTGGAATTCTATGATTTTTTGGATCATAGAATCATAGATACTATAAAGAGGGAGGATAGGATTCATAGAACCATAAAATTGGATCTATGGAATAAGAGTCATAGAACCATAGAATTCCCTATGAAGTGCATAGAACCTTTAGAAAATCTATGCTACAATTGATATGGTTGGTCATAGAATCATAGAATTTCACAAAACATAGTGTCTATGATTTTCATAGAACCATAGAACCCCTCTTCAAAACGGATGGATCTATGGAAGCAGTCCAAGAAGTTCTATGAAATTCTATGGATCATAGAATCCCACTATCTATGACATACACCATAGAACCATAGAATCCAGTAGGAACCTTAGAGAATCCAACTTTCGAAATGAATGGATCTATGGAATCATTCCTCGAAGTTCAATGAAATTCTATGGATCTATAGAATCCTAGAAGTCCAGTATCTGTGATTCAAGAGTTGTGAATTCATAGAACCATAGAATTTACTATGAAGCTCATAGAACTCTTCTTTCAAAATAAACAGATCTATGAAATCATCCATAGAAGTTCTATGGATTCTATGGATCATAGAATCCCACTATCTATGACATACATATGAGTACCACCATAGAACCATAGAATTTACTATGAAGCTCATAGATCCCCCTCTTCAAAACAAATGAATCTATGAAATCATTCCATAGAAGTTCTATGAAATTCTATGGATCATAGAATCACACCATCTATTCCCATAGAACCATAGAATAGTACAAAACCCATAGAAACCTTCCTTCCAAACGAATGGATCTATGGAATCATCCATAGAAGTTCTATGGATTCTATGGATCTATGAAACATAGAATTGCCAATGCGAATCTATGAATCCACGATTCTGCCAACAATTGAAGGAATGAGGGGGGAGGAATGAATGAAAAGTGAAAAGAAAGGGAATGAAGAAAAAACAAATAATTGTTGTTGTTTGTGTTGTATATAGGATGGGAGGAGGTTAATCGAATTATGAGAATCAGAAAAAAAGGTGGAGGAATGGGGTGGGAATTCCAGCAAATCGGAATGATTGCGGGATGGGATTCATAGATTCATAGATTCATAGATTCTTTGGGCGGCTGAAAATGAAAATGACGAGGGAATGATGATTTTCCTGCCGCAACATGGTGCATCGACCTTTTGTTGTTTGTAGCGTTGAAAAATGTAGTCGAAACGTATTTTTCAAGGCCCAGGACACTGTTTTTGCCAGAAAGTGTGGCCAAAATTGTGATTTTTAGGCTAGAAAGACACATTTTCAGATGAAAAATGAGTTGAAAATCGAATTTTTGAATATTTTCCGAGTGGAAGTTTCGAAAAATAGGATTTTTTGAAGCATGGTGCATCGACATGAAAAATGAAATTTTGAGAAAGTCGGTCAATTTTGTCTCGAAAAAATTGATTTTCCAGATAAAAATCCATGTTTTTTTCTGAGTTTTTTTCAATAAAATTAAAAAAAATTTTTTTTTTAATTTTCAGCAAAAAAAATTTCGCCGATTTTTCACGTCTGGAAGTCGAAAAGCTATAAAAATTACAATTTTCAGAAAATTTCAGTAAAAAATCGTTATTTTCAGCCAAAAACGCAAAAAATACAGATTTTTTGGAACATCGTGCTTCGACACAAAAAAATTCAAAATTTTTTTTGTTGTTTTTTCATGTCCTCAAATGAAAAATCTATGAAAAATCCGAATTTCAGCCAAAAAATCGTCATTTTCAGCCAAAAGATAGCGGAAAACAATCATTTCCCTTATATACCCACCAAATCAGTGTACTTTCCCAACTTGCCAAAGACTTTCAAAATTTCAAAAACCATCGAAAAGTAAACATGGTGATATTGGACGAATTCGACTATATTTAGCGATTTCTTGCAGTAAAATTGGGGTTTTCTGGACTATTCTGGGTCTGGAGACAGAAATAGGGCTGAAAATCGTGATTTTCAGCGTTTTTTGAGGTAAAAATCTGGAAATTTGACTGAAAATTTGGGAAAATGGCGATTTTTCGAGACATGGTGCATCTGACCAAAAATTCGATTTTCAGTTTTTTGACTCAATTTTTAACTAGAAATTGTGATTTTTTGGCTCAAATCGTGTAAAACTGTCAGTTTTTCGTTTAAATGCGTGATTTTTGGCGTTTTTCGAACCAGAAAACATGAAATTTCAACGAAAAATATCGAAAATTGATTGTTTCTGGAAGCATGGTGCATCTGACCGAAACTTCGAAATTCAGTTTTTTGACTCAATTTTTGACAGGAAATTAAAATTTTCAGTTTCAAATCGTGTAAAAATTTCATTTTTCCCCTGAAAAATTGTGGATTTCAGCGTTTTACAGGCGAAAAATGGAAATTTCGACGAAAAATTCGGAAACATGATGTTTTTTCGAAAAATGGTGCATCTGACCAAAAAAATTTTTTGGTGTCATGACTCAATTTTTGGCTGGAAATTCAAAATTTTCGGTTCAAAACGTACAGAAAATCCCAATTTTCCAGCAATTTTCAGCCAGAAAAAGTGAAATTTTAACGAAAAATCAAGAAAAATGACGATTTTACGAAGCATGGTGCATCCGACCAAAAAACTTGAATTTAAGTTTTTTACTCAATTTTTATTAAAAAATTTACAGAAATTTCACAGAATTACACATTTCCGGTCACTAAATCCAGAAAAAACGCTTCAAATCGATATTCATAGAAACCAGGTGAAGTTCTATGGCCATAGAATTTCACCTGGAACAAACTTCAAAAAAGAAGTTTTTCGTCATTTTATAGACCATTTCACAGATGACAATCATCAAAAAAATAGTCCAATTCCAGGTCCAGACGTCAATTAATTGTCGAGGCAAAAACAATTCGTCTAGTCTAAAGAATAGATTGTGACTGATATGGGGGTCACACAAAAAATGGAAAACATGAGAATCGGACAGGAAATGATGGAAATTCAGGTATATATGGTAGGGAGGGGAATAACAGAAATATTTCAGGAAATTGGAAATTTATAGCGCTGAAAATATTTTTGTTTGTTGAAGAAGCTGGTTTGAAAGTGAGGCATAGAACCATAGAACCATAGAACCATAGAATCGTCAAGCATAGAGTCATAGAATCAAGAAACCAAAGAGCTTATGAGTAAAAGATTTCTCATGATTGAAATCAGAATCTATGAAATTCTATGAGTCATAGAACTGTGAGTCATAGAAGCTGGGGAAAGTTGGTTCTATGCGCATAGATCCATAGATTTCTGCGGAACAGTTTTCAAACAGTCATAGAATCGCAAGTTCTATGCATAAAAACAAGAAATAAGTGGCATAGAATTTCAGATAGTCATAGAAAATAGAATCATAGAAGCGTTAAAAAAAATTCTATGCATAGAGCTAAGTTTCTATGATTCAAAGAATTTTCAAGTTCTATGCATAGAAACTGGGAAAAGGTTGCATAGAATTTTGGATGGATAGTACAAGTGGAATCATAGAACCTTTGAAAGTTGAGAATCTATGCATAGAACTGAGACTCTATGATTCTTAAAACCAAGAAATTTGAACAATTTTTGGAAGTTCTATGCATAGAATTTGGGAACTCAAAGTTCTATAACTTCAGTTCTATGCATAGATCCAAAGAACTGAAGGTGGTTGGAATAAACCTTTGAAAGGTTGGAAATCTATGCATAGATACTGTATTCTATGAATCAAAGAAACTGTAAGTTCTATGCATAGATCCAAGATTCTTAACGCGAAACTTCATTCTATGCATAGATCCATAGAACCCCAGATCTATGAATCATAGTATCTATATATATGAATAGAACTATCGAAAGTGAAACAAGTAATGCGTAGGCGCACTTCCCACGCAGGAAGCGCGCCTTGTGAAGAAAAAGAGAAAAAAAGGAGGAAGAACACGGCAACAGTGCGGAAAGAGTTAATGGGCAAAAAAGATGGAATTCAAGTGGATATGGAGAGGTTCTTACTACTATTTGGGGACACTTTTTTTTCGTTCAAAAATCATCTTTTCTGCAGGAAATGATGATTTTTTTCAACTTTTGGAAAACGAAATTTTCAACAAAAAATTTTTTTTTTTGAAACGTGCATAATTTTGTCAGAAATTGAAGTTATGAGCTAAAAATCACCTATTTTGAGCTCAAAAATCTGATTTTTCAACAATTTTTGAAGTTGCACATGCGAAATTTCGAAAAATTTTGTGAAAAACGAGGATTTTCCGAAACATGGTGCATCCGACCAAAAATTTCGAATTTCAGATTTTTTGAAAATTTTTTGGCTGAAAAGTTTTTTTTTGCTGAAAATCTTTACAATTTTGATTTTCAGATATTTTAAGCTCGAAAAACATGTTTTTTAGCGATTTTTGAGCTTAAAGGTGTCAATTTTCAGAAAATTTCATGAAAAAGTTGATTTTCGGAAGCATGGTGCATCAGACCAAAAATTTTGGATTTTCAGATTTTTTGAAACTTTTTCGGCTGAAAATTTTTTTTTGTCAGAGAAGGCGGACTTCCAGACATTTTCAGACAAGAAAATTTTTCAAAAAAATTTTTTTGCGATCAAATTTATGTCAGAAACTCCAAAAAATGAAGTTCAAAAAGTTTCGAAAACCAAAAAAAAGTAGTCAAAAAAATTTCCAGACACTGCAAAAAAATTTTTTTTCATCATATCGTATTTCTTTTGTTTTCTTCTTCCACAAAAAATGACGCATTTTGCGACAACAAAACAGGTGGAAAAAAAACGAGAAAAACGAGAGAATTGTCTGATTTATATTTTGAATATATAGAATATAAACAATGTATAACAATAGGTAGATCAAAAAAGAAAAATTGTGGAAAAGAAGAAAACAATGAAACAACAAACTGGTAGGTAGGTAGGACAAGAGGATGAAATTGGTGACGTAGGAATGGAGAAAAAACTAAACATTTTTGAAGCTGAAAATGACCAAAATTCATGGTTTTTGACCGAAAAATCGTTAAAAAATGGTCTAAAAGTATGCATCATACTTGACGACAATTTGAGGACCTTGTTTCTACAGTATACCTATTTTTTCTTGAAATGAGGCTTGTCGATGTAAAATTGATATCTTTCCACATTTTCGAAAAAAAAATGTTTCGTGATAATCAAAAAAAAACGTGGATTTTGGCAATACATCATAATTGACGACACTTTACGGACCTACAGTACACCTACAGTACTCTCACGATATCTCGAGTTTAATAAATTTTGTTATGATGAAAATAGTGGATCTAGGAGGAAAAAAAACTTCAAAAATCACAAATTTTGGTAATGCACCACATTTGACGACCTTTTGCGGACCTACAGTAATTTCAGCGAATCAGTCAAAAAATCTAGAATTTTCCAATGAAAATAGTGAAAAATCAAAAAAAAAAAAAGGAAAAATTGACTCAAATTACGAATTTTGGCAATACACCACAGCTGACGACACTTTGCGGATCTACAGTAATTTAGGCGAGAAGGTCAAAAATTGGAGATTTTTCTAGTAAAAAAAAATAGTCACTGGAAACCAAAAAATATTGAAAAATTGACAAAAATCACTCATTTCGGTAATACACCATATCTGACGACAAAATGCAGATTTTTCAAAAAAAAAATTTTTTCTAAAATCTTTTATTTTTTCTCTCAATCTACTCAATTAACATCACTCTCACCAAAAAAATCTGCATAATATCGTCATTTTTTGCAATACATCATATCCTCCGACAATTTGCAGAGAAAAAAGTCTGCATGGAAATCAGGAAACGCAGGTGAAAGCTGCAAATGATACAAAAAAACGACATGAAACGGCTGCGGAATTGACATTTGTCACCACCTTCCCGGAAATTTCTAGTTATGATATCGGCGATGTTGTAATACAAACATCTAAACCTAAACCTAAGGCCACGCCCACTTTTTGATTGAAAAAGGGATGTTTACGAATCAGTTTGTGACGTCATCACTACGGTATTTTGGGGAAAGAAATGAAATGATGAGGATGACGTAGAACCTCGAGAAGGTTAACTTATCTGATTGATAAGGCGGTATGGAAACGGGAGAACCGGGTTTGACGAAGAAAGGAAGAAGGGATCTATGTTCATAGAACTTTTGATGGGATGGATCTATGGGGGATGGAGGCATAGAACTTGAGATAAGGTATTAAAGGATCTATGCATTCTATGGAAGGTCATGTCATAGAACCATGTGAAGTATGGGTTGGTAATGTCATAGAACTTGAAGTGATGGAGAATGGAATCTAGAAGTTCTATGGTTTTTATTGAAAATAGCATAGAATTAATAGTGGGCCGAGTCATAGAACCATAGAACTTGGAGTAGAAGAGGTATAGTCATAGAATCTAGTGAATTATGAGGAAATATAATCATAGAATTTGAAGTTTAGAGGTTCTATGGTTTCAAAGTCTATGGTGGCATAGAACTTGAAGTTCTATGATTTTCATAGAAAAAAAACATAGAATTGATAGAGGTTTGAGTCATAAAACCATAGAACTTGAATTAGAAGGTCTATAAAGGGATCTATGGTGAAAGGAGAGCTAGGAAGCATAGAACTAGATATTGAGATATCTATGATTTTTATGACATTTGATACATAGAATTGCTAAAAGTTCGATTCATAGAATCATAGAATTTGAAGTAGAAGGTTCATAGAACCACATAAATCTACTAGTTCTATGGTTCGAGGATTCATAGAATTTCAAAACGTAGAATCATAGAACTGTACTTCGAAAATTCTCAAATCTATGAATTTGTGTAGTTTTTGAAATCCGTAGAATTTGATTTCATAGAAACATAGAACCTGGAATTCTATGATTTCTCCTGGTGTCTTTAGAAATTTGAAGCATAGTTCATCGAATTTTTGAGATCTATGGCCATAGAATTCAACAAATATTTGAGGTCTATTACTTAAAGTTCTATGGATCTATGATTCTACAGTTCTACGATTCTAAATTTCTATGGATCTATGATCTACAAAATTCTATGCGCGGAACTATGCAGAAAAAAACGGCAGTCAGCGTATTCGTAAAGTGTACGGTTTTTGAATGAATCGGAAGTGTTTGTAGACGGGTGGGAGGAGGTGTCTTCTGTTCAGAAATCTTCACGCTGCAAAGATTTTCGAATGTGAATTGGCTTGTAAAATGGTGTCTTTTATGGTTTCAAGGCGAAGTTCAGAGAATAGACAAGAAGTCAAAGATCTATGGAGTACGGTAGGCATAGAATTGGAGTTCTATGGAATTCTATGCATAGAATATAGAAAGTGAGTAATAGAGTTATATGAGTCATGGATAGATTCAAGATATCTCGAAATTCTATGAAAGTAGTTCCATAGAATTCATAGAACCCAAGTCAAAGATCTATGAAATTTTGAAGTTCTATGAGTCATAGAATCTAAAATTCTATGCTTCAAATTTTTTTGATTCTATGAAATTCTAGCATAGAATTTCATAGATCCTCTAGTTCTATGCACAGATTCATAGAATTCTATGGATTGAAGATCTATGAGTTTCAAAAAGTTCTATGCTTCCAATATTTCTGGTTCTATGATATTCTACGACAAGTCGGATATTTCAGCGCATAGAATTTCATAGATCCTAAAATTCTATGGATAGGTTTAGACAGTTCTATGATTTTCTGAAATTCTATGCGTCCATTTTTCTGATTCTATGAAGTTCTATGGCATCGAAAGCATAGTATTTCATAGATTTTTTAGTTCTATGCATAGATCCAGATAGTTCTATGGATTGAAAATTCTATGCTTTTTTGGTTCTATGAAATTCTATGGTATCGAAATATCCAGGATCCTAGAATTCTATGCTTTTTCTCAAAATTCTATGCAACCTACTATCAATTCTATGAATTCTATGGTCCAAAACCATAGAATTCCAAAAATGACCTTCTCCAAATTCAACGTCATATTGTTACTACAGTATTGAGCCTATGATAGTATCAAAAACTGGTCAAAAGTGGGCGGAGCCTAATGTGTTTTGTGGGAGGTTTTGCAAAACATAAGGGGCGAAATTGGATAGAAGGACGGATAGGGGAGGACGAAATTGATAATGACGACGAAAAATCCCGTAGAAATGGAATTGGATATATATGTGTGTGTATATTGTCTCTCACTCCTCCTATCGGAAGGAGGATAGGTGAAAGATTCGAATTTGGTGAAGATATTTGGGATCATAGAACTTGCATAGAAGGTCATAGAACTTGATATGTATCTATGGAAGGCAGGCATAGAACCTAGATATTGGGCATAGAACTTGGAGAAGGTGTATGCCATAGAACTGATATCTATGGAAGGGAGGCATAGAACCTGGGAAAAGGGCATAGAACTTGGAGAAGGTGGATGTCTTAGATTTTGATATGACCGGGATATCTATGGAAGAATATGCATAGATCTAGATAATATCCATCGAATTCATAGAACTGGAGAAGGATGGATATCATAGAACTTGATGAAAAAGTGATATCTATGGAATGTGATGCATAGAACCAGAAATAAAAACAGCATAGAACTAGAATTCATAGGGTTAACAGAGTCAGATTCATAGAATTCTTAGAATTGAGAAGATCTATGTCATAGAACCTGGTGTAGCTATAGTATCTATAAAAAGAGAGACATAGAATCTAGAGAAGTTCATAGAATCTAGGGGTATTGGGATCATAGAATCCATAGAACTGAAAGTCATAGAATCGAAGAAATGGCAATTTCTATGGAAGCAAGGGGCATAGAATTCATAGATATCAAAACCCGCGATCATAGAATTATAGAATATCTAAATCAAAACCATCGAATTCATAGAATCCCACAAAATCTATGATATGAGATCCATAGGATTCATAGAATCATACAAAGTCTATGATATAATATTCATAGAACTCATAGAATCAAACAAAGTCGCTTTCATAGAATCATAGAATCTCAAAATCAAAATCATAGAATCATAGAATCCCACAAATTATGATAGGAGAATCATAGAACCTCACAAAACCTATGATATAAGATTCATAGAATCATAGAATATCTAAAAATCTATGGTATGAGATCTATAGAATTCATAGAATCCCACAATTAGTATCATAGAATCTCTGATATGTATGTTTGATTTCCCGCGCGATTCTCACTCCTCCTCCCTATATACGCATTTCCGTTTCTTTTTTGGCGTTTCGGCATGTATATATGGGATAGGTGAAAGATTGAAAGAAAATTCATAGAATTCTATGCATAGAACTGACAGGAAAGTCATAGAACCTAAGAAAATAGGATCATAGAATTCAAGGTCATAGAATTTTTCATAGAATTTTTCGATACAAGAAAATTTGATTCGAATCACAATTTCTACGCTGTCATTTTCCATCATTTCATGCGCGAAAAAAAGTACAAATAGAATGAATTGATAAGGCGACTGATAAGGTTTATCACGTAGATTCGAGGGTAGACAAAACGATGAATTCTATGATCTATGGAGCTGATTCTATGGTTCTATGAAATATGAAGAATAGATCTGAAGAATTGGAGTGTCTATGAAACGCAAAATTCTATGAGTCCTTCGGTGTTCGTTCTATGGTTCTATGGATTCGAAAACATAGATCTTTAAGGTTCTATGGATATATGAAAAGTTGAAAGCTGCGATTTTCGGAAAATCATAGATCTGAAAATGTCTAGTTCTATGATTCTATGGTTCTATGAAAACATAGATCCAGTAGTTTCGAGTGTTGAGATTCTACGATGGTAATCGAAATTCTATGGTTCTATGAAAATAAGGATATATGGATCTTCAGAGCATAGATCTTCATGATTCTATGGACCATAGAAACTTCAAATCATAGAATCTCAAATAAAAGTTATCTAGGTTCTATGCATAGAATCAACTATAGTCTCTATATACCTAAGATTCATAGATCCTCAAACTACGACTATCATAGATCCAATGGTTCTATGCATAGAATAAATCAATCATCAGATCAAAACTTCATAGATCCTCCAAAGATATATGACTAGTTCTATGACAATAAAATATCAAAATTCTATGATTCTATGCATAGAAATCATTCATGACAATAAATATTTCATAGATACTCAAAGGTTCTATGACAAGTTCTATGACTATCATAGATCCGATGGTTCTATGCATAGATTCATAGAACCTTCACTCTCTGATCTCAAAAAAAAATTCCAAAAAATATGTTTATGCCCAAAAATAATTCATAGAACATGTGTTATTTGTCAAAAAATAATTAACACCCGTTTTTCATTTTACGATCCTAATTAACCGGTTCTTTTCGTCTGATTTCTGCCAACACAAAAACGTTTATGGATTCATAGAATTCATCAGGGGCATAGATCATAGAACCTACAGTACTCCTCCATCTTCTCCTTCCGGTTTCTCCATCTATCCCTTTTTGTTTTAAAATGACCCTGTGTCCAAACTACACCCTATCATCAACCAGGCGCCAATTTTTGAAAAAGGAAAAAAGGATAGTTCAAAAAATTGATGATCTTTTAACCATAATCGATTAGAACCAATAAACCGTAAAATGGACACATGTGATAGGTTTAGGGGAAATGAAATGAACAATTACGTAGATATGGTGGAATGTTTAGGTTCTATGTTCTTTGGTTTCATAGAACTGTAGAATATGGGCATAGAATTGTGGATTTGTAGAATAGGAAGTCATAGAATTAGAGATAGAACCATAGAACTCAAAAATGATAAAGCCTGAGTTTCATAGAACTATCAAACTTTACATTTTGAGATTCATAGAATCATAGATTTTGAAGTTCATAGAAGCATAAAATTTAGAATCCATAGATTCATAGAAAAATTATGGATATTTCGAAGTTCGTGGATTCATAGAATCATATATCCATATAACTTTTGTGAATTCGGATCATAGATTCGTAGAATTTGAATTCCATAGAACCGTAAAATCATAGAATCTAGATTCATAGAACTAGGAAAATATGAAAAAATAGAAACATAGAATTTGAGGATCATAGAAATTTTTCAAAATTCATAGATCCTGAAAATTATCCATCCTTAAACTTGAAATTCATAGAATCTAGTATATATGCATAGAACCTTGAAAAAAATATAAATCTATGCATAGAATCATGGAATTTGAGGGTCATAAAGTTTGATAATCATAGATCCCAAAAATTTCAAATATCCAAAGTTTCAGTATCATAGAACTTTGTATCTATGCATAGAACTTCACAATCAAGCCTTGACACAAAAAAACGAAATACAAATCTATACATAGAATGCAAAATTCATAGATCTCAATAATTTCAAAGTCTCATAGTTCCAATATCATAGAACCTAGTATCTATGCATAGAACCATAGAACCTTGCAGAAAAGCGAATGGAAGAAAAAAGGGGAGGAATCAACGCCCAATAAAGTGTCAAAAGGGCAAAATTTGCATAAATTGTCAACAACGACAAGATTTGTTGATAGAACACTTTTAAAGAAAATATTGAGGCGGCGGAATAAGATTTGGTGTGAAATGATACGGAACAAGGTATAAATAGATGCAAAATTGAGGGAAATTGACTTGTTTTTGAGAAGTTGAGAGACATTTTTGAGAAAATTATTGGTTGGAGTATGTCGAGATAAGTGTGATTATAGGTTTAGGTACTTTTTTCGATATGGAAAAAAGTTCGAAAATTTGGTTTTGCAAGTTTTTCGAGAAACTTCTGAAAAATAATATATACCAAAAAAGACTGAAAAAAAATTTTTTTTTTTAATTTTTCGTGGCGAGACCCAAAAACCGGTATTTTCACAGTTTTTGTGAAAAATTGAAAAAGTTTTTGGAAATCGCATTTTTCGTTTCGAGACCCAAAAAGTATCAAAAATTGGTATTTTCTCTTCGAGATCCAGAAATTGAAAAATTCGAAATTTCACCGATTTTGTGACTAAACCCGAAAAGTGATCAAAATTTTAGAATTTTCGTGTTGAGACACAAAATCTGGAAAATATCAAAATATCAAAAAATGTCACCTACAGTACTCCAAAAACTACAAAACTAAATTTTTTGAATTTTTACGTGTCAAGATCCGAAAATCTAAAAAAATTCAAAAATTTCGAGAAATTGGACCGAGAGTCAAGATTGCATAATTTTCGTGTCGAGACCTAACAATCCATAGAATCGAAAAATTCGTGTCAAGACCCAAAAATCGAAACTTTGGGTCCAAAACAAAAAAAATCGTAATGTTTCGTGTCAAGACCCAAAAACCTAAAAATTCAATTATTCAAAAAACTTCACCTACAGTAGTCCAAAAACCACGAAAAGTCGAGATATCAACGTTTTCGCGTCGAGACCTAAAAATTTGGAAAACCAAAAATTTCAAGAAATTTGACTTCGAATATTCCAAAAACGACAAAAAATTAGAAATTTCAATGTTTTCGTGTCGAGACCTCAAAAAAAATCACTTCTCTACATACTGGTCAAGAGACGTGTGTAAGGGCTTCACCTTGTATATTGTAAAGTGTCTACAAATTTCCTACACAAGCCGCAAAACCAACCGTCAAAAAAAATGAAGAAAAATGTAGTGGTCGGAGAAAAAAAATATAGTGAAAGTGTAATACCAAACAACCTCGAAAAATGGTGGTTTTGCCGCAAAAAAATTACAACAAAACATTTATATACTTCATCGAAAAAAAAATAGTGACCAGTCGGTGAGTAGGTCAAAAACTGATAAGCCGTTTTGAGACAAAGAAAAAGTGGGCGGAGTCTTAGGTTTAGGGGACTGGACGAAATGACCGAAACTTTACAATAATTGAAAGAAATGAAGGAGGGGGGGGGGGGGGGAACGTGTCAGGAAATGAAATGGCAAACAAAGGAGATGTGGAATTTGTGGTGAAAATTGAAGGTTGAAGGTTAGATGGTTCTATGGTTCTATGGATGGTTCTATGGACCTTCGAAAGATTCTATGGACGGTCGGTTGAAAATCTATGATAGTCACGGAAAGTGAGGTACTACTAGAGGATCTATGGAAGTTGTTAGGCTCTATGGTCAATTCTATGGATGGGCATCCGAAGATCTATGAAAGTTAGATCTATAGAGCAAGGTTCTATGAATAGTTCTATGGAAGGATCTATGAATCTATGAAAGATTCTATGGAAAAAAACTATATGAAGATATACGGATAGTTCTATGGATCTATGGAAGATTCTATGGCAGGTTGATTGAAAATCTATGATAGTCCAAGAAAGTCAAGTTGATACTGGAGGATCTATGAAATTCGAAATATTCTATGATAGGTTCTATGGATCTATGGATCAATGGAAGAAACTATATGAAGATCTATGGAAGGAACTATGGATCCATGACAGATTCTATGGACTGCCAATCGAATATCTATGAAAGTTACAAAAAATCACATGTAGATCTATGGAACTTTGTCAGGTTCTATGGTAGGTTCTATGGATTGATTTTTGAATCTATGGTAGGTTCTATGGATGAACTCAAAAGTCTTTGGAGATTCTATGATAGGATTTCCGAAGATCTATGAAACTGGTTGGGTTCTATGGCAGTTTCTATGGATGAATCTATGGATGTTCTATGGGAATCTTTGACATTTCTATGGAAAACCTATGAGGATCTATGATCTATGAAAACCAAGTTCTATGGTAGTTCTATGAAACAAAAAATCAAAATTTCTCAAAATTCGTCATAACCCAAAAATCGTGTTGTTTTTCATCTACAAAAATTAGTTTCTATGAATCATCAACAATTGAAGAAAGTTGGGCGAAGAGGGATTCATAGAAACTCAAGTTAATCTCTTAAGCGCTTTTTATGCAGGAACTGGATGGAAGAAACTGGAAGTGGTGGAGATTCATAGAATATCATAGAACTGGGCATAGATATTGGATAGGATTCATAGAACCTGAGAAAAGTGAGGTTTTCGGAAGATTTGAGCATAGAATCATAGAATATATCATAGATCTATGCATAGAACATTCAAATGTAGCATACATTTACACATAGAACTTATGAGTATCTAGGATCTATGCATAGAACTTCTCGATTCACCATAGATCTTTAAAAGGAACATATAGACATTTCATAAATCTATGAATCTTGTCATGGGATATCTCATAGATCTATGCATAGAACTAACTCACCTACCATAAATCTATGCATAGAACTAATTGACCTACCATAGATCTATGAACCAACACATACGATATCTCACTTTTCTATGCATAGAACCTAATAACATACCATAGATCTATACAAGAAACCAACTAACCTACCATAGATCTATGCATAGAACTAACTGACCTACCATAGATCTCCACATAAAACCCACTTACCAAACTCAGGTCTAAGCATAGATCCTACCGACCTGCCATAAATCTATGAAAATATCCAACTGACCTAACAGATATCTATGCATAGAACGTTTTGATATATCATAGATCTTCAAATGGAACTTACTGATATTTCACAGATCTATGAGTCAAACCATATGATCTCCCATAGATCTATGCATAGATCCTACTGACCTGTCATAGATCTATGAATCAAAATACTGATATACTATAGATCTACGCATAGAACCACCAACCACAAATGTGGTGTTCTAACTGAATCTATGATGTGAATTATTTGGTGGTGGGTTCTTCCAAGGCAAACAATAACAAAAAAAATCATATAACCAATCAACACAAATAACAATAACAAATGGTCGAAAATAAATAATTGAAGAACAGTATACTTGAAAAATAGATAGAGAGAGAAAGAGACCACCTATTCGAAATTTGGCAAACTATTCAATTGAACCGGTTTCTGGCGTCGTCCCAAAAAACGAAAGAGTGTTCTTCAAGATTTTTTGCTGGTGGTGTTTTGTTTATGATTGGATTATCATATGGTTGGTAGATCATAATTTGTGTGGTGTACTGTACACCGTTTCGCGAAAATGCAGAAAATTTCACACTTTTTTTGAATTGTCTGCATTTTTTCGTCAAAGTGTACTGTAAAATTGTGAATATTTGTAATTTTGCGTCACATATGGTGCATTCTGACCAAAATTTGAAAAAATCTACATTTTCTCGTTGAGGTGTACTGTAAAGTCGAAATTTCTGCATTTTTGCGTCAATCATGGTGCAAAAGACCAAAATTCGAAAATTCTGCATTTTTGCGTCAAAGTGAACTGTAGAAACTGAAACTTCTGCATTTTTGCGTCGAAGTGTACTGTAGAAATTAAAAATTCTGCAGTTTTGCGTTAAATGTGGTGCATTCTGGTACAACATTGGAAAAATCTGCATTTTTGCGTCAAAGTGTACTGTAGAAGTAGAAGTTTGTGCGTTTTTGCGTCAAATATGGTGCATCAGACACAATAAATCAAAAATTCTGCATTTTTGCGTAGAAGTGTACTGCACCACTTGAAATTTCTGCATTTTGACGTCAAAATGTAAATGTAGATCAAAAAAATACCTTCTCTCCAAAATTTCAATTCCTACAGTACCCCCTCGACGCAAAAATGTACACTTCTCCCCCAAAAACAAGTGTGCAACTTCACCATGAAACCTAAACCTAAACCTCAAAAAAAGAATGGAAGTGTGACCTCGGGGTGTGGAAATCAAAAATGCATAGTAATAAACGAACGAGAAAAAAGAAGAAGAATGACAAGTATGACATGATTGACTTTTGTTGGTTAATTGCCAGGGAACAACTACTTTTGTGTGAATATGTATATATAGATGTTATCGAGAATGGAGGAGGAGGGAGGAGAGGTAGATACTAGGAAAAAAATTTTGGAATATATGGAACTTTGGGTTCTATGGTCGTCAAGAGACGTTCTATGTAGATCTATGAAGGTATATGGATTGGAAGATGAATTCTATGAAATGGAAGTTAGGTTTTATGTAGGTTCTATGACGGTTCTATGGTCTATAGGAGAAGTTTTATGACGATCTATGAAGGTATAGGAATTGAAAGATGGATTCTAAGGGATGGAACTTTGGGTTCTATGGAGGTAGTATCTATACGATGGATCGGGCATATAGTACTGAATTTCGGTTGTATGAAATTCTATGGAACGAAATTTCGGTTCTATGAGTGTTCTATGAATTGGAAGTTGGGATCTATGAAAATTTTATGAGATGGTAGTTAGGTTCTATGAGTGTTCTATGAGATGAAATTTTAGGTTCTACGGTAGACAGGAGAAGTTCCATGCCAATGTATGAAATCTATGAGGGAAGGATAATGGATTCTATGGGATAGAAAATGAGTTCTATGGACTGAATAATAGATTCTATGGAAATGAAAACAGTTTGTATGGCATGGATCATAGATCCTGGGGATTGAGGTATAATATTTATGGTATGGAATGTGGGTTCTATGAGGATCTATGAAATGTATATGGGTTGGAAGATGGATTCTAAGGGATGGAAGTTAGGTTCTATGAAGGTTCTATGAAAAATGTTTCTGATTCTATGGATAGGAAGGTAGTATCTATGAGATGGATCATAGATTCTATGAGTTGGATTTTCAGTATCTATGGGATGGAATATCAGATCTATGAAATGAAATATACGTTCTATGGATTGAAATATCAGTTCTATGAAATAAAATTCTTTGAAATAGGTATTCTATACTAGATTCTATGCCAAAAAACCACAAGTTCTATGATATCTCAAAAATTTCTCACCAGAAAGCGCAATGCGAAATGAAAAATCTATGAAGGGGCGAAATATCATAGAAACAGAGAGATATTTTTGCAGAAAAAAAAGATGATGAAGATACATGACCTCCAGTTTCTCGAGATGAACAGCTGTTTAGTGTAATAGGAGGATGATTCAATTTTTATAAGTTCTATGGAATTCTATGATGTTCTATGGTCATGGAAAATGGTATCTATGCAGTTCAATGAGTGGTGATAGTGGTGTGTATAAAATTCTATGGATAGTGATAGTGGTATCTTTGAAGTTTTATGAAGTTCTATGGTTAGTGATATCAGGGTTCATGAAGTTCTATGTATGTATATATGAAGTTCTATGGATAGTGGAAGTGATATCTATGAAGTTCTATGAGTAGTGATAGAGGTATCTATGATGTTCTATGGATGATGATAGTAGTATCTATGAAGTTCTATGGATGATGATAATAGTATCTATGAAGTTCTATGGATAGTGATAGTAATATGTATGAAGTTTTATGAGGTTCTATGGAAAGTGATATGTATGAAGTTCTATGAAATTCTATGAAATTCTATGAGTGTAGTATCTATGAAATTCTATGATCTATGCCCAGTTCTATGACCTCTTCTCTCCAAATTCACGCCTAATTCATCATCCATCAAAACAAATGGGTAGATCAAAAAACACTTTAAAATCCAGTTTGATTGATGTAAATCAATCATCAATCTTGACTTTTAAAGGTTGTTTGTTGATTGGGTCATAGAATTCCATAGAATTTAGGGATTCTATGCATAGATCAAAAAGTTCACAATGACAAACATCACGGCAAAAAAGTGGTAAAGTTCAGGTGACTGTCTTGTCTACATGGAATAATATTTGACAAGAAGGAGGGAGGAAGGAACATAGATTTGTCATAGAATTTGGGAGGAGAAGCTCAGTGGTAGGTCAAAATAATAAAGTTCTATGAATCATAGATCCATAGATCTTGGCATAGAACCGTATCATTGATTTTCGAAAAAATTGAAGGCATGGAATTCTACAGTAGGCCTTAGTAGATCAAACAACTACAGTAAAGTTCAATAGATCACAAAATCTACAGTAGGATTTGACAGATTTTTGTAGATCGAAAAAATTTTGGGAGATCAAAGAACTACAGTAGGATCACAAATCTACAGTATGATCCGGTAGACCAACAGTCCGATACGGTAGGTCAAAAGTTATACATACAGTAAGATTCGGTAGATCACAAAAATCTACAGAACAACAAAAAATCTACTGTAGGCTGAAGTAGATCAGAAATCTACAGTATGACTCGGTAGATCAAAAATGTGAAGTACAATGAAAATGATCAGAAATCTACAGTATGGTTTTGTAGATCACGACTATACAGTATAATACAGTATACCAAGAAATTTACAGTAAGATTCTGTAAATCAAAGAAAAATCAAAAATGCAACGAAAACAATCGAAAACCTACAGTAATCTACGGTAGATCACAAAACTACAGAAATATCCGGTAGATCAACAAATCACAGTAAAATGAAAATGAGTGAAATCTACCGTATAATCCGGTAGATCACAGATCTACAGTATGACTTGGTAGATCATGAACCTACAGTACGATAAAGTAGATGACAAAACTACAGTAAGATGTTGTAGATCAAAAAATCTACAGTAATCTTTGGTAGATCAAAAACATACGGTATGGTATGGTAGACCAACAAATCACAGTAAAATAAAAATGATCCAAAAATCTACAGTATAATCCGGTAGATCACAAATCTACAGTACGAAACTGACTGACTGGATGACTGACATCCAAACTGTCAAAAATGTTCCATTCTCTCTTGAGAGAAAAGCCTCCAAAATACAAAAAATTTGTGTCGAAGCTGGGTCGGCCTCGACGGCACACACTTGTGCAAACAAAAGAAAATTGAGGAGGCAAGTTCACGCAATTTATAGAAACCAGCTTTTTGATTTGACAAATATTACCAGAAAAAAAATATTTATATAATGCAGAAAATATTGATATTTTTTTGGGGATGAGTTTTTGAAATTATGGGATGATGTCAGATATATTTTTGGAAAAAATTGAAAAAAAATTTTTTTTGAGAATATTTTTTTTCATAATTTTTTTATAGTGTTAAAAAAAAGTGAGAAATATTTTTCGAAAAAAAAATTTTTTTTTCTGGAATTTGCGAGAAAATATGACAATTTTCAATAAAAACACCATTTTTTGACCTAAAAAAAGAAACTTACCTGCCAAAAAAAAAGGAAAATTTTTACACCCAAAATTTTTTTTTGAGTAGTCGGATCACTTTTTTCCACAAAAGTTTTAAAAAAAACTAACCAATATAATAAATGCATGCTTCAGTTTTGATTTCGAACAAATAATCGGGTGATTTGGAGTTGATGACACTTAGAATTTCGTTGAGGGGGATTTCCTGGAAAAGGGTTAGGTTTAGGTTTAGCAAAATTCTTGAAAATATTCTATTTGAAAAATTTTTTTTGCATCTTTTGTCAGTAAAAATTGGACACTCTCGTACTATCGAGGACCGAACTGATAAAATACCATACAAAAAAGCCTTTCGGTCCTCGATTCTACAACAGTGCCAAAAATTGTTTCTTCATTTTTTGGTAACTTTAACAAATCTTCCTGGAAATTTTTTTAAAACCAAATTTTTGACAAATTTATGGCAAAATATCTATTTCATCAAAACTTTAGACAATTTTTTGTCATAACGTTTTTTTTTGTCAATACTTTTTCAAACATGCAGAAAAACTTTAATTTCGACAACTTTTATTTAAAAAAATGTTTCGCGAAAATTTGCTCTAAAATTTTTTTTTGAAAATTTTCATAAAAGGGGTAATTTTGAAAAGCAGAGAAAAATTGTGTCAGTTTTTTCCCAAAAAATATGTCTAACCAACCTTATAATATCTCGTTGTCAACTCATCCGGCCACAATGTGATGCATTTCGTGTCGAGACGCCAGAAGTGTTTTTTGCGCTGAAATTGAACATTTTTCGTTGAAAAATTCTAATTTTAGATTGAATAAACCTATATGAAAACCCTATATATGAAAAAAAAGAAGCTGGAATTCTCTTAAATTTTCACAAAATATATCAAAATAAATCTGAAACTCTAAATTTCCCTTCCAAAAAAATTTTACAAACAATTTTTTTTATCGTTGAAAACTTGTATCTCATGGAATTTTTTCAAAAAAACACAAAAATTTATCTCAAATTTTCCTGAACCATCCCAAAATATCCGAAAAACCCACCAATTCCTGTTGCGATGTATAATGTACCATCCACCCTTCCTTGATAACTTTTGCATTCCTTCGTTTTGTCTGTTTCATTGACATGACAACTCTCATCAATGGTATATTGACTGCCTCGGCGGATACAGTTGTATCATCTTCTGGTGATGTCAATCCACCCATGAAACCGGCGATCGGGGATACACTTCCTTCGCTTGTCTGCAAAATGTTTGGGTTACGGTAGGTAGAGGGTACTGTAGTATGATAAAAGCTAATTGTAATTACTATAACTGAAGAGTTACTGTAGCCGAAGGGTACTGTATTGAACTACAGTATGGCTACAGTATCATAGCTGTAGATTACTGCATCCTAAAAGTACTGTATCGGACTACTGGTAGTAAAATTAGAATAGGCATAGGCGCGCAAAATTACATGTGATTGTAAATCAAATGTGTGAAAAGGAGGGCAGTGTGTATAGGAATAAGTGAGGGTTTAGAGAAATGATCTAAACCTGGGATAGTGTTTAAAGATTAGATCTATCGATAAGGTACTGTAGTGGATTACTACAGTATGATACTAGTCAATTGTAACTACCAAAACTAAAGGGTACAGTTGTGTAGGGTTCTCGTAGTTAACGGTAGCAGACTACTGTAGTACATATGATACGGGTCAATATAAATCACTATAGCTGAAGATTACTGTAATCAAGAGATACTGTATTGGAATAATGTAGAATAATATTCTGATTACTATAGAGGAAGAGTTATCGTATCTTAAAAGTACTGTATTGGACTACTGTAGTTTCGATTGTACACATACATATTAGTACTGTAGTGGTTTACTATCTTGTGATGAATGATTACTGTAGTTATAAGCGCTCAAAGTTATGTTTTAGATTACTGTAGTCACATACATTGGATTACTGTACTAATACTGTACCTTCCTACTGTTTTCAGCAAAGTACTGTAGAAATAGGCATACTGTACCTTACTGGAGCAGGGTAAGTGATTACGGTACAACGCTACAGTAACCCGAAACTGATCTACAGTAACCCGAAACTAATCTACAGTAACCCAAAACTGATCTACAGTAATCCGAAACTGATCTACAGTAACTCGAAACTGATCTACAGTAACCCAAAAATAGTCTACAGTAACCCGAAACTGATCTACAGTAACCTGAAAATGATATACAGTAACCCAAAAAAAATCTGTTTTTTGACTAACCTGAAGTGGTGCACTCGGCGTATTTTGCGCCTTTTTATGTCCTTTCGATGAATTTTCATTGTCTTCTGATTGTCCTGAAATTTCAAAAATTCAAATTTTTTCGATACAAAATATTTTTGTATGGTGATGGAAACACAATATATAATGAAAAACTGAAAGAAGCGTGATGGATTACGGTAGTTTTTTGGTGATCTACCGACTGTTTTTTGGTGGGGGTACTGTAGTTGATGAAAGTGCATTTGTGCGTCATGGTGTACCATCTACAGTACCCCAAAACCGGAAAATAATAGAGACATATCAAGCTATTAGTGTATAACTACGAAAGCAATGGGGGGGTATACGGTAGGTAGATCAAAAAACATGTTCGGCCAATTTTCAAGGGGGTAGATCAACGGAAAATGGTGCAATATTGAGGGAATTGGTGAGAGAGAGATACAGTATATTCTATGGTGGTACAGTATACCCGATGTCGATTGATCCGAATCGAATGGAACACTGCACATTCGTAGATTATCCATAGATCCCGACAAACTTGTACCTGTTTATTGGGGGTTGTTTTCATAGAATTTTGATTAGGGAAAGATGGATCTATGATCTATGAAGCATAGATCTATGATCTATGAAAATGAGATACTTACCATCATCCGCTGAGCCGCCGAGGAAGAATTGACTTGATTGAGCATTGCCGGAGCAATCTTTGGGTGCCAACTCGCTACACTTTTTATGACAGTTGTACTTGCAATCTGGAATTTTCGTGGTTCTATGGAAGTTCTATGATCCGAGTTCTATAAGATTCTATGAAGAAATTTCTATGAAAGTTAGTTCTTTGCACGTTCTTTGGGGCTTTTTGTGTGACAATCTATAAACTTACGACTTTATGATTCTATGGAGATCTATGGACGTTATATGAAGCTAGGATCTCTGGTTCTATGAAAATTCTATGGAAGTTCTTTGAAGTTAGTTCTATAAAGTAAGTTCTATGAACGTTTTATAAAATTCTATGATGCCGGTTCTATGAAAGTCCTATGAAAACCTTTTTATGGAAATTTTATGTAGCAATATTCTATGGCTGGCTTGATGGTTTTATGGAGATTTATAAAGCTAGTTCTATGAATTCTATGATACCAACAAACAGTTCTATGAAATTCTGTGATATTCCGACCAGGGGATCGGAAAGTTCTATGACCAAGTATAAATTCTATGTCAAATTCTATGAAATTCTATGAATCCTTTTTTCAGTTATATGAAAATCTATGAATCTAATATTACGAACTATTACGAAGTTCTAAGGTTCTATGATTCTATGGTTCTATGATTCTATGATTCTATGGTTCTATGGTTCTATGATTCAATGGTTCTATAGTTCTACGACAATTCTATGCACCAACCTTTACACTGCATGCCTTGTCGTATCAATCCTTTCAGTAACTTCTTACACTGTTGACAGACCGTCGGTAGTTTATAACTATGGACTTGGAATGTGTGCGGCACCTGAAATTACACTCAATTGGGTCTCGGCACGACAAATCGTCGATTTGGGGATGACGCCAAACATACAATTGTCACTAATTATGGTGTATACACTATGACGCACAATTACATGGTTCAACTTATCTAATGTGGCGGATATTTTGTGAATTTCGAAGTTTTGTGGGGGAAAGTTTGGAATTTTGGGGAAATGGATTTTGTTATAATTTTTCACGGGGAATCCGAATCTGAGGTTCAAAAATGCTGAAATTATCTGGAAATTGATAATCGAAATTTTGACAGTTTCAGATATTTTCAGCCAAACTCGAGATAAATATTACATTTTCCATGAAAAATATTCGTCTTGAATTTCCAAAAAATTACGTAATTTGTTTTTTCATGACTATATTCGATTATTTTGAAAAAAACCCGGGAATTTCAGCCATTTTCCGCCAATTCCAGACAAAATGAATGGAAAATCATGAAAAAGTATGTCTAAACTATCTTTATCAAAAATTTTTTTTTCCAAATTTGTTCGATATATACCTATTTTCACAAAACGACGAACTTTGATCATTTTCAGTCAAAAATAAACTAAAATTCGGATTCTCCACGAAAAAGCATGTCCATATCATAAAAAAATAAAATTTTTCAATTTTTTCGATTTGCGGTGGTTTTCTCAAAAATAACTATGTATTTTCAGCCACTCAATCCATTTTGTAAAAAAATATGTTTTCAGGCAATTTAGTCGAAAATATGCTGAAATTTGGATTCTCCTTGGAAAATCACTGCTGGCATCATCAAAATATTTTTATTTTTATTTTTTCGACTTACGTCGATCTTTCCACAAAATGAAGAATTGCAGCCATCAAACATACCTTAACCCTCGTCGCTTCAGCAACTTCCATCCAAAGTGGTCTACCACTCCACGAACAGCTTCGATCCTTTCGTGGCATTTGAAGGAACTGGAAATGCAAAATTCTATGAAATTGGATCACACGATCTATGGCGTAATTTGGTATGAGAACAAAAAAGATCGTTGATGTTGGGAAATTCTATGGGCATAGAATCTCACAAAAAACTCACATTGCCACCAATAGGGTCACCACAATCTTCAGATGTGACATAGATATTTGGTGTAGCTGCACCACCTTGGGTGGATGACGCCCGGGCGGCGTCCAGTGCTTCTAGGCAGGAGTCTCGGCGGGATTGCTGAAAATAGGAGTACTGTAATGCACCATAATTGGCGATAGTTGGTGTGATCTAATGCAGCATATCTAACGACAAAATGCACAGAAAGTGTGTACACCAAAACACCATATTTGACGACAGTTGCAAAAATGTGTGGTCTGATGTACCATGTCAATATTGGTGCAAAATGGGTGACACCAACTTTGGTGGTGTTTACACCAACACATCATAGCTGACGACAGTATATATATGGTGTGTGGTCTGATGCACCATATCTGACACCAATATCAAAAAACATCGACTTTGGTGCAAAACGGGTAACACCAACTTTGTCAGTGTTTGCACCAATACACCACATTTGACGACCGTATGTATTTTGGTCTGCTGTCCCATGTTCAAAAATGCACAAAAAGTTTTTGCACCCAAACACCATATTTGACGACAGTATGCATTTTGGTCTGATGCACCATATCTAACGATAAAATGCACAGAAAGTGTTTACACCAATACGCCATATCTGACGACATTTGATGTGATTTAATGCAGCATATTTAACGGTAAAGTGCACCAAAAGTGTTTGCATCAATACAACGTATCTCACGACAGTTGATATTTTCTGATGCACCATATCTAACGATAAAGCGCACCAAAAGTGTGTACACCAATACATCATATTTGACGGTATACTGGGTGGTCTGATGCACCATGTCAATTTTGGTGCACCAATTTTTCAACACCAACGTTGGCGGTGTTTGCACCAATGCACCACATCTGACGACAATTCACAGAAATAACTCACCCGTCGCTCATTTAGGTTTAGCATGTTCGAGTTTGATGGTGAAAGTGGAATTGCCGATGGACGACGTTGTTTTGAACCATTGCAATTGTTTGGGATTTTTGAGGCACATCGCTTGTGGTAGTTTAAGCCGCATCCTGAAAAAGTAAGTTTGAATTTTTGGTGAATTAATGCGTCGCGGTGTATGTGGTATATTTGAAGACAGTTGGAAAACATACTGTAGCTTGAAGTAAAAAAATGCAATATATTTGACGACAACTTGCAGATTTTTCAAAATTCAAAATTTGTGTCATCACGGTGTTTGCGGAAAATGCACAAATTTTCTGATAATGCACTAAACTTGACGACAAAATGCACAACTTTTCCAAAAAATGTGAATTTTGGGGTCAGAGTGTTTGTAAACTATTTTCAAATTGTTCAGATGATGCATCACATCTGACGACACTTTGCAGACATTTTTTTTTCAAAATTTTGCATTCTGTTGTCAAAGTGTTTGCAGACTATTTTGATATTTTTAAACAATGCATCACATTTGACGACATATTGCAGACTTTTTTTGTTGAAAATTCTGTATTTTGTCGTAACACAGACTTCTAAATTTTCAAAAAATGCATCAAACTTCACAACAGAATGCACAACTTTTCTAAAAAATGTGCATCATGTCGTCACAGTGCTTGCATAATATCTCTAAATTTTCAGATAATGCATCACAAGTGACGAAACACTGTAGACACTTTTTTTTGAAAGTTGTGCAATTTTCCGTCAAGCAATAATTTAAATTTTCGAAAAAATGCACCGAACTTCACGACAAAATGCACACTTTTTTGAAAATTGTGCAATTTTTCGTCATAAAATTACTTGATTTATAAAGGTGCACCTAATATTTATCCTCAAAATGCACATTTTCACCCGAAACATGTGCATTATTTTGTTTACAGATTCACTCACCGGTACACTTCAATCCCTGCTTCACCAGTCCGAACAACAGCTCGCCACAGAAATCACAAAACGTCGGAACTTTGTAGGAATGCACGAATAGGGTGTGTGGATGGACGACGATTCTCTCGTTTTGTGGACATGCTGAAAATAATTTCAGTATTTTTGGGAAGTTGGGAAATTTTTATTTTTCCAAAAAATTATTTTTTTGAAATTTTTGTTAGATAAGCTTTATAATAACTAGTTTTTGCGGAAAATTTTGGGTTTATTTCAGTTTTCCAAAAAAAAATTTTTTTTGCTGAAAATTAGCATTTTTTGTAATTTTTTCAGTCATTATACAAATTTTCAGCTTTTTCCCTAAAACTCCAAAAAAAAGAAAACTTTTTTTTAGGTAAAAAAAATTTTTTTGAGACTAATTATTGAACAACGAAACTAGATTTTCTGAAAATTTTCAGCCAAATTTTCAGCTTTTTATGGCAGAAAACCCTGATTTTCAGACTAGTATCAGTCATACATTCGTAAAAATAAAGTTTTTTCGTCTGCAAGTTTGTTTTCACTTAGATAAGTTTTTTTTTTTGACAAAAAATTTCAGCCAAAAGAAAGTTTTCAGACCAGTTCTTGCACCAAAAACACAGTTTTAGGACTATTTTCAGCCAAAAATCAATTATTCTTATAATTTTCAGCAGTTTCGTAAAAAATTTTCACTTAGATAAGTTTTTTCAAACGTTCAAAATTTGATGGAAAATAGGTTCTCTACAATATTTTCGCAAAAAAACTTCATTTTCAGCATTTCCAGCCCCCAATATTTTACCCAGTGTAACTTCAGTCCTCCCAAAATTCGGAGGTGGACATTTCCTAAACTGCTTAATAATCTGTGCCAATCCAATCCGCCGATCCAATTCATCGATCGACGCTTGTCGATTTGGTGAACAATTTCGGGTGGATGTCGTCGATATAGTCAACGCCTTTTGATCCAACTCCAATCTCGGCGATTTGCGACCACTTGTTATTTTTGAGCAAGATTCGGCACGTTGTTGCTTTTTTATTTTTGACTTTTTCGAGTTACTATGGTTGTCCGACATTTCAAGCCATACAAGGAGGGACTGGAATATGGAGAGATGGACGAATATGATGGATTGCATAGATACGGAGAGGGATGGATGCATAGAATTGTACAATTTGGTAACATAGAGTTTATAGAAGTGGGAATAGAATTGAGGAAGGCTGGAGCATAGAATCGAGGAAATAGAGGCATAGAATCATAGAATTATGCAATTCAGTAGCATAGGACCAATGAAAGTAGGCATAGAATTGAGAAATAATGGGGCATAGAATAATAGAATTGTATAACTGGATGACATAGAACTTATGGAAGTGAGCATAGAATTGAGAAAGGATGAGGATGGAATCATAGAATTGTACAATTGTGTTCCATAGAATTAACGGAAGTAAGCATAGAATCATAGTATAGTACTACTGGATAGCATAGAAACGGAGGAGAAATAGCATAGAATTGAAGAAGGATAGAGGCACAGAATCATAAAATTGTCCAACTGAATGGCATGGAACTACTGCATGTTAGCAAAGAATTGAGGAATGAGTGGAGGCATAGAATCATAGAATTGTACGATTGGGTGGCATACAATTCAAAAAAAAAAGAGAGGCATAGAATCATAGAATTGCACAACTACATGGCATAGAACTAATGGAAGTGAGCATAGAATCGAGAAAAGAGTGGAGGATGGAATCATAGAATTGTAGAACAGCAGAGCATAGAATTCATGGAAATCGGCATAGAATTGAGGAAGGATAGATGCATAGAATCATAGAATCGTGAAACTGAATGGCATAGTTATATCATAGAAATGCGGAAAATATGGCCATAGAACCATAGAATCATAGATTCGGAACCGATGAGAATCATAGAACATAAAATTATGGGCCATAGAAATACGAAAGTAGGATCATAGAACCATGGATCTATGTATAACGAAAACCGAAAATTTGAATACCATGGTGCATAGAACCATAGAACTTTGTGAATTCATAGAACTGAACAGCATAGAATCATAGAACTTCGAAAAAAAAGCATGTTCAAAAACTAATCAGCATAGAACCTATAAATTCTATGGGCATAAAATTTCATAGAATCGAAAAATTGGGAGCATAGAACCATAGAACTGAATAGCATTAAAGCAAAAAATATTCTAATATATGGTGCATAGATCCATAGAACTGAGCACCATAGAACTTCATGAAAATCTATGATTTGAAGAATATTTTTTCAGCATAGAATCTGTCAGTTCTATGAATTCTATGAGCATAGAACCACCATAGAAACTGAATAAAAGCGAATTTTTCGAAAAAGTGAAGTCCTGTGTTTGGTGGATGGATGTATGTAATGGATGATGGAGGGAAGGCTTAGGATTATATGATAGTGATGAGAGATAAGGGAAATGGGGGAGGATTAGAGAAAGAGAGTGTTGGTTGAGCCCGTTTAGGATTATCAGTGAGAGAGTGAGAGACGCAGAGAAAGAGATAAGCCGACAATCAATTAGTGATAATTAATTAAAATGGGGTGTAATTGGGGGATCACTTTACTATTTTTGGGTGGTCTGGTTCTATGGATTCTATGGTCATAGAATCCATAGAACCATAGAATCATAGTTTGTAGCGCTATGAATCTTTGCATCTATGAACGTGAAGATCTATGAATCATAGAACTCGAGAATCTATGAATCTATGAATCTATGAATCTATGAATCTATGAATCTATGAATCTATGAATCTATGAATCTATGAATCTATGAATCTATGAATCTATGAATCTATGAATCTATGAATCTATGAATCTATGAATCTATGAATCTATGAATCTATGAATCTATGAATCTATGAATCTATGAATCTATGAATCTATGAATCTATGAATCTATGAATCTATGAATCTATGAATCTATGAATCTATGAATCTATGAATCTATGAATCTATGAATCTATGAATCTATGAATCTATGAATCTATGAATCTATGAATCTATGAATCTATGAATCTATGAATCTATGAATCTATGAATCTATGAATCTATGAAAGGAAAAATATGATGAATTATTTAGTGCGGCGCCCGAAAAAAAGAGCTACATACTCAACCATAGATTCAAAATAGGAAGGAAGCTTTCAAACAAAATTTTATGCGGCTCGAAAAGTGGGCGGAGCCCGGAGCCCTAAAAATATATCTTTTTGTTTGATTCAAAAAAAAGGAAGAAGCCGTAATAAAACCTCAAATAGAAGGAAAATTGTGTGTGGGTGCAAGACCAATAAAATGGGATTTATTGGGATATAACCAGAAGATCAACGTATCTATGTCATAGAATCTATGAATCACTTGGTTCTATGATTCATAGAATTGAAGGTAATTGGAGTCATAGAACCTTGGATCCATAGTATTCATAGATCTAAAACGTCAAGTTCTATGGTTCTATGAAATCGTTAGACTCGGGATTTTGGTATCTATGAATTCTATGTTCAAAATCTCAAATTCTATGATACCTAGAATTCTTGATATATGTTCTATGGACCAACTAGTTCTAAGTCTATGAATCCTTGTCACTCATCATTATATGGTTCTATGATCATACATTTTCGAGTTCTATGATTCTATGGTCCATATTTGTCAACTTCTCAAATTCTATTATGATAACTGATAGAATTCTATGGTTCTATGATTCAGTATCATCAAGTTCTATGACTCAAGTTTTGATTCTATGATTCTACCTTCTCAAGTTCTATGAATAAACTTGACATGTTCTATGCTTCTATGGCACAACTCACGCAGGTTCTATGGTTCTATGATTCATTTTCATCAAGTTCTATGAAATTCTATGAATCCAACTATTTCAAGTTCTATGATTCTATGCTTCACCAACTTTTTCATAATTGAAGTTCTATGTTTCATAAAATAGATTCTATGATTCTATGATCCATCTATCTCAACTTCTATGGATCTATGACTTCATACTACTCCTGTTCTATAGATCTATGATTCTCCCACTTCACACTATTCCAATTCTACGGATCTATGGATCTATTATTTCCTACTACTCTAGTTCTACGGATCTATGATTCTATGACTCCAAACATCGTTCAACATTGTTCTAAAGCCCTACAAACTTCAAACATGTTCATCTCCTCCTAATCCTACATATCTCGTCATAGATCGACCCGAAAAAATATAAAATCTATGTATATATACTGGACAATTAATTGGATAGAACCTAGAAAGAAAAAAAAACGTTTTTTTTGCTCAAAATCACATGTCTTCATCTATATTTTTGTGTGTCCAAATCTAGTTTTTCCATCTTTTTTTGTGGATACGCCTAAACCTAAATCATGCTAATTTTATTGGAAAGTGAGAGAGATGGATAGAAGAGCAAATATAATCAATTTAGGATTGGAGAGGTCTCGCCACGAAAAGTAGAGCACTTGAGGCGGGGTGTGGTTCTTGGGAATCTATGGACTTTTGAGGAAGGCTCTATGGATGATTGGGAGGATCTATGGTAGATAGAGTGGGATCTATGGAAGTTCTATGATCTTGGATGGAGTATGAGAAGGATCTATGGTAGTTAGAGTGAGGCCTATATACAGATCTATGAAATTGGATTCAGAAAACTTGCGAGGATCTATGGACTTTTGGGAAGGTTCTATGGATGTTTGGGAAGGATCTATGGAAGTTCTATGGTAGATAGAATATGATGAGGATCTATGGTAGGTAGAAGGAGATCTATGAAGGTTCTATGAAATTATTCAAGAAATTTGAAAGATCTATGAACTCCAGATTCCAGAAAATCTATGGAAATTCTATGCAGGTTCTATGAAAATAGGTGAACTATGACATAGATCTATAGTAGTTAGAGAAAGATCTATGCAGGTTCTATGAAATTGACTGGAGTATGAGAAGGATCTATGGTAGTTAGATAAGGATCTATGGAGGAATCCATGAAATTTGACAGAAACTCTAAAGGATCTATGAAAGATCTATTGAAGTTCTATGAGAGTTCTATGCAGTCAGAAGAAGGTTTTTGAAGGATCTATGAAAGTCAAGAGGGGATCTATGGAGGTTCTATGAGTCAGAATGTAAAATTATAGTATCTATGAAAGCTATGAGTGGTTCTATGGAAATGACAGGACTATGGAAAGATCTATGCAAAGTTCTATGAAAGTTTTAATCAGATCTATGAAAACTGTGAATAATTCTATGCAATCATTTTACAAATCTATGGCTGCTCTTTGAAATTTCTATGGTGTCTATGGACTATATATCAATTCTATGAAAGATCTATGAACCATAAAACTGTTCTATGCAAGATCTATGCATAGAACTCAAGTTCTATGCCCATAGAACCCGACCCAAAACAAGATAAACACTATGCGTTCTATGGCATGACATAGACACATAGTATATCCTAATGTTTACCATAGATAGACGAAACTTTGAGAGAGAAAAAAAAGAGAAGAGGGGGGAGGACGTCATCAGTAAGTATAGAGGCACGAGTTTCAATTTTTTTGAGTTTTTTTTCTTTTTTTTTGTGGTTTCGAAAGGATTTTTTAGGTTTAGCTGTCTGAAATTCCAGATTTATTTTTTCTAAGTTAAAAATTTTTAAAAATTTTTTGTGATTCGAGAAAAATTTTGAAAAAAAATTTTTTTTTACAATTTGATGGATCGAAATTTTTTTCGGCTGAAAAATTTTTTTCCTCAAAAATTATTTTTTACATTTTTGTATCAACATTTTTTTGTTTAACAGGATATTTATAGAGACGAAAATTCCAACTATGGCTGAAAATTTTTTTGGTTGAAAATATTTTTACTGAAATTTTTGTAGCGATAAATAATTTTTTTTGGCTGGAATAATTTACACAAATTTTTTTTTCAAAATTTTTTTTTGAAACCTAACTTTTCAGATAAATCATAAAAAAATCCTTGGGTTCCAAAATTTTGGTCCGATTTTTTATTAGCGGATTTTTTGTTTTTTTCTGGATCGGAAATATCGAAGTTTATGATTTTTTTTTTGCTATATTCACTCAAAAAAAACTGAACTTTTTTTGACATTTCAAAAAAAAATTGACTTTTAGAAAAAATTTTTTTACAGAAAATTCAAATCTAAAAATTTCAGAAAAACTCAAATCCATCAAAAAATACTCACATCCAATGACAACTTCCACCAATGTTCCATCCGTCACTTCCGAGCAAATCGTAATCAATTGCAATATATTGATACTTCTCAAGTCATGTTTATACAACATCAAATGGTCTTGCAACGATCCGCAACTCTTGTCGGGGTACTGTAACTACCGTATACTATCTACAGTATACCATATCAACACTTACTATTTCCTTGATAAACTCGAACGCTTCATTTCGAAGGTCTCGCATGGAAATTTGGGTGGATTCCACGGATAGTGTTTTTTTGTGGATTCCACTTTGCAGTTGAAATGTGAGGCCGGACATTATGGAGGTGTTGTTGGAGCAGAATGGATCGGGGTCTGGAAATGAGGGATCTATGGAAGTTCTATGGTTCTATGATTTTGTAGAGCATAGAACTGGACTTTTCAGGAGATCTATGGTTTTGATACTCATAGAACTTCACATATCCTGATCTATGAATCCATAGAACTTAATTTAAGATTCATAGATCCGATGATTCTATGGATTTATGCAGCCTCACTTCATAGATCCTCAGATTCTATGAACTGAATATTCCGAAATACAAAATTTTTGCAAAGATCTATGCATAGATTCTAGTAAAATCATAAGCGATGATTATTTAACCTAATATTTCAAGGGATCTATGGAAGTTCTATGATTCTATGATTTTGATATTCATAGAACTTCATATATTCAAATCTATGAATTCATGGGCCAAAGAACCAAAATTAAGGATTCATAGATCGGGTGATAGTGGTTCTATGGATCTTCAATGGTTCTATGATCTCATGGATAAATCTCTGATCGATGATTCATAGATCTTTACAAAAATCTATGCATAGATTCTAGTAAAATCAAAATCTACGATATCGTAATAACAAAAATTCATAGATCTATGCATAGAACTTCCAGATCTATGTTTGGGATTCTATAAATTCTATGATCTATGCTCAACAATCGGAAGAATCTATGAAGATCTATGAATCAAAGTTTTCTTTTCAAAAAATTCTATGGATCACAATTGTAGTCGATTTTCAGGTTCTATGGAGTTCTATGAAGTTCTATGACATCATAACTACAACGTCTATCGAATTCTACAATCTCAAATCGTCAAGTTCTATGAAAATCTATGAACTCGAATCTCCAAGGTATGGAGTTCTATGACCTCGAACCTAAAAGTTCTATGAAATTTTATTACTTGATAATTCCAAAATCTTTGAAACCCTATTTCTATATTCTTCAAGTTCTATGAAAATCTATGAATCTATGAATTTATGCTCACCAGAATCAAATACAGTAGATGGTGTTGATGTGACGAGTAGTGTTGGTAGTTGGAATTGTCGGATCGGTTGTTGTTGTTGTGCCCTATAATCATCAACAAATCCAACTCGATATCCCTCTTTTTCATCAAATACTTCACTTCTGCAAAAAATTTCAGTCAGAATATTTTTGAGACAAAAAAAGGTCTTGAAACGACAATAATTGCACTTTTTTGTGCACAATGTGCACAAAAAAACGGACAATTGAAAAATATTTGGAAGTGGTTTGGCTGAACAAATAGCAATTTTCAAATGGCAATTTTCTCTCTGGGGCGGCGGCCCCAGATTTTGCGAAATGATCAAAAAACCGTTGGAAAAATTACATTTGCATGGGAAAATTGCATATATATGCAAAAATCGTCATAGATTCAGAGATTCATAGATTCATAGATTCATAGATTCATAGATTCATAGATTCATAGATTCATAGATTCATAGATTCATAGATTCATAGATTCATAGATTCATAGATTCATAGATTCATAGATTCATAGATTCATAGATTCATAGATTCATAGATTCATAGATTCATAGATTCATAGATTCATAGATTCATAGATTCATAGATTCATAGATTCATAGATTCATAGATTCATAGATTCATAGATTCATAGATTCATAGATTCATAGATTCATAGATTCATAGATTCATAGATTCATAGATTCATAGATTCATAGATTCATAGATTCATAGATTCATAGATTCATAGATTCATAGATTCATAGATTCATAGATTCATAGATTCATAGATTCATAGATTCATAGATTCATAGATTCATAGATTCATAGATTCATAGATTCATAGATTCATAGATTCATAGATTCATAGATTCATAGATTCATAGATTCATAGATTCATAGATTCATAGATTCATAGATTCATAGATTCATAGATTCATAGATTCATAGATTCATAGATTCATAGATTCATAGATTCATAGATTCATAGATTCATAGATTCATAGATTCATAGATTCATAGATTCATAGATTCATAGATTCATAGATTCATAGATTCATAGATTCATAGATTCATAGATTCATAGATTCATAGATTCATAGATTCATAGATTCATAGATTCATAGATTCATAGATTCATAGATTCATAGATTCATAGATTCATAGATTCATAGATTCATAGATTCATAGATTCATAGATTCATAGATTCATAGATTCATAGATTCATAGATTCATAGATTCATAGATTCATAGATTCATAGATTCATAGATTCATAGATTCATAGATTCATAGATTCATAGATTCATAGATTCATAGATTCATAGATTCATAGATTCATAGATTCATAGATTCATAGATTCATAGATTCATAGATTCATAGATTCATAGATTCATAGATTCATAGATTCATAGATTCATAGATTCATAGATTCATAGATTCATAGATTCATAGATTCATAGATTCATAGATTCATAGATTCATAGATTCATAGATTCATAGATTCATAGATTCATAGATTCATAGATTCATAGATTCATAGATTCATAGATTCATAGATTCATAGATTCATAGATTCATAGTTCTATGACTATATCTATGCATATAATCTATGAATCTATACATAAACATAATACCTCAATTATGTGCATCTAAATATCATAAAATATATTTATGATGCACCAATTATATTTCGAAAGCACATAGGTTTAGGTTTAGGATTAAGTGTGGATACTTGTTTGTTTGTTCGATCAAGTTTAAAGCAGGAAAACATGAAATCCTGAAGAATCTATGGATCTATGGGTGTTAGAGACAGATCTATGACAATTCTATGAGGTCAGAGAAAATTTATCAAGATTCTATGGATCTATGGAAGTTAGAGATCAATATATGAAAGTTCTATGAAGTCAGTGGACAGTTGGGAAGGTTCTATGGATCTATGGAATCCTGACTAGGATCTATGGCTGTTCTATGGCATTTATGGCGATTCAAAAAGGACATATGAATGATCTATGAAATTTGGTGAAATACAATGATGATTCATGGATCTATGAAAGTTCTTTGGAGTAGGAAAAATATTGTGAAGATTCTATGGATCTATGAAAGTATCTTATGAACGGAGCTATGGGAAATCTATGGCATTTAGGGTGGATTCAGAAGGATCTATGCAGGTTATACGCAAAACGTCTCGACAACTGAAGGATCTATGCAAAATTCTATGAAAAATTTAGTTAGATCTATGAAAATCGTGAAAAATTCTATGAAATCATAGTAAAAAATCTATGGATCTTCATTGAAGGTTCTATGATTTTTAGATAAGTTCTAAAAAAGATCTATGGAACATTGAGAGGTTCTAAGCAGGATCTATGAAAATAGACAAATTCTATGCACATGTATCTATGGAGGTTCTATGTATCTATGAAAAAAAATTCTATACAAGTTCTATGGTCATAGAACCAAAAAATTCCAAAAATTCAGGCAAAACCTTCAAAAGTGTGTGTTTATTTACCCATTGGCCAATTTTATTACTAAATACAACACACACACACACATAGAAGAAGAAAAAAATGAAGGGAAATACAAGTTTTTTCAGTGTGGTGGTGGTGAAGGAATACTGATACATTTTATGCGGAGCTCCTCCTGTGTATGTGCTCCCGAAATTGAATTGCTATTCACCGCAGCCAACCACACTTTCTCTTGTGTGTGTGTTGTTCTTTTTTTTTGACGACGACGACGATAGGAAGGAAAGAGGCATCGAATATTTTGAAAATATTTCGAACATTTTTTTAGAAGTGTAAACATTTTCTGAAAAAATGTGATTTTTGAATACTAAAATGTAAGGAATTTCTGAAATTGTTTCCAAAAAAACGTTTATTTTTGACCCGAAAATCAGAAGATTCCCATTTTTTTGAAATCCAAAAAATTTCAGATTTTGGGTCCTGAGGGGAAAAGTGCTGAACTTAAGATAGTTATACCGTAAAAAATTACGGTATGCGCCTTTAAATGTGACAATAGGATGGAGGGAGGCATAGAATATTTTGGAAATATTTCGAACATTTTTTTTGAAGTGGAAAATTTTTTTTATGAATAAAAAAACTGTATTCACTAGAAAATCAGAAAATTTTTGATTTTGATATTTCAAAAAAAAAAAATCAAATTTTGGGTTTTGATTACTATATGCGCCTTTAAAATGACATAACACAATCGTCGTGGTGAGACCCGTGAATCAACTGAGAAAAGAATATATGAAATTCAACGGAGAATTACTGTATGCGCCTTTGAAATTGAGAAAATCTTACTATCGTGGTGAGACCCAAAAATTTACTGAGAACCCCAAAATGGATATTTAAGGGGAAAGTACTGTATGCGCTTTCGAAATTGAGAAAATTTTATTATCTTGGTGGGACCCAAAAATATCACAATTAACGTTATTTTTTACCAAGACTACTGTATGTGCCTTTAAAATAAAACTAAAGAATCGTCGAAAAAGCCGCAGATCATCTGAGAATCTCAAATCTCGAAATTCAGGGAGAAGTACTGTATGAGCCTTTAAAAGTCTCTAAAAATTCTCAAAATCTTGGTGAGACCCCAAATCTCAATTTTTCTGATTCTAAGTTTTGTGGTCTCGGAAGGAAAATATGTTGATTTTCATATTTTTTTTCGCGGTGAGACCCAAAAGTGTTTTTCAACCTATATTTTCAACTTTTCGTGACAAGACCCAATTTTTATGTCAAATTTAGGTACAAAGACGTTTTCCAAAATCTTTCACTCAAAAAAAAATGGAAAATCACAATTTATAGCACTTGACTAACACAACAAACGACAAAAAAAAACGTTTTTTTTGCTCCTCGAAAAAAAAACGAAAAAAAAGCGGAAACATTATTAAGCTCAAAACGTCGTCAGAATTGCACTTTTTTCACTTTTTTTTCTCACTCAAATAAAAAAAGTGATGAAATATTCAAATTCTTAGGTTTAGGTTTAGCGCCGGCACAAAAATTTTTATCGAGCAGAAAAAAATTTTTTTTGCTGTTCAAGTAAGCATTTTTCAATTAAAAATGTCAATTTGTGACATGATGAAAATTTGTGAGACGCGAAGAAGAAAAAATTTTTTTTGTGGAAAAAAAAATTGTCCAGATGTTTTTTTTTCGTAAACAACACAACGAAGAAGTTTTTGCACTTGGGATATCGGATTTCATGGGACGGAGCCCTTTTTTTTGGTTTCCGTGGTAGGACCCAATTTCGAGATTTCAAAGGTTTTGGGTCTCAAGTGGATTTCACAAGTTTTGGGTCTCGCAACGAATTTCGATATTTTTTGGGTCTCGAAAGGAAAATTCAAGATTTTGGGTCTCAAGTGGATTTCACAAGTTTTGGGTCCCGCAACGAATTTCGATACTTTTTGGGTCTCGAAAGAAAAAATCAAGATTTCGGGATGTTTTGGGTCTCAAGTGGAATTGACAAATTTTTGGGTCTTGCAACGATTTTCGATAATTTTTACATTTTGACTGGAAAATCGACAAAATTGGGTCTCGACCCAAAAAAACTTTATTTGGGTCTCACGACGAAAATATGAGTATAAGTGGTTTGATTTGAAATTAAGAATGTTGTGGGTCTCGAAGCGAAAAAGTTTGAATTTCCAATTTCATTAACTATAAGATATGGGTTTCGAGAAGAATTCCTAAAGTTTTTATGTCTCACGAATTTCGATGTTAATTTTCTGCATTTTGACAGGAAAATCAACGCGATTGGGTCTCAACACGAAAAAAAATCGAATCTCAGGGTCTTCCAGCGAAAAGAGCACATTATCAGGAATTCGAAATGTTCTGGGTCTTGGAGCGAAAATGTCAGATTTTGAAATTTTTGAGTATCGAATGGAAAGTTCAAAATATTGGAATTCAATTTGAAAACGGATAGTTGTTGGATTTTGAATGGAAAATCGACGCGATTAAGTCTTGAAGCGACAAAAACAAATAATGGGGTCTTACAGCAAAAATATCATATTGATGTGATCTAGAAATTAGGGTCTCACATAGAAAATATGGGTAATATGTTGGAATAAGATGATTTCTGGGTTTTGACTGGAAGTTTTGAACAGTTGGGTCTTGACACGAAATCAACATGAAATTGAAATTGAAAGTTCTCACAAATTTCAAATTTTTTCATAATCTTTGGAAAGTTTTTTATATGGGTCTTGAGTGGAATTCAGAACATTCTGGATCCCTCAACGAAAGGAAAAATACCAAAATGAATCTTAAATCCAGAAAATCCTCTCATAAAACGAGATAATTGCCTATATATTTTTGTATATATACTTATCTATAAATGGATCTACCAAAAAAAGATTAATCTGCACCACATCCCCTCCCCGAAAAATGAGCACTTTCTCATTAATGAAAAGGATTAGAGGGAACGAAAGTGCATGAAATATGAAGTATGGGTCTCAAGTGGAAAGTATTTATATTTGGAAGAAGATGGTCATTTTTGGAAGAAAGGGGAGGATTTTTGGGTTTTGGGAGTGAAAATAGAAGAAAGAGAACGTTTTTTGAGGTATTTCGGTGAAAAAAATGGCTGAAAATGAGAAAAATTGAAATTTTTGACTAGAAAAAGTATGAAAAATTTAAGGAAGCCAGAAAAGTCAAACTATGATGCAAGAAAAATTGAAAGTTCAGAAGTGGATTTTTTCAAATTTTTGGAATATTTCAAAAAATTTTCAAAATAGAGTCAACTGATGAAGAATTCTTTAAACAATTCAAAAATCGAACTTTTTGGAGAGAAAGGTCAAAACATTGAAATATCAAAAAGCTGGAAAATCGGATTTTCGAGAACTTTTTTTCAAAAAATTGAAGAAGCTACAAAAATTCTAAGAAAGAATACGGCATCGGAATTTTTGAAAAATCTGATAAAAAAAGAAGAGCAAAAAAAACTTTTGGGAAAAATTTGGTGATAGTTCCATCAGGAAAAGTTGACATTATCAGGAAAACTTTCCAGGATCCAAAAAATCTGAGATCCAGAGAAAAGTCTATCAAGAATACAAAAGTTGAAAATATTGGTATTTGGAAAATAAATTTTAATCCTGAGTATCAGAAATCTCAAAAAAGTTGAGATCTAAAAAATTTTGTCGAACATTCGAAAGTTGAGAAAAAAATTTGTTTAGAATTTCAGTATCAGTTGTTTGTAACTCTTTGAAAACTGAAAAAAACGACAAAATTTGAAAAGTCTCAAAATCGAACGCAAATATTAAGAAAATCAGGTATTTCTAGAAAAAGTGGAAATCAGAAAGTTTCAAAAAGCTCGATCGAAAAATTTTCGCCCAAATCTACTGAAAATTTTCAGATTCGTCAAATTTCAAAATTTGGAAAAGTCTAAACCCAAAAAATCGCAAAAACCAAGTATCTCAACAAAATTTTCTCTGTTCCACAAGTGAAACAAACACACATTTATCATCAAGTTGTCAGAAAATAACCGCGAAAAATCCAACTTTTCTCGACTCTCTTGTTTTTTTTTTAAACGAGGAAAAAGAGGCGAAAAAACTCTTTTTTCTCGTTGCTAATTATAAATTCTTGCATCGGTGAGCAAAGTTTGTCAGTTGAAAATACTACTATTATTACGTTTTTAACCGAAAAAAAACACATTTTTTGATGAAAAATAAAGAAAAAAGTCGATTTTTTTTGGGAGTGACTAATTGATGAAAAATATGAAAAAAAAATTTTTTTGGATTTTTGATTTTTTTCCTCAAATATTGTGATTTTTTGTGATTTTGAGCAAAAAAATTGAAGAAAAAATTTTTTTTGTGAAATTTTTTTGTATCAACCAAAAAATTCAAACCAAAAAATTCAAAAAACAACAAAAACACTCTTAATTTCTCCAATGAACCAAGAAATCTGACCTCAAATCCTCAAATTACTCTCTAAATCCATCTTGGCCATTCTTTTTTGTGTGATCTACCACTTTTTTGTTTTTTGGTGAAATATCTCAGCACGAAAATTATTGAAGCTGACAGAAAAATTTGGAAAATTTTTTTTGGCGAAAGTTACAGAAATGCGATTTCCAGCTCAAAAATCGTCTAAAAATGAAAAGTTAAAATTCTTGAGGCTTGAATTTTTTTTCTCAGCATCTTCGAACATTTTCGTGTCAAGATATTTCAAAGGAACATGGAGAATTTCCAGAAAAACTGAACGACACACAGAAAAATTGGGAAAAACACGATTTGTTCGGTGAGAAAACGAATTTTTGAGCATTTTAAACAATAAGAAATTTTCGAAAAGGTTGAAAAAGTTTTAAAATGTTGCAAGAATAAATAAACGCAAAATTTTCAAAAGTATTGCTGAAAAAAGTGTTCAAAAAACGGTTTTAAGCCCAAAAAATGGAAATTTCAAAATTTTTTGAGTCAAAAATTTTCGTATTAAGATATTTTTCAAAAGTTGTCTTTCCAAAAAAGGTTAAACTTCAAAATTATCATGAAAAACTTGGAAGAACGTGTCTTTTCGAATTATTTTAGGTGAAAAATAATATTTCGATTCTTTCTGAACCAAAAATTATGTGTCAAGATATTTTCCAGAAAATATTTTTTCAAAAAAGTTAAATTTCAAAATTGTCATAAAATTTTTCCGTTTGCATAAATTCTTCAACTATAACATTTCACAACGTTCTTTTTCCAAAAACATAAAAAGACTTTTCGTTCCAATATACTTTAAAGGCGCATAAGCTAATCATCACCATTAAAAAAACAAAGTACTACTTTAAAAAGGTGTACAACACATACATAAAGGCGGGGACGGGGTGGGATATATAGAATTTCCTAGGCACACGGGGACAACATACACCCTGTGCCTTTTTGTGTGTTGCTTTTCTCTGACATATATGAGAAAAAGAAGAAGAAGAAAAAAGAGGGGAGATGGAGCCAATTGAGCCAAACGGAGAAGGAGGGGGTGAGCCCCGCCCCCCCCCCCCTCTTGCCTCCTCACATTTTCTCACTAGAATAGACACCAGGCAATATGACCATGGAGCAATGGACTTGATGAGAAGGAAGGAATAGGTGGATATACGAAGAAGGACGACTAGGATGAGGAGGAGAAGTTTAATGGGTCGCGACACTCAATTATTGGACCTTTTTCGTAGAATATTATGGAAAGTTTGAAGAAAAAAGGTGCATTTTTGCGTCATGGTGTATATACCGATATTTTGACGCGGAAGGTTTTTTTTGAAAATTTGAACATTTGTGCATTTTTGCGTAATGGTGTGTCTATGCACTCTATGGCGCGAAATTTTTCGGAAAACTTGAAACTTGTCTGCATTTTTGCGTCATGGTGTATGTGTGTAAATTTTTTCCAAAAAAAATAGAGCTTGCCTGCATTTTTGCGTGGTGGTGTACGTAGACAAATTTTTTTCGAAAAAAAAGGAATTTGTCTGCGTTTTTGCGTCATGGTATATATACCGATAGTTTGGTGCAAAATTGTTGTGAAAAAACTGAGTTTGTCTGCATTTTTGCGTCAAATAAAGTGCATAGAGAAATTTGTGCATTTTACCGTCATCGTGAATGCACATTTTTCGATTCCAAAGTTTGAAGAAGAGTTCTATGGTTCTATTAACGAAATTTTGCTACAAAATCATAGAATCTGAAAAGCCATAGATTCTAATATAAGATCATAGATACGTAGAACTGAAGGTATCCACAAAATCATACAACAATAGATTTTAGGTTCATAGAACCCAATTTTAGAATTTTCATAGAACCATAAAACTTTAGGGGTGTTGATTCATAGAATCAGAAAATTTTATACATAGATAGTCATAGAAACATAGAACTTGACGATAAAGTTGCATAGAATCGTAATTATTCTAATGTGGATATCCATAGAACCATTGAATTTCATAAAATTATAGAACCATAAAACGGTGAATTTTCAAAAAATTTCAAAAATATTCTCCATTTTGATATATCGAAAAATTTGGAAAATTTGCAAAACTCCATAGATCTATGGATCTATGCGTAGAATGTGAAGCATGTCAAACCATAGAAACAAGATATGGAGGTTATATGGTGCATAGAACCATAGAATCTTCGATTGGGTCCTACCGCGAATTTTGAAAATTTAAAATTTGGGTCTCGGTACGGAACATTTTTTCGATCATATTTTTCAAAATTTTCAGATGAGTGAAAAGCATAACTTTTTGGGGCTTTCCACTAGAAATGTGGCCGATTTTTTTGGATTGAAATTTTTAAGATACCGTTTTTCGTGGTAGGACCTAAAAATTGGGTCCTACCACGAAAATCCAATCAAAGATCTAAAACGTAAAGCTCAATATCGCTAGGAGAATCAGTGAATCGAGGAAAGGATTTTATGAGCCATATATACACATTTCAGCGGTAAATTTGATGAGAAAGATGGAGTGGAGGAAGGAGCTGAAGATGAAGGAAAAAAATATTCTAGATTTGGATGATGAATTAGATTAATATATTCCCCCAGCCATTTATATATATATATTTTTCGGGCAAAAGGAGTGGAAAAGAGAGAGGAAATGGAGGTCCTTCATCAAAAAAGTGATGAAAAATTAATGAAGCAAGTGGCTGCGAGGAGGCAGGGCTGGAAAAATGTGAAGAGTCGGCTTTTTTCACTTTTTTGCTTTGGTTGGAAAAAAAGTTGGAGGTAAGGTTTTTTGGGGTCTCGAGTGGAAGTACCTTTTTTTCGTGGTGGGACCATGAAAAACCGAGATTCTCGAGTTTGAGTTCACTGGTGAAATTTCCGGGTCTCGACTGGAAAATATTTTTCAAGACAAATACGATGCTTCATTGATTCTACAGGAAGGACACAAAAATTCAGTTTTGTTTAGAAAATCGGAAAAGAAATGGTCTCGACTGGAATATTGTGGAAAAATTTTTTAAACAGGTTTCGGGTCTTGAAGGGAAAATTTCTGAAAATCCAAATCTAACATATTTTCGTGTTAAGACCAAAAAAATCAGAAAAACATCAACTTTTCACTACAAAAAAAATATTTCTCTTGTTTTTGATAAGAGGGAATTTACAAATCCAAGCAATTTGTCACAAAACCTATTCTTCCAATGCGAAACGATGATGAAAAATGCTGGTGAAAAATCAATAAAGGTGGTGGTAGATACAGTGAGGTGGTAGATACAATGAAATATTGGTAGATACAATGAGATATTGGTAGATACAATGAGATAATAACACATATGTGTGAAATATTGTGTACAGGTCAAATGTAATGTGTGATAGGATTTTGGACATGTTATTATCAATCCCAATTTTCATTTACAATGTACCGAAAAACGCTTCTGTGGGCCTGGAGAAGAATATTTGGGAAACAATTTTTTAGCGAAGTCTCAGAGCATTGTAATTTTTTAGATTCAAATTGTTTATTAAAAAATTTCTCTTCATTATCAAAAAAAAGCAAAAAAAAATCGCCAATATTTGTGCCAAGACCCAACTTTTTAATTTTTTAAGACAAAAAAATCTGAAACAATTTGAAATTTCAGCAGAAAGCGGAACATCGTATATTTTGGGCACAAATTAACAAAATTTCACATGAGACCGTTTTTTTCGCGCCGGGACCCAAGTTTACTCAATTTTTCGAAATTTTCAGACAAATAGAAGCTAAAAAAGATTGTAGACGATATCACTAGGATCTATGAATCCACATACCTCACAAATATTTATCACTATCAAAATTGTACATAAATCGTATAGATATATTCCCCAAATACGAAAAACATGTTTTTTGTATTTTTCTGACCCAAAACTCAACAAAAAATACTCACTTTTTCACCGATCGACTCATTTCCGACGAGATGGATTGTGAAACTGAAAACAAAAAAAATTGAATTTTGGATGTTTTAGGATAATTGGGGGATGGAAAATTTGCCTTGCTCTCGAATTGAAAAATCATAAAATTCGGGGGCAAACGATGTCAAGGGGCCGGGATTTGGAGAAGAATGTTGGGTTGTTGATCCGGTTGAAGTACTGCTTGAGGGCATCTGAACAAAAAACATTTGATGGATTATGAGTCATAGAACTATGAATCTATGAATCTATGAATCTATGAATCTATGAATCTATGAATCTATGAATCTATGAATCTATGAATCTATGAATCTATGAATCTATGAATCTATGAATCTATGAATCTATGAATCTATGAATCTATGAATCTATGAATCTATGAATCTATGAATCTATGAATCTATGAATCTATGAATCTATGAATCTATGAATCTATGAATCTATGAATCTATGAATCTATGAATCTATGAATCTATGAATCTATGAATCTATGAATCTATGAATCTATGAATCTATGAATCTATGAATCTATGAATCTATGAATCTATGAATCTATGACTCTATGAATCTATGAATCTATGAATCTATGAATCTATGAATCTATGAATCTATGAATCTATGAATCTATGAATCTATGAATCTATGAATCTATGAATCTATGAATCTATGAATCTATGAATCTATGAATCTATGAATCTATGAATCTATGAATCTATGAATCTATGAATCTATGAATCTATGAATCTATGAATCTATGAATCTATGAATCTATGAATCTATGAATCTATGAATCTATGAATCTATGAATCTATGAATCTATGAATCTATGAATCTATGAATCTATGAATCTATGAATCTATGAATCTATGAATCTATGAATCTATGAATCTATGAATCTATGAATCTATGAATCTATGAATCTATGAATCTATGAATCTATGAATCTATGAATCTATGAATCTATGAATCTATGAATCTATGAATCTATGAATCTATGAATCTATGAATCTATGAATCTATGAATCTATGAATCTATGAATCTATGAATCTATGAATCTATGAATCTATGAATCTATGAATCTATGAATCTATGAATCTATGAATCTATGAATCTATGAATCTATGAATCTATGAATCTATGAATCTATGAATCTATGAATCTATGAATCTATGAATCTATGAATCTATGAATCTATGAATCTATGAATCTATGAATCTATGAATCTATGAATCTATGAATCTATGAATCTATGAATCTATGAATCTATGAATCTATGAATCTATGAATCTCTAACCACAACAGAAGCTAAGAGAGTGTTAGAGAAGCAGACTATTTCAATAGAGCACGTTTGCATTGATAAGAAATACTTACACTGGTATAATAAAAATGCTGATAATCGTTTGCATCCAACATCCATTCAGCAATTTTGAATTCGGGTTTGTTGGGCAAATATCCCACTGGATTACTTTAAAAATGCAAAAAATTAGACAAATTTTTTTCCTCCAATATTTACAACACCTAAAAATGCAAAAATGAGTGAAGTACATATCAGTTATCAGTTGATATTGCCCGAGAAAAAAACTGATAAGGGAAACCACCTTACACACAATTTTCGATATTTTTGTTCAAATTTTCCAACTTTGATTTGACTACTTGAAACTACTTGAGCTATAAAATAATATGTTTTAGTATAGTCAGTGTATATTTCCGAATCTACGGTTCCGGATAAACGTAGGTAACCGGGTAAAAATGCGGATATGGGAACACACAGGTATACCCGAAAATTACTTGAACTGAGATCGGGTAGATTCGAGTATATTCGAAGCTTTCGTCTGGTGATTCGGATATATTGGAATTTACTCGGCTGTGATTCGGATACGTTTCGGGTAAATCATGTTTTTTTTTCAAAATATTTTTTTGCTCTAAACATGCCAAATAGCCATTTTACAGCTTTTCCTCCAAGCTTCTTTGAAGCAGATCCGGAATTCCCCCGAAATTTGATTCGGACATTCCGGATATATCTGAATATACCCGTATCCGAATCCGGATATTTCGGGTATACCCAAATTCACCCGAATGGGTATCCGGGTAGATTCGAGTATAGCCGAACTCAAGTGGTTATTCACACGGTGGTCCAGGTGGTAGAATCACCGTGGTTCGGATGATTCTCGGGACATAGAAGGATCCGACACACATAGTTGTCTTTTCGTGTCTAGACCGTCGAATACGCACCACTGTTAGTTTTTGAAAAGGACTCCAGCCACGCGGAGCTCCTTGAAATGATGAAATTAACGCTTTCCTCGAAAAGACTGGAAATCTTGGTTTGTGTACTTTTTTTGTCTTTTTTTCAGAAAAAATTTTTTAGTTCCCGAATTTCCATGTTTCTTGAGGTTCAATCTGATTTTTCTCACATCGTTTTTCATGAAATATTGAACTTTTGAAGCTCTAAAACAGTTTTCTACAAGAAAATACCGATGTGAACTGAAAAATTGAACTTTGTGGTCGACTTTGATACGAATATTGACTTCCTAAAGAATTGATTGACATCATTATATCATTAGTATGATAAATATCAGTAATTGTTATCACTTCTCACTTTGAACTTATAAATCATAGTTTCATTGAGATCAAAAAATCATCATAAAAGTTTCAATTTTGACATATCCGAGTAACTGGTTCAAATTCCAAATCTAGATATCCATACAAGTAATATCAATATCAATATAAAAAAGTATCAAGTATAATATCAATAAAAAATGACAAAAACATAACTGGAGGTATGGGGAATCGAACCCCAGACTTCTCGCATGCAAAGCGAGCGCTCTACCCCTGAGCTATACCCCCGTGTTTGAATTCCCATCCAATTTACACACACTTTGTTGTTTTTCAATTCAGACTGTTTCTCTGCGTCTCTCTCCGCAAAATACTCTCATCAGCTTGTATGGTCATCCAATTCGATACACAAATGTTGTTGTATCATCAATTTCGATGTCTAGTCAAACACGGGGGTATAGCTCAGGGGTAGAGCGCTCGCTTTGCATGCGAGAAGTCTGGGGTTCGATTCCCCATACCTCCAGATACATTTTTGTCATTTTTATAAATAACAATACTTCATTTTCCGGATGATAATGCTGAAAATTTCAGATGAATCTTTGTTGGAACCCTTTATTTCATATCTGTGACAAATATTTGTGATTCACCTTCAGCACACAAGATGATAGTAATAAATTGTTTGTGCCACCATTTAGTAAACAAGTGTATCTCTCCAAGAGATAAGAAACGCTTTAGTTTTTCATTTGCTTCTAATTGCAATGGACGAAGAATACTTTGAAAAGGTAACTAAATTTTTTTAGTATTTCGGTTGATTTTGGATTATAGAGGTTCGAAATTTTCAATCAACTTCGAAAAGCGAACGAGTTGTGTGATGTTGCCATAATTTCAGATGGCAAGAAGACACATGGACATAAAGTGAGTCAGTTAGGACAATTTTTTGTAGTTTCTAATTTTCAGGTTGTTCTTGCATCAGTGTCGCCATATTTCCAAAAAATGTTCACATGGGGGATGGTTGAGGCAAAAAAGGATGAAATTAGTATCGAAGGTGATTGACTGAAAAAAAGAGAAAGTAACAAATTTTGACATTTTAAAGATATCTCTTATGAATCAATGGTCCAAGTTATGGGTTTCATTTACACCACAAAAGTTGCTCTTACAGCTGGTAACTTCCTCTTTTTTTCCTCTTGAACTTTGAATTTCTCAGAAAATGCTCAAAGTCTCCTCCTCGCAGCCAGTTTTCTACAAATCGTCCAGCTAGCTGATTTGTGTGGATCATTCGTTGTAAAACAAATCGATGCAACCAATTGTTTATCAATGCGACATCTATTGGCTTTTTGCGATTGTGATAAAGATATTGTGGAGAGAGCAGTGGATTTTATCAGTGATAACTATCAACAGATTACAACAAGCGAGGAGTTTCTTGGATTGAGTATTGATGAGGTTGAGGGATTGTTACCCAGTAGTGGATTGTGTTGTGGATCTGAGGATGATGTATTGGAAAGTGCGATTAGATGGTTAGAGGTTAAAAATGGACGGATGGAGCATGTATATAGGTAAGAAAAGGAGTTGATTTCGACAACCTAGCTAATTTCAGGATCCTTAAATGTATACGTCTTCCTCTTCTAAGTTCCAGTTCCAAATCAAATATCACCGAGAATCACCTATTTCAAAACAATTCGAAATGTCAAGAGTACATAAGAGAGAACATTGTCTCCAACCCGATTCCTCGAAAATTTATAACCAGTGTGCTAGCGCTTGGTAGCTGTTTGAACGGGGAATCGGGAAATCAGAAGACTATGATATTTGACCCGATATTGAAGAAATGGAGCAAACTAATGGATTTTTCAACATCTCATCGTGACATAGCTGTTCAGAGCCATTACTTGTATGCGATTAAAGAAAAAGAACCCTGGTTTGGGAAGTACGATCTCCACACAAAAGAATGGACAACTGTATGTTGGTTGCTTGTATTGTTTCATTACACCACACATTCAGCTACCAACACTTCAGTATCAAGATCGTGATGACTATATTCTTACACTTGGGAATCGCATATTCCTCCATAGATGGGCACATCATCATGCTTTCCTTTACTGTTTCGACATTGATAGCAATCGTTGGGATGAGGGCATAAGAAGTATCGGAACAAAGTACCAGCCGGCAGTAGTTGCGCTAGATGAATATATTTATGGTTAGTAACATTTCCCATGTGTATGGTAATCTCTTATAAAACTTGAATTTCAGTCATCGAGGGAAACAATTCTTATGGTAAACCAAAAGCAATAAAAATCAATGTTGACACAAAAGAGTATATCGAAATTTCACCGATTATCAAACCAAGTGATGACAGTTGTGGAACAGTACATAAAAGAAAAATATACGTTGCTGGTTCAACGGGCGCTTTTACCGTCTACAACCCCGCGAAAGATGAGTGGAAAGAATTAGCCCGAATGATCAAACCTTTTTATTGGAGCGATGGATTGGTGTCGACTGAAAATGGAATCTATGCTCTTATTGAGTAAAATAATAATCTACATTATCTATTATAAATTTTTGATTTCAGAGATGTTCAATTCTACGATGTTGAAAAGAATCAATGGAGCATCGTGGCAGAGGCCGACAAAGATCGATTTTATGTAAAATCTGTTTGTGCCATACCTAGTTATTATTCCGAACTATAAGATTGTGTATATAAATAAACACCTTTTTGGAAAAACAACAAAACAATTTTTGGAGACATAACAAGATCGGAAAAACACGATATCGCAGATAAGTCAACCGGATCTACTGAAAACCCAGACTTGACTGTTTCATTTTCACAAATGAACTCTTTTTTCAAAATCAGTGCGGTCGTCCTCAAGTAAAATCAGATGTATATTTGATCAAGGCTGCAAAAAATACCAATTTATCTAACATTTTCTCTTTTATAACAATTCAATAAATAATAATTCAAATCAAAAACAACAATGCAAATCAATTATTGTAAAAATGTAGTAGGAATCGCAGAAGTACACAATATGTACCATTCTCTTTTCCAATCCGTCACAACACTCCATTCATTCCTTTCGACGTTGTAGAAATGAACACTCTGTGTATTCTCCCTGAAAAAAATGAAATTTATCATAGGAAAAATAGCTGTGTTTAATTTGGACGGGAACTCTTTAAATAGAACTTCTAAACAACCAACCCATTAATAAGCGCATAAATTCCATTGTAAGTCGACACCAAATCGCAATTAGCCGTCGCGATGATCATTGAGGCCAATTGTCTCCATTCATCTTTCACTGGGTCGTAAACTGTGAAAATGGCTGTGTCGGTTTTTTGACGTCCACCAGCAAGGTATATTTTTCCTTTGTGCGTCGTTATTCCACAATCCAATCTTAGATGAAACATCGGCGTTATGTCAATCCATTGTTTCGTAGATGCATTGTATTTTGCTGCTTTTCGCTTGTAGTACGTCTTTCCTTCGAAAACTGTAAAAATTTTTTGAAAGGCGTTATGGAAGTTCGGACTACGTATTGTTTAGAAAGTTTAGAAAAAAAAATATAACGACCCATGTTGGTAAAAAAAAACTAACCGTATAGGCAATCACCAAGTTAAACTACTGCTGATCTGAACTGTGTGCCAAAACCTTGTACAGGTTCATCCCAGCAATTGTTTGCAATGTCGTAGCGGATAAGATACGCGGAACATGTGGAAACTCGTAGATGGATAAACAGAGAATCTCCTATTACATGCAAGTCATAACTCAGCGATAACATTTTTTCTTTATGCTTCGGCAGCTGAGTTAATAATGTGACATTTTTCAATGAAACAAAAAACTAACCTCTGTCCATTCTTTGGTGTGCAAATCAAATCGCCAAAAGTATTTTGAATACGTATACAAATAATGACCATGCACTGCAATGCTTTTCGCCAGACACGGTGTTTCCGCGAGTGTATTCCATTTTTTCAATATTGGATCGAATATCATTACCTTGCAGATAAACTCCGATAAATTCTTTTCGGTAATGGCCACTATAGTGGTAACAAATCTTCGTGGTATCGGATTGGCATCCATCTGATTCCTAATGTATTCTTGGCATTGCTGATTGTTCCGGAAAAGATGGTTTTCGGTCATTTGTGTTCTAATATTCTCGCTGAGATATGGAAGCCGGATACACTCCAGAATCCTAGAAATTATAAGTTGCAGATTTTTGCGTTACATTGCAGATTTTGAACGTATTCTCAGTTTAAAAATGCTTTAAAAACCTAAGCGCTGATCATTGAAATTGGTATTACCTATATGCATGCTCAATCCTATCGCTTTTTGCCTCCAACCATCTGATCGCACTTTCCAGAATATCATCCTCCGTATCAACACACAGTTCACTATTCGACAACAATTCCACGATCTCATCAACACTCAATTCAACAAACTCCTCCGTTTGTTTGATCTCTTGATAATTGACACTGATAAAATCCACAGTTTTCGCCACAGTATCCGTATCACCATTATAGGTGGCTAATAGTTGTCGCATTGATAAACAATTGGTTGCATCGATTTGTTCTACTATGAATGCACCACACTGGTCAACAAGTTGGGATATTTGGAGGAAGTTGGCAGCGACGAGAATGTTTTGGGCATTTTCTGAAAGAAACAGTGGTTGTTCAAAACATATTTCAAAAATTTACCAGCTGTCAGTGTAATTTTCGAAGTATAAATGTATTCAACGACTTGAACCATTGCTTCATAGTTGATGTCTGTAATTATTTCAAATGTAAGAAATCGTTTAGGGTTATTCTAGCGCATAATAAGCTCTACTCATATGAGTCGAAAAAATACGTTTTTTTATGTTAGGTACAGGAAAAAATTTACTAAAAAAATGTCAGTCAAAAATTACCTGAAATACTAATCTCCTTCTTGTCTGCTTCCAACATGGATAATGTGAACATTTTTCGGAAATACGGCGAAGCTAATGCTAGGATAACCTGAAATCAAATTTCAAAAACAAAAAATCGTTTTCGCCTACCTTATGCGCATGTATTTTTTGACCATCGGCCATAATAACTACATCGCACAACTCTTTTGCGAGCCTCAGCTCGTTCAGCGCGTCGAATCTCTATAATAAAAATTGAATATGAAGACATACAGTTTATTTACCTCTGAGAAATAATTTTCACCCATTTATAAAACGAATGGATTAAATATGCGGTAATTGAAAATATGTAGGCAACACCAGTGTTAAAAGTACGGGGGACTAGGTTTCGCAAAAACTAGGCCACTCATGAAATTGTGACAGCTTTGCTCTTTTTGCAGTTTTAGGACGCAGTTTTCTGCAGTTTTTTGGCGTTTTTTCAAAAAAAAATTCATTTTCTTCTAGCAAAGATGAAACTACGGCGAGAGCAGAGTTGCTACGATTCTAAAAATGGCCGAGTTCTTGCGAAAACTAGGCCCGCGTGCACCGTATTGCGCGCGCGTACGCAACGTTATTTACCTGTCACCGCACATTGCCTTATCATTCTATTCGTATTATTTGAATGTTTGATAATTATTTCTCAGAGGTATATAAACTGTAATAAGGCTTCTTACATTTAATTAATTTTCATTATAGAGATTCGATGCTCTGAACAAGCTACGACTGGCAAAGGAGTTGTGCGATGTAGTTATTATTGCAGGTGGCCAGAAAATATATGGACATAAGGTAGGCGAAAAGTATTTTCTTTTGTTTTTGAAAGTTGGTTTCAGATTATACTTGCATCAGCCTCGCCGTATTTCCGAAAAATGTTCACAGTATCCATGTTAGAAGCGGACAAGAGGGAAATAAGTATTGCTGGTAATTTCACTCAAATTTTTTGACTGTTGAGTTTTTATTAAATTTGGATCCGAAAGAAAATGCATTTGAGATAGATTTCTCGAAGATTTACTACCGGGTCTGATTTGAAGGGTCTGATTTGAAAACAATCGATTTTTTGCCTAGATTTGTCGATTTGTGTCTCTGCGTTTGTCTTGTATTATCTAATCGTCCGCTAGTTTAACGACATTTTGAAACCAAGCAAAACAAATAATTATGCGATACATCAGTATAGAAACGAAAAAACCTAATTGACAGAATCAAATCGAGTTTTTCTTTCGAATGGGCAAGGTGCAAAGATTAAAAACATAAATTAACTATCTAAACATACTGAAAAAACGAAAAAGTGAAATGATTACAGATATTAGTTACGAAACAATGGTGCAAGTCGTTGAATACATTTACACTTCAAAAATTACACTGACAGCTGGTAAATTTTTGAAATATGTCTCAAACAACCACTTTTTCTTTCAGAAAATGCCCAAAACATTCTCGTCGCTGCCAACTTTCTCCAAATCACCCCTCTTGTTGACCAGTGTGGTGCATTTATAGTAGAACAAATCGATTCAACTAACTGTTTATCGATGGGCTCTTTATTAGCCACTTACAATTGTGTTACGGATACTGTGGCAAAAACTGCGGATTTTATCAGTGTTAATTATCAAGAGATTAAAAAAACCGAGGAGTTTGTTGAATTGAGTGTTGATGAGATTGTGAAATTGTTATCGAATAGTGAACTGTGTGTTGATTCGGAGGATGATATTTTGGAAAGTGCGATTAGATGGTTAGAGGCAAAAAGCGATAGGATTGAGCATGCCGATAGGTAATATTGACTTATTATCTTTGGGGCCAAGAACTACAAAACACCTTAGCATGTCGCGGTTCTCCACCGGCTCATGACGCTGATAATTTAGCAAGTCGAAAAAAACCGTGAAAGCACATGTGAGCTCTTGCGAAACTCTATGTTCTGTTCAAAACACTCCAAACAACGTTTTTCGAGCATTTTGAAACAAAAATTGCAAAGATAATTTGAAATGTAGCACAAAAATTCATAATTCAATAATTTCTAGGGTTCTGGAGTGTATTCGATTGCCGTTTCTCAATGAAGACATCAGAACACAAATTGCTGAAAACCCTCTTTTTTCGAATCAGCAATGCCAAGAATATATCAGAAATCAGATCGATGCCAATCCAATACCACGAAGATTTGTTTCCACTATAGTTGGCATTATGGGTTTGTCCAATGATATCAAAAAGGCAATGATATTTGATCCAATATCGAAAAAATGGAATACAATTGGGGAAGCCCCGGGATCGATCAGAAACATTGTAGTACATAGTCATTATTTATATACGTATGGTAAACATTTTGGACGATTTGATCTACACACCAAAGAATGGGAGGAGGTTAGTTTTTTATATTTTTAATAAAAAACGTTATATTATTCAGCTGCCAAGGCATATGAAAGAAATGGAATCCTCTGGCTCTGAGTTGCGTGTAATTGGAGACTCTCTGTTCCTCCACGAACGTTTTGGACCACGTATCTCGTACCTTGTTCGCTATGATATTGAAAACAATCGCTGGGACGGAGCTAACCAGGGTGTTGGCACACAGTTCACATCAGCAATCGTTGCACTTGGTGATTTTCTATACGGTTAGTTATTTTTTTGGTCGAAATGTGCAAATTCAGAAGCCTAAAGTATACGCTCTGCAAATCCACAAAACGGGTTTAACGCTCTCTCTCTATAGATTTCTTTCAGCCGAAAAACGAGATTTTTGAAAGCCTTTTGAAAAAGTTTGAGTTGTTACAGTCTTCGAAGGGAAGACGTTCACCACGCTGCAAGCATCAAAATACAGTGCTACAACAGAACAATGGACTGACATCGCGCCGATGCTCCATCCAAGATATGATTGTGGAATAACGGCACACAAAGGAAAAATATACGTGGCTGGTGGTGATCAAAGCGTCCCTTCCAAATCAGATATTTTCACAGTTTATGATCCAGTGTTAGATGAATGGAGCCGATTGGCCTCAATGATCACCGCGACGGGTTGGCCTAAATGCACCTTGGTGTCGACATACAACGGGATTTATGCACTCATTGAAGGGTTGGTTGTTTTGAAGTTTTTCTTTTGAAAAATTGGGAAAAAATCTGCAATTGTGATTTATTTCATTTTTTTTCAGAGAGAGAACACAAAGTGTTCATTTCTACAACGTCGAAAAAAACGAATGGAGTATTGTGACAGATTGGGAGAGGAAATGGTTTACAGAATGTGCTTGTGCAATTCCAAGCATATTTTTACAATGAGTGATTTCAATTGTTATTTGTGAAAAAGTTCAATAAACTGGTTTTACTTGTATTTTTTGCAGTATTGTCTGGGTTTTCATTAAATCCGCTTGATTTGTCCGAATAACTGGGAGAGACTTGAGATTAATAAGGCTGATATGATATCAATAAAAATGACAAAAATATAGCTGGAGGTATGGGGAATCGAACCCCAGACTTCTCGCATGCAAAGCGAGCGCTCTACCCCTGAGCTATACCCCCGTGTTCGAATAGGCATTGAAAATGATGATACAACAACATTTGTTATTCGAATGGAATGACCATTCAAGCTGATGAAAGAGTAAGTTGCGGGGAAAGACGCAGAGAAACATTTTTGAATAAAACAACAAGGTGATCAGAATTCGAAAACGTAGATATTTTTTTATTGATAATATACAAACTTACTGACCTCGAGTTTTGACCGGGTTTTCAAGCTCTTTTTCTAAAAGTAGTACCGTCATCCCCAAATGAATTCAGATTTTAAAAAATACGAATATTAACATTTTATTTAATATTCTTTCAAATAAAAATTCAAATAAATTATTGTACAAATATGATAGGAATTGCACAAACGCAATCTGTAGACCACTCGTTCCATTCCGTCACAATACTCCATTCAGCTTTTTCGAAGTTGTAGAAATGAACGCATGTTGTGCTTTCTCTGAAAAAAATGAATTCAATCATTTTTTCCTAATTCTCAACCAACCCTTTCAAAATTGCATAAATTCCATTGTATGTCGACACTAAATCGCAATCAGCCGTCGAAGTGATCATTGAGGCCAATTGGCCCCATTCATCTTTCACTGGATCGTAAACAGTGAAAATGGCTGTTTTGTCGGGGACTCCTTGATTTCCACCAGCCACGTATATTTTTCCTTTGTGTGTCGTTATTCCACAATTATATCTTGGATGGAGCATTGGCGTGATGTTTATCCATTCTTCAGTGAACGTTGGTTCATTGTATTCTACAGTGTACTTTGCACTGTACTTTGCTGCTTTTGGCCTGCCAGATGGTTTTCCTTCGAAAGCTGTAACTGAGCAGTTTTTTCAAAAGTAAAGGAATTGAGCTTTTTTTCTTTTGTCCAAAAGGAGCTTAAAGACAGCTTCCAATCATTTTGAAAGGTTTTTGAGATTTTTGAATGATTGAAACCGTTATGTTACTCAATTTTCAAATCAAAAAAGTTCTATCGGCCGTATTTCTCCTTTTTGCAAATTTGGAAATCATGTTCAAATGAATTTATACGAGCCAAGCTATTTTCACAGAACGGTTCAACGCTGTCTTCAATATATTATCTCCGTCACGAAAATTGACACCTGGGGTGTAACTTCGCCTCATCGCACCAAGTCTCGCAACGACAGTATTTCTGTAAATAAATCGGGAAATGTTTGTCATCCCGAGATGGAAGGATTCCATAAGTTTTTGTAGACATACCTTCGGTGCGAGACCTGGTACGATGCGGTGAATTCACACCCCAGGTGTCATTTTTCGTGATGGGGGCATGTATCTGCCTTTCAAATTTTCCCATGCAAACTAAAAAACTAACCGTATAGAAAATCACCAAGTGCAACCATTGCTGGTGGAAACTGTGTACCGATACCTTGTGTACAATTGACATATCGATTCTTTTCAATGCTGTAGCGACTAAGGAACGAATCGCGTGGTCCCTCTCCAAAACGTTCATGGATGAATAGATGGTCCCCGATCGCATGCAACTCAGAACCCCGCGTGGACGAGTCATCTATTTGCCGCGGCAACTGAATTTAAAACAAAACGTTTTTTATTGAAAAAATAAAAAAAAACTAGCCTCCTTCCATTCTTTTGTGTACAGATCAAATCGTCCAAAGTGTTTACCATACGTATACAAATGATGACTGTGCACTACAATGCTTCTGATCGGACCCGGTACCTCCCCAAGTGTATTCCATGTTTTCAAAACTGGATCGAATATCATCGCCTTGCTAGTATCTTCAGCCGAATCCGATTGCGTAATTGCCACTATCGTGGAAACAAATTTTCGTGGTATTGGTTTGGCATTCATCTGATTTCTTATGTATGCTTGGCATTGCTGATTGTTCCGAAAAAGAGGATTTTCGGCGACTTGTGCTCTGATGTTTTCTGTGAGTAACGGAAGTCGAATGCACTGCAGAACCCTAGAAATTATCAAATTATGGATTTTTGAGCTACATTTTCAATTATCAACGCATTTTTTGTTTGAAAATGTTTGAAAAACGTCCTTTTGAGTGGGATGACCACTTTTGTGCCGCCAACTTGCTGGAATTGTGCAGTGGTGCGATAGGTTTTCGTCAATTTTACTGCTGAGATCTTATTAATATTGAAATTACCTGAGTACGTGTTCAACCCGTTCGCTTTTCGCCCTCAACCATCTGATCGCACTTTCCAGAATATCATCCTCCGAATCACAACACAACTCGCTATTCAACAACAATTCCAAAATTACATCGATACTCAATTCAACAAATTCCTTGCTTTTTTTATCTGTTGATAGTTATAACTGATGAAATCCAGTGTTTTCGCCATAGTATCCGTATCACAATTGTGAGTGGCTAAGAATGGACGCATTGATAAGCAATTGGTCGCGTCAATATGTTTTACTATGAATGTTCCACATTGATCAACAAGTGAGGATATTTGAAGAAAATTGGCAGCGACGAGAATGTTTTGGGCATTGTCTGAAAAAAATGGTTGATGATTGAAGAAAAATTTTTAAAATTTACCAGCTGTGAGTGTAACTTTTAAAGTATAAATGTATTCAATGACATGCTCCATTGTTTCGTAGTTGATATCTGTAATCATTTCAAGTTTCCGACTTTTCAGTTTATTTAGATGGCTCAGATCTATTTTAGCCCTTCAGTCATATTTTTTCAGAAAATTGAGCTCTGTCAGTTGCAATAACGTTTTGCCGTTATGCTACTTTTTCTTTTTTGGAACTCGCCATCTTTCCAGAGGTCCTACTTGGAAAAAAAATAAGCAATCCCCTTTATTATGCGTCTTCAGAATTAGTGGACGGACACAAGACAAATCTTGGCAAAAAACGTCGATAGTATTCATTTCATACTTTCCAGGAATTTAAACTGATCGAAAAAGAGTCATTCATGCTATTTTTGTCTCTTAGATTCAGCTTAAATGGAAGCTTGTCATTAAAAAATTTACCTGCAATACGAATTTCATTCTTGTCCGCTTCCAACATGGACAATGTGAACATTTTCCGAAAATACGGCGACGCTGATGCAAGGACGTTCTAAAATAAAATTTAAAAACAAAAAATCGCTTTTCGCGTACCTTATGTCCATGTATCCTCTGCCCATCTGCAATAATAACTACATCGCACAGCTCTTTTGCGAGCCGCAGCTCGTTCAGTGCATCGAATCTCTAAAATTAAACTTAATTACAAAAAATTGGAGTATATTTACCTCCGAAAAATAGTTTCCAGCCATTTAAACAATACGAATAGAATGATAAGACAATTTGTAGTAGCAGGTAAATCAATATGCGTATATGCGCACGAGATTCGGAATACGAGGGACTAGCTTTCGCAAAAACTAGTCCACTCGTGAAACTGAGCCAGCTTTACACCTGGAGGTGTGAGAAAGGGCACCCCAGGCGTGTTGCATTCAAAGCGAGCGCTTTGCCCCTCAGCTATACGCCCGTGTGGCCTAGTTACTACGAGTGGCCTAGTTTTTGCAAAAACTAGTCCCCCGCACTCTTAACTTACTGGTGTTGCGGACATATCTTCAATTAACGCCTATTTACTTTTATTCGTTTTATTAATGGCTGAGAACTATTTTTCAGAGGTTCGTGTTTTTATTTGTCAATTTTTTGCAATTTTTGATTACAGTGGTTCGATTCTCTGAATGAGCTTAGAAAAACAAAAGAGTTATGTGATGTAGTTATTATTGCAGATGGGGAGGAAATATATGCACATAAGGTAGGGAACTTGTATTTTTTCAATTGGAAAATTAGAATTTAGAACATTCTGGCATCAGCGTCACCGTATTTTCGAAAAATGTTCACATCGTCCATGTTGGAAGCGGATAAGAAGGAAATTAGTATTGCAGGTATTTTGAAGATTTTTTGACTTCCTGAGGTTTTTTCTGCATTCACAATCCAATTCACGAATTATTGTGCTGAAATTCAAAGAAACATGGATCTTGTGAAATTGAAAAAAACTCAATATTTTTTTAAATCACTGGAAACTTAGGAATGTACATAACTTTAACTAATCGCTATCAAAGATCTGGAAAACTGCAGTTTTCGAAATTTGGTGTGATTACAGATATTAGCTATGAATCCATGATGCAAATTGTCGAATTCATCTACACATCGAAAATTACACTCACAGCTGGTAATTTACTCAACTTTGTCTTAAACTAGTACTTTCTCAGAAAACGGCCAATGTCTTCTTCTCGCTGCCAACTTTCTCCAAATTGCACAACTCATTGCCTTGTGTGGAAACTTTATAATAAAGCAAATCGACGCAAACAATGGTTTATCAATGCAACATCTATTAGAAACTTGCAATTGTGATAAGGACATTGTGAAGAGAGCGGAGGATTTCATCAACCATAATTATCAAGAGTTTGGGCAAAGTGAGGAGTTCATTGAAGCTCGTATTGATGAAGTTGAGGGATTGCTGTCGAGTAGTGAATTGTGCTGTGAATCGGAGGATTATGTATTACAAAGTGCGATTAGATGGTTGGAGGCAAAAAGTGAACGCGTTGAACACGTGCACAGGTAAAAAAGTATTCATTTTGAAAAGTTCTCAAAAACTGCTGAAAACACAAACACAACCAACCGTTTATAGTTTCAAGAAAAGTTTTAGATACTGAATAGTGTTTTCCTTCACCAATAATTTTATAAACGCACATCATCATGATATGAAGGGCTGTGACAAAACCTGGAAAAACCAAAACCGCTAACGGTCCAAATCATTAGTTTCTGATATGAAGCAGATCATAACGAACATCCAATATCCAATCTTTTTCAGACTTCTGAAGTGTATTCGGCTTTCGTTTCTTAGTGACAACTCCAAGTTGCTTATTACTAAACAAGATCTCTTCCAAAACAACCAGGAATGTCAAGAGTATATGAATGCTAAGATCACCTGTAACCCAATTCCTCGAAAATTCATGACCACTATATTAGCAATTACTGATTGTGACAAAGCAATGATATTCGACGCTGTATCAAAAGAATGGAATTCTTTTAATTATGTAAATGAAGAGATTAATAGCATCGTAGTGCACAGTCACTATTTGTATACGTGCGGAAAACATTTTGGGCGGTTAGATCTGTACACAAAACAGTGGCAGGAAGTGAGTTTTTTCAAACAGGTTCTCAGTTTACATCGAAAAATTCAGCTAGCGAGACACTCAAAGTACGACAACCTTCGGCCCATGGATGTTCATTTAAATGTGATTGAAAACGTCCTCTACGTCCTCGAAAGACACTCAAGTTTTAAGGAGTTCATTTACCGTTATGACATTGAAAACAATCGCTGGGAAAAATTTGCAGAGAGCCGTGGCGATAGAATCAAACCTGCAGTAGTTGCACTTGGTGAATATCTATACGGTTAGTTTTTACTTATTTTCTGAGCTATCATTGATTCAAACGAATTTTATACATACATGTTCTTGATATTTTGTGAGAGTATCTGTGATCCAAAACCAACTTTTGAGATTTCGAGTTTTTCTTGCGTTTGAGAGTATTTTTAGAATCAGTTCATTGTGAGAATCTGAAAAAAAAGTCATGAAAACATTTCCTAGACCTACAACCGACACTTCTAATTTTGATATGAAATTTGTTTCAGTTTTTGAAGGACACTCGTACCACAGGCGGCAAGTCACAGAAAAGTTCAATACAGTAACGAAAGAATGGGTTGATCTCAAGCCGATGATTCATCAACAATATAATCCTGTAGTAACACCACACAATGGGAAAATATACTTTGTTGATGGTACTAACAGTTATCCGCTCAAAAAAGCAAGGTTCCAAGTTTACGATCCCGTGAAGAATGACTGGAAGGAACTTGCACAATTAACCATCCAATATGAATACATTCACTTGGTGTCGACATACAATGGAATTTACGCGCTCGCTATAACAGATAGGTTCGTGTCAACCTTTTAAAACATTACGAGAACACAATTAATACAAAACTTCATATTTTTGCAATTGAAGAAGTTACTTTAAAATAATCAGCTTGGAAGCTAAGTATCTAGAAATAACATCTTATTTTCAGGTATCCCATAGAAAGTGTGCATTTGTACAACGTCGAAAACAATGAATGGAGTTTTGTGGCGGAAAAGCACGGAGAGAATACGTCTCATGCTTGTGCAATTCCTAGATATTTGACCAAGACACTTGTATGAATAAAATAGATACAATATTTTCTTTGTGATATTGTGGGGGACACCCTCAACAATATTGTCCACCATTAAGATTGTTAGAAATAAAAATAGTTGTGTTTTCATGTCACGCAGTGTTTCCCGCCATCAAAAGTGTATGCACTTTGTTGCAGCCCGTAAGATTCTATTGCCTCACTCCGTGAGCCGTGAAGTGTTATAATATCGGTAAAAATGACAAAAATGTACCTGGAGGTATGGGGAATCGAACCCCAGACTTCTCGCATGCAAAGCGAGCGCTCTACCCCTGAGCTATACCCCCGTGTTTGACCAGGCATCGAAATTGATGATACAACAACATTTGTGATTCGAATGAAATGACCATACAAGCTGATGAGAGAGTGTGTGGCGGAGAGAGACGCAGAGAAACAGTTTGAATCGAAAAACAACAAAGTGAGTGGCAATTTGATGGAAAGTTGAACACGGGGGTATAGCTCAGGGGTAGAGCGCTCGCTTTGCATGCTAGAAGTCTGGGGTTCGATTCCCCATACCTCCAGTTATGTTTTTGTATTTTTTATTGATATTATAACACGTTTTTGGATAACTAGATGTGGAATTTGAACTAGTTATTCGGATCAGTCTGAAAACTTCTGCTAAAATATCAAAAATACACATTTGATACTGGAACAACTGGAATTCAACATGACCTTGTAGTCTCTCGAAAATATGATTGATACATAGGTTGACTGATATCACTACTATATAAATTGAATATCAGGAGTGATAACAAGTACTGATAGATATACAGATAACTCTATTGATACCTTGATACAAATCAATTCTTGTCGGAGCGCATCTCCCAGATGAGCTCCTATTCCAAAATTAGTGCCGTCATCCCCGGAATGGATCCACGTTCAAATCTATGAATCTATGAATCTATGTATTAGGGTGAGAGTTGGTTGAGGGTGAGAATCGCTATGATCCACCCGGGCACGGCACTCAGCGAACTCGAGGAAATGGGGGGGAGTGGGCGAGTAGGTGTAGAAATGGTGCAGCCGACACCTCGCGAGTTGCGCGGTGTACTATACTTTGTGTAGGGAGCGTGGGAAAATGGAGGTCCTGGGGTGGAAAAAAAAGGTTTAGAGTTGGATTTTGAAGCTGAAATTTGTGAAAATGTTTATTGGTAGCCTATTTCGACAGAAAATTATTGGTAGCCTATTTTGACAGAAAAAAACTGCAGGGTATTTCAATATGACGCTGAAATTTCTGAAAATGTCTGTTTTAAGCCTGTTTTGGTTGAAAATATGTTATTTTTTCAGACTTTTCAGATTTTCTGATCCCAACTGACAATTTCGCTGAAAAATTTCAGATGAAAAAATACAAAATTTCTGAGTTGGATGCTGAAATTTGTGAAAAGTCTATTCAAAGCAGATTTTGTCTGGAAATGCGATTTTTCAGTATTTTCAGATTCTTCAGAATCCAGATTTTCAGATCTCGACTGAAAATCTCAGATCAAAAAAAAATTTCTGATTTAGGTGCAGAAATTTGTGAAAAAGTCGATTTTCTGAAAATTTGGTGAAAATTTGGCAGAAAACGCTGAAAATTTCAGAAAACATATAGGTTTTTTTTTGGTTTTGAGGCTCAAAGTAATGAAATTATCGATTTTGAGAATTTTTCGACTGAAAATATTCGATTTTTCCAGATTTCTGATTGACAATTTGGCTGAAAATTTTCAGTCAAAAAAACAAAAAACCAAAATTTCCCGAAAAAGTCAATTCATCAATAAAATCCCGAAACAAATTTTATTGCAACCAAAAAATTTTTCGGCGCACCGAACATAAAAATATGAATTTCTATATCGACAATTTTGTCATTTAACCAACAAAACAAATGTGGCATATCATACTATTATTATTTCCATTGATTTTCGCTGAAAACCACGATTCTGATCCGCCAAAAATGCAATTTGTTGGTGATTATCACTGGGATGAGAGGCAATTGGAGTTGTGTGATACACCGGAGTTGGATGTTTTTTGGATCAAAAATGGTGAGTTTTGAAACTTTTTCTAGAAATTTTTTGAAGTTATCTGAAAAAAATTACTGAAAATTTTGAGATTGCTGAAAAAAGTCTTTGTTGTCCAAAAATTTCAAAAAGTATTCAAAAATGTGACTTTATCACTTTTTAGTCAGAAAAATAATAAATTTTGAACGAAAAATTTTCTGAAATAGTGAAAAAACAAAATTCTTAAAATTTTGAGATTTTATCTGAAATAAAGTCTGAAATTTTTTTCCACTTTTTTTTTGTCATACTATCTCAAAATCCGACTTTTGAATCAAAAATAGTGACAAAGGTTTGAAATTTTTGTCAAAAAAAAGCTTTCATAGAAAACATTTTCTGATAATTTTTGGAATTTGGAAACTGTTTCATCTGAAACTGTTTGAGAGCAGTTTGTTTGAAATATTTCACAAATCAGAGTTTTTGAGATTTACCATGATATCTACATAACACTTCAAGAAAAAATTCCAGAATTTTTCAAACGAATCACAAGATTTTCAGATGCAAAATGTTTCACATATTTCCACAAATATGAATTCGTCGATATCGAAATTCTCAACTGGTCACCGGCAATTGTTGCGTATCGAAATATTTTGACAAAAGAGGAAGCGGAAGAGTTTACGGATATGATAAAGAAGTCGAATATGCAAGCACAGGTATACTGTAGGGATACTGTTGAGTGGGATACTGTCGGAAATTATATTGTAGAACGGCATACTGTAGTAATAATATTGTAGAAATGTATACTGTAGTAATAGTACAGTAAGAAAAGATACTGTGAAACAAGTTTATTGTAGAGATACTGTACTACAAGGTACCGTAACAAGATTTACTGTACTGTACTAAGAGATACTGTAGGAATGGATAGTGCAGAGGGAGATAATGTAGAGAAAAATACTGCAGGAATGGATACTGTAGTAACAAGTACTTCAGAAAGGGCTACTGTAGATATGGATACTGTAGGAAAGGATACTCTAGAGGGTGGTGTAAAAACTTCCGTTGAAGTGTGCCTTCAATACAGTATCTCAAGTTTAGTGATATTCTGGGCTACTGTATTAAAGGAACATATCAGTTTGAACATATTTTTTTTAATTTTTCGGACAAAGCTTCGAAAAGTATCCATGTTTCCGAGTTTTGACATTTTTTTCAATTCTGCTTCTCTGCGTCTCTCACTTCACCACACTATTTTGTTCCAGACAGTCCAATATGAAGATGGCTCAAAAGAAAGTGACACTCGTCGAGCAAATGGGACAAGCTTCGATTTTTGGCATAATTCATTGACACACAGGATACGAAACAGAGTGACACGAAGGATTCCGGCCATCAATTTTGGATCGACTGAAATGTTTTCGGTGAGTGCGGCGGAATTTTTTTCTATGAAAATTAATCCGAAAATATCTTTTAAAAAACGTTTATAGAAAAATATGAAAAAATTTGTTTTTTTGAATGAGAAAATTTTGAAATCAAAAAAAATTCTAACAAAATCGGAAAAAAGTCATCCGAAAAGTTTCTGAATATAAAAAATCCATTTTTTCTGAAACAATTCGGCTGAAAATTGCTAAAACAGTAAATTTTTCCTGAAAATTTTAGAATGAAAATGTTTGAAAAAATTGCCAGCAAAATTTTGTCGGAAATTAAAATTTTCGGACGAAGTATAGTTTTGTCTATAAAAAATTTCTGTTAAATATCTGAAAAATACTTTTTTTTCTGAGAATTTGATCTGCAAAAATTATGAGACAAAATTATTGTCTGAAAATTTTTTTCGCCTAAAAAATTTCTGAAAACAAACATTTTTTTGAAAACATCCAAAGAATTTTTTTCTGTTGAAAATATTCCGGAGAAATTTTTTTCTGAAAATCCTTCATTTCCAGGGTCTCTCCTACCTTCCCGGTGGTCACTATGCCTGTCATTCCGACTATCTCCCCCCATTGGAAGTCGATTGGTGGTGGGATAACTATGGTGCAAGGATTGGCACCCTGATATTTGTACTCGAAAAAGCTGAAGTTGGTGGTGGTACTGTATTTCCAGATCTTGGAATTACAGTAAGACTCGACCCGGGTGACGCATTTTTGTGGTTCAGTGCGAGGGGAGACAGTACAAAGGTGGGTAGATCAAAAAAATATTATTGTTGAAAACTATCTCAACAATGTTGTTGAGGTTGTTAGGGACAACATCAAAAAATAATTTTGTTGACAATATTGTTGAGATTGTTGATAGACAACCTCAACAACCCCGACAATATTGTTCGGGACAACAATAGTTGTTGAGATGGTTTGTTACAAGACTCAACAATATTGTCACCAACCATGACATTGATAATGTTGTTAAGATGGTTGGAGACAATATTGTTGAAATTGTTGGTGGGGAATCTCAACAATAAGACCAACTACCTTAAGATGGTCCTGGACAACATAGTCACCAACAATCTCAGAATGTTATTGAGGTTGTTGGTAGACAGTCTCAACAGTATTGTCCATCATACTTTTACTATGAATTTTGAGATGGTTAGAAACAATATTGTTTTCAACAATCTCAACAACAACAGGAACACTAACCATGGTTGTTGGGATATCACAATCTTGAGATGGTTCTGGACAATATCGTTGATATTGTTAGAAACCTCAACAACAATATTGTCATCAACAATCTCAGAATGTTGTTGAGGTTGTTGATAGACAATATCAACAATAGTGTCATACTTTTGCTATGATTTTTGAGATTGTTACAAAACCACATATGGTTTCGAACAATATTGTTCCCAACAATCTCAACAACAACACTAACCATTGTTGTTGATCAATCTTGAGATAGTTATGGACAATATTGTTGATATTGTTAAAAATTTCTTCAACAATATTGTCCCCAACAATCTCAGAATGTTGTTGAGATTGTTGACAGACAATGTCAACAATATTGTCCATCATACTTTTACTATAAATTTTGAGATTGTTACAAAGTCACCTCAACAATAAGAACAACTATCTTGAGATGGTTAGAAACAATATTGTTTCCAACAATCTCAACAACAACACTAAACATTTTTGTTGATATACGCTAACATCATTGAGATGGTTCTGGACACTAAGTTGATATTATTGGAAATTTCTTCAACAATATTGTCATCACCCATCTCAGAATGTTGTTGAGGTTGTTGCTATCATTACTATCTCAAAAGTTTTCAACAATCTTCACAATGTTGTCCAGATTGTTGTTGCCACTACTCAACAATCTTGACAATACTGTCCAAACCATCTTCCAACATTCTTCCAGGAACCCAACACCCTCCACGGTGGTTGTCCAATCTACTCCGGCTCCAAAACCATCACAACCCTCTGGATCCGCGCCAAAAACCAAAAGCTGCTTCCATACACCGATTCAAATCATCCAATTTCCGCAGATTGGCTGATTCCCGGTCAAAAGGAGCCGTTTCAAGGCAAAATTCTTCTCGATTCTTATACAAAACTAGAATAAAAAGTGCAAAATTCATCATAAAAAGGCACAAAAAACTAGCGAAAAAAACGAGAAACTAATAAGTGATGGTGCTGTATAATATAACCTAGAAACCCTAAAAACAACAAAAAAAAAGACAAAAAAAAGTGAAATTATTGAGCTCAAAAACTTTCAGAATCTTTCCATCCGAATGTTTGTTTTTCGACGAGCTTCTTGAAAATGCCATCTTTTATTGTCATCAATTCCTCGTAACTTCCTTGTTCCGCAACACTCCCCCGATCGATGACAACGATTTGGTCGGCGTGTTTGATTGTTGATAATCTGCAAGGAGACAACTTTTCATTTCTGCTAATATTTTTAAAGGATATATTTTGGATCTATTATAGAATTCTTTTCAAAAAGTCAGGTCGGAAATTTTTTTCCTATAATCCTGGATGTATTACCAGCGTTACGAAAAATGATTACTGCGTTGCAACTTTGCTCTATGGAAACAGTGTTGAAGCGAACAAAAATTCAAAAAATAAATCGAAATGGCTTGTCTCGATAGAGCAAAGTTGCAACCCAATAATCATTTGCCGTGACGGGAGTATCAACCTTGTTTCAAAATCATTTTATGCTAGAAATAGTTTCAGCGTTTTTTGTTGAAGAACCATATTTTGAACTAAAATGGCTGAAAATCGTCATTTCAAGCAGATTTCTTGTGGAAAATAACCAATTTTTAACAAAACCTTAACAATATTGTCTATCTTCAAGATATTTCGAGAGACCCCATTGTTGAAGTCATGGAATAACTATCCCAGCTAGGTTTTCACAAAATGTCTTGAAAAAGTCAGCAATGTTTTTTCCAAAAGTCTTGTTGCTTGTATTGTCATGAACCATAATTTTGAATTTAATAGTTTTCTATTGTAATTTTTTCTATTGGTATTTAAAAAGTATGGAATTTCAGAAATAACGCAGATTTTCTGTTCTTCTTTCAAAAATGAACGAACTTTTTTTTTCAAATTTCTGAAAAAAAGTTGATCATGAAAACATCTTTTTGTCATTTGAATTTTCACAAAAATGTCTTGTTTTTGACAATTTCAACACAAGAGAATCTACAAATACTTGAAGTGTTGTTAAAACCTGGATTCTATAGCGTATCAATTCGATCAGATTCTTTTTCGGCTCAAAAATTGCATAAAAGCCTTCCTTTTTGGACAATTCAGAAGAAAAACCTTTGGAAAATCTTTTTCTTCCAAAATACACAGTTTTTTCTTCAATTTTTCAGACAATTTCCCTATTTTCTTTCCATTTTTCCAAATTTCATTGAAAAAAAACATACCTATGAGCAATAATCATCACTGTCTGTTTGCTATTCGCCAACAATTTATTGAGTGCAATTCTCACTAAATATTCTGATGATGCATCTAATGCCGATGTTGCTTCGTCCATTATTAGAATATTTGGCTTCTGAAACCCATAATTTCCTTATTTTCGACCAAATTTCAAAATCTTACATTAACAAGTGCTCGAGCAATGGCGATTCGTTGTTTTTGACCTCCACTCAATGTTGAACCATGCTCCCCAACCTAGAAATACGGAATTTTATTAAAATTTTGATAAAAAAGAGATAAATTACCATTGTATTATACTTTTCCGGGAAATATTCAATGAACTCGGCGGCGTTTGATTGTTCGGCAGCTGATGCGATCTGAAAATAAGAAACTTGGTGAAAATTAAGTTGTGAGTCAGAAAAATTGATTATTTTTTGTGAAAAACTTGAAAGATCCGTGAAAAGTTATGAATTTTCAGAAAAATATGAAGTTTTGACTTTTCAGATGAACAGAAAGCCCCAAAACTGGTACAACTTTTTCAAAATTTCAGAATTTTACTCAAAATAGGTTTTCCAGTTCGTTTTATTTCCGGATAAACGGTTTTGTGAAATATCGTTGAATAGTGCTTTGAAACTTATCGAATTTTCAGAATGATTTGTATTTTGACTTTCTCAAAACATCCTAAACCGACAGAAATAGTAAAAACTTCACAAATTACCACTTATTTACTGAAACAAATATGAACATTGATCTAAAACCTGATTTTGCCTATTTTTGTTTCAAAGTTTGCATTTTTCATGCTCATAGAGTGTCAGTAATGTCAAATTACTCCAGTTTTCAATGATTGTGTCGAAATTTTGAAAAATAGTCAGTTGATTTCATATTTTCTACTGTTTTTATTCACTTTTTTCAAGGCAAAACGACTTCAGAACATTAAAAACATTTTTTTAAAATTTCCTGAACGTCATAATCTGAAAAGCAACATAAATTTCACAAATTTCCACTGATTGTCTTGAACAAATGTGAAATATTAATCAAAACATGATTTTTCTAATACCAATTTCAGTAGAGTTTTGAGAATGTCAAATTTCGTCATTTTTTCGAAGAATTTCCCAATAAAAATTTTGGAATGAGTTAAAATTTTGAAAAAAGGCAAGTTTCTTTCATATTTTTCAATAATTTTTCATTTTTCCATTTTTACAAGAAAACAAATTTTCCCTTCAAAACATGTTTTCCACAGTTTGTCACTTTTTTTCGAACAAAATTGCGATTTTCAGCCAATTTTCCCATATTTCAAGCATAAAACACTAACCTCCTCATCAGAAATCTTCTCCGGTTCATCTGATCCATATATGATATTCTCCTTGATTGTTGTCGAAAATAGTACTGGTTCTTGTCCAACTGTTCCAATATTTCGTCTCCAAAACGATGGATCCAAACTCTTCAAATCGATTCCGTCGACTGTGATTTTTCCGTGTGTTGGGTCGTATAATCTGCAATTTTCTTGCATTTTTACTGGAAAATTTCGAAATTCTGATAAAATGGGCCATTTTTTAACGATTTAGTGTGTTTAATAATCATTTTGCTATGAAAATGCTCCATTCCCACTTTAAAACATGATATTTGCATTGAAAAATGTCATTTTCTGCTCAAAATCCCAATTTTTCAGCCACAAAACCACCAAAACAAACCTCAACAATAAACTAGCAATAGTCGATTTTCCAGAACCAGATGCGCCAACAACAGCTGTAATTTTACCGGCTGGAACATTGAATGAGATGTTATGGAAGAGTGGATCACGATTCTCGTAGCCGAATGCGACATTTTCGAACCTGCAATGAGGATTGTGAATATCGAGGTTGATTTTTGACCATTAAGGGCAAAATTGAATGTTCGGAATAGATTTTTGTGTAGAAACTTGGAAATTGGAGCAGAAATTTAGTGTTTTGATGCAAAAGTGAGAAAAACTGACAACAATTTCAAAGATTTGTAGCTTATATCTTATTTTTGTGTGCGTTAATTTTTTTTCGAGCTCAAATAATTGATAAGTCGACTAAAATTATAATCTTAATGATTTTTAGGCAAAATTTCCGACCTTTCTCGCTTTGTAGAGCAAATATCAGCTGCTTTTCTTTTTTTCCGAAAAATTTGGGCTCTGAATTCAGAAACATGATAAAATTGCTGATCTTGGCATTTTTAGTGATTTTCGAGCGTATATTTAGTTTTTTTCAACGTCCAGGGGTAATTTCACTGAATTTTCTTGGTTTTTTTGGAAAAAATTGCTTCTGAGCTGCAAGAAATATGAGAAAATCGACTAAAAAGAGATTAAAAGGAGACTTCGTTAGTTTCAAAGCAACATTTTCAGTTTTCTCGATTGTCGGAGTGAAATAACCTAATTTTCTTTGATTTTTCCCACAATTTCAGATGAAAATAGCTCGTTTCTGACTATTTCGCTTATTTTCTAACAACTTTCGACAAAATCAAACTACTCACCTAATAGCATCATGCACATTATTCACTGTCATGCCACCTTCCAATGGAATCACTGGTGATCGATTTCTGAGCTCGAACAGTCTTGAACTTGCTCCGAGTCCCTGAAAAACCATATTTTATTCAAAATAAGGTAGATCAAAACTCACTTTCATCAATTCCAAGTAGAAACCAGACATTGCTGATAAACTTCCAGCACTAAGAACTGCATATAGACAGAATGATGATAGTTCACCTGGAAATATGGGATTTTTTGGAAAAAACAGTATATTTGACATACCATATGTCAATAATCCTTGACTAATCAGGTTACTTCCATGGAAAAGAATTGCGGAGAGAGCGAGGTATCCGGTGAATTGGAACTGAAACAAAATCGTTGGGTTCTACACGAAAATTGATATTTTGTGGACTTTTTAAGGCTTTGAAAGCTTGAAAATTGAAGTGTTGATAGAAAATTGGATTTTGAAATAGAAAAATGCAGAAAATTGTTAATTTCAATAAACTTATGACTCAAAATCGTTTTTTAATGACTACAATTTTAGATAACACAATTTTGAGATTTAAAAAATCGGATTGAAGTTAAAGATTCAAAATCGTTTTTGATGACTAAAACTTTAATAACTTTACAATTTTCCGTCTTAAAACTTGAATCAACATCAAAAACCGTTATTTCTGGATTTGCTGATTTCGTCGCAAATTTTACAAAGGCGGCTTTTTGGGAGCTTTTTTGCAAACTTCGGAACGTTTTTTTTTCAACATAATTTCTCGAGAATATCTAATTTTATGTTTTTTTGCAAAAAACTCCCAAATTCACTTGAAAGTTTATGTTTTTCACTATTTTTTTTTACAAAACTAAAAAACTCACTGATCCAAACATGAATCCCTTAGCAACACCTTCCTTCTTTGAAATTTGCCAAATTTCGTTGATTTTCGATGCATATGCTGCCAATTCTTTCCTTTCAGCGACCAACATTCGAACAGTTCGTACACTTGATAATCGCTCTGTTGCTACCTGGAAACGTGTGATATGAATTCAGCTCAAAATCTTCATTTTCAGACAAAATAGACCAATTTTCGATCAAAAGTTTAAAAAATGTACCTGATTGGCTCCAGCAACCGCCTCCTGCATCATCAATGTGTATTTGCGTTGAAGTTTTCCGAAAACTGCGAATGTACCAACAATCACTGGGATTACCACTACGATCACTTTACACATTGCTAGCGATGTGTATACCTGCAATATAAGACAGTTTGGTGATGTTTCGGTAAGAATCTTTGAAATCTTGAGGATTTCGAGATAGATTACTAATTTTTCTTCGGAAAAAACTGAGAAATCGCTTTTTCAAGACAAATCCGTTTGTTATTTTTCAACTTTCAGCTACAAAAAGTTTGAGCATTACGAAAATTGAAAATTTCACATGAAGCGAGTTTTTGTACGAATATCACAGCATTCATCTATTTTTAAACAAAATCTTTGAAACAAAACGTTCAAAATTTATTTTTACAATGTGAAAACTTTTAGTGCTCTACAGAACATTATCTATACTAAAAATTATCGGAAGCCATGAAATTTTCAGTATTTCCGAAATGATCAAGTCACAAAAATGATGAAAACATCACGATACATACGCTTTTTCTATATTTTTCAAAGCGTTTGACATTTCACATGTCAAAACTTTGATTTTCAACAGATTTCGACAAAATTGTGATCATTTTCTTTTTTCAATAGATTCACACTTAAATTTGTGAAAGATCTCGACATTTTTCGCATTTTTCTAGTGGGCAAGTCAGAAAATTGTGGAAAATTTACAGATTCAACTTTTTTTTCCTATTTTTCAGAGAATTTTGTCATTTTTTTGCACAAAAAAAGACTAACCATCAATCCACCAGATCCCAAACAAGTAATCAATGCTCTCGCACCATCACTCAAATTCATCGACACCGAATAACCAACAATCAATGCATCAGTCGACAATCTCGATACAATCTCTCCAACTTTATTCTTATCGAAAAATGCCATATCTTGCCTCAATACCGAGTTGAATACTGACTTTCTGAGGTCATTGATCACCAATTGACCTGAAAATCAGCGAGATTTTAGCAATTTCATCGAATTAAGGATAAATACCTGCAGTATGCATACAATAGATTCTGGCGGCGATCGCCAATGCACCAAGAAGCAGTAATCCACCAAGGGCGATCGGATTTTCTTTGAAAAATCGCGCCAATTTCAGTGTCTTGTCGTTTTCATCGTGATTGCCTGCTTTCGTGTCATCCCATTCGTCGATCAGTTTTCCCAGAACTCGAGGTGTGAAGAGGAAGATTGTGCTGCTTATGCCGAGGAATGAGATTCCTACTGAAAGAAGATTCTATGAATTTATAAATCTATGAATCTATGAATCTATGAATCTATGAATCTATGAATCTATGAATCTACGAATCTATGAATCTATGAATCTACGAATCTATGAATTTATGAATCTATGAATCTACGAACCTATGAACCTATAGATCTATAGATTTATGCATAGAATTTTGAAGTTTTATGGTTCTATGAAATGTTTGAATCATAAATTTCTAATTCTGATAGACCTTTTACAATATTTGGAAATTATCGATCATAGAATCAAGTTATACAAAGTTCTATGGTTCTATGACCTCGTAGATCTTGAAAACAGAAAGAGAGTTGATTCTGCGGCATAGATCTTCATAGAACCTTCAAGAATCGCGGAAATCTATGGCATAGATCTAAAACTTTTGCCAGAAACTTCAGAATCATAGAAATCAAGAAATCAAGTTCTATGAATCTATGATTTATAAAACCGGAAAAGTTCTAGTTCTATGGATCCATAGATTTTAAATATGTCGAACTAAGAACATAGAACTTGAAAATCTATGGGAAGGGTTGGTTCTATGGCATAGAATCCCAGAGCTTAAAAAAACTACCATATTTTAGGAAATTGTGATTTCTATGCCCATAGATCTCCATTTTTTCAAAAATCATAGAACGTCGAGAGTCATTCTAAGGATCTATGAATATTTCAACATTTCAAAAACCAACTTACACATAATTCTCCATTTATACGGTCCAGCAAGTGACAAAATCGCCTTCAAATCTTTCCAACTTGCATTTTTCAGCTTATACGACTCTCTTTTCGTCTCAACTACACTGACCTGCAATTTTTTCTTCACTTTTAACGGAAAAAAGCAAAAACTCACATTTCTGAACGTTTGTTTTGCATGAAGAGCCGTCGTTTTTAGAAATTGTGCCGATGGCTTTGCTATCCGAGGAAGTAGGCAGAAAAGTCTGAAATTTTGCTTTTTTTCTGAAAATTTCGAGGTTTTAGGTTTACCTGGTTGATGAAGAAGGTATTGAAGAGCATTTCGAGCAGCACAACCGGCTTATATGTGATAAAAGTGACATTTTTGATGGGATAACCTGCAAAAAGCGTATTTTAGCATGATGCAATCAAAGAATATGCGAAAATCAACGATTTTAGACTCAAAAAATTCGCAATTTTTTTCTAAACATGTTTTTCATAAAATAAATCGAAAAAAATTAGCTATTTACATAAAAATTGCAATAATTATCGTGGGAAAATAATAAAAAAGTGCACGCCAAACGCGCCAACAAAATCCGCATGGCGCGGATTTTGTAGCTGGAAGATGCAAAAAATGAAGATTTCTGGAAAGGAAAAGCTGAAAAAGTACGGTATTTTCAGCATATAAAAGTAAGAAAATATAAAAATACACATATTTGTACCTGATGTCTGATAAAAATCCAAACCCATATTGTTGATTGTTTTCAAGTGGGGGATAGGTGTTTGGTCAATGTTTGGGGAATAATTTGAAGTTTCATTGCGATCAAACAGTTATTAATCAGAAATTACCATAAAATTGTGTTTTTTAGGCATGAATATTACTATAAAAAGCCTTTATTGCATAAAAAATCACAAAAAACTGTTATAAAACTTTTATTTCTTCCTCAGCCGCTTTTTCCACCATCTCTGTCTTCTTTTTCGTATTTTCTTCACATATCTTATCAAGATATTGAATAAATCCAATAATATTTGTATAATGTTTTATTGTCTTCCATGATGGATACAACAAACGCACAGAAGGATATTTTGGTAATAAAGAATACAATTCTTCACTATGAATATTCGCAAACTTGAAAATCGCCACAAAAACTGTTGAATAAATGAATAAAACTTTTTTTTGCTGGAACATAAAAATATTTAAGTTTAAGTCGTCGTCGTCTGCAGTCTCACTTCCGAATTCCAACTTTCATCCAAATTATCGAGTTTCAAATGAACAACAATCGCCAATATTCCAATAATTGCATACGATGCAAATGTTGATAGCTCATATCCGGAGATTGATAAGTTTTTGAAGGTTTTGTCGATTCCGCAGATCATAATTTTGTGGAATAATAGAAAATAAAAAGGAAATTGATCATAATAATGAGTGTGGCACATTTGACAGCATTTTCAGGGAAAGAAATAGCGAAATGGTAGGAAAAAACGAGGGAGAAGAGCCAGTAGTGCATGGTGTAGGGTGAATGGTGTTGGTGGTGAACTTTTTGTTATCATATCTATGGTGTAATTATGTAAACAATGTTTTTTGGAGGAACCCAATCGAAAAAGTGATCCTCAAAGTTTGAACATCTCTGCTTGATTGGAAATTCTTCAGAAGCTTTTGAAAAGGAAACTATAAATTATCATAAAATTTGAATATATTTGCAAAAAAGTGTTTTAAAAATCTCATAATTGCAACAAAATATAACAATTTATGCGACAGTAGTGTCATGTTCTGTAGTGACCTCCTCGACAGTTTCCTTCGCATTTTCCTTCATTTTCCTACTTTTTTGTCTTCTTTTTTCCTCCTCCTCCTGATAAACGCTGTCAAGTGCTCGGATGCAACCAACAATGTTCGTATACTTCTTGACAGTCCTCCATGCTGCTAACATATCATCCCTCGAGGGTGGTGGAGGTAGTACTTCATACATTTTGTCAATGTATATATTCAATAATTTCAAGAAAATCAAACCACAACAGCTGAAGCTTGTCATATTGAATCTTTTCTGAAAGAGGTTTTATGGTTCTATGGTTCTATGGTTCTAATACCTCTTGATTCCAAGTGTTCATTTTCTGCAAATAACAATGCACAACTGCTCCAGATAAGATAACAATGGAATATGACGAGAAAATCGATAGTTCATAGCCAGATATGCATAAATTTTTGAAAGTCTTCTCCACTCCACATAACAATATTTTGAAAAACAGTAACATGACAAAAATTAAGTTGATAAAAATCACGCATATTGTACAGTCCAACTTTTCTTCCGGATGGACAAGAAAAATGTGATAGGAGAAAACAAGGGAAAGTAGCCAATAGTGCATGGTCAAGGAATGGTGTGGTTAGGGTGAATGGTGAAGGGGCCTAGATTGTGGTGCAACAATGCAAACAATGCTAACCTTTTTATGACATGAGCGGCATTTCCCAGTCCCTCACCACATTCTGATTTTGACCCTTCAGCATTACGGAAGACGAGAGTGCTAGCGCGCTCCACTGCTAACTATTACTGTACTCTGAGTTTTAAAGTAGCACAATCGTAGTTTCCCAAAATTTCGCAGATGCTAAAAATCTTTTTTTAAAAGTTTGGTACATCAAAATTGTAACAAAACATGAACGCGTGAAAATAAAATAGTTATTAATTGAATAGAAAAAATACAGTAGCCGTGAACTGAAATTGGCGTGAAGGTCATGATGCCAAATGACAAAAAAATGAAATCAGTCCAAAAATATCGTAAGTTGCACTGTCACAAAATGGCCAAAGTCACCAAGGTAACATATAACATTCATTTGAGAAAACAGGAATAACTTCACAGGTCGAGAAAATCGCCACCGATTTGGGATGGCATGCACACCTGTTAATTATTTTGTATGCTCTCGGAGCAAGTATGGTTATTGGTATACAAACCAATCGCGGGATTCAACAGATCGTTAATAGCTACAAGAATCAGAACGAATCGATCACTGATGATCTCAAGGAGTATTTTTATAAATTGACATCGGGAACCCCACGAAACGATTCAATCAATTATCCCTTGTTGTTTGATGATGCACCTTCTTCGTTTTACGTCTACCCCACCCAAGTGTCTATCATAACAATTATGCCAATAGTTTCGCTGCTTTCGTATACATTGATGTTTCAATTGGTACATTTGCTTAATGGTCTACAGATAAGTTTTTTTTTAAACATATCTCATGGGGAATGTGTGTGCGACCGAAATAGTAGCTACGATTCTGATTTCAATTATGATTCAAATTTTGATTTTAATCTAGAACATTTTGCAGTCAAAGGGGTAGAATATGACTGAGAAATGTTGATAAAGTTTTGATACCATGATAAATATTAAAAATTATTAACACAACGTAATTTCAGATTTGCGACAATTTGTTACTGACTATTTCAACTACTGTGGTGACCGCCTTCAGCGTACTCAACTTGTTCTGGCCACTCCTATCACCTATTTTAGCTGCTATTTCTTATGGTAATATCACTTACAATTGCTGATCTTAAGACGCATTTTAGGATTGGCGCCAATCATATTGTATAGAAATATTCAGTTCAATGCGACAGGAAAACAGGTTTCCATTCTCGGGCACTTGTTAGGATTATTGTTCTTTATGGAAGAAGGAATTATATGGTGTGGGATTGGATTCTCAACGACTAGTCTATTGATGGTCATTGGATTCGAGAAATGTCGATCGAAACAGTGGTTAAAAATGAAGGCGTATAAGTTGAGTCTTCACTTTTTTTATATATCGAAATTTGGCTGAACTTTCTTTACAATCAAAATCTAACATTACTGAAATTTTCTATTGACACATTTTTCAGAGAATGAAAAATGTACCGATTCCTCTGCCAAAAATGGAATTTACTGAAGCGACTGCAGAGTGTTTTCCAATGGTTGTGAGAGAGCCTCAAGACACTCATATTCGTATCGATCCAAAACGTACGGAATCACAGGATACTGGAGATACTATCGTTCAATAGAAACTCGCTAGCTATGTATTAAACCGAATCCGAGTGTTGTACATAATAAATATTGTCTTTATATACTGTTGAAAATCACTTCGTAGTTGCAAATGATGTTTCATCACATTCTCTATTTAGAAAACTCATTTGCAACTCAGGCGACTACTGAACAATATTATACTACAAAACAAAAAGCTATTAGCGATTATAACTTGACACTTTTCCCATTATTCCAAAATTCGTCAAAAAATCCCCATCAAAACTAAATTCTTCCCACTATCGTATAAAAAGTGTGAATCACTACTACAATCCACTCCTCCATCCACAAATGCCTCAAATTTCTCACTCAGAATCGCGCCAAAAATCTGGAAAATTCACATAACTATCATATTTCCATTGCCATTCCATTCCTTCTCTATTTACATTTGAGATTTGCCTTCCCTTCTTTTCTCATTTCTTTCAACTTTTTGCCCCCTTCCTAATGTTATTTTTCATCATTCTTCTACTATTCCATAATTTCCAATCCACCATTTCATGTGATTGTTTCACAAAATGTGTGCAAAAGTCGAGTATGGCTATCAAGGGTCGGATCCGACAAATCGAGTACTCTGACAAGCCGGTAGATCAAAAACTCGCGTTGGTTACTGTAGTATATATCGAGGGATTGAAATTCGCTGAGAATCGATTTGATCTACTTAAAAATGAATCGTCATTATCGATTGATTGGCTTCCGATGTCTCATGATGTTGTGGAGACGTCTAGAAGGCCGCCGAAATTGAAAAGTGTACATTTTGCCGATGTAGGTCAAGAAACTACCGCTATTGTTGTTGAACTACTTTTTGATCTACTTAATATGAAACTACGGTCGACTTATGAGATAAGGGTGAGTGTAGGCACCGCAAACGCGCCTTGGTAGGCACTGACGCAAGTTTTGTAGGTGTCATCAATCTATGACGCGAAATGCGACCGGATGATTGAATTGGGACCGTATGCTGCAATGAATGTTACATTTGCATGTGAGAGGATTATTGGTGCAGATTGTCGGGATTCGATAAAAAGTGAGGAGCATAGAACCATAGAACCATAGAACTATAGAACCATAGAACCATAGAACCATAGAATCATAGAACCATAGAACCATAGAATCATAGAATCATAGAATCATAGAATCATAGAACCATAGAACCATAGAACCATAGAACTATAGAATCATAAAATCATAGAATCATAGAACCATAGAAACATATAACCATAGAACCATAGAACCATAGAATCATAGAAACATAGAACCATAGAACCATAAAACCATAGAACCATAGAACCATAGAACCATGGAACCATAGAACCATAGAACCATAGAACCATAGAACCATAGAACCATAGAACCATAGAACCATAGAACCATAGAACCATAGAACCATAGAACCATAGAATCATAGAATCATAGAATCATAGAACCATAGAATCATAGAACCATAGAACTATAGAATCATAAAATCATAGAATCATAGAACCATAGAAACATATAACCATAGAACCATAGAACCATAGAACCACAGAACCATAGAACCATAGAACCATAGAAAATAGTAGTCAAAGAACTTGAATCCTGAAGTTCTATGGTTCTGGAGTTTTATGTCATAGAACTCCGTAACTCTCGAAGATTCTATGAAGTGCCAACTATTTCATAGAACCATAGAACCATAGAACCATAGAACCATAGAACCATAGAACCATAGAACCATAGAACCATAGAACCATAAAACCATAGAACCATAGCAGTACATTCATAGAACTTGAAATTGTTGTAGAACTTAGTTTTGAAGTTCTATGATTCCAGAATTCTATGCCATAGAATTTCGCTATTCTCTAAGATTCTATGAAGTTCTATGTCATAGAATCAACAATTCTATGAATCCAATTTCCTATGCTCTCATATATTTTTAAGATCTATGAAGCCATAGAACTTGATATAACTTGATTTCATAGATACAAATACTACAATTATATGATTCAACTATTCCATAGATCCATAGAACCCCCAAAGATTCTATGCATAGAACTTCCAGTCGACCACCATCCCGTCTGCAACCTGCGTCGTACCTACCACACCAGAATCATCGAAAATGATCAACTCGACGCCGATGAGGTCGATATTTTGATTCAAATCGAGCAAAACGATCATAGATACAAAAAGATGAAGTACTTCGTTGCATACTACGGTAGGTCAAATACTACCGTACCCTTTTGTATTACTGTAGGTGTACTGTAGGCAAGTGTGAAGGTGAAGATGGTACCAAGGGTGGAGAGTGTCTCCTAGATCTACAAAAATCGGTATCAACCAAGTTTTGTGTGCCATCGTCGAAAATGATGAATTGCACTAAATATGTGAGTACTGTGGTTATATCCTACTGTAGCCCCGCCCACTTTTTTAGAATAAAAAGTACAGTGTCACCATTCGACCGTATGACATTGGTGCGAAGTACGGTATGCAGATATGTGGTGTGTTGGACCATAGATTTGAGTATCCACCGATTGTAATGGGGAATAGCAAGATAATTGGGGATATGATACCAGGTAGGTCAAATATAGAAGCTACAGTAACCCAATATCTACAGTATCCACCTCGGCAACATCCTTATCAGTGATATCAATCAACTATGAATTCCCATGGAATATTCTAGGATACGCCTTGGTATTAGGTTTAGCTTTGATCATCTTCATACTGTTGATATGGTACAAGTGTACTGTAGGAAGGTGGTGTCGGAAAGTGAAAAGGTGAGGATTTCATAGATTCATAGATTAGATTCATAGATTCATAGATTCATAGATTCATAGATTCATAGATTCATAGATTCATAGATTCATAGATTCATAGATTCATAGATTCATAGATTCATAGATTCATAGATTCATAGATTCATAGATTCATAGATTCATAGATTCATAGATTCATAGATTCATAGATTCATAGATTCATAGATTCATAGATTCATAGATTCATAGATTCATAGATTCATAGATTCATAGATTCATAGATTCATAGATTCATAGATTCATAGATTCATAGATTCATAGATTCATAGATTCATAGATTCATAGATTCATAGATTCATAGATTCATAGATTCATAGATTCATAGATTCATAGATTCATAGATTCATAGTTTCATAGATTCATAGGTTCATAGATTCATAGATTCATAGATTCATAGATTCATAGATTCATAGATTCATAGATTCATAGATTCATAGATTCATAGATTCATAGATTCATAGATTCATAGATTCAGAGATTCAGAGATTCATAGATTCAGAGATTCATAGATTCATAGATTCAGAGATTCATAGATTCATAGATTCAGAGATTCATAGATTCAGAGATTCATAGATTCATAGATTCATAGATTCATAGATTCATAGATTCATAGATTCATAGATTCATAGATTCATAGATTCATAGATTCATAGATTCATAGATTCATAGATTCATAGATTCATAGATTCATAGATTCATAGATTCATAGATTCATAGATTCATAGATTCATAGATTCATAGATTCATAGATTCATAGATTCATAGATTCATAGATTCATAGATTCATAGATTCATAGATTCATAGATTCATAGATTCATAGATTCATAGATTCATAGATTCATAGATTCATAGATTCATAGATTCATAGATTCATAGATTCATAGATTCATAGATTCATAGATTCATAGATTCATAGATTCATAGATTCATAGATTCATAGATTCATAGATTCATAGATTCATAGATTCATAGATTCATAGATTCATAGATTCATAGATTCATAGATTCATAGATTCATAGATTCATAGATTCATAGATTCATAGATTCATAGATTCATAGATTCATAGATTTATAGATTCATAGATTCATAGATTCATAGATTCATAGATTCATAGATTCATAGATTTATAGATTTATAGATTCATAGATTCATAGATTCATAGATTCATAGATTCATAGATTCATAGATTCATAGATTCATAGATTCATAGATTTATAGATTTATAGATTCATAGATTCATAGATTCATAGATTCATAGATTCATAGATTCATAGATTCATAGATTCATAGATTCATAGATTCATAGATTTATAGATTCCTAGATTCATAGATTCATAGATTCATAGATTCATAGATTCATAGATTCATAGATTCATAGATTTATAGATTCCTAGATTCATAGATTCATAGATTCATAGATTCATAGATTCATAGATTCATAGATTTCATATTCAGTGATCAATTCGCAATGGATGAAAGCAGTTTGACACTTTTCGAGGATCATGTACTAGGGCAGGGGAAGTTTGGAGCAGTGGTACTCGGACAATTGAGCCCGGATTGGCATGGAGCAGTGGTGTTGGAGCAACAAAGAGTTGCGGTGAAGAGCAACAGATATTTGTGTAAAATGAGGAAGAGAGAGTTTTTGGAGGAAATTGAAGGGGCGAAAGAGGTGGGCAGACACTCGAGGATTGTTGGATTTATTGGAACGGTGATGAAGAATGGATATGTATTTCATGTTATGGAACATTGTGGAAATGGGGATTTGTTGGGGTATCTGGTGAGGAAGAGGAAGTTCATGGTGGAGGTGAGTATATAGATCATAGATCAGTTATAGATCTATGGCCATAGATCTTTGGTACAGTTCATAGACACTAGGATATGTGGTCATAGATATTCATAGAATCTTCAGAGAATTGAGCATCTAGGATCAGAGATGTCTCTGAAAGTTGATGAAACTGAGGTTCTATGAGCATAGATTCTCAAAAATGGAATGGACGTTCAATATGGTGAGACATAGATCTATGGTTATATGGTCATAGATCCTTGGTATTGTCCATAGAAACTAGGATTTGTGGTCATAGATACTCATAGAATCTACAATAGAACTGGGTATCTATGACCAGAAATGTCCTGGAAAACTGATAAAACTCAGGTTCTATGCATAGATCCTCAAAAGAAGTTATCATAGAATCAAAGTTCTATGGTTACTAGAAATCATAAATTGTCTGATTTAGCATACATAGAATTGAAGTTCTATGATTATAGATCCTCAGTAATAATTTTCATAGAATCGAGGTTCTATGAGCATAGATCCTCATCGACAGTGCATAGAATCACGGATCTTTGTACATAGATCTGAATTATATTGTGAAGTTTACATAGAAATGAGGTTCTATGAACACAGACCCCATGAAGTTTCATAGAATCTGACAATATAACCTAAGTTCCATGGTCATAGAACTCAAAAATAGTTTTATCAAATACTCCTAGAATTGAGATTCTATGGTCATAGAATTCTTCAATTGCCACTGAAACTTGGCAAGTTCTATGGACATAGATCTGAATCATATTGAGAAGTATCCATAGAATTGAAGTTCTATGATCATAGATACAAACAAATAATCTTATCAACGTCTCATAGAATTACGATTCTGTGCTCATAGATATTTTCGATTTCCATAGAAACGATGCCCATAGCAGGTTCTACGGTCATAGATACCATAGATACTTATCAAGGATTTCAACAATCTGTGATTTTATGATCATAGATCTCAATATTTGCTATGTCTTCAGAATAGTTCTATGATCCATAGAACTTTCATAGATCCATAGATCCATAGAATCAAAGATCTCCCAAATTTTCAGCTCCAAGAAAAAGGAATCGACCTCAACGGCTCCCTCCCCTCCATCTCCGACTTCGATTTCAACGATATCATTTCAATCCACGACCTCTACCGTATCTCCTCTCAAATCTGCGCGGGAATGATCTACCTCTCCTCCAAGATGATCACCCACAATTCCTTATCATCTCATCACATTCTTATCACAACCGATCACAATGTCAAAATCAGTGATTTCGGGAATATATCAACACCCAATACTCCCCTTAGGTTTAGCTCCATCTTGACTTGATACGGTTAAACCTAAAGTTACAGTACTCCAGTACCAGGACAACAAAAATGGACATCGTTAGAATTGCTACGTGGCGAGCCATCGACCCAATTGTCAGATGTATGGAGTTACGGTATAGTACTGTGGGAGATATTCACCATGGGTGGTCGACCATACTACAATGTACCCGATCAAGCGATACGAGGATTGATAGAGAAGGGATTTAGACTACAGAAACCGGAAGGGTGTACGATACCAATGTACAGTAGATATCTACAGTATCCTTGAGAGTTACAGTAGTATTTTCAGGTACCAAATGATGAGAGAAACTTGGTCGGATAATGCGGCGGATCGACCGAATTTTAGCCAGATTTCGCAGAGAGTTTCGAATTTGGCCAGGCCGACGGATTCCAAGGATTTTATGACGGTAGGGAGATGTTTGATACTTCGTCAGAGATTTTTCTGAAAATTGAAAAAAAAATCAAAAACCTAGTTTTTCGAAATATTGGAAAAATTTTGGCAAATTTTTTTTGATTTCATATCCGATTTTCCAGAATTTTTGACTGAAAATGCGAAGTTTCAATTTTCATCCAAAAAAAACGTTTTTCAGACAAAAAACTTGTTCAGTCATAAATGACCCGAAATTGGAAAAAAAATGATACGAAAATTGATCTGAAGCTCTCATTTCCGGCAATTTTCAGCGTCTAAGACAGAGAGTTTCGGCGGGAAAAGTGCAAACTTTAGCGGTTTCAGTTTCTGAAACTTTTCTGAAAAAAAAATCGACTTCCAAATAGAAAAACTGAGAAAAAACAGTGAATTTCCACCAAAAATTGCTTGAAATTTTCCATGTCCATAGTATTTTGAAAAATTGAGAATACAGTTTCAAGACAAAATGTTGATCAATTTTTGGAAATTTTCAGCCCAAATCGTTGACATTTGACTCTTTTTCTTATAAATTTCAGATCTTCAGTTTCAGCCATAAAAAATTCAAATTCCAGATCTCAACCTCCTGTGACTACTACCTCGACGACATCCCAACTCGATCTCCTTGCCCATTACCTCACTCAAAACCTGAATACGACGCAGCTGCGTTGATCTCCGAATCCGAGCGACTTCTCGGTTATCGCATGTAAATAATTAATAATATTCCACTTCGAAATGAAACAAATATACCATGGCAATAAAATTATTATATCAATCTTGTCAACTTGCACCAAAAACTCTATCACAAAATTTTGAGATTCTATAGATCTGGATCTATGATAATCATAGATCTCAAGTTTTATAGATTCTCTGATCATACAATTTCACAAATATCCATATTTTATATTATTGCATGTAATTTATATAATAAATTATCACAGGAAGAAAAGAGTTGATACACATTTCAAATAAACAACAAGAAAAAATCCGATTCCGTGGCAATAAAGACGTTTTACAAACCCGGTAAATTATATAAAAATTATTTGATTATTCTATTCGTTGTACACCTTGTTCGGGCATTTTGTACGCTGTCACATCAGCCAATTCGTCGGCTGCGTCGGTTGATGGTGCTGGCGCCTTCTTTTTTGGTGATAGTTGGCCTCTGTAACTGTTCAACGGTTTTATCGGGATTCTATGGATCTATGACTTGGTTCTATGCCATAAAATTTCGTAGAACTGAGAAAATCAACAAAAAATGTTTAGAAATCTATGGGCATAGAACTTTAACTTTTTTCGAAAAAGTCATAGAATCTAAAAATCAGTCTCGAATTCTATGATTCTATGGATCTAAAGAATGATTCTATGTCATAGAACTTTACAAAACTTCATAATTTCAGAATTCTATGGGCATAGATTTATCACTTTTTTCCTCTAACATTCATAGAATCAAAAATCAAAAATTCTATGGACCTATGGTTTTATAGATCTATGGTTCTTCAGTTCTGTGAATCTAAGAAATAATTCTATGCCATAGAAATTCATAGAACTAATGGAAAATTTTTCAAAAATTCGAAATTCTATGGGCATAGATCTTTAGCTATCTTCATCTCAGAATTCAAAAATTAATCTGAGGTTCTATGAATCTATGAAATACTTTAATCATAGAAATCTATGTAGTTCTTTCACAGATACTAAAATAGCTAGTATAAAGTTCTATGGTTCTATGAACCCATAGATCCTAACAATATCAAATTGGCTCGTTCTATGGCATAGAATCGCAGAGTCTCTCACATCAGGAAGCACACATATTTCAGGAAATCGTAAATTCTATGGCCATAAATTTAACTTTTTCAAAAACCATCGAATCATAGAACTCGTGTCAAGTTCTATGAATCTATAGATCTATGGATCTATGAGTTTATGAATCTATGGAAACTATGAATCTATGAATCCTAACATACCCATGTTCTGGCACAACAATCGGCACCGGCTCATCCGCCACCGAGCCCGTTCCATTCTCTTCTCCACTTGTTGGTGGTGGCTCACTTAGGTCTCGCCTACAATTTTATCAATTGATATGATAACAATCTTATCACCAACCTTGATATATTCGCCATACTCCTCGCCCTTCTTGGTGTTCGCTCATCGACACGAAGATTGGTGGCTGGCGGTTGATTGTTGGAGATTTCACGATCGGTGCTTCGCCGGTTTTCGGAGAGCTGCAAAAATGAGCATTTTTATGAAATTTTAGGCAAAAAACTTACCAAACTCGGCTGTAACTCGTCCCATTGACTCAACATATCTGATACTGTGAATCCTCTTCCAGCTGCTGGTTGATGCAGAACATCTGAAACATTTCCAATATTTTTGATCGAAAAACAGTCGAGATTCCTATTTGAGCTCGTTTTTTTTCTATCTAATCATCATTTTTATAGCAAAGAAAGGTTACTTTTATGACGTAGAACATGTTTTTCATCAATTTTCTATGTTTTCCAAATACCATTTGTGAATTTTTATGCAATTTTCTTTCAAAATTTCGTATCTTACTTTTTAGCACATTTGCCCAGACTTTCCCACTATCACTTGTGAGAGCAAAAATATTGAAAATTTTGAAAAAAATCGATTCATAACATATCACAATGTCAAAATCAGTGATTTTGGTACCATCTCAACACCAAACACCCCCTTAGGTTTAGCTCCATCTTAACCTACCAAACCTAAACCTCAAATTTTTGGTGTGCTGATCTAAACGCTTGACACTCTTAAATTTTGAGACTAAAATCACTTATGTTATGGCGAAATTGTCCATTTCAGCTTGATTTTCGGCAAATAAAGCGTTTTTATTGGTTACCTATGAAATTTCAGTGAGTGAAGCATATAATTATATATGAAAACTGATAAATTCAGTTTTAAAGGTGGTGCGAAAGGAGCGAAGATTTATTGAAAATAAATTAATACGCTATATTTTGAACTTATAGCTGAGTTTTTAAGAAAATTCGTCGAAAAAATTATTTTCAAAAAATAATTTTTTACTCGAAAATTTATGTTTTCTCCGTGCGGGTTTCCGCTGAAAAAAACGTTTTTTCCACCGTAGTTGTCGCACAAATGCAGACTCACGCGCAATTGCGGACCGTTTTTTAGTGGCTTTTTTCAAAATTTCGCAGTTTCGAAGTGAAAAATGGAAGGATTAACGTTGATTAAGTATATAAAAATATCATTCATTGGAAATTAACAGAAATTATTGACTCTAATCTGTTGTACACTACAAGTACTCTTATTCGATCTCGCATGGACTACGGTGGAAAAAACGTTTTTTCCTTGTATTCCGCGTGGACAAAACATAAATTTTTAGCTTTCAAAATTTATTTTTTTCCAAATTTTCCGGCGAATTCGTTCCAAAGCTCAGATTTAAGTTCAAAACAAAACATATTAATTTATTTCAATGGTGGTTTCGCACCTTTCGCACCACCTTTAAATCTAGTTTTTGTTCTACCCAAAGAGTTTTTTTTTCGAATAGAGATTTGATTTGATGAAAATTATTTGATACGCTTTCACCAAAATTTTTGAGGAAAATCTATCTTTTTCTATATTCGGTAATTTTTTTGAGAAATTTGGTTTTGAACCTTGCAATATTTGTTTTTGGGGGGAATGGGTGTTTTAGTTGATTCAGACGGGATTTTACCATTCAAAAACGTTTTCGAGGCCAAAATCTTTTAGCTTTTCGAACAAAAAAGCTCACCACTAAAATCGATCAAGCTCATTCTCGGTGAGTTCGGTGCCGATTTACTCTTCTTTTGTACCATTCGTTTGCGGAATAGGTCGAATTCAGCACGAGCCTGGAAGTCACGGAACTTTTTCACGTGTTGACACGCCATTCCGAGCATCACGACACCATTGCATACTTTGATTGCAAATACCATTAACCATCCGATGACTGCGAATTTAGAGGCTTTATGGTTAAAAAAAGACTGAAAAACTCACACAAAATCGTCACAGACACTGGATTTTCGAATGAAAACGTTTGACTCAACACTCGAATGATCATGATTGATAATGGAATTGGAATGAAGCCCATTCGTCGTGAAACCTGAAAAAATTGGGTTTCAAGATTCCATTTTAAGATTCACTAACCTGATCCGAATAATCACTAAAGGCACTCTGATCCCGACTCCTTATCACATCAAATGCAATTGTTATCGTGAAATCCTTGTAAACTTCTGAATTGATCTCGTTGAACTTCGTGATGAATGCATGTTTGAGCCAATCGACGAAGAATTCTGCTCCGATTACCATTATCTGCAAAATGTTGTGATACTGATATGATGATGCGGTTTTGTGATTTTAAATCGAAAAAAAGCTAAAAATTGTGAAAAAGGGAGTATTTTTGATATCGACGATCGAAATGTTGAAATGACCGAATAATCGGTTCAAATTTGACAAATTTCTTGAAAAATGAGCCAAAAGCGAGAAAAATTCAAAAATGCTCCAAATACGAATTTTTTCGATTGAAAATGAGCAAAATCATGATTTCCAGCTTTTTCAAGAGTTTAAAATCGAAAACTAACCATATCAGGCACCATTTCAGCGAATGAGTCCATATTCCAATTGACTGCTGTCATATTTCGAATCATCACAACAAAGAGAAGGGCGAAGATGTGGAAGCGTTCGCGGACATCACTGAAATAAAAAATGGTTGTAATTTCGATTTTATACATTTTGAGGCGATTTGAGCTTAAAATTGGTTCATTTTTAGGGGTTTTTGACGGGAAAACGTCGAAATTTTCAATTTTTTCAACTAAAAACGCTCCAAAAAAGCAAATTTTGTCATTTTTTGAACTTTCGAGCTAGAAAAATGCGACTTTCGGAATTTTGAGAGGAAAATCAATTGTTTGGACGCAAAATTAACTGATTTTCGCGATTTTACGACACATAAACCGTATTTTTTCAACCGTTTGAATCAAAAACGCTTTAAAAGAAACATTTCCTGTCGTTTTTTCAACTTATGCGGTCAGAAAGTGTCTCTTCGTGCTGCAATTGGGCCATCAGACTCAAAGCTGGCTCATTTCCAGTGGATAACCTGTTTTTGAGTTCAAAAAATCTCATTTTTTTCTCAATTTTTGAATCAAAAACACTCCAAAAAGTCTTTCAACTCACCTACAAGCCATTTGAAACAAGTTCGCTTTGGCAAACTTCTTAAACACAGATCCCTTCAATTCGACAAAGTTATTCGACATCATAATTGCCAAAACTGCTTGATTATGTGAATTGAATGCGACATTTAGTGTTGTTGCTTGTAGAATAACAAGGAATGAGTGAAGTGTTGCATATCCGATGGCTATTGCCAAATGAACAATTGTGCGGACAATGTAGCCGATGCTAAACCTCCGCTCACTGTTTGCTGTCCATAGAAGTGCGTCGAATATGTCCTGGAAGATGGTTCTATGAATCGGAAGTTCTATGGATTCTATGGTCATAGATATGAATGGATCTATGACAAGTTTCTATGGAATTCTATGAAACTCGAAATGTATGATTTTCACACTTTGGAAAGTTTGGATTCTATGCTTTTTGAAATTCTATGGATTCTATGATCATAGAATCAAAAAAAATTATATCTTACTATTCCATAGTAATCAACTTTTATGAAAAATAAGTTCTATGAATTCTATGGTCATAGATATGAATGGTTCTATGACACGTTTATATGAATTCTATGATTTTTTTGTGAAATTCTATGGATTTCATAATCATATGAATAGTTCTATGACTGGTTTCTATGAAATCCTATGAATCTCAAGCTCCGTGAACTCTCGTAACGTAGAAAATTTGAAGTTCTATGGATTCTATGGTCATAGATATGAATGGTTCTATGACTGATTTCTATGGAATTCTATGAAACTCGAGATCTATGATTTTTCTAATTCTATGGATTTTATTATCATAGATTTAAAGGAAATCAATGTTCTATTACTATTCCATATACCGTAGATTCTATGAAAAACAAGTTCTATGGATCTATGATCATAGAATCCAGAATCTATGAAACTGCTCTATGCCTAGGTTATATGGAACTCAAGTTCTATGACCCCACTTTACATCATAAAGGCGAGATTCTATGAATTTCAAGTTCTATGGGCAATTAATTTTTGGTTCTATGGATTCTATGATCATTTCTACGCTCAATGACAAGTTACCACGAAATTCTATGAGGTTCTATGCCCCATTTCTATGCGGTTCTATGAAATTCTATGCTACCCAAATTCTATGCCTCCACTAACCTGCCCCAAACTACTAAACAATCGATCAGCAACTTCCAGCATATTATAGAAAATGTACAATTTGATGACTCCCTGACTTCGAACTTGATGATACAACACGGAAGAATCTGCAAACAGTGTCTGCGTCTCTCCATATCCACACTATTTCCCTACTCACCAATCTCCCTAATCAGCATAGAAGCGCATAAAATGATGACGACTTTCAATACATCACATGTCTCAGTTGATGTCCATTTTTTGATCCGTAATATTGCTCCGAATAGTGACATCTGTATATAGTGATAAAAATGATAAGTGATAAAAAAGGGGGATACCAGAAAACGAAGTGGCAAGAAGGTGAAAAGATATAGGAATGCGTCGATACATTGAAGAAGACCGTAGAGGAGGAATTGCTCGAGTTCCAGGGGGATTCGAAGGAAGGCGTATACCTGCAAATTTGTGACATTTGACTTTTTAGGGGGATTTAGTAATTTTTTCGTGTTTTTTCTGAGAATGTGCATAAATTTCCTGCAAAACTTCAGTTTTTATTGAAAAATGAGCAAAACACTCTTATTTTGATTCCAATTTGATGGAATATCGGTTTTTGAACAATTTTAGAGATTTGAATGAAAGCGTATACCTAGAAAAATGTGATTTTCTTAGGTTTACAATAGTTTTGAAGGGTTTTCAGCATTTTTTTTTGGATTTGATACATGTTTTTCTAGGAAATTGCAATATTTTAGTGGAAAATTACTTTTTTTGATCAAAAATGAGGCAAATGACTGCCTTTTTGATGAAAACTTGATGGAAAAGTCTTTTTGAACAATTTCAGCGGAATTTTTTTCTGGAAAACTTGTAAAATTGTTTTTAGGGCTTTTTTGGATCATAAACAACGCATTTCTTCGTTTTGAAGCTCAAAAATTGTGTTAATTTTAACATCACGGCAAAAACTTGTTGATATTTGATTACAGGCGACTATGCACTGGTGAGCAAACTTTTTGAAATTACTTGAGCTCTTGATTTTGAAAATTTCTATGGATTTCAAATTTCAGGTTTGAATTCATCGCTTTTTGATTGGATTTAAGTTTTTTTTGGAGTTTTAATAAGTTTTTTCTAAGCAGGTGCAAAATTTTTGTGGAAAATCAAGTTTTCTGATCGAAAAAGAGCAGACGACTCTTATTTTTGATGAAAACTTGATGGAAAATCTGATTTTGAACAATTTCAGCGAGATTTTTGTTTGAAAACGAACCAATAATTGTTTTTCGCGACTTTATATGTTTTTGGTTCGAAAATTGTGCTTTTTGGCTTTTCAAAGCTTATGAATTCGGCCCATTTTAATTTTAAGGTTTAAATTTGTTGAAATTTACTTTACTTTCTATTTTTCATTTAGGAAATCGTTTTTTGAACAAATTTATGAAACTTGCTCCCTTTTTACCGCAAATTTTATGAAAATATCATTATTACACAGTTTGTAACTGTTTTTCGTCAAAAGTTTCGATTTTCTTATGGAAAACACTACTTTACATTAAACTTTAGTGTTTCATTAACAACGTTTAAATTTTGGAGCTCAAAGTTTTTCGAAATCGTGAAATTTCAATGTTTTAGATTATAATTTGATGATATTGGATCAAATAAAATATTTTTTCAGTATATCGAAAATTTCTAAACATTACTGGTTTCGCTTTGAAATTTTTGAATTTTTTGAACTTTCGTAGTTTTTAATGCGATAGTAGTCACTTTTGAGTGAAAGTAGACTTTTTACAAGTACTTTCTGAGTTCCGAGCGAAATATGCATAGAAATTATTTAGCAGGTTTTGAACAAAATTCCAATTTTTTGTCATATTTCGAAATAGTGTCTTAATTTTTTAGAAATCTTCCACAAAAAACTCACTTTTCTCCTCTTTTCCGAAAACCTCGCCGTATCATTATGCAATGAGTATCCTCTCGTCAATTCTTCCCAGAAAAACGAGAAGAATCCACGTGGCTGGAATACATCGTTATTCGGTACTTCCTCTTTTTCTTGTGATGGTGATGGTGAATCTGAAGTCAGGGGTTTTGTTGAAAAATCGAAAAAGAAAAACTCACGAGCTGGTGAAGACGTCTGGCTATCACATATCACTGTCAAACGTTCGTCGTAGGATATTCGTGATGGTTTTCGAACGGGCTCCTGGAAAATTTTGATTTTATTGGTTTATCTTATGAAAAAAGTGAGGTTATATGAATTTTTACTAGAAAAGAGTGCAAAAGAGCACGATTTCAGGGCTTTTGCTTCAATTTCGACAGCTATTGATGAGGCTAAATTTCTCTTTAGTTTGTATGACTTTTCACCGATAAGAAATGCTTTTTTATAGGAAAAATGACGGAAACTTAGCAAACATCGAGGTTTTATTGCAGAACGTTTATTTTTTGACTAAGGAATATGGAAACTTTTTACAATCGTGAAATATGTCGTTTTTAAGTAAAAAACTATAAATTTTAATGATTTTTCAACTGATTGTACTGGTTATTTTTTAGTTATAACATTTTATGTTAGTTTCTGTTAGAAAACAGGATTATGTTTTAAAGATGCATATAAATGAGCGTTTTAGAGCAGAAAGTAAACTTTTATAATTTTTTACTGTGCTAGAATATGAAAATACGTTTTGCGGTGAAAAATTATTTTGAAATCACGATTGTGCATGCTTTTCGTTTCATTTTTTCTAGTTTTTATCGAAAAAGTACGATCAGGTTCCGATTTGAAACGTTTTTTTTTTTTTTGATTTTTGCACAATTCATGTTGTTTTCAGAGGAAAACCACCAAGTTTTGTGAAGAAACTGGCAACTTTATTCCTGGCTCTGAGTTTTCCAAGCTAATCACATTTTACATACTTTTATGTTGAAAAACTGACAAAAGTCTTGATTTTCTCTGTTTTTCTTTGATTTTTCAGCTTGTTTCGATAAAAATTAATTATTTTTATTTAAAATAGCTCGAAAATAATGTCTTGCAACTAGTTTTTACAAAACCACAGAATCTTTTTGATTTTTGATTGCTTTTTCGCGGATTTTTTGAAAAAAAAGCTAGAAATTGAGGTTTTTGTGCTTTTCAGATTTTGTAATTTATATTTTTTGAACTTTTCAATCTTTCAAACACTCACCTCATTTTCCAAATCACTTCTACTCTCGCCCCCCACCACCTCCTCCAATTTCCTCCGTCTCAACTGCGATTTCGGTGTACAAACGCTTCCGGGTAGTTCAAAAGTTGCTTTTCTCGGAGTTTTTAACTCTGGTGACGGTGGTGCTGATAGAGTTGTGATAACCTATGCGAATTTTTCATGTTTTTAAGGTTTTAAGGGGAAAAACTCACTTCATCATTAATAATATTATTCAAATCATTCGCCTCAACATTTTGCAACAAATCTTGTATACTTGACGATTCGCTAACATTTCTACTGTTATCTCTGCAATATTTTTTACTAAAAATCAAAGGAAAAATGGAAAAAATACCTTGTTGAACCAGGTGGTGAATGTATGGCACTGTTCATTTGATGTACATTTGATGTTTAAACGCTGAAAACTCGCTGATTTATGGTTTTTATAACAAAAAATCAACAAAAATGGCTTCCCGCTGGGAAAATATTGTCAATATTTCATATTTTTGACACTTTCTCATGTGCTTTTTCTCTTATTTGCCCCTTTTTTCGACAAAAACGATAAATGCGTCAGCACGCGAAATACGCCAGTAAACAGAAAAGCTGGCGCGTTTGCTGTTTTTTGCACTAAAAATATGAAATTTGATATTTTTATTGAACAAGAAGATAAGAAAAAGATAAAACAACAAAAATATTCAAAAAATTTAGTATATTGCTGGAAAAATTGCAATAATCGGTCTGACACCAGCAAGAATTTTCGATGAGTGTGGCGTCGGGTAGACATGTTAGTGGAGCCTGAAACATGTTTTTTGGGTTTTTTTTTAGCTCGAAAAGCTGAAAATTACGGTTGCCGAGGTGCAATATGAATGGTTTGGAGGTCTAAATGTGTTTCCATCGTTCAAATTGAATAATTTGTTGTAACATCCACGGAATGTCATGTATGAGTAGGAATTGGAGTTGTTTAGGGCTTGAGACCATTTGAAGCAGTATCCACCATCACCACAATCATCACTACTTCGATCCTGAAAATTGAATCTATGAATCTATGAAATTTCCATGGATCTATAGCTGGAATTCTATGGATCTATGGTACTTGTCCATAGAACCATAGAACTTGATTGCTACTAACCAGAGATGCTTTCTACGCGCTTCTGTCTGTTCTATGCATAGAATCATGGAACGTTATATATTCTGCTTTTTAGTAGAATTTCATAAGCATAGATATTGTTCGGATCTATGCAACACTTTTTAGTTATATGCATAGATCTTAAGATTCTATGACTTCTAATAGTTGGGTGAGGATTCTACGCATAGAACATAGAAAAATACAAATATTCAGTCATAGAATTCCAGAGACGCTTCCAGTTCTATGCATAAAAATTATAATCTATGAATCTATGAATCTATGAATCTATGAATCTATGAATCTATGAATCTATGAATCTATGAATCTATGAATCTATGAATCTATGAATCTATGAATCTATGAATCTATGAATCTATGAATCTATGAATCTATGAATCTATGAATCTATGAATCTATGAATTTATGAATCTATGAATCTATGAATCTATGAATCTATGAATCTATGAATCTATGAATCTATGAATCTATGAATCTATGAATCTATGAATCTATGAATCTATGAATCTATGAATCTATGAATCTATGAATCTATGAATCTATGAATCTATGAATCTATGAATCTATGAATCTATGAATCTATGAATCTATGAATCTATGAATCTATGAATCTATGAATCTATGAATCTATGAATCTATGAATCTATGAATCTATGGATCGAACTGCATAAAACTGCCATAGAAATACCATAGAACTAACATAGAAATACCATAGAATCACCATAGAACTACCATAGAACTACCATAGAACTACCATAGAACTAGCATAGAACTACCATAGAAATACCATAGAACTACCATAGAACTGCCATAGAAATACCATAGAATCACCATAGAACTACCATATAACTACCATAGAATTACCATAGAACTATCATAGAACTACCGTAGAACTATCTATAAACCTATGATTGACATACTGTAGTTTCATGGATCTATGATGATCGTATTGCGGTTCTATGGAAAGAACCATAGAACTATATATGTATCTATAAATCTACCTTGATAATCCAAGTATCCGAATTACAATTGTCATCAAATATCTGTGGATTCGCCACTCGATTGGGTGGCCCTCTCAATTTTCCAATGAAATTCTGAAATTTTGTCGGGTTACTGTACATGGTGCATCCGACCAACATACCTCTTTCATGTTAGTTGTGGCACAGCTGAAACATCTTACTGTAAGTTTTTTTTAAAATTTTTGGAAAGTGTGAAAAATTTGACCTACCAGCATCTGAAGAAACCGCAAAAAATGCCAAATTTGTGATATAATATAGGATTTTCATGCTGAAAGTCAGATTTTTTTTGGAAATTTTGAAAAAAAAATTTTTTTTGAAAAAAGACAAATATACCCGAAAATTTTGAGGGAGTGGAAAAGACGGAAATTTGTTTTATTGACATGATGATATGAAAATACATAGAGGAGACATGGGAACGTTTTGAGTGGATGGATTACCGATTTGTGTGGAAAAAGGGGGACAGGTGTGGGAAAATATTGGGGATGTTTGTTGATTTTTTTGAGAAATTTTGTGGATAGAAAGTTTTCTTGACGAAAAAAGTTTTTTGAAGGCTCAGAATAGTTTGAAAATGGAAAGTTTAACCGAAAAAAAGTTTTTTTTTCAAAAAGTGAAAATTGCCGAAAATTCAAAAGTTAACGATTGAGCAGAAATTTATTCATATAATTTTTGTATAAAAAAAAGAACAAACTTTTTTATGACATAAAAACTTTCTGGGGACAAAAAACCCTTCTGAAAAAGGTATTTTGAAGAAAAACTCAAAAAAATTCGATAAAAAATGTTTCATAAATTTTTAATGAAGTTCGAAAAAATGGAGCTAAACCTTTTTTCAAAACTTTGTGAAAACTTAGAACATTTTTGACAGAAAAACTTTTTTCAAGCTAAAATTCGGAAATCTCCCAAATCTGTTTTTAATGGACTATTTCAAGTACTTTGATAACTTGAAAAAACTTCAGGAAAAAAAACTTTTCTAACTGAACATTGGCTAGAAGAAGGTGGTTCACAAGAAAAATGCAAAAATTTTTCGGTACTGCTGAAAAAATCTGGCAAATAATTTTTTATGTGTTGAAAATTGACTAAAACCGGGTCAGTTTCAGGCTCAGGAGCAATGTTTTTTTTTGAAAACAAAACTCTTTTAAGCTGAAAATTTGACTGAAATTGGGTAAGATTCAGTTACAAATGAAATTTTTTTCCAAAATTTTTTTCAAACGTTCAAGTTTTTTGTTTGTCTTCCAAAGTCAACCTAAAAGTATCAATTTCACATGTCAAAATTTTTCACAAACTCTCAAAACAGCGCAAAACCGCCAAAACATTCCAAATGTGTCACAGAAAACAAAAGTGTGTCACATGAACCAAAAAAAAGAATACAAAAATATATAAATCAATAAATAAAATAAAAAGAAGGTGGTGGTGGTGTATATATTGGCTAACCGCTGTCTCTTTTTGCGAATGGCGGGGTATGTCCGAATATTTGTATAAGGGGTCGAAAGGGAAAAACGGCGTATCGGATGGATATACCCTCCTTCCTCTTACCTTGTCCAAATATTATTCGACTTCATGCTGTGCATTCGGATGTTTATTATGATGAATAATGAATATATACATGTATATGGTGCATATATATTGACCACAAAAGTATGTTGTGGTATATGAATCATTGTCACAAAAGCCGTTGATTAAATATAGTGAGTGCTTGACCAGTTTAGTGCAACATTTTTGGGGTCGAAAAGTGCGATGTTTTGGGAAAATTTGAAATTTAGATCCAAATCATAGAAAGTTTTTTGTTGATAGGATAGGTTCTTTAGACTATATATGCATATATAGCCTTGACTAGTTTCGTGAGATTTTTGGAGCAAAATGCGGATATTTGGGAAAATTTCAAATTATAGTCGAAGGAAACTTTGCGAAGTAGCTAGGATAAGTTTAACTCCATCCCAGAAGAAGTTCATTTTAAGGTGCCTGATGCCCGAGTTTAGTGCAAAGTTTGTGAAGAAAAAGTACGGATTTTTTTTTGGAATTTCAACATATAGTCGAAGGAAAATTTGTGATGTTGCTAGATTACGCTTAACTCCACCATAGGTTAGGTTTATCTCCAACTCTAAGAAAATTTGTGTTTTATCTATCTGTAGGATAAGTTTATTATAAGTGCCTAAAGGCTAGGAATGAAGCAAATGCGCCCCTGAGTCTCGACGCGTTTTTGAATTTCGAAAATTAAATTTTGAACGTAAATACAGTAGCCGAACTGCAAAAACGTATCGAGACCAAGGAGCGCACTTGCTGTATTCCTAGCCGTTGTTTTGGCACATATAATAGCTCCTTCATAGGACAGATCCACCACAAAATAGGTTTACCTCCATCCTAACTTTACTGTGGTTGATCACAAATTTTTCAAAACTTCTGAATATTGTGCTCTCCAGTTTCGATTTTTTGTCAACTTGAGAAAATATCCGAGCTATTGAAAGCTTTTTATATAGCTAGGATCCTGACTTGACTGTGGTAGATTACAAAATTTCACAAAATATCTAGATAAACCGCACTTGGATAGATAATTTTCAGATCTTTCGTTGCACAAAAAATTGAAAGAAAACTGAAAATTTTTGGATTTTCAGATCTTCAAATTTTGCGGGTCTCTGAAATTTTCAATATTTTTTTTTGTTTTACAAAAATTCAGAGTTATTCTTTTCTAGCCCAATTATTCTTTTGAAAAATTTTCTCAAGTGCCTTGAATATTCAGAATTTTCAAACAACTACAGTTTTTCGGTTCTATCATAAAAATATCCCTCTCAAATCTCAGAAAAGCCCCACCCCCCCCCCCCCTATCACTATCCTGTCAATCACTATGCAATCATTCTATCATTTCCCTTATCAGTCGCCTGCTTATCACTATCATCTCCCATCAATTCTTATCACTTTCCTCAACACGGGGGAGATAGCTCAGGGGTAGAGCGCTCGCTTTGCATGCGAGAAGTCTGGGGTTCGATTCCCCATACCTCCAGGTATATTTTTGTCATTTTTATTGATAAAAATGTGAATTTTCCCAAAATGTCTGGAATAATAGGGCTGAAAATTTCAGATTTTTTAAATGTTTTTATTAAAAAAAAGGGTCTAAAATTCTATTTATTCGGTCAAAAGAGTAGGAAAAATTTTTTTGCAATAAAAACACACAAAAAGAAAGTTATGAAAAATACAAATGCAACAGACAATATGCACATAAATTCCATAAAAATACAATAAATAGTTCATAACAATAAAAAAACATTTTTTAGGAAGAACCTATAGGTAGTGAAGTTCGATCAGTAGATACATACAAAAAAATTTCATCATCTCACTTGGTTCAGTGCTCGACGAGCCCCGAAAAACAGCTAGGAACCGTACAAGTGGAAAATAACTCAAAAGGTAGTGTTGACTCTTCTCTCCATTCATTTCTGCTGATATCATAGAATCTTAGGAACATTGGTGATTTTTTATTTGTTGCCTCGTTTGTGCTTCTGGAAAAAATAAAATATTTTGAATACAACCTCAGTTTGATGTTGCAACAAGTTTTTGACGAAACGTAACTACAGTAGACTACAGTATACCGATTGAAAGTTATAGTATTACAATTGATCATGGTGAACCAAATCGATTCTACAGTACTTCAGAATAGTACAGTAAACTGGACAAAAGCGTTGATGCTACAGTAAACTACAGTATACCCTACCTAAGGTACAGTACTATAGTTCAAAAGACTGTAGTAGACCGGAAGGGCTCCAAAATACTTTAGTAGACTACAATAGGCTAAATTGAAGCTGCAGTGCAACAATTGACTACAGTAGGCTAGATGACAGCTCTACATTACCCCAAAATACAAATATTTTTGGAACAGTTAGTCCGGTAGGTTACTATAGGAAAGATACTGTAGGCAGGTTTCAACAGTTTTGACTTTTCCCTAGCACTCGAAACATAAGTTTAGAAATTTGAGAATTATAAAAAAAAGTGAATGTTATGGAAAAAAAATTTTTAGCGTCCCAAAAAATAGGTTTACCTTCCATATGCATATATACCATCACTTGTCGCCACCAATGACACCTTCACCGAACTCATCGCAGCCAACTGTTCCTCTGTTCGGTTTTTAGGATTATAAACATCGAAAGTCGATTCCCCAACTATATAGATATTGTCACGGAACACCACTGCATCACAAAATGAGCTTCTTCCGGTGTACCGGTCATTGAGAAATTCTTGCGGTCCCGTATCAAGTTCTCGAATGTACACATAATTCATATTGTTATCATCTCTTGTTCTTTTTTCGATCGCTGTAATAACCTTGAAATATTTGAAAAAAGAAGTGACAAACCGTATAACATCCAATCAATACTAACAAGAGACCGTGTCTCGTTCCGACAATCCATTCCAATCCTCCAACACTTTTTTTGGATATCATATACTTGAATTGATTGGCAACCATGATTGAAAATATGGATCTCATTTCGGACAACTGTTACGATTGAGTCTTCCCAGCAGTTGCCGATTCCTATTGGTAACTGCAATTTTGGATTTTTTACACTCACAAAAAAATCGAACAAGGACTACTCGTTTTGGTGAAAATTTAGAGAGAAATGGACTTTTTTTGCACGAAGAATTCGATTTTTGATACTATTTAGAGTGAAAACCGCAAAAAATATTGTTCGAAACATTTTCAATAAAAAAAACGTCCTATTTTCAAGCTACCTGCTGTCGGTTTCATACCCATCATTCTCTGTGGGGGAAAAATTATCAATTGAAAAAAACTACAACTTTCAAAATCGATTCATAAATTCGCCAATCTGGAATTTCGGTTCTTCCCCGCAATTTCAAAAAATTAATTGAAATGAACATGTTTAAGCCATACTGTAGCAAAAAGCGAAAATCTGTATGCAAAATTATCCCTCGTCCCAAAGAAAAATCTGAGAAAAAACACTCACCTCAAACCATTGTTTCTTCAGAAAGTCATATTTATCAAAGCATTGATGTCCAAGGACATATATACAATCACCATGACTTATAATATGTCTATAACACTTTTGTGGAACATCAACCAATTTCGACCATATTTTCGTATTCTTGTCGTATATTTGACAAGAAATCTCTTCATCACCTCTGACCAACGCCACAATCGATGTTAAGTAGATTCGTGGTGTTGTTGGAGTTGGAGTATAACTGATATGATTTCTTATCAGTTGATGGCAATTTGGCACGTTTTGGAACATTGGATTTTGATAGATTAGATCATTTTTGAGTTTTGTTGGAAGGAAAGCGAGTCGGATGCATTGGAAGATGCTGGAAAATTTCAAAATTTAGGAAGTTGGAAAAAACAACTTTACTGATTCGGGATCAGCACATGTTGATATAACCCAATAATCTACAGTAAATTATGGTAAGCTACAGTAAGCCACAGTATCTCTATACTAATCTACAGTATCTCTACAGTATCCTACACCAAACTAGAACAGCTCTACAGTCAGGTACGTTACAACGAGAGCAAACTACAGTATCTCTACAATACACAACAGTACCTCTACTGTAAACAACAGTAATTCAAAAAATTATTTGTACGAGAATGTAAATCCCATACTCTACAGTATCTCTATAGTACCTCTATAGAATTGCAGTAATTACAGTACCACAACGGTACTGTAGTTTACTGTATATCGGAATATTGATAGCTCAAAATCTTACTGATATGCATAAACATGTCTTTGTTCCCAATCAGCTTCCAGCCACCACATCGCACAATTGAACACCACTTCTTCAGAATCACATTGTAATTCATCACTTGCCAAAATTCCCAGAACATCATTCACATCCAATTTGACGAAGTTTTCTCTATCTAGGAATGCTTTTTGGAAGTTTTTCTGAAATTTAGGTGGTTTCCACTAAAAGTTTTCCCGAAGACTTACAAAAATAAATCTATCAACTTTCTTAATCAGTGCTACATCGCAGTTAACCGTTGTCAGCAGCGGTTTCATTGATAAGCAGTTTGTTACATCAATATGTGATACAATGAATTTTGCACAAGTGTCGATTAGTTCAGTCATTTGGAGGTAATTTGCGGCGAGTAGGATGTTTTGGGCATTTTCTGAAGAAAGTATTGTTTATTTTTTGTTTCGTTTAGTTCAGTTTTCACTAGATTCTCTATATGGGTCATACATCTCTAAAACTTCGGTAAATCAACAATGAAGTCGTTGTTAAATCGAGTATGGAGGTGTGTACTTTTCTCAAACACTACAAGATGGAATTTTCGATTGGGAAGGGAATTTAGGGATTAGGGAAGTTTGGAAAATTTTAAACTTAAAATCTGGGTTGTGTCTGAAACGTCTCAATATTTCGGTTCATAACTCAAACTTTCATAGCGTGGTCATTTTCTTCTAACATGTGTCAGGTATACATCAATTTTCACAAAAATTCAAAATAGCCACCCTAAGAACATTCCCAGTAAGTCTCTTTTCAAGCTTTCTTTTCGTGTCACATTTCAGGTTTAGTCAGAGGTTACATACTTTTTTTTGTTGAAAATTTGCGGAGCCAGGTTGCTTTCAAACTTTTAAAAGGCTACCAATACCAGCTTTAGCCAGAAATTTTGAGTTCTACTCAACATCTTTTCCCCCTCAAAACTACGTCTCTTACTAAAATTTGCTGGACGATCTCCCAAATCGGCAAAAAGCTTATAAAAATTGATCGCCCATCATCATTATGCAACCACCCTCTTGACCTATTTTCCGCATGCCATCACCGGCCGAAACCGGTTCTTGTAAGCGGCGATATCCGCATATGGCGGGGGGTACGGTAGCTTTTTCGAAAAGAAGATAGATCATCTCCGACTAAGCCTAGTCCAGGAAATCAGATTGAATTCAAAGTTTCAAAAAACATGGACAGAGCAATCCTTCAATGCTGATAAATGAGGATTTGGATATCCTTACCTATTGTAATCCTCAATCTTGTTGTGTACATATACTGTATCAGGTGATGCATTGTTGCATAATCGATTCCTAAAAAATATCGTAAAAATTTTTTATAGAAAGTTCAAAATACCTGGAACAGCAACTTCATCCATCTTCGCTTCAAGTAGATTTGAAGTGAACATACTGCGAAAATATGGAGATCCGGTGGCTAAGACTACCTTAAACGTTCAGTTGAAAATTTAAAAGATCAAAAAGAACAAGAGGCTTACTTTATGAACCCTGAAAATTCCTTCGTCAATAATTAAGGATACGTCACATAATTCATCAGATTGTCTTAGCTCGTTGAATATGTCGAATCTCTGAAAAAAATAGTTAGAAAAATTTTTTTGAGCTGAAAATTAGATTTCTGGCTGAAATTTTGCTCAAAGATCTTTAGAACGAAAAGTTTAAGACTATTATAGTTTGCTGCTCTGACAGATACTTCAAATTGCAAAAAAAAATCGATTTTTTTGTAGAAAAAATTTCTGTGCGAAAAATTTTTCAGATACAAGTGAAAAATTCAACCGAATGCTACTATGGGCCTTAATTTTGCTCAAATATCAAAAGAAAGGCGAATATAGGAACTTTGAATCCATTTATGAAGAAAACTTGACAAATTGAGAAAAAAAAATTTTATATGCAAAAAATTTTTTATGTAAACTATTTTGAAGAAAATTTCACTATTTTAAATAAAAATCCTACCTCCAAAACAATCTTCGAGTTCGAACCCAATTCCAAATAGTTCCTCGGCATTTTCGAAAACGCGCGAATATGATGGCAAATGGACAGCAGATGAATCGATTGCGCAACAGCGTCCGCTGAATAATTTTGGTTACGTGAGGCGGCTATTTAGGTCAGCAGGTGGTATGGCATACGATTATGAGAGACGCAATGAGGATATATACATGCTAGTGAAAATGCTTCACTGTTGCGAACGGGAGGGGGAAGTGTGGATAATAAAAATTATGAATGAGAGGGGAGGGGGTATTTGTATAACCTCTCATTGCTTTGTCAAGACTTCAGTATGTATTCCACAACAGTTAAAAAAACCAAAATATTTAGAAGATCAGGAATCTAGGTATGATTCAAAAATTTTTGTTTGAAAAACAGCCCGTCGTTTTTTTTTTCGTCTAACCAAAGTATATACATACCTTTCATATAACCTATGATTAAATCCCCTAGGTAGACAAGCCAGACAACATAATAATTAGTCATATATAAGCCTCCTTCAATTCTCGACATCATACGAGATAGGATCATATGACTGATTGTCTAGTCTCAATGCACACTCCTTTTGGGACTCACTAACTAATAGCCTTAACCAAAGAATTGGAAACTTGTGAATCATCTCAAATTTTTGTTGAAAGTCATGTAAAACTGCACTGGAAGCGCATTCAAGGAAGAAAATAAAACAAAAATGTAGTTATTTCCCCATTTATTTTTCATCAGATAAAATTATAATATCGGCTTAATCATATGAAGCATGATTCCATTTCCAAGCACTGTGATGAGATACTGAATTTAGGAGGTCTTGAACATTTTCTCCAGCTTTGTAGGCAATCCAATAATTGCCACAATGAATTCTGAGTGATGATCACTCCCAATGACCATAAATCCTCGATATGCTGCGCACATTCGAAATTCGCTACTTTATACGTCACGTTCTTCGGGTTGAGGCCCTATGGACAATACCTAATTTGAACGCTCTTATTGCATTTATGATCTAAACACTCCACATAACTAAATGTACAAAAATTATCACTTACTTGACTAGAAAGCACTCGAGTCTCACTTACTTCCATTTTTGGACATCGCTCCTGTTTCTATAATTGGTTCAAATATCTAAAAAAATAACTTTTTTATCAACTACCTCAATAAGAAGCTCCCTTAGCTCATTTTCACCGTCAAGGTGTTCATCGAGTACGTCTCCGAAAGCTCCATTACGTAGGAAATCTCCAATCACAGCATTCTCAGCTGTTTGTGAGTTTGCCTGAAATTCCACTTTTTGAGTCGGCTAGAAACTATCCCGTTACCATTTTAGCAATTGAATCGTTTTGCGAGATGCCCTGCATATATTATTTCGTGAATTTGATACTAAAATAATATTGAAATGTTAACAACCAACAACTTCAACAATTACCTCTAAGTGGAAATTTCTTAGCTCATTTTCAAAATTTTCCTTTTTCAATACTTCCATTGGTGTTCCATCTTCAAGATACCCTTTAAAAACCTCGATTGGTTGGATTAAAGTCCGAAAAAAAAGATAGGTGAAAATTTACTGAAAATAGTTGGAAATACCAATTGGGTATTCATAATATAGAATAATAGCAAGATCATAGAATCAGAAGAAATATGCAGCCGTTGGCATAACAACAATGTATTTGAAAACAGCCCTCCCTTCATCGTCTACTCTCACTTTTGTGGTGTGAAAAGGAGGAATAACATGTTAATTATGGAGTATATTATGGCAAATTTTGAGGTGTTTTGTAGGATGAACGAAGGTGCGAAGACGCTCAAAATGGAAAACGAAGTTAAAGCATATTATAATGGAGGATTATTAAGAAAATTATGTGATGAAGTTTGGCAAGTACTATTGCTTCGAGAAATATCTACAAGGCATGGAATCTAGTGATGGTTCAGACTATTATATTGAAAACTATGAAATCTTTGGTTTTTTCAATCAACACGAGTCCGATATGGGAAACTCGACAAAATACTTAAAATAGCCTCCACTTAATAAAGTTTCTTATCCAAAAACATTGCGAAAATAATTTAGCCTAACCGAAATCAGATATATTTCGTATAACTTGTGATAATCTCCTAAACAACCTGATAATTAGCCAGATATGAGCACTCTGCACCTCTTAATCTCACCCCCAGGAGAGCTAACATTACGAAAATTGGCTAGGTCTAGTGACATTTCATTTCTTTACTTTTCTTCATCGTGTGTAGTGATAAATTATCACTGATAATGTCAAATGAAATGGATAACAATTTAGTTTCCACAAATTGTGTTGAGGTAGTTTTTTCCGATATTAACCATTTCTTAAATTCGTTACAGAGATGTTCAAAACTGAATCAGCTAAGAGAAACTAACGAATTATGTGATGTTTCTATAGTAACGGGAGGTAGAAAATTGAAAGCACATAAAAGTGTGTTATCCGCCGGATCGCCATTTTTTCTGAAGATGTTTACATCGCCAATGAAAGAAGCGATCATGGATGTAGTTAGTTTACAACGTATTCCAAAATGTAAAAAAGTGGTAATGTTGCGTTTTTATAGATATAAATTATTCAACTATGGAGACAATCGTAAAATTTATATATACTGGAAAAGTAACGCTAACACCAGGTAAAAACTTTAATTTTTGAGAAATATAGCTTCGATCTTTAGAAACTGCACAAAATCTTCTGATAGCTGCCAATTATCTTGAAATCGTTAGTTTGGTGGATATATGTGGAAAGTATATTGTTAGTCAAATCGATGCAACAAATTGTCTTACAATGAAAGATCTACTGATTAAGACTAACTGTGATAAGGAAATTGTTGATAAAGTCAAGGATTATATCAATGTAAGTACTACTTTTTTTTTCGCAAAACTTAAATCATGAGTTCAGTCAAATATGAAACTAATCACAAATAATGACTCATTTCTCCATCTGGACATCAATGGTGTAGTTGAATTGTTGTCTTCCACGGAAATATGCTGGGAGTCTGAAGAGAAAGTATGCCGGAGTGCAATCAGGTGGCTGAAAAAAACTGATGAAAGGAAAAGACATGCTCAACAGTAAGCCCATATCTAAAACTTTTTCATAATCAACTATTTCAGAGTATTAAGTTGTATACGTGTTCCATCTCTATCTAGGATCTTCAAAAAAGAACATATCCTGAAAAACCCGCTGTTCAGCGATTTTGACATAAAAGCTGCCCCGTATTCTACCAGTTTTCGTAAACTGAAAACATCAATATTGGCTATGTGCAGTAGTATTGAGCAAGAGAATCGAAGTGTACTTCAGTGGTATGATACATCTGCAAAACGCTGGATCCAGCTAGTTGAAATTGGAAAGAAATATATTACGATGGCTTGTTACAAGGATGAGCTATTCTTTGTCGGCGTCGATGGAGAAAACAATATCTTCGACGTTTTGAATTTAAGAACAAAAAAATGGAGACCGGTACGTTGGTTTTTCATCATGGAGCCCAGTTCCAAAAAAACTGCCATCTCGGGTCCCCACCTAGTACATCTTATAGACCATGTTTCGAAGCGGCAATAACAAAAAATTCAGCTGCGGACTAGCGTTCTACGGTTGGATTACGGTAGTTTGAAAATTTGATAATTCGACTACCACCCTCGACTAACTATTCGAGATTCAAACTACCGTAATCCTAACGTAGAACGCTAGTCCGCAGCTGAATTTTTTGTCATTGCTACTTTGAAACATGGTCTATAAGATGTACTAGGAGGACCCGAGATCGCAGCGTTTTGGAACTGGGCTCCATGTGAGCCGTTTGCAAAAAAAACTTCAGTTACCCTCCCTGCCAATCGCTGAACACAGAATCCTGTTTCGTTTTCTGATTGTTCTTGGAAAGTTGTACATGATGAGGTTAGGAATTGGAGTAAACCCTATCTATGAACTGAATGTGTTCGATTTGGCAACAAATACATGGAGTAAGGAAAATTTGCTAACGACTGAGAATGGAGAAATTTTTATTAATGCTGTCGCTATCGATAATTTCATTTATGGTAAATCGTCAGCACTCTTCTACAATCGAGGGCCAAAAGAAAAAAGTCAAGGACCGAACTGATAAAATACCAACAAAAAAAACCTTTCGGCCCTCGATTCTAAAACAGTGAAATAATTTCTCTTCAAAAACAATAATATCATTCAAGTTTTGTCATTACTCAATGTGGGCTGCACACGATTGCGAAGACTTGACACTTTGACGAAAACATGGACCAATCTTCAACCAATGTTAACAAAACAACTTCTTGTCAAAACTGCGACTCATAAGGAGAAAATTTATGTAGTGGGAAGTATAAGAATCAATGCGAATAGACTTAACATCCCTATCGAAGTATACGATCAAGTAAAAAACGAATGGAAGGAAGTGAGATCATTAGAATCACAACTGACTGAATTGGTTGCCACTACGGATGGTATATACGCTATAAGAAAGTATGTTAAATGTATGATTTTCCTAAAAACCAACTTTTTTAGGGATCAATTCATATTAGCCGTTAATTTTTATGATGTCGAGAAAGATGAATGGTGTCTTGACTCCCAGATTCTCAATGATTCTCAATTTAATTTAATGACGACATGTGATGTCCCAACTTGTTATTTATAGGCACTCCGTTTTTTTGTATTTATGTATATATGTGCATATTTGTTTTTTTTTCTATTTACGACAATCTTTTTCTAAGATCCGACACTGATAAACTGATAATTGAATTCTTCTCAATTTTCATCCCAGGTAGAAAAAATAACAACTCGTCAGATTTGAGAACCTACGAAAAATACTCCGGCAATATTTCAGTTAAAATTATATGTATTTTGTATATCGCGTGATAATATCCCCATAGCCAGGGAAACTAATAATTAGCTAGATATGAGTACCCTGCTCTCTTAATATCACGGAGAGCTCACATGACGAAATTATTTGAATTTGATATATTCAACATGATCTGTCAATCCTTCGGGGACATTAATCATTAAACCTTTTAGCCGAATGCTAAAACATGTGTGTTAAAAAATCATTTCATTACGTCTGATCCGGGATTGTCACAAACAAACTAAAAAGTACAGATGGATTTAAACCGTTTTTCAACGCTCTAATCGGAGTATTTGGCAGTTGTTCACGCACCAGTCTGAAAAATTAAAACAACACTTGAAAAGATAATTACTCTGAAAGGACTTTGAACATCTTGTTGTTTTGAGTGCATGCAAAGTTAAAAACATACCGAGCTTCCCCAAACAAATGCTCTCTCCATGTGTTACACCTCTATGTGTGGACATCATCATTGTAAACAAGTTATCAAGAAATTAGCACTAGTGATAATCTCCTCCTAGCTAGACAACCTGCTAATTAGCCGGCTATGAGCACTCTGCACCTCTTAATCTCACACCCCAAGAGAGCTCACATATCGAAAAATTGCTAGGTTTAGTGACATTTCATTTCTTTTACTTCTTCTTCTATTGCGATAATGTCAAATAACATGGAAAATAACTCCATTTCCACTTTTTGTGTTGAGGTAGTTTTTTCGATATTAGCCATGCCTTAAAATTGTTTCAGAGATGCGCCACATTAAATCAATTAAGAATAAACAATATTTTGTGTGATTTTACTATAATAGTAGCGAGTGGTGAAACATTTAATGTACATAAGAATGTATTAGCAGCCGGATCACCATATTTTCAAAAAACGTTCACTACTTATATGCAAAGAAACGAAATAATTAACGAAATTTTTGTACCACGTAAGGAAAAATGATTGAAAGTGGTAGCGTTGACCTTTTATAGAAGCAAACTATGAAAGAATGGAAGAAATTCTACAGTTTATATATACGGGTAAAGTGACCCTTTCAACAGGTACCATTTTTAAACTTTAAGAAATCCTATTTGATATTCAGCTCTAGAAACGGTCGGGGATCTGTTGATTCTGGCTAGTTATCTAGAAATTTACAATTTGGTGGATTTTTGTGGTGAAACCATTCTAAGTCAAATCGACCTGTCAAACTGCATTTCAATGAATTGGCTGCTGACGAAGATGAAGTGTCATAGCAAGATCGTTTATGATGTGAAAAAGTTTATCAATGTATCTACTATTTTTAGTAATGTTTTGAACGTATCTATTTAGACCAACATTAAGCTAATAACAAATGATGAGTCCTTCGTTCGATTGGAACTTAAAAGTGTAGTCGGACTTCTATCTGATACTGAGATATGTTGGGAGTCGGAAGAAAAAGTAGTTCGTTGTGCAATTAAATGGTTGAGAGCAGATAAAGATAGAAACAATGATGCTCATCGGTAAGTCAAAATCGGAAAAATCCTCTAAATCCAGATTTTTCAGAATTTTGAGCTGCATCAGGTTCCAGCACTTATCTCCAATTTTTCAATTGAAATATATCCTTAACAATCCATTATTCAACAATGTTAACTTCCGAAGTATCAACCCGTCAAATGGCTTTCGAAAACTGAAAACTTCCATTGTGGCACTGCGGAGTAGTAGTGAGACGGGAAATCGAAGTATTCTGGGATACGAATCATCAACAAAACGATGGAGATGTATATATGAAACTGGAAAACAACATACTGCGATGGTTTATCACAAGGACGGACTTGTCATTGCCGGGATAGAAGGAGAGAACAATGTTTTCGACGTTCTCAATTTTAGAACAACAAAAAGGACACCGGTAAGTTGTTTTACTGATTTCCCTACTTTCTTAGCAGTTTGCAAGCCGATTCCGAAATGTTTCAGATGTTTACAAAAAAAAATGTATCTTCAAATCGGATCTTTTTCTTAAACAATAGAAAAAAACCAAAATGAAGTGTTTTCAGTTCCGCTCATTCCCACTAGCTGAACACGGTAGAATCAGTCGATTCGTGATTCTCGACAATAAAATGTACATGCTTGGTTCGGATAATTCAAAGTGGATACTGAGTGTGTGGGATCTAAGAACCGGGTACTGTTATACTGACGGTACACCTCTGGGACCTGTAGAGGCGATTCAAGCTGTAGTCACTATCGATAAAAAACTTTATGGTAGCTACTAGATTTTTTTTTCAAAATAACATGAAATTTCAAAGTTCTATCAAAGTGCCCGACAAGTGGATCCATTTTTCGAACATTGGTCACAACTGAAGGAAGAAAATGTAAATGGAAACAACCTCAACGAATGACAACTGAAAATATTTTATTCGGAACAACGACTCATGAGGGGAAGATGTATGTAGCTGGAGGTTTAATAATGAGTGATGGACGTCTGAATGCTGTGAGTACCGCTGACATGTATGACACCGAAAAGGAAAGATGGCATGACTTGCCTCCAATGAAAGCAAAAACAGCGTTAACAACGAGCTTGGTGGCCACAACTGACGGGATTTATGCAGTAAGAAGGTATGTGTAACCTTTGGTTGGCACGCATTTGATCCATGTTTTTTTTTTTCAGAGGACAGTCTACACTAGTGGTTGAACTTTATGATGTTGATCAAAACGAATGGAACATTCACTCGGAAACGCCTGATGATTCCTCTTTCAATTTTTTGTCTGTGTGTGAAGTTCCTAGTTTTTTGTTGTAGTTAGAAATATAATTTAATGTTCATTTTCCTACAGCTTTTTTTTGCATTAGGGTATGTTATGCAACCGGGTGTTAATAAACTGATTATATATACGAATTTCTCAATTTGTACTCAATTTCAATCGTTGAGCGCGTAAAAATACAATTATCGATGGGATTGAGCCGATTGGAGTAAAAATCGCGTGTAAGAATCGATACTTTCCAGCATTTCATAGATTGCTATCTTATCTATATTTTTGTTATCTTATCTATATAGTGTTGTATTATCTATAATTTTTAATCTTAAACATTTGTTGGTTATCTTTCATTTCTTTGGCACACAGGACCACTCACACGCAGTCAAAATCGTCACATTGCAGTAGATCAACATTTCGACTGACAATTTTCTATCGTTGCGCCCAAAGATGGTCTATATTCAGAACAGTTCAATCCCCGAACATCATGTCAAGGTACTATTTTAACGTTTTCCGTAAAGATCTTTTTTGTGAGAATTCAATTTATTTCAGAGATGGGAAACAATGAATCAGCTAAGAGAACACAATCAAATGTGTGATGTTGCAATAGTCACCAATGGGAAGAAATTCAACGCGCATAAGGTGAGAAAAAGTGTTTTGTCAGATAAAAACATCGATTGTAGATCGTGCTATCATCTGCATCACCGTACTTTCTGAAAATGTTTACACTAGCAATGATGGAAGCAGATATGAAGGAAATTGTCATTCCAGGTAAGGAACATTGCTAAAAAGTGTTTATGTTTATTTTCTGTAGAAATTGATTCTGAAACAATGGAGCAAATTATTCAATACATATATACGGATAAACTCGGAATTTCAAGTGGTACCGATTTCATAATCTGACGAATCTCATTTTTTTCTTCAGAAACTGCACAAAGCATTTTAATTGCTGCAAATTTCCTTCAGATGGATGATTTAGTCGAGCTTTGTGGAAATTATACGGTGGGACAAATCGATGAAACCAATTGTTTTGAAATGAAAGAGTTACTAATTACAACTAATTGCAATGATGAAATTGTTGCCAAAGCGAATATTTTTATAAATGTAACTACAAAAGCATGAGAGTATTTATTATCAATAATTTATAGGACAAGTTTCTACGAATTTCCCGGAATGAGTCATTCCTACGTTTGGACATCAATGAAGTAGTGGAATTATTGTCGTCGTCAGATCTTTACTGTGAATCGGAAGAAGATGTGTATCATAGTGCTATCAGATGGTTGGAGGCTAGTATCAATCGCAAACGATATGCACAACAGTAAAAAGAATATTAATAGCACTCACGACTATCTATATTTCAGAATCTTCAATTGCATCCGACCGCCACTTTTTTCTGAGTGTTTCGGGGAAGAATACTTTGACAACATTTCAATATATAATAATAACAGCAGTACCTATGATACTTTACGGAGATTCAAAAACTCAATAATGGTATACTGCCAATTACAAAAAATTGCTCATGTTTACGACCCTTCTGCTAAACAGTGGTCAAAAACAATTGACGTTCAAAATAATTCCCAGGCGCTGATTGCATCGCACAACGATGAAATTTACTTGCCCGGTACAGATGATGACGAAGAAATTTTTGTAGACGTATTTAATTTAAGAGAAAAAGAGTGGAGACGGGTAAGTTAACGCAACAAACTTGAGTATTTAGGATTGAAAAAAATTTCAGTTACCTGCTCCAGAATCTAGTAACATCGAACATATTTTTGGTCTTTTGATAGTTGCTGATAAACTATATTTGTTCGCTTATGATTGCGAAGTTTCGAAAGTTTATGTGTACGACATGGAACAAGAAGTCTGGAGCACACAACCTGATATTACGGCCGAAGACCTGCAATGCGTTGCTGTCGATAAGTACATTTATGGTAATATCATTTTTCTTTTTGAACTTGATAAAAAAGATTCAGTTATCTCAACAAACGATGATGAATCGAAATTTGAAAGATTCGACACCGAAACGCAAACTTGGGTTAATTTTCAACCACTGAAGTATTCGAAGAGAGAGTGTTCCGTTGCGGAATTTAAAGGAAAAATTTATTATGTTGGTTACGAAGATAGCCTGAATCAATCGGCCATTACTGTCCATATGTATGATCCTGCACACAATGAATGGAAAGAGGTAGCGCCACCGAAAACAAGCAAGATAAGAAATATTAAATTGGTCGCAACAATCGAAGGATTATATGCTATATTTCAGTAGGGACTTGAGTTGGCTTGATGTACTAAAATGTTTTCAGGCCCATCTTTAATAGACGAAACACAGTGATAGTGGAATCTTATGATGTTGAGAAGAATAAATGGAATGTCGAATCAAAAACCAACAACGTGCTTACAGAATATTTAGAATCTGCTTGTGCTGTTCCGAGTTGCTACGTTTAGCCACTCATTTTCTTCTGTTTATATGTTTGAAATAATATGGAAGTTGAAGATACTGACAGTTTTGAATCTTACCTAATTTCTGTTTGTGCTGTTCCAAACTGTTTCATACACCATCGTCTTGTTCTATTGTTTTAATAAAAATTATCCGACACCGAATATAAAAATTTTCCTTATCGAACTATATAGGCACATTATTTTCTCTTATTTTTATTCTAACACTAAAACAGTTAAGTCAATTGAAGTTTCAAAAAAAAAAGTTTCGGGCGACAAGAGAGTGTGATAAATTTACAACTTTTCTCACTGACGCATTTTCTGTACCTGCTTGCGCACTTTGCGTTTTTTGAAATTTAGGCCAGTTGGAACACTGCGCGCACGTTTGAGAATAACTCACATTTTATTGACCCTGTTCTTCTAGTTGGTCCCACCTGTTTCTTAGTTAGCAATCCCGTCATCTATATGACATCATACCATTACTCCCCCGCTGTGAGTAATATCACACACCCTCCCTCAAATCTTCCCTATATTGCCTTTTCCAACTATCCTAGCCACAGTTTCCTCTTATGCACGTAAGAAAGGTGGCGAAAACGTGTATTCAACATTGTTGGTGTAGCCTGAGATTTCAAAACATTTTTACACGCCTAGTCAATTTATTTCAACCCATAATCATTTCTCAGACACTATGCAGAAATGTACTTTGGTTTAGAATTCAAATCTCCAGACAGGTTTCGATAAAATCCTCCCCCAATGCACTTTAGCACCTGCCCTACTCCCAAATTTTCGCTTCTACAGACAATGTGTTGACCGGTCACTCGTTTGTCACTATCTCTGCGTCTCTTCATGTTCTCACACTCTCTCGTTGTTTTGTTGCTCACTCTTATTTTTTCAACCTTTCACCCAAATCTTGTATTACTGTTGTTCTTTTTTTACTTTTATGAATCGCGATTTTATGCATTTTTTTACATGTTCTTTTTTACTTATATTTCTTTACCACACAAAATCAGCCACACGCATTCAAAATTGTTATATTGCAGCACACTATCGATCCGATTTACTGTTCTCCATTGCTTGTGCGAAGAAAATGGATTATATCCAGAATGGTCCAATCCCCAAACATCATGCTAAGGTACTATTTTATCGTCTTAAGTAACGATTCAAATGTATTTTAGAGATTGGAAGCAATGAATCAGCTAAGAGAACACAATCAAATGTGCGATGTTGCTATTGTTACCAATGGCAGGAAATTCAACGCGCATAAGGTGAGAAAAACTATTTTGTCAAACAAAATCATTGATTTTAGATTGTGTTATCAGCTGCATCCCCAATTTTTCTTAAAATGTTCACATTGGCAATGATGGAAGCAGATATGAAGGAAATTGTCATTCGAGGTAAGGAAAATTGACAAAAAAGTTAATAATTATTTGTTGTAGAAATTGATTCTGAAACGATTAATCTAATCATCCAGTACATATATACGGATAAACTCGGAATTTCGAGTGGTAAAAATATCGTAGTTAGAACGAATCACTTTTTTATTGCAGAAACTGCACAAAACATTCTAGTTGCTGCAAATTTTCTACAAATGGGCGACTTAGTTGAGCTTTGTGGTAATTATATCGTGGAAAAAATTGACGAGACAAACTGTTTTGAAATGAAAGTGCTGCTAATTGAAAGCAACTGCAATGATAGAATTGTTGCCAAAGCGACTGGCTATATCAATGTAACTACAAAGGCATAAAAATGGTTATTGTCAGTTATTTAAAGGACAAATTTCTACGCATTTCCCGGAATGAGTCATTCCTACGTTTGGACGTCAATGAAGTAGTGGAATTATTGTCGTCGTTGATGTTTACTGTGAATCGGAAGAAGATGTGTATCGCAGTGCAATCAGATGGTTGGAAGCTAATAGCGATCGCAAACGATATGCACAACAGTAATAAGACTATCGATTTTACAGCTAACTACTTGTTTTCCAGAATCTTCGATTGCATCCGAATCCCACTTTTGCCCTTCTTATTCGAGCGAGAATACTTTGACAACATTTCAATAAACAAGGCCGATAACAGCAGCAACTATGATACTTTACGGAGATTCAAAAACTCAATATTGGTATATTGCCACTTACAAAGCATTGCTCATGTTTACGACCCTTTTGCTAAACAATGGTCAAAAACAATTGACATTAAAAATAAATCCCATGAACTGATTGCATCGCACAACGATGAGATTCACTTGCCAAGTATAGAAGGCGAAAAAAATGTTGTAGACGTATTCAATTTAAGAGAAAAAGAATGGAGACGGGTAAGCAATAAACTTGAATGTTTATAAATGAACAAAAACATTTCAGTTGCCTACTCCACCATTCACTAACCATGGAGAGATTCATGCTCTTTTGTTTGTTGCCGATAAACTATATTTGTTCGATTATGATTGCGAAGTTTCGAAAGTTTATGTGTACGACTTGAAACAAAAAGTTTGGAGCTCACAACCTGATATTGAGGCCGACGATCTTCAACTCGTTGCTATCGATAAGTACATTTATGGTAATATCATTTTTCTTTTCAAAATTGATAAAAATTATTCAGTTTTCTCAACAGTCGACGATGAATCAATTTTTCAAAAAAACTTTGTTTTTCAAAGATTCGACACTGAAACACAAATTTGGGTTGAAATTCAACCAGTGAAGTACGCGAAAAGTTTAAGTTCCGTTGCCGAATTCAAAGGGAAAATTTATTACGTTGGTACAATACATCAATCGGCCATTACTGTTGATGTGTATGATCCTGCACGAAATGAATGGAAAGAAGTAGCGCCAACAATTACAAGCACTTTGACACTTAGGAAATTGGTCGCAACCATCGAAGGATTATATGCGGTATTCCAGTAAGGGCTTCATTTGTTGGCTTGCTGTACTAAAATGTTTTCAGAGATGAATCCGCCAGAACAGTCATTGTCGAGTCTTATGATGTTGACAAGGATGAATGGAGTGTGGAATCAGAAACCGATAACGTGCTTGGAGGCATGGTAGAATCTGCTTGTGTTGTCCCGAATTGCTACTTTTAGCCACTCATTTTGTTTTGTTTGTATGGTTGAAATAATAAAGAATTACAGTTTTTTAAGAACATTCATAAAAATGAAGAATTTTCATTAGCAATCGTAAAACCTAGAGGAGCTCAGCAATTAGGCAGCAATAAATTACATGCATCTGCACCTGCCCTCGTCCTAAATTTTCGTCGCCACACACAATGTTTTGATCGGTCACTCACACATATTACACTGTCTCGGCGAAGGCAGCCACACACACTCCCTCTTTCTTTTTTTGTTGCTCATTCTTGTTATTTCACCTTTCATCCAAATCTTGTTCTACTGTTGTTCTTATTCTACTGTTGTAGATCTTGTTCTACTGATGATCTTTTTATTCTTGTAAATAGACATTTCCTACTTTTTGAATCTCAAACAATCGCTTATTTTTTAATTATATTTTTGGTCACACAGGATCATCACACCGCAATACACACACTATCGATTCAGCTGATTATTCTCTATTTTTTGTTTCATTGCGCACAAATGATGAATTATATCCAGAACGATTCAATTCCCGAACATCATGTTAAGGTACTATTTTATGGTTTTCCGTAACAATTTAAACTGGTTTCAGAGATGGGAAACAATGAATCAACTAAGAGAACACAATCAAATGTGTGATGTTGCGATAGTCACTAATGGAAGGAAATTCAATGCACATAAAGTGAGAAAAGGTGTTTTGTCGAATAAAAACATTGATTGTAGATTGTGCTATCAGCTGCGTCGCCATATTTTCTAAAAATGTTTACACTAGCAATGATGGAAGCAGACATGAAGGAAATTATTATTATAGGTAAGGAAAACTGACAAAAAGTGTTTATGTTTATTTTTTGTAGAAGTCGATTCTGAAACAATGGAGCAAGTCATCCAGTACATATATACAAATAAACTAGGCATTTCGAGTGGTACCGATTTCATAATTTGTACGAATTATAATTTTTACTTCAGAAACTGCACAAAATACCTTAATTGCTGCAAATTTCCTACAGATGGATGATTTAGTTGAGCTTTGTGGAAATTATACGGTGGGGCACATCGATGAAGCCAACTGTTTTAAAATGAAAGAGCTACTAATTAAAAGCAACTGCAATGATGAAATTATTGCCAAAGCGAATAGATACATCAATGTAATAAGGGCATAATAAAAATCATCATTATTAGTACTTTGTAGGACAAATTTCTACGCATTTCACGGAATGAGTCATTTCTACGTTTGGACATTAATGAAGTAGTTGAATTATTGTCGTCGTCTGATGTTTACTGTGAATCGGAAGAAGATGTGTATCATAGTGCTATCAGATGGTTGGAAGCTAGTAGTGATCGCAAACGATATGCACAACAGTAATAAAAGTATCGATTTTACAGCTAACTACTTATTTTCCAGAATCTTCAATTGCATCAGAATCTCACTTTTGCCCGTCATATTGGAGAGAGAATACTTTGACAACATTTCAATATACGAGGATGATAACAGCAGTAACTCTGATACCTTACGGCGATTCAAAAACTCAATATTGGTTTGGTGCGAATTAGAGAGCATCGCCCATATTTACGACCCTTCTTCTAAACAATGGTCAAAAACACTGAACGTAACAGAAAATGCCCAGGCGCTGATTGCTTCGCACAACGATGAGATTTTCTTGCCCGGTGTAGAAGACGGCAAAATTCATGTAGATGTATTCAATTTAAGAGAAAAAGAGTGGACAGAGGTAAGTTGAAGCAACAAACTTCAATGTTTAGAAAAATATTTCAGTTGCCTACTCCACCATTCACTAACCATGGTCAGATTCATGCTCTCTTGATAGTTGCTGATGAACTATATTTTTTCGACTATGATTGCGAAGTTTCAAAAGTATATGTGTACGATATTAAACAAAAAGTCTGGAGCACACAACCTGATATTACGGCCGACGATCTTCAACTAGTTGCTATCGATAATTACATTTATGGTAACATCATTTCTCTTTTCGAAATTGATAAAAATGATTCAGTTTTCTCAACAGTCGATGATGATTCAAAATTTCAAAGATTCGACACCGAAACGGAAACGTGGATTGATCTTCAACCAATGAAGTATGCAAAGAGAGAATGTTCCGTTGCGGAATTTGAAGGAAAAATTTATTACGTTGGTTACGAAGATAGAATGGATCAATCGTTCATTACGGTTCATTTGTATGACCCTGTACAGAATGAATGGAAAGAAGTAGCGCCAACGAAGACGAGCAAGATGAGCAATATTAAATTGGTCGCAACCATCGAACGGTTGTATGCGATATTTCAGTAAGGACTTCAGTTAGCTTGCTGTACTAAAATGTTTTCAGGGATCAATTCACTTTTAATAGACGAAACACAGTGATAGTCGAATCTTATGATGTTGAAAAGGATGAATGGAGTGTGGAATCAGAAACCAATAACGTGCTTAGAGGTGTCGTAGAGTCTGCTTGTGCAGTCCCAAATTGCTACGTTTAGCCACTCATTTTGTTCTGTTTGTATGTTTGAAATAATAAAGAATTACAGTTTTTTTAGAACATTCATAAAAATGACAAATTTTCATTAGCAATTGTGAAACCTAGAGGAGCTCAGCAATTAGGCAGCAATAAATTACCTGCATCTGCACCTGTCCTCCTCCCCAATGATGGTCCCCACACACAATGTGTTGATCGGTCACTCATTCGTATTACACTGTCTCTGCATGTCTTCAGGTACTCACATTCTCTCGTTGTTTTTGTTGCTCACTCTTATTTTTTTAACCTTTCATCCGAATCTTACTGCTGTTCTTCGTTTTGAACTTAGAAAAAAACGTATAGATATTTTTATTATATAAATTTCAATCTTAAACATTAGGAAGTATTCTTACATTATACGCAATCAATATTGTCCCATTGCAGTACATTATCGATTCGTCTGACTGTTTGTTTTCTATCGTTGCGCACAAAAAATGGATCATATCCAAACCGATTCAATTCCCAAACATCATACTAAGGTACTATTTTGTGGGTTTCTGTGACAGTTTGAATTTGTTTCAGAGACGGGAAACAATGAATCAGCTTAGAGAACACAATCAAATGTGTGATGTTGCTATTGTTACCAATGGAAAGAAATTTAATGCACATAAGGTAAGAAAAAGTATTTTATTAAATAAAAAAAAATTGTAGATTGTGCTATCAGCTGCATCACCATATTTTCTGAAAATGTTTACACTAGCAATGATGGAAGCAGATATGAAGGAAATTGTTATTCCAGGTAAGGATCATTGAAAAAAGTGTTTATGTTTATTTTTTGTAGAAGTCGATTCTGAAACAATGGAACTGATCATCCAGTATATATATACGGATAAACTGGGCATTTCAAATGGTAAAAAGTTTGTAATTTGAGCGAACCACATTTTTTACTTTAGAAACTGCACAAAATCTTCTATTAGCTGCAAATTTCCTACAGATGGATGACTTAGTTGAGCTTTGTGGAAATTATACGGTGGGGCAAATTGATGAAACCAACTGTCTTGAAATGAAAGAGCTTCTAACCAAGACTAACTGCAATTATGAAATTGTTGCCAAAGCAAACGGTTATATCAATGTAACTATAGTATTATGAAATTTTTTATTATAAGTGATTTATAGGAAAAGTTTTTACAAATTTCCCAAAGTGAGTCATTTCTTCGTTTGGACATCAATGAAGTAGTGGAGTTACTGTCATCGTCTGAAGTTTACTGTGAATCGGAGGAAGATGTGTATTATAGTGCAATCAGATGGTTAGAAGCTAGCAGTGATCGCAAACAATACGCCCAGCAGTAATAAGATTATCGATTTCTCACTTCACAATTAATTTTCCAGAATCTTTAATTGCATCCGACTGCCACTTCTCTCTAAGTACTTTGTGGCAGAGTACTTTAACAACATTTCAATATTCGAGAATGGTAACACCGTCAATTCCGATACTTCACGGAAGTTCAAAAATTCAATATTGGCGTGGTGCGAGTATGAAAGCATTGCCTATATTTACGACCCTTCTCTTAAACAATGGACAGAAAAATTGAACTTGAAAAATGATGCTCATTCGCTGATTGTTTCGCACAACGATGAAATTTTTTTACCCGGTGAAGAAGACGACATAATTTTTGTCGAAGTATTTAACTTGAGAACAAAAGTATGGAGACGGGTAAGTTAGAATAAGGAAACTAAAAAAAATGCACCGAGGCAACGTTCCTCAAGTCCAAGTCCCCATATCAATGAAGATTTGATAAATCATCCGAACCTTCAAAGATATAATTTATGAAAATAATGCTATTTTTTGTGTGTTAGAAAATGCCGCGGACCGGTGCTCGGAGCAAAAAAAAACAGCTATTGCGACATACATTCAAATAGTTAGACTTGAATCTTTAATGATGAATTTCAGTTGCCTGCTCCGCCATTTTCCACCACCCTCCGTCACATAATTTACGAACTTTTGATAATTGCTGATAAGCTATATTTGTTCAATTATGATCGCGAAGTTTCGAAAGTGTATGTGTACGACATGAACAAAGGAGTCTGGTGCAAACAACATGATATTACAGGCGACTACCTACAACTCGTTGCTATCGATAAGTACATTTATGGTAATGTTATTTATTTTTATGACGTTGACGAAGTTATTAAGTTCTCACATCAGAAGATGAAGAATCAAAGTTGCGAAGACTCGACACAGAAACACAAAATTGGATCGAGCTTCAGCCATTGGATCGAAGCAAAAGTAATGGTTCCTTCGCGGTATTTGGAGGAAAAATTTATTTTGTTGGTGATGATGCTAGATTTTATCCGTGCGACACTACTTTTCATGTTTATGATCCTCTACAAAATGAATGGAAAGATATAGCGCCAATAGTCGCTAAAAAAAGACCTCGTATAAAATTGGTCGCAACCATCGAAGGGTTATATGCAGTGTATCTGTAAGTAATTGGCTTTATGGACTAAAGTTGGCAAAATTTTTTCAGAAAAGAAGACGACAAGACAGTGATAGTCAATTCTTATGATTTTGAAAAAGATGAATGGAGAGTGGAATCAAAAACCAATAACGGGATTGAAAATTCTATACTTTCTGCTTGTGCTGTACCGACTTGCTATGTTAAGCCATTTCGAATTTAAATTGTAGACAATAAAAGTTATATTTCTCGCTGACCACCAAACAGTTCTTATCCCCAAAGATTTCTTGACATTTCAATATTTGATCAAAAAAGATTACAAAGAAATTTCATCAATCGCAATACAAGTTCGAGATGGCGAATGCAGAAACCATTGAATTCTGCAATTTAGGTGGTAGTTGTCCTTCGTCACTCCATTTGTTTTGTTTGACATCATAGAACTCAACAACAGATAAGCGGTCCATATTGTTGGTTGTTCTGAAGGTGGAATTGATAGATTCAAAAGTTATAAAAAACTACCCCGCAAACGCGTAAATCTCATCAGAAGTTGCTACTAATGTGGGCTGATATGTGTTCAATCTCATGAAAGCTAACTCGGTCCATTTATCTGTTAATGGGTCATAGACCTCGAAACTGTTTGTACCAGCAGCATAAATTTTCCGATTGTATGTTGTAGCAGCGAACGGTAGTAAATCAGTAGTAAATACCTTGCACTATTCAAACTTAGAGAAATATGAAAATAAGAAAGAAGAAAAGGGAGAAAAAACGAAAACAAAAAAGGAAGAAATGCGAGAAGAGAGAAGGGAAATGAGCACTGGCAGTGAATGATAGGTCGGATAGGTAGGGTCATGATAGGCGCGCAAAATAGGCGCGCATAATGTGTTAATAAATCAATTGGAAAGGGCAGGTGTGTAGGACTATGAGAGGGTTTAGCGAATTGAAAATTGACCTAAGCCTGGAATAGTATCTTCAGATAAGATCAATCGATAATGTCTGAGTGCTGGGCAACACTGTTGAAATTGTTTTGTTGAATAGTGTTTTGTGGTAGTTTTTTGAGAGTTGAATTCCAGAAGCTGAGAGAAATCACGATTGTTAAAATGGTTTTGTTGTGATTGTTGGGGATGGATCTTTTGCGTTGTGGTGGATTGGTATTTTATAGTGATGGGTCATGCTGGACTTTCACTCGGCACATGAGAAATTTAGTGAGGATTCAGTGTTAACAATAACCGGATCTAAATTTTCTGTTCTAGGATGTTATTGTGTTGCATGTCGCAATACCTTGACAAAAGCATTATTCAAAACATTATTATGAATTTATTTTCAAAAAATTGAAGAAAATGAACAAGAAATCATTCGATCAATGAAAAAAAGAACTCTGAACGGCACAAACAGGATCTCCAGCGCTGCCCATAAATGGATATCTATCACCAACACTGAACCATTTATCTTGTTCCTCATCATAATACTCAACAACAGCTTTCCCAGGACGCTCGTTTCTAAAAATGCTTTGACATATTATATTATTTTTTAAAAAGTTCACTTACCCTCCAACCGCATATAATCTATCAGAAGTGCCAACCAATTTAGGCCAGTATGAAATCATCAATAACGGTGAGAGTTCTTTCCATTCGTCACGTATTGGATCATAGACTTCGAAACATCTTGACACACCGCAATCTCTGGTTTTACCACCACCCGCATAAATTTTTCCATTGTAGGTTGTGAGGGAACAATAGTTCCTCTCATGTATCATGGATTTAACATTCGACCATGTAAGTGTTTCGGTGTTTAATTTTCGGGAGATCGGTTCACCAGTCTTCGCGCATCCTTCAAAAACTGAAAAAAAATCTATTTAGAAAAATGGAAGTTAAAATCTCGTACCGTATATAAACTTGCCTAGTGCTACAATCATCGGTACATATTCATAGTGTACATCGAATTCAGGACCATTAATCCAGCAATATGTCGACATATCAAAAATTGTTATCCGTCCGGTCGAAAAAGTGTACAACTTGTTACCAACAGCCACTATTTCATAAATATTTCTAACATCATCAGGTATACGAGGTAGCTAAATTTTTTCATTAAAACTATAAGCAAATCATGAACTTACTTTTTTCCATTGCTCAGTGTGCAAATTGAACACTTTGAAAAAATCGAACCCGGATGGACCTATCTTTGGTCGGAACTTTACGAAAACGTAATGACAATCACTTGAAACCCGCAGGGCGCACGCACGATCTTTTGTTTCCGTATGTACCCTCCACTTGTCGGTAACACCGTCGTATAAACGAACGGAGTATTTTTCTCGATTATTTCCAATAGGTTGTCTACTAATACTCAACATCGACTTGTTGAAGTTGCGGGATATATGTGAGCTTGAATTGATGATGTCCGAACTCAACTCATAGTTGAAAAGATTGTAATTATGAAATATTAGTAAACATGCATTGAAATTTTCTGATAGAAGTGAGAAACGGATGCACTTGAGGATTCTGAAAATTGAACTTATTTTGTTTAAAATCAACGATTGATTATACCGTAACGTATGAACTTTTCGATCTTGTCTTGCTTTCAACCATTTCACCGCGGCGTAGTAAACTTCTTCTTCGGATTCACAACATAAGTCGTTATCAGATAGTAGTCGAGTCACATCATCGATACACAATTGCTCAAATTCGTCAGTTTGGACCACTTGCTTGAAATTCGACTGGAACGATACATTATTCTTCTTGATTTCGATCTAAACAAACCTTGATGAAGTCGAATACTTTGGCAATCATCTTGTCGCAATTTATTGCCATGAACAACTTTCCCATAGACCAACAATTCTGAACATCGATCTGTTTCACAATAAATTCCGCACATCGATCAATCAGATCAGTCATTTGGAAGAAATCTGCTGCGAGTAGAATGTCTTGGGCGTTTTCTGGAATATAAAATTTCAAACTTATTTTAAAACCAAAACTGGGAATACCTGTTGTAAGATTCACTTCTTTTGTGTACATGTAGTTCACAACGTGTGTCAGTACTGTATAGCTGATACCTGAAATTTACCCTGTCCATAACTTTCTCATCGATTTGAAAATACCTGGAAGATTAATTTCCTTCGAACTTGCCTCCAACATTGAGGAATTGAACATTTTCCCGAAAAATGGTGAAGCCGCGGATAGAAAATCCTGAAAACGTATTTGATAACAAAAAAACTTAGTTAAATTTACCTTATGTACGCTAATTTTGTATCCTTCCGTAATCAACGACACAACGCATAAATTTTTGGCTTGTAGTCGGGTGAGCATCTGCAAAAAAAATTAATTGTAGCTCGCAAGCAGAAATCTCAAGAAAAAAGGAAACTCAGTAATGCCATCGAATATGCCAACAATGAACAAGAAAAGATGGTGACGCTTACAAAAAGGGACAGGTGTGCACCATCCTGGTGTACAAGAAAAGAAAGAAAGACAATAAAGGAAGAGATGCGAGAAGAGAGAAAGGAAATGAGCACTGTGAGTGAATGGTAGGTCGGATAGGTAGGATTATGATAGGCGCGCAAAGTGGGCGCGCATTATGTGGTAATAAATCGAATGGAAAGGGGAGGTTTGTGTAGGATTATGAGAGGGTTTAAAGAATTAAAATTGACCTAAGCCTGGAATAGTGTTTTGAGATAAGATCTATCGATTAGGTCTGGGTTGTGATTGTTGTGATGGGGCCTTTTGCATTGTGGTCGATTGGTACTGAATGTTGGATTTTCGCTTGGCCCATGAGCAATTTAGTGAGGATTCAGTGTTAACAACATTTATTTTTTCATCATTAGTTGCAATATAAGTTAGGAACAGCTCATGTCAAAACATGCTTTCTTCCAAGCTCAGCACCACTTTTTTTTTGCTTATTCTTTTTTCATACTGTGGAACTTTATAATTGACTGATTAAAACCATCCTGGTATACATCCCACCACTTCGTGTCTGGTAAACGCAGTGGGAAATCACGAAAGGCATGTTCCGCCATATTAAGAAAAAAAGTTCAAAAGGCAGTGAAAAATAGAAAGTTTCAAAAAATAAGACAAAAGAAAAGGGAGAAGAAAGCGCACATCGTTTTGACTCTGAATTAGACGACAATAGGTACCGAACATCGCCAGTAGTTAGTAGCTTGCACTATTTAAAATTATTAAAACGCAAATTTTGATTAAACCTGGGTTTATAGCACAGAAAGAAAGACAAGAAAGGAGGAAATGAGAAGAGAGAAGGGAAATGAGCACTGTGAATGAATGATAGGTCGGATAGGTAGGACCATGATAGGCGCGCAAAGTAGGCGCGCATAATGTGTTAATAAATAAAATGGAAGGGGGAGGTGTGTGTAGGACTATGAAAGGGTTTAGAGAATTAGAAATTGACATAAATCTGGAATAGTGTTTTGAGATAAGCTCTATCGATTAGGTCTGAGTGTAGCAGTTTTTTGAGGGTGTGATTACAAAAGTTAGTGAGACCACGATTGTTGAAATTGTTTCGATGTGATTGTTTTCTTTTGCACTGAATGGATATTGGTAAATCGGTATTGTATAGGCAATGCTGGATTTTCGCTCGAGACATGAGCAGTTTTACGAAGATTCAGTGTTAACAACATTTATTTTCATCATTAGTGGAAATATAAGTTAGGAACAGCACATGCCAAAACTTGCTTACTACCAAGCTCAGCACTACAGTTGCCTATAACACTCCAAGTGTCCTCCTCTATATTGTAGAACTCCAAAATAGACTGATCAAGATTGAAAGGCCTGAATCTAATGTATAGTATTCTTTCAAAGCTGTAAGATACGCACTTTCCAATAGCATAAATTCCATCAGTAGTCGCCACCAGTTTTATATTTTCCATAGTTGTCACCATCGTTGTTAATTCTTTCCAAGTGTTCTTGACAGGATCAAACATTACGAAAATATTCCATCCGCGGACTTGTTCCGATACAACTGTTCTATTATTCATATTTCCAGTCATATAAATTTTTCCTTTGTATGACAATACTTCATTGAATTTTTCCCTCGTTTCAATCATGGGACCCACATAAGTCCACGTCTCGGTTCTCGTGTCCAGTTTTTTGACTTGAGGCTCGGGATTTTCTGCGAATTGTCCAAATGCTGTAAAATATGAGTTCAGAATGATTGGAAAAGTTCTTCAGTTATACTGAAAGTTTAGTTTTGTTGAAAGTTAATTTTTAGGTTTGTGTGCTCGGTTGATAAAGTCTCGCAATTTTTTGAGATTTCTTGCACAAATTCGTGCGAATTTGAGAAAAAAACTTTTAACAGGTTTACTAAAATTATTTCTATTTTAAGATGTGAAACCAGCGATTTACAATGAACACCAAAATAGTGACGAAAAGCATACTTTCGGTCAAAATTAGTCCCGAAATGAAAAAAAAACTCCTTACCATATATGCATTCATTTAACGCAACAAATTGCATTCCAATTTCTCCGTCTTCCTGATCGGGTAATTCACTCCAACTATTGGTTGTCAAATCAAACACATCAACTTTCCAGGAATTTTGTGCTGCACTAATCCCATACAACTTCTGACCAATAGCAATCAAGTGAAAAACATGAAGCCTCTGACCAAGTGGTAGTAAAGGTAACTAAAAAAATTTGTAAAATCAAACAAGTTATTGAATTCGATAACTTACCGATGTCCATTGTTTAGTTTTCAGATCAAGTACATCTAAATAATATGCATGTCCACTAGAGGCATTACCGCCAACAAAAACTTTATCGTCTTTCGACACCATATGCATACTTGTTTTCCATTCAATTTCTGAGAAAGTCGTCCATTTCTGAGCAGAGGAATCGTATGATTGAAACTTTATTCCAGCGTATTTTTTCGTCGCAAAAATAGATGTTTTGAGATTTCGCGGAGTGTCAATAGATTCAACGGTTCTAGCGACATTGTTGAAAAATAAATTGCCGTCGATATATTCTGATTTGAAGGCGTCGGGTAGATATGACAAACGGATGCAGTTAAAAATTCTGGAATTTTTGAACCTATAGGAAAATTAAACATTTCCTACTTTTGAGCATGATCTTCAGAAACCGCTTGTGCTTTCAACCATTTTATGGCACTACGACACACTTCTTCCTCCGATTCAAAACACACTTCACTACTTGACAATAGTTCCACTACACGTTCAATGTCCAGTTGATAAAACGACTCATCTTGCGAAATCTTTTGGAAGTTGCTCTAAACAGTCTCATAACTTTTTTTGTCTCGAAAAATGGTACTTACATTGATATAATTATTAGCCTTGACAATGATCGCCTTATCACAATTAGTATTTTTCAAAAGTTCTATCATTGAGAGACAGTTTGAGGCATCAATTCGTTTTAAAATATATTTTCCACATAGATCTACCAAACTGACTATTTGTAGATAATTAGCAGCTATCAAAAGGTGTTGAGCAGTTTCTGGAGTTGAAAATGAGATTTTTCGGAAACATGAATACAGTACCGGACAAAATGATATTATATTTTGTGTTTTTCAGTGTATTTTGCCTATATTTGGCCCCGCAATGCTTGGATTCGATTATAACATGAACTAGGATGATATTAAAATCATAAACTACTTGTATCCACCTACTCAAAAACATACTTACTTAGATTCTGTGATCACCCAAATTCAATATACGTACAATATATTGTTAGCCGATTTTCAGCAAATTATCAAAAAATGTAAAAAATTAATTTTTTTAGAAATTCAAAAAACCAAGTTGGGAAAATATTAGGAATATGTGTCTTCATATTGTACTAAAATTTCAGCTCAATTGGTCCATTTCGCTGGTAGGTATATTAAAAAACACAAAACTGTAATATGTGCAGTTCATAAAAACGTATCTATATTAAAATTGAGTGATCAGAAAATCTAAGTAAGTATGTTTTTGAGTAGGTGGATACAAGTAGTTTATGATTTTAATATCATCCCAGTTCATGTTATACTCGAATCCGAGCATTGCAGGGCCAAACATAGGCAAAATACACTGAAAAACACAAAATATAATATCATTTTGTCCGGTACTGTATCTCACCAGTGGAAAGTCTTAGTTTGCCAGTATAGATGAATTCGATTATTTGTTCCATAGTATTATGATTGATTTCTGCACCTAGTCATTATAAATATTTGAAGATATTTTATCATACCTGATATACTAATTTCCTTCATATCCGCTTCTATCATTGGTGGTGTAAACATTTTCCGAAAATATGGTGATACTGAAGCCAGCACATTCTGCAATTTACCTATTGAAGTTGCAAAATTAAGTAAAAACATACCCTATGTGCATTCAATTTCCGTCTATTCGCAACTATTGTCACATCACAAAACTCATTACTTTTTCTTTGCTCGTTGAATATAGCAAAGCTCTGGAAAAAAGTTGGAACAAATAATCAACAAAAACTATCTCTTACCTCAGCACGAAAGATGGAACTTGAATCGAGCGCAATATATTCAGTCATTTCTATTGCGGAGAAAAAGGAATAACAATGAGCAGCTAGACGGATCGATAGAAGTTTGCGCGAAAAGGGGGACCACGCGGGAAGTAGGGCCTTGCTAATAGTGTGTGAGGGATTAAGAGACGCAGAGAATGTTGAGAATGTTCCATGCGCGGAAAGCCGACCCCCTCCCCTTGCCGCAACGTTTAAGCTTTCTTTCGTGAACCTTTTACGAACAGAACAACAATTATTCATTAGACATTAGAAACCTTAACATCCTATGCAGAAGCGTATCTTCGCACCATTTTTCAAAAAATATGGCATAGTGTCAATTGAGCAGTTTTTCCGGTAGACCCGGTAAAAGCTCAAAAAATATTTTTGAAAAATTCAAACCACAGTAACAACGCTACGGTTTACAGTGGTTTTGCAACGAGTTTGATAACTACAAATCGAAGGAAATTTTTTTCACGCTTATTGCACCATGACGCGGGATTAAAAGCAGAAGTTAAAAAAATAATTAGAAAATGATACTCATGCGCACGGCGTATAAACAGAACTCCATAAATGTCGATAGAACATAAAAACCACATGATGAACGTTTTATTTGAAAAACAATATATAAAATGGAAGATAATCAGGGAAAATAAAAACTAGGAACACTACATGCGTAGAGAAAATGTTCACGAAATTCTTCTGGACAATAGCCTTCAACACTCCATTTATCCTCTTCAACGTTATAAAACTCCATAATTTTTCTTTCAGTTGTTATTTCTCTGAAAACCGTTGTGATGTCAAGGAAGACACATTTAGTGGTTAACAAACCTTCCAATCGCATAAATTCCATCCCTAGTTGCCACCAACGTAGGCCCGCACATATTTGTCATCATTGGAGTCAATTCCTTCCATTCATTTGTAGATGGGTCATACATCTCGAAAATATTCAGAGTTCCAATGGGTTCCGGCACGTTGTAAAATCCAACCAAGTAGATTTTTGATTTGAACGCCGCTTTTCCAACGAAACAGGCTTTTTTCATGGTATTCAAGACAACAGGCTCCATTTCAAGCCAAGTCTCCGTTTTAGAATCGAATTTTTGACATTTTCGTTCTGCATCACGCAGATTACGAATAGCTGAAAAACAATCAGGTTTGAGAACTGAAACGAACCTTTACCATAAATTTCCTCATCGAGTGAAATGTATTTTGATGCACGGTATCTATTCTCCATTTCTAGTCCATCACTCCAAGAATTAGTAGTAAAATCAAACACATCAAATTTAAAGCGATCACTACTTCCACCAAACACATATAATTTTTTGTTGACTATGTGTATGGAATTACTCACAAATGCAACCCCATTCGGTAGAGACGGCAGCTGAAAATCGAACTGGAATCAATTAGAATGATAAACTTACCGATGTCCATTGTTTCGTTTGCAAGTCGAGTATGTCAAAAAAACGCGTGTTCGTCGTGAGTTTCACTCTTGCCACAAACAATTTACCATTATTCGAAGCCATTGTAGTAAAACGATTTGATTTACAGTTATCGAGTAAAGTCTCCACTTTTTTCCAATTCTTCGATGATGAGTCGTATAATTCAAGGCAGGTTGCGTTACGCCACTGTATCCCAAGTATAGATGTTTCAAATTTTCGATAAGTATTGGAAAGGGGATCGTTGGATAGAATGTTCTGATTTAGATGTTTCGATTTTTTTGTTACGAAAATGTTTGATAAAAGTGCAAGACGAATACAATTGTAGATTCTGGAACAAGTAGAACGTGCATTAATGGTTTTTAAAAAAAGTTGACTTACTGTTGAGAATAACGTTTTGCATCATTAGTAGCATCGAGCCATCTCATCGGGTACTGTTGTACATACTGTTTTATACCGTTTTCAGCGTTTAGCCATCTGATTGCCGCATGGAATATATCCTCCTCCGAATAACAATATAATTCAGAAGACGACAGAAGTTCCACAGCACTGTTAATGTCCAATTGCAAAAATGACTTGTTTTGAGATATACGCAGGAAGTTGGCCTGAAAATTTTTCATGAGCAGGTTTATAGAGTTTTATAGTTACATTAATATAGTCACTCGCTCTTGCAATGATTTTCTTATCACAGTTAGTACTTATCAGTAAGTCTCTCATGGAGAAGCAGTTCGTATCATCAATCCGACTGACAATATACTTCCCACATAGATCAACCAAAGTGATCAATTGTAGAAAATTGGCAGCACTTAGTATGTTTTGAGCAGTTTCTGGAATTTAGTCACTTTTTAAAACAAAAACGTCGAATTTCTTACCAGTTGAGATGCTCATTTTTCCAGTGTAAATGAAATTTAGAATCTGTTCCCATGTTTTGTAACTAATATCTGAAAAAAAACATTAAAACCGCTTCAATTTTTTTAATACCTGGAATACTAATTTCTTTCATATCCGCTTCCAACAGCGGTAAAGTGAACATTTTTCGAAAATATGGGGATGCAGATGATAAAACGAGCTGAAAAAAACATATTTCATCCGAAAAACCGACTAGGATATACCTTATGTGCGTTCAGTTTCTTTTCACTTGCAAGTATCGCAACATCACATAACTCATTAGTTTTCCTGTGCTCATTGAATATGGCAAAGCACTGGAACGAATAATTTCAGAAGAAAATTCATCAAAAATAGTTTTACCTCTGCGCTGGACGTTGAAAAAGAACCATGGTCTATATAATCCGTCATTTTGGATTGCGAACGATAGAATGAAGAGATAGTCAGTAAAATCGATAGTGTGTTGCGTCGACAGTATGCAGAACCGCTAAATTTGTTAGATAGGACGCAGAGCATACCAGGTGTGAAACAAACGTACACCTGTCGGTGGATGATTCTAGCCTAGTGTCATCTGCTTGTTTTATAGAATTCTTTCATGAAACTTTCAATTGCAAATGTTTCAAATAGAAATGGTTTGGTAATATTATTAATTGAAAACGTTTAAATATGAGAATTGCTTTCAAATTAAAAAAAAAACACAATACAGAAACAATAAAGTTAGTCTTCCTCGATTGGTTCTAAATAGCCTCTTTAAACAGTGCAAGACTTGAAACACACATTTCCTCGGAATGTCGAGTCAATGCTCCATTTATCTTCCTCAACATTATAAAACTCAGTTTTCAAACATCCGAAACCGTTGCTAAAAAAATGTTTTTAGCGAAAAACATCAAGCGATCCCGACAAACCTTCTCATAGCGAAAATTCCTTCAGTAGTTGCTATCAACTTTGTGTACTTCATTTCCGATAACATTGGTGATAAATCCTTCCATTCGTTTTTGGCTGGATCATAAACTTCCATGCTCTCAAGCCAATTTCGTTCATCTTGCGAAGGCCAGGTGAAGCCGCCAGCAACATAGATCTTTCCCTTGTACGCCGTTACACCATGAACGTGTCTTTCAATCGTCATTGTTTGTAGATCAACCCATGTTTGCGTCGTTGTGTCCAATCTTTGCAATTTTAGTACTTTTTCTCTAGAAGTGGTGAAGACTGAAAATTTTCATTTTTGATGGAACCCGATTCAAAATCCTCACCATAAATGTATCTATCAATTGTAACAACATCCAATGACGCTAATTCATCTTCAAAATCCGTCATCTTCATCCAAATGTTGGTAGTCATATCAAACACGTGCGCCGTCCAATTCTGGACTGTGTTACTGAAAATGTATATTTTATCAACGACAATCGTAATAGTCCTTGCGGATCCAATGATTTTGTATGGAAGAACAGACAGCTGAAATTTTTTTTACCAACACTTTTTTAGTAGAATGAACTACTTACCGTTCTCCATTGCTTCGTTCTTAAATTAAACACGTCAATATATTCAGCCTCAAAGTGTTTTCCCGCAAAAATGAGCTCATCCTTTTTTGAAAGAATGTGCTGATACGGTTTCGGTAGTTTCAAAAGTTGTGTCCATTCTTTAGCAGATGTGTCATATAACACAACAGTATCTTCGAGAAAGCGCAGTGTCACAATGACTGAGTGGAAGTTCCGAAGTTTATCAGAAAAAACGGCATTTTCAATGTTATCCCTGCTAAAAACCGAGTTTTCGAAAACGAATTCTGATTTGAAGGTGTCATCTAACAATGGAAGACGGATACATTGCAGGACTCTGGAAAAAACAGTGCTTGATAAGCTTGCAATAGATATTACCGTTGAGCATATTTGCTGGGATCAACATGTGCATTCAACCATCTAACTGCACCGTGACACACATCCTCTTCCGAATCACAGTAAACTTCGCTACTAGATAACACTTCAACGACATTGTCTATATCTAACTGCATGAAGGATGTATCATTTATTATTCGATTGAAGTTTCTCTGAAAAGTAAAGTTTTAAAAAAAGTGTCGTACACGGGACCTACATTGATATAATCTTGCGCTTTTTCACCAAGCTCTACACAGTTTATTGTTTTCAGAAAATTTCTCATTGAAAAACAGTTTGCGTCATCTATTTGATTGAAGATGTATTTCCCACATAGATCAATTAATTCTTCCATTTGCAGATAATTTGCAGCAATGAGCAAGTTTTGCGCGGTTTCTTAAACAAAAACTAGTCTATTATCGGTTTCATACGAATCGATCAATCGAGAAGTCTAAAACATGTCTAAAATCACTTTACGGTTAAAAGAAATTTATCTTAAAACATTTTTCCGCGTTGAAGAACATTTGCGGATCATTTCTGGATCACGAGGCTCGATTTGTATGGGAACGATAATAAAATCCGAAAAAAGCATAAAACTCATTTACCTGAGGAAATTCTTGCTTTCCCTGTGTAAATGAAATCGATGATTTTTTCTATTGTTTCGTAATTGATATCTACAACACCAATTAAAAAAGTTAAATGACTCAAGAGTACCTTTTTATACTAATTTCTTTCATATCTGCTTCTGTCATCGATACTGTGAACATTTTTCGAAAAAATGGCGCTCCTGATGACAAAATGAGCTAAAAATTCATTTTACAGTAGAAAAAAAACTTGAATTTACCTTATGTGCATTTAACTTTCTTCCATCCGCAACGATTGCAATATCACACAATTCGCCTGTTACCCTCTGTTCATTATATAACGCGAAATTCTTAAAATAAGTGTAGTTGAGAAAAAGTAGCAACAAATTATTGTTATACCTTAACGCACATATTAGAAATTGAGCTGCACTCGATAAAATCCATGATGTTTTTCTTAAAAGCGCTAAATAGAAAATAGTACCGCCGATCAATATTAGGCTGAGCAATACGGGCGGTGTGGTGTGGTGTGAAGTGAGGGGGACTGTGATCACACCAACCAAAGAGCGAGAGAGGGTGAGACGCAGGATATTCAAAACCGCCAAAATTGTTATGACGCAAGAATGCCAGGTTCTGATAAAACGGATACCTGATGGTAAATAATGTGTGGTGTCATCTGGGAGATTTTGTCGAATCCTTTTATTGAACTATAAAATGCAAAAGATACAATTTTTATTGGCAGTTCTAGTTAATTGGAAGAAAATGAAGCATGAGGTTCACTTTTAAACTCATTCAAAAAACAAAAGTTCCTTCAAAAATAGTATAATCAAAAAAGTAAAAAAGTATAAGTATAATAGTATAAAATCGTAGTATAATTATAATCATTATAATCTCCTTGACTTAAAAAACACATAACAGACATAATAAAGTTAGTCTTTCTTGATTTGTTGCTGGTGAAACTTTGGAATAGTGCAAGCAGAGTAACATTTTGCTTCAATATCCGATTCGATACTCCATGTATCTTCCTCAACATCATAATATTCCACAATCAATTCGCCCGACGACTCGTTGCTGAAAAATAGCTCATAAAAAGCAAGAAACAATTCCGACAAACCTTCTAATAGCAAAAATCCCATCAGTGGTGGTTATCAACTTTGTGTGCATGTTTTCTGATACCATTGGCGATAATTCTTTCCATTCGTTTGTGGCTGGATCATACACTTCCACGCTCCTTCTCCAACGTTTTTGATATTCCGAAATCAGGACATAGCCTCCAGCAACGTAAATCTTGCCCTTATATGCGGTTAGACCAAAAAGGTATCTTTCAATCGTCATTTTCGGAAGGTCAACACTTGTATGTGTCGTCGTGTCCAATCTTGTCAACTTTCTCATTTCATCATCGGATGTGGCGAAGACTGAAAATTTTTATTTTTGAAGAAACAGTTTGTCAAATTCTTACTATAAATCTGATTTTCAATAGCGACAGGATGTAAGAACTCATAATCATCGTCAAGCACCGACATCTCACTCCAAGTGTTGGTTGTGAAATCAAACGCATCAACTGTCCAGTTTCGGTAGAAGTAACTGAAGACGTATATTTTGCCAACAGCAATCAAAACAGTACAATACATTCTGTTGTTTCTGTATGGGAGGTTAGGCAACTAAAATGTGTGACAATCATTTTGTTAGTAGAATAATTCACTTACCCTTCTCCACTGCTTAGTTTTCAAATTGAACACGTCAAAAATATACTCCTCCCGAGACCAAATTGTAGCAAAAATCAATTCATCTTTGTTCGCAAAAACCTCAGAATATAACTTGTCTAAATCCAAAAATTTTGTCCAATGTTTAGCTGTTCCGTCATATGACCAAAGCGTATGTGGATCGTGTAGTGCCACAATGACTGATTTCAAGATTCGAGGTTTATCAGAGAAAACCAAATTTTCAATGGTATCCTTGCTGAAAAGGGAATTTTCGAAAACGATTTCTGATTTGAAAGTGTCAGATAACAATGACAGGCGGATACATTGCAGGATCCTGAAAAATAAATAGTTTTGAGGGAGCTAAAAGTAAAAGTTACCGTTCAGCATGCTTTTTGGGATCAATTTGTGCATTCAACCATCCAATTGCACCGTAGTAGACATCTTCCTCCGATACATTGTGTATTTCATCACTTGTTAACAGCTCAGCAATATCATTTATATTTAACTGCACGAAAGACTGATTTTTTGTTAATCGTGTGAAATTAACCTGAAAAATAATAGTAAGAATGCTCCGTATCAGAACCTACATTGATATAATTTTGGGCTCTTTTACTGAACTCTTCACATGTAGTTTTTTTCAAAAAATTTTTCAACGAAAAACAGTTTTGGTCGTCGATTTGATTGAATATGTACCTCCCACCAAGACTAATCAATTCTTTCATTTGAAGGTAATTTGCAGCAGTAAGCAAGTTTTGCGAATTTTCTGAAAAAAAAACCTGGTTTGAAATCGGATATGACCCGTTTACCTGATGAAATACTCGTTTTTCCCGTGTAAATGAAATCAACGATTTGTTCCATAGTTTCATAACTGATATCTTTAAATAATAATCATCGGCACTGTTGAAACGTTTCAGATATTTTTGTGATACCTGGTAAATGAATTTTCTCCATTTTTGCCTCCGTAGAAGTGGTTAACATTTCTCGAAGCAATGGCGATCCACATGACAGAATGAGCTGAAATCAAGTTACAAATGGAAACAATTGAAACTTACCTTATGAGCATTTATCTTTCCTTCATTCACAATTATTGCGATATCGCAGAGTTCGCCTGTTTCCCTCTGTTCATTGAATAACGCGAAATGCTAAAAAGAAGTATAGTTCAGTAAAATTAACAACAAATTATTATGGTACTTTAGAATGCGTAGTAGAAAGTGAACTGCGTTCTATAAAATTCATAATGTTCACTTCAGGAGCGCTAATCCGAAAAAAATGACGCCGATCAATATTAGGCTGAGCAATACGGGCTGTCTGGTGGGGTGTGAAGTAAAGGGGACTGTGGTTACACCAACTTGCGCAAAAGCGTGAGAGAGGAAGAGACGAAGGACATCACGGGTGTTGAGAGAAGTACACTTTTATACAGATGTTGCGGTCTATAGTGCAGATTTTTCGAAATCGTGTCTTGTCGGCAGGTGGTACGTGCTAAATAAGTGAGATGGTTTGCGAAAAGCCTTGTTGTTGAAAAACTACTGCATTTTCATTGTATACTAAAGGAATATGACGAAAATATTCTGAAAGACAGACTATTTGTTTGATTTCCAAATAATCAAAAAAAAAGACAGCGTATATTACAGAAATAAAAATTTTTTATTACAATCAAAAAACGACTTAGATCTCGTCTATTTCAAATAATTTATTTACAGTGATTGAAATAATTGTTGCATATTTCAAGATCCTTCTCATCGACAGAAAAAATAGGGAACAGCACAAGCAGTAGCACCATATACAGCAAATCCAGATGGACATTTTCCTTGTTCAATCCATTTATCCTCTTCCATATCGTAAAACTCAATATGCGATTCTCTAGTGTTTGAATCTCTAAAAATCACAAACATAAAAAAATTCCGAAATTTCACTCACAGTCCTATCGCATAAACTCCATCAGTAGTTGCTACGAGTATCGGCCTTCTCATTACTGACACCATAGGTGCCAATTTCTTCCATTGATTCTCTTCCGGATCATACATTTCGAAAATATTCGGAAGGTTATCCATTGAATCCCAAGCTAGGAATATTTTCCTTTTGTATGTCGCTATTCCAGCCATTTCATTGTTCGAATCACATGAGATCATTGATCTAATATCGGTCCAAGTTCGTGTTTCGAGATCCAGTTTCTGACACTTGGCAGAGGTGAAGGCTGAAATTATTTCGATTTTTCACAGCTGAGATGTAAAGATGAATTGTACTTAAATTTTGAATTTTTAAGATCCCCAACCAAAGTGAATCAGGAAAACCAAAAATTGTGAATGAAACTGCTTACAAACACTGTTTTTAAACCTAAAGACAGCGCCTAACCATTTTTGGCCGATTTGAGCTTCTTGAATGTTTGAATTCATTACTTGATTTTCTTGCCAATTTTTCATTTTTAGTATTGAAAATTCTGCCGACCGTATTTTTATTCTTTGCAAATGTTGGAAAATGCCGTCAATGTGTTTGCAGATATGCATTTAATCCTACGATTTGGAATTTGCGTCAAACTTTCACGATTTTCAATTTTTTTCAATTTCAGAGATAGTTTTCCGGCGTAAGTAGCTTTACTTTAGCATGATCAAAAGAAAAGTCCGTAACTTACCATAAACATATTTACCAAAAGCCACAAATTGAGAAGACTTATTGAACCTGCTCTCTCTTCCAGTTGTTGATATAAAATGCCAACAGTTGGTAGTCATATCATACACAAATAATTTGAAAAGATCCATTTCTGCACTAAACACGTAACACTTCTTGTCAATGACCACCAAACCGTCCACATCAATTCGATAATTGCGTGGCAGGGAATTGAGCTAGATTGAGAAGGTTTGAAAAAAGAACGAAGAAGAAACTTACAAATGTCCATTTCTTTGTTTTAACATCTAGGTAGTTAAAAAATTGTGAGCCATTATCTTCCGCCTGGCCCGAGACAAAAACTTGTTCCCCATTTGTTGCAAACTTCTGATAGTGTTCTTGCTCAACGTCCAAACACTTTCTCCATTGCTTTGTGATTGGGTCAAATGTCCAAAAAAAGAACGCTTTACCATTGCTGACCGCCAAAATGCATGTTTTTTTGTATTCTCGCGGGATAGTGCAGGACTCGATATTTCTATTAATCAGGTTTGTAGAGAATAGTGGATTGTTGTCGATATGCTCAGATTTGAAGGTGCTGGATAAAAATGAAAGTCGAATACAGTTGAAGATTCTGGAAAAGTTATAATTTTGAAAATCACCAGATATGGACCTACTGTTGAGCATATTTCTTCCTACTAATATTTGCATTCAGCCATCTTATAGCACCGTGACACACATCTTCCTCCGATTCACAGCATATATCAGAACTTGATAGTAGTTCTACTGCATCATTGATATCCAATTGAAGAAATGAGTCGTCTTGAGTTAGTTGTGTGAAATGAAGCTATAATTGAACTGTATAAACGATTTTCAGATAATGGTAGTTACATTGATATAATCCATAGCTTTTGCAACAATCTTTGCATCACAGTTAGTCCTCATCAGTAAATCCTTCATTGAAAAGCAGTTTGTATCATCAATTTCCTTTATAATATATCTTGCACATAGATTAACCAAACTGTCTATTTGTAGAAAATTTGCAGCAATTAGAATGTTTTGAGCGGTTTCTGAAGATGAATCCTGAATTTATTGAGAAATTTGAAATTTACCAGCAGATATGAGGAATTTTCCGGTATAAATAAATTGCATAATCTGTTCCATTGTTTCTTCAGTGACATCTGCAGAAAATTAATTTTAATACTTTCGAAAGTTTCCCAGTACTTGGTATTCTGATTTCCTTCATATCCGCTTCCATCATAGATACTGTGAACATTTTTCGAAAATATGGTGATGCTGATGACAAAATTATCTAAATTATCAATTTAATGTCGAAAAAACACCACTTGATACCTTATGTGCATTTAATTTCGTTCCACTTACAAGTATTGCCACATCACATAGCTCATTGTTATGTCTTAGTTGATTGAATATAGCATAGCTCTAAACACATTATTTGAATAAAATTAATCAAAAAAGTTTTACCTCATTTTGAAATGTGGGAATAGAATCGTGTTCAATATAATCAGTCATTTCTCATTCAGCAGTAGAATGAATAGAAAATAGGCAAATCGATAGATATTGTAAAGCGCAGTTTTACGGCGTAGGCAAGAAGAAGGACGGTGGGTGCACCAACTTGACCTAAGAGAGATTCGGAGACGCAGCGCGTTTCCCCTTCCCGTTGCGAGCAGGCGGCGAGTTGTTGGCGATAACTTGGACAAACAAAAGAAGCGGTACTTTATAATTTTGAAGGAAACTGACAAAAATGTAATGATAATGGTAATATAAATCAGAAACAAAGAAAAACATCTTTAGCAATTTTCAAAAGGATACATACAAATTGGAAACAGCACATGCCAAAACTTTTTGTCCTTTGAACTTTTTCGGACAGATTCCCTCGATTTTCCATGTGTCCTCCGTCACATTATAGAATTGAACCATTGATGGTGCAGATGGTGTGAGTCTGAAAATTTTAATTTAGAAAGGTCTGGATAGGATATGTATGGATTTTGTTAAATTTTCAGGTAATATGATAGTTTTTATAGAGACCCTTAGTCAGGATTAGGAAATTTCTGGAAAGAATGACTGGTAATCTTGGAAAAAGTTTAGTTCCAAAGTGTAGTCGTTGATAAATTACATATTTTTTTAGAACAAACCCGATTTTTCGAAACAAGTTCATAGAAATTTAAATTTAAATCTGGGTCCGTCCATGGAAGAAAAGCCCACCAACCTTCCGATGGCATAAATCCCATCATCACCAGCTACCAATGTAACACCAATCATTTTTGTCACCATTGGTGTCAACTCCTTCCACTCATCCTTCACCGGGTCATACACGTGAAACGATACCGGAAGGTGTGTTCCAATTTCAATCTTCTCGTCATTGAAAAAACATCTAACAACGTAAATTTTTCCGTCATACGTCGTGGCTCCATGTAGCGCAGTTTTCTTCCGATTCCTAATGATTGGTTGAATGTAACTCCATGTTTTGGTACGAGTGTCAAGTTTTTGTGAGATTCGTTGATGTGAGGTAGAGTCCAAAACTGAAAATATTCAAATATAGTTAAATAGCGTGCTTTGGTTACCATAAATGTGGTTTCCAAAAGCTCCAAAGTCTGTGAAACATCTCCCATATGTAGGTCGATATGTGAAACTCCAGGAATTGGTTTTCATATCAAAGGCACTGATTCTCATACCAATTACGTCATAGATCACATACAACTCATTATTGACAATGAATAATGCATGAATTTTTTTGGGTCCTAAAGCCATAACTCTCAGGCCAGGAAGCTAAAAAAACGTTATGGCTTCTTAAAAAATATCAGTTTTCAAAAAGTCATACCGATGTCCATTGTCTCGTTTTCAAATCAAGTACGTTGAAAAAATAACAGCTGGTACTTTTGTTATATCCTGCTAAGATTAGCGTAGCATCATTTGAAGTCATAGCCATATAACGATTTGCTTCAATATCCATAAATTTTGTCCATTTTTTGGTAATTGTATTGTATAACTGGATCGAAGTTGCAACACCTTGGTGAATGGCCAGTATGGATGTTTGAGCATTTTTATTGGCAATGCTCAATAATTCGAACTTATCAGATATGAGTGAAAGACGGATACGATTGAAGATTCTAAAACAAGCTGAAATTCAAGGACATGGCAAAAAAGAATTTACTCTTTAGTATGTTGCTTCCTGTCACTACTGATACATAACCATCTGATTGCACCGTGACGCACATTTTCTTCCGATGCACGACACAACTCGGTGCTTGATAAGAGTTCCATCACATTGCTGACATCTAATTGCAAGAATGACTCATTTTGTGATATTTGTGGGAAATTAGCCTAAAAAAAATATATGTTGCATGAATTTTAATTTTTAGTAAGAGTTACAATAATATAATCCATTGTCCTGGCAATAATCTTGGCATCACAGTTAACTGCATTCAGAAGCTTCTTAATTTCAAGACAGTTTGTTGCACTCATCTGCTTCAAAATGTATTTTGCACAAAGATCAACCAAATCAGCCATTTGTAGGAAATTTGCAGCATTTAGCACGACCAGGACAGTTTCTGAAGTGTAAGTAGGGATAGATTGAATTAGATCCACTTACCATTTGACAAGTTCATTTTTCCACTATAGATAAATTGAATGATCTGTTCCATTGTTTTAAAATCAACTTCTGTAACAAAATAATGTAATAACTTCCAATAATTTTAGAATACCAGGAATACTAATTTCCATCATATCTGCTTCCATCACCGGTAGAGTGAACAATTTCCTAAAATACGGCGACGCAGCGGATAACACATTCTGAAGCTGGTTTACAATTATTATGGCAATAAGCTTTTTAACCTTATGTGCATTCAGTTTCTTCTCTCCTGCAACAATCGAAACATCACACAGCTGATTGTTTTCTCGAAGTTGATTGAATACAGTGAGGAACTGAAAATTTAGTTATAATAAACTTAAACAAAATTGATATACCTCAGCTCGGAATGCGGAAATCGAATCATGCTCACTATCAGTGTTATCAGCCATTTCTTCTTATCAGTAATGAGTCGAGAATGATAAGAATGTTTGAATAGAGAATGATAAGACGGGCCAATGTTGCGTTGTGTAATGCGGGGCACTGATAAGGGCGGTACCGTATGAGGGGAGCCCTCCCCTTAACACCGACTCCATATAAGACTTAGGCACACGTAGTTGGGTGACCGGTCGTTAAATGTATGACGTGGGTGTGATAGAGATAGTACCAAAATTATTGGTGTGAACGGGCTAGAGTCATGTTTGTAGCTCCATGAGTATACCGAACGGTTTTATCTCTTTGCCCATGGAGACTTTAACATACATTTTTTGATAAATGTAAAACAATACTAACGCTTGCTGAGACAAACCAGCATGCGTTGATTTTGAGGCATCGACTGTTATGAACAAAGAGTTTGCAGCTGATAAAGTTTTGTTACGAACAGGACAACAAGGACAAAAGATATGAGGACGTACTCTTCTATTTACCCCTAAGTACTCCACTGATCAAAAGTCTCAAGAATGCGATGATTTTTTATAAGCCACTGTTCTGAACAATTTATTTTGTAGGACTCTTCTTGAGAACAAATGAAACATAATATTTATCACAATTTGAAAAGCTCAAAAATGAGAGAAATTAAAAAATTTCTTGAAATAAGCAGACTGTTAGAAGTTTCAACCAGAAAAATATGAACGTTGAACAGCACATGCCAATACTTTCTTCCCTTCGAATTCCTCTGGACAATCACTTTCAATTCTCCATTCATCCTTTTGTACATCATAGAATTGAACCATCGATGGTGCAGACTTGTTGGTTCTGAATATAATCTGTTAAAATATGGTTGAGCATGATCCAAACCTTCCAATCGCATAAATTCCTTCGGTAGTCCCAACAAGCGCAACACCCATCATTTTCATTGTCATTCGCGTCAATTTTTTCCATTCATCCTTCACCGGATCATAAACATCGAAAGAATCTGCGTAACGTCTAGCGATTTCACCATCTCTACCATAGAGTGAACATTCAGATACGAAGATTTTCCCATTCTGAGTTGTGGCTCCATGTAACACAGCTCTTCTTTGATTTCTGATCATTGGTTCAATATTGCTCCATTTTTTCGTTTCGGTATCGAGTTTTTGTGAAATTCGTTGAACGCCAAAAGACGAGTTATCGAAAGCTGAAAATTTTCGAGGATGGTTTGAAATTCAAATCTCCCCCAACTTCTATGTTTTATGACTAGAATAAGTAGAGGAACGTTTTTCGAATACTAATCTATTACTCAAAATGGGGATCTTAAGGGATTTACTGGAACCCTCAGTGGATTCGGGAAAAGTCTAACAAGTATGAAAATTGCTTTCAAATCCTTTTAGAGTGAGAAGAGCTACAATTATTAAATAAAGAACTGTGGTACCAATTGAAGAACATTTGAACATTTCCCAATTCCTCTGTGTCTCAACTATTTCAAAAAGTTTGGATGACGAAATTGAGCGGACTTACCATAAATGTATTTGCCAAGAGCTGCAAATTCTGTAAAACAACTATCGTTTTCAATTCGCTCCCCCGAATCCCAACAATTGGTTGTCAAATCTAATACATGCATCCAAATGAATCCAAATGTTTCACTGAACACATACAATTTCTCGCCAACAATCTGCAATGAACGCATTCTTCTAATACCCATTTTGACCACTTGGAGAGACGGTAGCTGAAAATTGTGAAAGTTAGACTTTTAAAATTCTCTTTTATACCGATGTCCATTGCTTTGTGTTCAGATCGAGTACATTGAAAAAACATAGTGAAGATTCTTTCGTTGTCCCAGCCACGATCACTCTACGATCATCTGAAGCTACTTGCAGATAACGTTTTGGTTCAATATCCATGATCTTCGTCCATTTTTTTGCAGATGGATCAAATAACTGAATTGAAGTTGCACGACCATGACGAATTGCCAGTATGGATTTTTGAGAAATTATTATATCTTTCTTATTTGGTGAGCTGTTAGCAATATGTAGTAAGTTGAAGTTGTTGGGTAGAAGCGATAAGCGAATGCAGGTGAAGATTCTAGAAGACATGAAGTTTTAGGAAGAATAAGACATGAACTTACTCTTGTGTATGTTTTTTCCTGTCAGTATTTGCACTTAACCATCTAATGGCACCATGACGCACATCTTCCTCTGATGCGCGACACAATTCAGTACTTGACAATAGTTGCAATACACTGTCGAGGTCCAATTGTAAGAAAGCGTCGTTTTGAGATATTTGTTGGAAATTAGACTATAAGAAACTTTGAAATGATTTTTTTAACGGATAAGTTGTTACATTGATATAATCATCCGCTTTTCCAATAATCTTCCCATCACAATTAGCTCTTTTCAGAAGATCTCTCATTTGGAAACAGTTGGTTTCCTCAATACTTTTCAAAATGTAACTCCCACAGAAATCAACCAAATCTGCTATTTGTAGAAAATTTGCAGCGTCAAGAATGTTTGGCATAGCTTCTGAATTTCAATTAAACAATTTAAGCAGAAAGTTAAGTCATCTACCGATTGAAATGTTGAGCTTTCCTGTATATATGAATTGAATAATCTGCTCCATGGTTGCAAAACTGAATTCTAAAACGGAATATCGTAAAAAACACTCTCAAACTTTCAATCACCTGGTATCCTGATTTCCTTCATATCCGCTTCAATCACTGGCAATGTAAACAATTTCAGAAAATATGGCGATGCTGCGGATAGCACGTTCTACAATCCGTTGACTATTTGTTTATACGAATATTTCTTACCTTATGTGCATTCAATGTTCCTCCTTCTGTGACAATCGCAACATCACAAAACTGATTGTTTTCTCTAAGTCGGTTGAATACAGCAAAAAACTGAAAACGTTTTCAGGTTGAAATAAGTTTAAAAGTTAGAGTACCTCAGCTCGAAAAGCGGAAATTGATTCGAGATCCGTGTTGTCAATCATTACTTGCTGAAAACGTTAAATTGAGAATCAATAGAACGGACGTATGTTGCGTTGCGTAATGCGGGAAAAGAATGACGACGATATGACCTGGTGAGGTAGGACTCCACCCTTTTTCTATTAAGTACCCCACCGATCAGGTGTCCCACCCACTGGGTCCTCACCACTGAGACACTTGAAGTAGGTGGCCCAGCTGTGACGTAAGTGTGATTCCAATGGTTTTGGCGGGAATGACACCATTCGATGAACATATGCCACAAAATCTTTGAACACATGCCACAAAATCTTTGGGTCAACCGTCCTATCTATTTTCTTAACGGAGATTAGAAATTATTGTCTAATAATTATGAAAAGTTAAATTGTAACGGTTTGAATTTGGTCCAACAGATAGACTCACGGGCCTGAATATCGCCTTTTTCTGTTAAAATTGCTGCAGAATACATTTTCCTATTCAAAAAAACTACTTCCGAAAGACTCTTCTGGAGAACAATAGAAATATAATATTTATTATAATCAAACATAATTTTAAGGCGGAAAATATAAATTTGGAACAGCACATGCGGTAAGCCATTTGCATTCCAAACCGTCAGGACAATTTCCTTCAATAGTCCATTGATCTTCCGCAGCATCATAGAACTGAATAATCGAGTTATTTTCAAGTGTTCTAAAAAAAGATTCAGGAAAAACCACTAAATTTTCACAAACCTTCCTATTGCAAATATTCCATCAGTCGTTGCCACCAATGTAATATTTGACATTCCCGTCACCATTGGCGCTACCTCCTTATATTCATTTTTTATTGGATCATATACTTCCACAACTTGATCGATTCTTTTATTTTTGATCGATGTGCTACTCGTCGCAAAACCACCAGCCGAGTAAATTTTCCCTTGGTAAATTGTAACACCAAAACCTAATCTCTTGGATTTCATCAGCGCAATTTCATGCCATGTTTGCGTTTCGATATTCCATTTTCTTCCATATGTCCCTCCCAAATCTGTGATAGCGCTATTGATATAAAACTTAATAAATAAGCTTACCATATATGAACTTGTCTAGCGCGACGAATGTTCTAAGAAAATCGTGTTTTATCACCGGCCCGTCATCCCAAGTTCTTGTTTCTATATCGAACACATCAATTTTTATACTCAAGCGATCAATGGAATCACGCAGATTGTCGCTACGGAAAGCATAAAGCTTCTTGCCGATGCATAACAAGTTTTTGATTTTTGTTCCTGGTACATGTTGAAGTGCAGGTAGCTGAAAACTTGTCATGTTACAAACAAAACTCGTATGTGCTCACCTCAAACCATTCTCTCTTTTTTATATTATATTGTAGAATATCCTGACCATCATCACTTCTCTGCCTTACAAGGAAAAAATGTTCATCATTGGATACCAAATGGTTACACTCATAGTCTTTCATTTCAAACGGTGTTGTCCATTGTTTTGTACAGGAGTTGTAGAAGAACATTGATTCTGAAGTTCCATAGTTCAATGCGAGTAGGAATGTTCTTAGTCTTCGCGGAGTATCGATGTGGGTATCATTAAGTATTGGGTTATTTTTCATGTATTCAACTTTGCAAGCGTCAGATAGACATGAAAAACGGATACAGTTTAGAATTCTGAAAAAAAATTGAATGGAAAGTTACATCTAAATTTACGTACTGTTGAGTATACTGCTTCCGATCCTCGGTCACTTCCAACCATCTCATAGCACTTCGGTACACATCATCTTCTGATAAAACAATCACTTCTGAACGTGATAAGAATTCCACCACACTGTTAACTTCCAGGCAAAGGAAAGAGTCGTTTTCGCATATTCGTTGGAAATTAGCCTAAAATTTTATCATTATCATAGTACATGCATTTCTAGCTAGTAGCACTTACATTGATATAACCGTTTGCTTTACCAATAACTTCCTGATCACCATCAGTCATAACCAAAAGGTCTCTAATTTCAAAGCAGTTAACATCATCTATCTGCTTCAGAATATACTTTTTGCAAAGATTCGTCAAAATATCTATAAGAAGGTAGTTGGCAGCCAAATAAATGTATTGAACAGTTTCTGAAGTTGGATTTCAGATTTATTAAAAAATTATGAAATTTACCAGCTGAGATGCTGATTTTTGAAGTGTAGATGAAATCAATAACTTTCTCCATAGTTTCATAACTGATATCTAAAGAAGAAAAATGAATTTTCGAACTTTCGCATTTTTTGTCACCTGGAAAACTAATTTGCTTCTTATCCGCGTCTAACATCGGTAGGTTGAACTGTTTCAAGAAATATGGCGATCGAGCAGATAACACAACCTAAAATTTGATTGTTCCTCTTTAAAAATTCTTTTTCTTACCTTATGCGCTTTTAGTATTCTTCCATCCACATTAATCGACACATCACACAATTGTCCGTCTTTTCTTAGTTGATTGAATGTAGAAAAACTCTGAAAAGTAATCTTTTAGAGAGAATTATTATTAAAAGTGACACACCTCTACGCAAAAGTTGGGAATTGAATCGGGCTCGATGTACTCCGTCATTTCTAAAGCAATAAATAGAAACTAGTCGGGATAGACGATGGGTATTACGCAATGGGTAGGATCGTTTCTGCACCAATCGATTGTGAGACACAAAACGTAGATGGTGTTATACCGATGATGTGCGTTAGAGACGAGAGACGCAGGAAGGTTCAAAAAATCTGACTGTTTTGGGCAGTGGGCCTTTCGGGAAAAAGATTACATTGCTGGTGGTACTAATGCAGAGACCCCGATAGAGAGGAGGGATTCCTCCCCTTTCTCATTAGGTACTCCATTGATCAGGTGTCTCACCCACTGAGATTCCCCACAGAGACACTTGCAGTCGGTTGCCCAGCCGTGACGAAAGTGTGATTCCAACGATCAAGATACCAACAACGATAGTGGTGGGAATGACCCCATTTGATGGAAAGATGCCAGAAAAGCGTCTTTGTCATTTGGTATGACGCGTCAACCGTCGAATCTATTTTATCAACAGAAATTGAAAATTGTCGTTTGATAATTTTTCAAATATCAACTGACTAAAACCGTTAGAAGAACATTTTCAGTTGTTGTGCAACAAATTTCCGTCAAATTTAAAAATGGTTTTCAAATTCATTATATTGAAGATTTATTCCAAACTCAAAATTGGTTTACACAAAAGAAATACCTTTTAAAATGGAAAGTATACATTTGGAACAGCACAAGCAGCAATATTTTTGGACTTTAATGTTTCAGGACAATTGTCTTCAACGGTCCAAGTGTTCTTTTCTACACTATAGAATTGCATGCCAATGCAATCATTTCGATGATTCCATCTGTGATCGCGACTCAATGCGAATATCCCATCTGTGGTTGCCACCAATTTAGGCTTGTCTCCTGCTTTCACCATTGGCGCCAACTCCTTCCATTCATTTTTGACTGGATCATACACCTCCACACTTTTCAAAAAATCAAATGTTTCTGCACGCACTGCACGTCCTCCAGCAATATATATTTTGCCTTTATACGTCGCTATACCGAAATCTCGTCTTTTGGTCAGCATGAGCGGTATTTCAGTCATTTCCTGAGTCTCGGTATTAAGCTTTTTTAGATGTGAAGCATACATGGTGGCGGGTTGGAATACTGAAAACGAAACTACATTAAAATATACATTGACTTGCCTACCATATATAAACTTATCAAGAGCGACGAATTTCGTTTCGTCCATTGCTTTTTCTATAGCTGGTCCTGTACTCCAGGTGTTTGTTTCCATGTCATATATATCTATTTTTTGATCATAATCTCGAGTTAAATATTCTGTGGGAGCACTACGGACACGATATTTTGCAGTTGAAACTCCGACGACACCCGAGTTCGCACTGGAAGTTTTCACATCATCTGAGGCTGCATTAGAAGTTCCAATTGGGTCCCGGTTTGCACTAGAAGTTTTAGCTTCTGAGTTTGCACTGGATGATTCGAGCATAGCCGAGTTTGCATTCGATGCTTCCTGGACATCCGAGTTTGTATTGGGAGCTTTGAGAACGCCTGAGTCTGCACTGGGAGCTTCTACGGTATCTGATGCTGCATTGGAAGTTTCAATTGGATCCCGGTTTGCACTAGAAGTTTCAACCACTGAGCTTGCACTGTGTGTTCCGGGCACAGCCAAGTTTGCATTCATTGCTCCCTGGACATCCGAGTTTGCACTAGGAGCTTCTATGATGCCCGAAATAGTACTGGTGGCGGATTGAACATTAGCGGTAGCCGAACTAGCAGGAACAAATGATTTATAATAGTAGTCTTCATTTCTGGTGATCATGTACAATTTTTGGCCAACGCACAACACGGCAGAAATTTTCGATGATAGGTTACGTTCAAATGAACCCACCTGAAAGGTCTTATTTCAATGTATAAATTAGTTTTCCACTCACAAATTGCCATTCATCTATGTTGAAATCTTTTCTCATTACATAATGTTCGTACGTTTTATTTTGATACCGTGAGCCGGTCAAAAAAACGGTCCCACCATTTGAAGTCAGTTGTTCACAGCAATGTTCGGCCGTGCTGAACGACTTTCTCCATTGCTTTGTGGATGGCCAGTATTGATGCGCTGTTGCGTCTTTGACTTTTCCTCTGTTCACAGCCAGAATGATAGTTTTGAGTGTTCGAGGAGTCTTAGCAAGTTCGATAGATCTGGGGATTGTATCAGTGTTTTGGATGTTGTTGATGAGCTTAGAATCGAAGATCTCCGATAGCCCTGGCAGACGGATGCAATCCAATATTCTGAAATGAGGATTATTATTGTTATACTTTCAGTAAAAATTGTATTACTGTTGGAGAAACTGTTTCCGATCTTCCGTCACATCCAGCCATCTCAATGCAGCCCAAAGCACACTTTCCTCCGATACACAACATATTTCAGAAGACGACAGCAACTCCACAACCATTTTGATGTCTAGTTGTAGGAATGACTCATTTTCTGATATCTTTTCAAAGTTTGCCTAAAATGAATATCTTACATGTTTTGAAAAGAAGGTGGCACTTACATTAACATAACCGTTTGCTCGTTCTACAATGTCCTCATCACAGCTAACTGTGATTGCTTTTCTTGTTGCAAAACAATTAGTCTCATCAATCTTCCTCATCATGTAGTTTCCACACAAACTGACCAGTTTCTCCATTTGAAGGAAGTTCGCAGCTTTGAGAAGGTTCGGGGAAGATTCTGAAATGAGATCTGTGATTTGGAGAAATTTTCGACTTTTGTACCATTTGAGATTTCCATTCTCCCAGTATAAATGAATGTGATGATTTGTTCCATGGTTTCAAAGCTGACATCTATAACAAACCATAATGAATATTTTCAACTATTTTTTAGTACCTGGGATAATGATTTCCTTCTGGTCTGCTTCAATTGTTGGGAGAGTGAACATTTTCATGAGATATGGTGATCCAGCAGATAAAACATTCTAAAATTCAACTGTCTAAAAGTAAAAACCCTTTGCTTACCTTATGCGCATACAACGTTTTTCCATCCACATTAATCGATACATCACACAGTTGTCCGTTTTTTCTTAGCTGATTGAATATGGCGAAGCTCTGCAACAAAATTTGTGAACTTCAATTATTTAGAAAAATATTACCTTAACACATGAATCAGAAATTGCATCATGCTCAATATAGTCCGTCATAACTCCTTCGACAATTATTAATGGAAAACAGTCCGACGAATCAATATCCTAGTGCGAAGAAAGAGGACAACGGGGAAGGGGACCACAGAAATAGTGTAAGCGAGAGATGGAAGACGCAGGTAGGTCTGTGAACGGTTCTGGGCAGTTAGGCCCCTCGGGAAGTACATTGGTGGTGGTGCAAATATGTTAGACGTCATTCTGTGACCCTGATGGAAAGGAAGGACTTTCCCTCTTTCCCATTAGGTACCCCACTGTTGAGGTATCTCACCCACTGAGCCCACTCGCTAAGACACTTGTAGTAGGTGGCCCAGTTGTGACGTCAGTGTGATTCCAACGATCAAGGGTGGGACCTCTAGGGAATTAGGTCGCATTGGTAGTGAATAGGATTTTCTTCAATGGCCACACATTGTGAATTTCCTACAGACAACAAAAAAATAAGAATTTTCGTAGTAGTGACGTCAGGGTAGTTGAGAGAGTCGTTCGTGCAGTCTCCTGCACACACCTGTTCAAGCGGGGAAATGGGAAGGGCTACTGTAGACTGAAAAGTGTTTGCGGAACTCGCACTGACGCTATATTACACAAAAATAGTTACAGTAGAAAAAACATGTTTGAGTCTGAATTTATGTAAATGCATTAAAAAATCATATTTCAGCGACTTTTTTATTGTTTTTTAGTTCATTAGGCATGCTGATACCATTTACAACTGAATAGCCAAATTTAAAATGCGTTATAACGCGAAAAACGCTTTTTTCTATTCAAAAAAAGTACTGTAGTTTAAAGGCGCATGTACAAATTTTTATAATTGGTCTCGCGAATAAGGTTAGTCAAAGTTTCGGACTCCGGACATAACCAGTCAAATAGACAAAAATACGGTGATTTCAGTGGTAACATTATTTTTTTATAAAACATCCTAGTTTTCTCGTAAACTGCTTGACCGTTTTTGTGATGACGTCACGCACCCATTTCCTCGCGCTCTACTGCGCTGAACAGGTGTGTGCACCAATCGACCCGCCACATGATAAATTGGGTGACCCTTAGTTGGTTGGATACAGTGAAGCACTGAACTTTTTCGGGGTTAAACTAAACTGAAACAGGGTACCTCAGCGGAAAATGAATCTTGCTCAAAGTCATTTTTGGCCGAAAACTTATTTATTCTAAAAATCAAGGAAAAAATATTTATTACAAATTCAGTATTGGAGAAATCAAGATTAATACATTTTAAAATGGAAAATGAACGTGTGGAACAGCACATGCAGAAATATTTTGACTTTTCAACTCATCAGGCAACTTGTCTTCAACGCTCCAAGTGTTCTTCTCTACATTGTAGAATTGCATGTTCGGGCTACTCAAAGCAAAAATGCCATCAGTGGTCGCCACCAATGTAAACTGGTATGCAGCTGTCACCATTGGCGCCAATTCCCTCCATTCGTTTTTGACTGGATCGTAGACCTCCACACTTTTCAATTTATTGTACGTTTCTGCGCGGAATTGAGTTCCTCCAGCAACATATATTTTGCCTTTATACGTCGTGATACCATAATCATGTCTTTTGGTCATCATGGGCGGAATTTTACGCATTTTCTGAGTTTCGGTATTGAATTCTCTCGGGTTTGGATCTGACCTACAGATAGGTTTGAACACTGAAAACGAAACTACATTTTAAAAAATATTACAAAAGCTTACCATATATAAACTTATCGAGAGAGACGAATTTTGTGTGTTCTCTTGCATTTTTTATAGTTGGTCCTGTACTCCAGGTGTTTGTATCCATATCGAATATATCAATCGTGTGATTCAAATCATAACGAGGGGAAAAGTTTGCACGAAAAGCTCCCTGAACACTCGATTTTGCACTGGATTTTCCCTGAGCACCAGAGTTGACATTGGAGGCTCCAAAGACACCTGATTGTGATCTGGATGCTCCGAGGTCAACTGAGTTTGCACTGGATGCTCCTAGAACACTTGAATTCGCACTGGAAGTTCCAGCGCCTGAGTTTGTACTAGAGACTTTTAAGACACCAGAGTTGACACTGGAAGCACTGAGGGGGCCCGAATTAGGGTAATTAAGACCCAAGTGTTTAATGGTAAAAGCCAAACTAGAAGAAAGAAGACTTGAAGTGTAAGAAAAGGGGTCATTTCTGCTGAATATGTACAATTTTTGGCCAATACACAACACTGAAGATATAATAGACGTTTGTTCACTTTGTATTGAAGCTATCTGGAAATTCGTGCATTGGTAAACATAGTTCAATTATTTTAACTCACACTTTCCCATTTATAAGTTTTGAAATTCAATCTTAGCACATAATGAAAGGGTGAATTATATTGCTGCGAAACCAAAAAAACGTTTTCATCATTTGAAGCCAGTTGTTCACAAAAGTGCCGGGAAGTGCGAAACGAGGACCTCCATATTTTGTTAGATGAGAAGTATTTGTGTGCTGTTTTGGCGTTTCCTTGGTATACTGCCAAAATAATAGTTTTGAGTGTTCGTGGAGTGTTAGTAAATTCAACGGCTCTGGGGATCGTATCATTCAGTGTATTGCTGTTAGTGAGCTCAGATTCGAAGATGTCCGATATCCCGGGCAAACGGATACAATCCAATATTCTAAAATATAAGTTTTTTTGTTTCTGATAAACAGTTGTATTACCGTTGGAGAAACTGTTTTCGATCCTCCGATACATCCAACCATCTCAATGCAGCCCAAAGCACACTCTCCTCCGATACACAACATACTTCTGAAGACGACAACAACTCCACAACACCGTCAATGCCCAATTGGAGGAATGACCCATTTTCAGATATTTTTTCGAAATTCGCCTACAAATCAATTAAATTTTCCAAATTAGTTTAAAATTTATAGTTACATTAATATAGTCGTTTGCTCTTGTGATTATATCCTCATCACAGTTAGTCATGATTACTTCTTTCGTGGCAAAACAATTAGCCTCATCAATGTTCTTCAACATATAATTTCCACATAAATCAACCAATCTAACCATTTGAAGCAAGTTTGCAGCTTTTAGAAGGTGCGGGACAGTTTCTGAAACAAAGTTTGACTTCGATTGTAGATGAATGGCTTACCGGATGAAACACTCAACTTTCCAGTATAAATGAATGAGACGATTTGTTCCATTGTTTCAAAACTGACATCTATAAGAAAACATTTTGACAAGTTTCAATGATTTTACAGTACCTGGAATACTGATATCCTTCTGATCTGCTTCAATCGTTGGTAGAGTAAACATTTGCATGAAATATGGAGATCGAGCAGATAGCACATTCTATAAATTGACTATTTTTCTGAAAAAATAATTTTTCTTACCTTATGTGCTTTCAACGTTTTTCCACCCACATTAATCGACACATCACACAATTGTCCGTTCTCTCTTAGCTGATTTAATATGGCAAAACTCTGTAACAAAATTAGTAAACTAAACGCAAATCAAATGTTTTTACCTCTATGGAAAATGCAGAAATTGGATTTTCCTCGATGTAATTAGCCATTTTGCCTGTAAATACAAAAAATGCAGAACAGTCAGACGAATCAATAAATCTTGCGCAAAGAGGGTCCACGTGGTGTTACACCAATGGCGTGGGTGAGAGATGAGAGACGCAGATCAGTATGAATGTCGAAAAAGGTACTTATGCATATTATAATTATATTTCATGTTTTTTTCAACATCAAATAAATAGTGCCACTGTTATGAAATAATTAAAAAAAATTCTCGCTACTCTTTCCTTTCGTTAAAAATTCTCTAAGTTAACTTTCTCACCTAATTGTTATAATGGGTGAAAATACTGTCAAACAATCAATAAAACCAAATGGCCTAAGAAATTTACTTGTCTGCCACGCCACGGCCACACATTGAGAGTATAGCCTACAGACAACAAAGTTAGAAAACACTTTATTATAAACAATTCAAAATTGGAACAGTTGTGAACAAGGAATACTTCAGCTTTATAGACATTTCTTCATCATGTTGCCAATTTTCTGTCACAACATCATAATACTCAACACGATTGTTACTCAACGCATATATTCCATCAGATGTGGCAAGCAAAGCTGTTAACTTTGAGACTGATTGTGACATTGGCTTCAATAGTTTGTTTTCGTTTGTTATTAAATCATGAACAAGAAAACGGTTCCATGATTCCTTGATTTTTGCAGTATATACTTTTTCTCTAAATTTGGTTATCATATGGTAATTGACAAGAAGCCCTTGATTTGGCAGGTAAGTCCAGTTTTCTGTTACTGTGTCAAGTTTATGAAGAATAGTGTGCCGTCGCTCGAACGTTTCATATACTGAAAAAATACTTTAGAATTCAAAAAAAAATATTGATAAATTCAACCGTATATATATTGGTCGATAACAGAAAAGCATGGATTTGGTCTGGTAAAAACATGTTCAGTTCCAATAACCCAGTGATTTGCGTTCGTATCCAATATATGAGTATACATCGTATGCCCATTCACCAGCGATTCTTTGATTGTGAAAAAATATAACTTAGATTGAACTAAAATCATTGTAATGGGTCGGATATTCTGTTCTTCGTGTTGCAGCAGGGGTAACTGAAAAACCTTTTTTTCCAAGTAGAAAAGCTTTTCCTACATGAGTCAATTTTCTTGTTTTAAGGTTCACGACATCAAAGAAAAAACAACCAAATTCGTTCTGCACAGGTCCCGCCAGGAAAACGTAATCACTATTTGCTGCGATCAGCTTGTACGGTTTTGTTGCCAAGTCCATAATATTTTTCCACTCTTTTGCTATTGAATCATAAAATTGAAGTGAAGAAACGTTTTTTCCGCTCAACGCCAGAAGAGATGTTTTGGTTTCTCGCGGAGTATCGGAGGGTTTGCCAGTGACAGTCAACTTGCCGAATAGTGGGTTTCGATAGATGTTTTCTATCTTGAAAGCGTCAGATAGAAGTGGTCGACGGATACAGTTGAAGAGTCTGAAATAGCTGCAGTTATAAAATTTCTTAAATATTGACTTACTGTTGATAGTACTCTTTTCTATCAGGGTCAGCTCCCAACCATCTAACCGCACCATGTACCACATCTTCCTCCGATAAGCAACACAACTCAGTACTTGACAGCAGATCCACCACATCGTTAATATCCAATCGAAGAAAGGAATCTTTCTTATGTACATAATAATACTTCGACTATAAAAATGTTTCAAATGAACTGTTCTGAAATCGCTACTTACTTTAATATAATCAGTTGCTTTGCCAACAATCTCTTCACTACAATTAGTCTTTCTCAGAAGCTCTCTCATTTCAATACAATTTGCTGCATCAATATGTTTGATCACATATTTTCCACATAAATCAACTAAATCCACCATTTGCAGGAAGTTTGCAGCGATAAGAATGTTTTGGGCAGATTCTGAAGTAACCATTACATATTAGTGGATTAAGAGCTTCCTACCAATTGAAATTCTCATCTTTCCTGTATATATGTATTGAGTGATCTGCTCCATTGTTTCGTAGTTGATACCTATAAACTTTTCTATCTACCATTTTTTAAAACTTGCATACCAGGAAGATTGATTTCTTGCGTTCCAGCTTCTTTCATATCTGTAGTGAACATACGGTGAAAGAAAGGTGATCGCACAGAGATTATAATCTTTAAAAAAAAAAATTTTTTTTTTCCCTCAGTTGATTGTATGCGGCTAAGTCCTGAAGACCAATGTTTAAAAAATTTAAATGAAAAGAAGAAAACCTCCACACATAATGTGAAAATCGAGTCATGTTCCAAATATTCCGTCATTTTTTTTTTGCTAAATCGATTCTAATGTGTACGTTTAGCGCAATAGGTGAACAGGACGCAGAATGGGCGATGTGGGACCCCCTCTATATGTGTGACTGGGGCGGGACGACCGTTAGGGACGCAGGTTGTTCAGTGGACCCTTTGCATCGTGCATGTCAAACAGCCTACAACCGCTGCAGTACCATTGTACACAAGATGTATATAATAACAGCAAAAAGAGTTTATCATTGACAGTTTATATTTGGAACAGCTGTGAACAATGAAAGCCTCAATGATTGTGATAGACTTCCTTCAAGTTTCCATTCGTCGTTGTCGACATCATAGAAGTAAATTAGATTATTGCACAACGCATAGATTCCATCAGTAGTGGCAACCAACTTTTGTGTATCTGAATGTAGCAGTGGGCTCAGCTCCTTCCACTCATTACTGATTGGATTATACTCATTGAACGTTTTTCTATCATTTACGTTTCCCGAAAAGTAAACTTTTCCTTTATAGGTTGTCATCATAAAACAACTGCCACGGTTCCAACCGTTTGTAACACGCTTCCATTCTCGTGTCTCTGTGTCGAAGCGGTGTATGACGGTATCACGGTGTGGGAATGTTTCAAACACTGAAAATAGAAAATATTCGAGAAAGAATATAAGAATTCTTACAATGGATGTGTTGATCGAAAATCGCAAACTGAACACGAGCAGAGTTCACAACTATTTCACCACCATCAACCCAGTAAATCAGATTTCTATCGGATATTGTGACATACACAGTATAAAGTTCTTGACTCCATGTTTTCATTTTGAAAACGTATAAAATGGAGTCAAGCACTAACATTGCAATTGGTCGGTTATTTTCTGCATGGCATGGCAGTGACGGCAACTGAAAAATCCATAATTTACAAAAATCAAGAATTCCACTTACTGATGTCCATAATTCTGTTGTAAGGCTGTAGATATCAAAGAAAAACGTTGTATAATCATTTCCATCTGGTCCTGCGAAATAAATATATTTCCTATCCGCAGCAATGAGCTTGTAACGTTTTGCCCCAATATCCACCAATTTCTGCCAATTTTTTGCAGATGAATCATAAATTTGAAGTGAATTTTGATTTGCCTTGCTCAGTGCCAGTATGGATGTCTTGAGTGTTCGAGGTATGGCGGAAATTGAGAAACTTTGTACTTGACTGAAATTTTTGAACAACGGATTGTCGACAATATACTCTGCTTTGAAGGCCTTGGTCAATAATGGCAAACGAATGCAGTTGAAAATTCTGAAACAGATACAAGTTGAGGGTCTATCAGATATTTGCTCACTGTTGTGCATATCTTTTCCGACAACTAGTTACATTCAACCATCGGATGGCACCATGTACCACGTCTTCCTCAGATACATAACATATTTCAGTAGATGACAAAAGTTCAACTACTTCGTTGATGTCCAATTGTAGGAATGACTCGTTCTGATATATTTCATGGAAATGTGTCTGTAATTTAAGAGTTATGGTCATGTTTCAGAAGTAGAAATTACATGGATATAATTATCTGTTCTTGCAACAAATTTATCACAGTTAGTCCTTTTCAGAAGTTCTTTCATTGAGAAGCAGTTTATTGCGTCGACTTGCTTTACAACGTATTTCCCACATAAATCAACCAAACTGTCTATTTGTAAAAAATTTGCAGCAATGAGAAGGTCTTGCCCCGTTTCTAAAGGAAGTATTACGAAAATCGATTTTGGTGCATTTTACCAGGAGAAATGCTCATTTTTCCCGTGTAGATGTATTGTATGATCTGCTCCATTGTTTCATAGGTGATGTCTAGAACTTTTAATAATTATTTTTTTCAAGCTTGGCATACCTGGAAGGCTAACTTCCCGTTTATCTGCTTCCATCATGGCTACAGTGAACATACGGTGAAAGAAAGGAGATCTAACAGAGAGAATAACCTAAAATAACATTGTAATCAAAAACCATATAGAATTCATACTTTATGTGCATTCAATTTTCTACCTCCCACATTTATCGACACATCACATAACTGATTTGTTTCTCTTAGATGATTGAATGTGGCAAAGTTCTGAAATCAAAATTTACAGGAAAAGTTGGAGGTTACGGAAAAAAACCTCTACACATAATGTAGGAATTGAACTATTTTCGACAGAATCGGTCATTTTTCAGTGGTTTAGAATTGTGGGTATCTAGAACTGAGGTTTGGTAACTCAGTGTGTTCAAGTGGACGCTAGGGGTGACCGGTAGATTAACAGGTGTTTTTAAACCTGGCAGATGAAGGTTCTCTTGGAAATTATGCTACCATTCGATCCCACTCAAAAGTGGACTGCGTGGTGTGTACCACAAACTGCGCCACCTGCCAATGCGGATTGCCTTTTTTGGCGGGAATCGATCGTGGTGAATGTATTTTACCTGCGTCTCCTAATGGTTTTTTATCTCATGCACCTCAAACCCAACCAAAACGGCCACGTTGCGCTACCAACACTCAGACAAAGAAACCTACCAAGGCCTATCGTCGCAGTGCCCACGTTACCTTACCCAACATTCGTGAATAAAAATGAGTGACGATTTTACCGAACCCGACTCAAAGTTGGCCCATTATGCTGGGGTAAGTTTTTTTCTGTTCAATAGAATTCAACGTATAATTCAGAGATTCGCTGTGTTCAATAAACTGAGAGAAGCAAACGAACTATGCGATGTCACCTTGATTGTAGAAGGAAGACGTTTGAAAGCACATAGGGTTGTGCTCTCGGCAGGCTCACCATACTTTTGCAAAATGTTTACTTTATCTATGTTGGAAACAAACTTGGAAGAGATTAATATGCCAGGTATTCCTGATCACTCTGAAAATTGGGGCTAAAATCCAATTCAGAAATCAACTATGAGACAATGGAGCAAGTCATTCAATTTCTTTACACATCAAGAGTCAAACTCACCACAGGTAGCTGAAAAATTACTTTTTTTTTTTACAAATTCATCTTCAGACAACTCTCAAAACATTCTGATTGCTGCCAACTTTCTGCAAATGTTAGATTTGGTGGAGTTATGTGGAAAATATGTAGTAAGACAGATTGATGCGACAAACTGCTTTTTATTGAGAGATTTGTTAAAAACGACCAATTGCGATGAAAAGATCATAGCAAGAGCAAATGAATATATTAATGTAAATACTAACTTCTGAGCTTCTTTATCTAACTTAGCTATAGAAAAACGTTGTACAAATTACGGAAAACGATTCATTTCTCCAATTGGACATCAATAGTGTAGTGGAACTGTTATCAAGTACTGAAGTCTGCTGTGAATCCGAAGAAGATGTTGTACATAGTGCAATTAAATGGTTGAATGCGGATAGTGAAAGGAACATATATGCTCAACAGTAAGAAGATGATTTTTATTTCCAAGAATTTTAGTTTTTTTTAGAATCTACAACTGTATTCGCCTCCCACTTTTATCAGACACCTTCAAGGCAGCATTTATTGAAAGAAACCCACTTTTCAATGACGTTGCTATTGCAAAAAATTCAAACCTCATTTTTACTCCCCGAACAACTAAAACAACTCTGGTGACTTTGAACCACTCGGAAAATATGCTGAGGTTCATGAACCAACCAATTTCTAAGAAGTCAATAAATTACTATAACTCCATAGCAAAAGAATGGACTAAACTAATGGATGTTGAGGAAAAATTTTATAGTTTTTTGGCTGCTGATTGTGACCATTTAGTTTTATGTGGACCGGAAAATGAGTCTTGTACGTCTTATTTCTTTGATTTGTTCAACTTGAAAACAGAACAATGGACATCGGTGAGTGGAAGACATTGTTTGAAAATGAAAAACTTATTCAGTTACCCTCGCTGGAACGTAGAGATCGAAATATTAACACACCAGTAGAACTGCTGTTTGTTGGATGCCGAATATATTTGTTTGGTGCAACTCATAGATTGGGTGGTTTAAGTGATACTCTACATGTGGCTGTCTACGATATGGAGAACGGAAGCTGGACTGAAGAACTTCAATTTTCTACATCTGGTATTGCGAAATACTTGGTTGTTGACAAAAATATCTATAGTTAGGTTTTAACTTCTATCGTTAATCATATTTGTTATTGACAGTCTTGGACAAAATCAGTTATAACGGCAGAATCCGTAAGTTTGACACAGAAACACAAACATTGGACGATGGTAGAGTAGTGAAAGGGCAACGAAGTTTCACTCAAGCGACGGCATACAAAGGAAAAATTTATTTCTTTGATTCGAATCTACTCAGTTTGGGCCCTGATCATCCGAAAACCTTTAAGGTCTATGATCCGGTAACAAATGAGACAAAGGAACTGGCTTCAATAAGATTTTTATATTATTTGTTTGCTACATCTGATGGAATTTATGCATTGAGAGGGTTTTTAATGATATATCGATTAAAGTTTCTATAAGTATTTGCAGGCCGGAAGATCGCGATCCTTACAAACTTGAAATGGAGTTTTACGATGTTGAAAACAATGAATGGCATTATGTATCAACAATGCCGCAAAATTTAGAGCATAGATTGATCTCTACTATGCCATCTGTTTTTTGCCACCAGTAAATATTAATGAATTGCATCCTAATTGTTATTTTCAAACTTTTCAATAAATGAAAATCATTTCTTGACATAGGAGTATTGACAAAAATATGTTCGTAATGGTTTTGATGTAAAAATAATGTTTGGAGTATGAAGTGACTACGAACAAAGACAAATATGACTTGTTGTATAAAATGCGCTTCGGACCTGACAAGAACTTTTTTATTGATTACGATCAACTTAGTTGCATTTTCGGTCATTTCCGACTGATTTAGAGTTGTAGGTATCCAGAATTCAAGATTGGTAGCTCAGAGCATTCAGGTGGACGATACGGATGACCGATAGACCAGCAGATATTTTCGAGACAGACAAGGGGTATTTCGGTAATAACTCGAAAGTGGACTGCGTTGTGTGTACCACAAACAAGGTCACCCACCCGCGCGGTTTTCCTGTTTTGGCGGGAATCGATTGTGGTGAATGTCTTTTACCTGCGTCTCTTAATGATTTGTTATCTCATGCACCACGCGCTCAACCAAAAGGGCCACACTACGCAACCAACGCTCAGACAAGGAATCCTACCTATGCTCATAGTCGCAGTGCCCATCTTATTCAACATTTGTGAAAGACCATGACTGACGATTTTGTCGAACCAGACTTAAAGTTGGCCCATTATGCTGGAGTAAGAATTTTCGCTCAACAAAATTTAATATACTATTAAGAGGTTTGCTGTATTCAACCAACTAAGAGAAGCAAACGAATTATGCGATGTTACTTTGATTGTAGAAGGAAGACGTTTAAAAGCTCATAGGATTGTGCTATCGGCAGGCTCGTCTTATTTTTGCAAAATGTTCACTTCTTCAATGTTAGAAACCAGCTTGGAGGAGATTAGTATTCCAAGTAACTCAGAAGAGTAGTAAAAATAAATAAATCAAAATTTTGTTCAGATATTAACTATGAGACAATGGAACAAGTCATCTCATTTCTTTACACCTCAAGAGTCAGACCCACCACAGGTAACATTACTATCTCTATTATTCACTAATACAATTTCAGAAAACGCTCAAAACATTTTGATTGCTGCCAATTTCCTACAAATGTTAGATTTGGTAGAATTGTGTGGAAGGTATGTTGTGAGACAGATTGATGCAACCAACTGCTTTTTGTTGAGAGATCTGTTGATAACGACCAATTGCGATGAGAGGATCATTGCTAGAGCAAATGACTATATCAATGTAACTACTAACATTTGAACTTCTCTATTAAACTTAGTTATAGAAAAACGTTGCACTAATCACCGAAAACGAGTCATTTCTTCAACTGGATATTAATAATGTAGTAGAACTATTGTCAAGCACTGAAGTCTGTTGTGTATCCGAAGAAGAAGTGGTACATGGTGCGATCAGATGGTTGAATGCTGATAAGGATCGAAAAAGATATGCTCAACAGTAAGTTAGAAACATGAGCTTTAACTTTTGATTTTACAGAATCTTCAATTGCATCCGTTCGCCTCTTCTATCAGACACATTTAAATCTGAGCACATTGAGAACAACCCACTGTTCCACACTGATATTATTAAAAATAGTATTTGCCACACTTCTACTCCTCGAACAATCAAAACAAGCCTTGTGGCACTGAGCTGGACAGAAAAAAAGCAGTCAATCAATTTCTACAACTCACTGACTCGAGAATGGTCAAAGCTCGTGGATATTGAAAAAAAAATGTATAGATTTATTGCTGCCGACGGTGATTATCTGGTTCTATCAGCAACTGAGAATCGGTCAGGCTCTAAATATTTCTTTGATTCATTCAACTTGAAAACAAAACAATGGACATCAGTAAGGGAAAAATGTCGCTCAGTGATTCGAAAATTTTTGCAGCTACCCTCTCTGGAACGTAGAGACCGCGATACCAACCGACCAGAAGCAATGCTAGTTGTTGGATGCCAAATTTATTTCTTTGGAAAAACTAGTAGATGGAATAGGTTTGGTTTAAGTTATACTGTTCATGTGGCTATATACGATATGGAAAACAAAATGTGGACAGAGGAAGTTCAATTTCCTGCTTCTGGTTTTCAACGATATTTGGCTGTCGACAAATTTATCTATAGTTAGGTTTTATTTTCTATCGTAATAATTTTGTGAATTGCAGTATTGGAATTGGAAGGTTATGACGGCAAAATTCGAAAGTTTGACACGAAAACAAAAACGATTGATGATGGTACAGTAGTGAAGGAGCAGCGATGGTTCACTCAAATCACGGCATATAAAGAGAAAATATATTTTTCCGAACATTCGAATAAAGGATATAAACATCCGCAAACCTTCAAAGTCTATGATCCAGCGACAAACGAAACTAAGAAACTGGCCCCAACGAGATGTATATCAAATTTTTTTGCGACGTCTGATGGAATTTATGCTACGAAAAAGTTTTCATTGGTGCATAGGTGATAAAAAATTGTGAAATTTTCAGTTCGCAAGATAGTGATTCTTACACACTTGAATTGGACTACTATGATGTTGTAAACAATGAATGGCGAGTTGAATCAATAATGCCAAAAACAATGAGCTGGGGATTGATCTGTGCTATCCCGACTGTTTTTTGCTATCAGTAAATATTTAAAACTTGCTTCCTATTCGTTGTTTTTTTATTTTTCAATAATTCCTTTTTCAAAATCTAATTTTTCCTTTTTTAAAACCTGATCAACTACGTGTCAAGGAAGCATGAATATTAAAGTGTATTAATAATGGGCGTACGTTGTTGTGTAAGAACCCTGTCACCTGCCCATGATACTCATCACCAGTAGACGTTTCTGGGTTGCAACGTCATCGAAAATGGGCTGTGTGTACCACAAACGGGGTCACCTGCCAACGCAGCTGGCCATTTTTTGAAATCATCGATCGTAGCAAATTTCTCGTACCTGCGTCTCCTAATAATTTGTGATCTCACGCAACACGCACTCAGACAAAACGACCACATTACGTTACAAACACTCAGACAAGGAAAACTACCTAACACCGTCCCAGTGCACACGTCGCCCTATTCCACGTTTGTGAACGAGAATGACTGATGATTTTAACGGAACCGACAAGAAACTGAGACATCATGATAAGGTTTTGATTTTGATCTGACAAATTTTAATTTATGTTGCAGAGGTGTGCTGAATTGAACAAACTAAGGGAAGCAAACAAACTATGCGACGTCACATTGATTGTTGGAGGAAAACGATTGAGAGGGCATAGGGTTGTGCTCTCGTCAGGCTCACCATACTTTTGCAAAATGTTCACTTCATCAATGGTGGAAACAAACTTGGAGGAGATTAGTATTCCAGGTGATTCAAAAAACTAGTCAAACTTATGATTCATAATTTCACTCAGACATCAACTATGACACGATGGAACAAATCATCGAATTTCTTTACACCTTACAAGTCAGACTTACCACTGGTAACTCTGACATCATTACTATTCCTTAATTCGGTTTCAGATAACTCTCAGAACATTCTGATTGCTGCTAACTTCCTAGAAATGTTAGATTTGGTGGAATTGTGTGGAAAATATATTGTGAGACAAATTGATGCGACGAACTGCTTTTCATTGAGAGATCTGTTGATAGCGACCAATTGCGATGAGAAAATTATTACAAGAGCAAAAAGCTATATTAATGTAACTACTAACATTTCAACTTCTTCGTAAATTTTAGTTATAGAAAAACGTTGCACAAATCACTGAAAACGAGTCATTTCTCCAACTGGACATAGATAATGTAGTAGTACTTTTATCAAGTACTGAAGTCTGTTGTGTATCCGAAGAGGATGTCGTACATGGTGCGATTAGATGGTTGAATGCTGATGAGGATCGAAAAAGATATGCTCAACAGTAAGTGAGAAACGTGAACTCCAACTGTGGAGTTTTCCAGAATCTTTAATTGCATCCGTTTGCCTCTTCTATCAGACACATTTAAGTTTGAACATATTGATGACAACCCACTGTTCAACACCGATATTATAAAAAACAATATTAGCAACATTTCTACTCCTCGAACCATTAAAACAACTCTTGTGGCACTGAGCTACTCAAGAGAAGAGCAGTCAATCGAATTCTATAATTCATTGACACAAGAATGGGCAAAGCTCGTGGATGTTGAGAAAAAAAACTATAGGTTTATCGCTGCCAACAATGACTATCTGGTTCTATCAGGATGGGAAAATCGATCAGGCGCTAAATGTTTCTTCGATTTATACAACTTGAAAACTAAACAATGGACATCAGTAAGTGAAAATTGTAGTTCGGTGATTTAAAATTTTTGCAGTTACCCTCTTTGGAACGAAGAGATCGAAACACTAACAGACCAGAAGCACTGCTGGTTGTTGGATGCCGTATATATTTTTTCGGAAAAACTATCACACCGGGTACTCTATTTGAGAGGGGTAGAAGTACTGTACATGTGGCTATCTACAATATGGAAGAGGAAAGCTGGACTGAAGGCCTTGAATTTTCATCATCTGATTCTTCAGAGTATTTGGCGGTCGACAAATATATCTATAGTTAGGTTTTCTTTCCTATCGTAATAACTTTGTGAATCGCAGTATTGGAAAAGGCCGGTTATGACGGCCAAATTCGAAAGTTTGACACTGAAACACAAACGGTGGATAATGGCATAGTAGTCAAGGGGCAGCGATGGTTCACTAACAACACGGCATATAAAGAGAAAATATATTTCTCTGAAGACTCGAAAAAAGGACCTGAACATCCAACAACATTCAAAGTCTATGATCCGGTAACAAACGAAACAAAAAAATTGGCACCAGCGAGATATATATTTGATTTGTTTGCGACCTCTGATGGAATTTATGCGAAAAGGTTTTTATTGCTGTATAGATAAAAAAACGTTTCAGTAGTATTTTCAGTGCGCGAGATGGTAATCCTAACAAACTTGAAATGGAGTTTTATGATGTGGAAAACAATGAATGGCGATATGAATCAGCAATGCCGGAAAGATTGAGCTTATTCTGCGCTATCCCGACTGTTTTTGCCACCAGTAAATATTCATAAGTTGCTTCCTACTTGTTATTTTCAATCTTTGCAATAAATGAATATAATTTTTCAAATTTAATCTTCGTATCACTAAAGATAATCGATAAGTTGACCACCTATCCAGAACGTGTCAGGGAAGTATCGGTGAAAAATTGTGTTCATAATAAATCGTGATGTGAAAAATGTTTGAAGTTTGGAGTGATAGCATAAAAATAAACAATATGTGTTTTTCGAGATTGTATAATAAACGGTTCCGATCAATGTTTTTGGGCCGAATTGAAATGTATGATTCAGTGAAAAATGCAAAGAAATCGCTGACACCAATGGTTACAGCGAGAGTTGCAGTGATAGTGGCAACTAACGATAGAAATTATGTGTTCGAAGGTTGAGTTGTTTGACAGCGATCACCTAGCTGCACTTAAAAATTGGTTTTCAATTGTAAACCCTGACAACGAATGTACCAGCCACGAAATAATAGTGCGCAAAAACGAAAGAGTCAGAGAAACGTGTGTACCGTTTGTGAATACATCCATTCGTTGTTGTGTGAGGGCCCTGCCCATGCATGATATCCATCACTAATTGCCATTTCGGTCGCAACTCCGTCGAAAACGGGCTGCGTGGTGTGTACCCAAACGGGGTCCGCCGTCAACGCGGTTTGCCTTTTTTTTGGCGGGAGGCTACCGATGGTGGTAAGTGTCTTTTACCTGAGTCTCTTAATGGTTTGTATTCTCATGTATCACACGCACAATCAAAACGGCCACACTACGCTACCAACGCTCAGACAAAACGTACCTGTCGTAGTAAACACGTCATCTTGTTCAACATTTGTAAACGACCATGACTGACGATTTTACCGAACCCGACTCAAAGTTGGCACATTATGCTGAGGTAAGAAGTTCTGTTAAACAAAATGTAATTTATCTTGCAGAGGTTTGCTGTATTAAATAAATTGAGGGAAGAAAACGAATTCTGCGATGTAACATTGATTATTGAAGAGAAACGTTTGAGAGCTCACCGGAATGTGTTATCTGCTGGGTCCCAATACTTTCTGAAAATGTTCACTTCATCTATGTTGGAAACAAACTTAGAAGAAATTAGAATTCCAGGTAACTCAAAAAAGTAGTTAAGAAGTATGTATTACAATTTTGTTCAGAAATTAACTATGAGACTATGGAGCAAGTCATTCAATTTCTATACACATCAAAAGTCAGACTAACCACAGGTAACATTAGTATCTTTACTATTCACTAATACGATTTCAGAAAACTCTCAAAACATTTTGATTGCTGCCAACTTTCTACAAATGTTAGATTTGGTCGAATTATGCGGAATATTTATAGTGAGACAGATTGATGCGACCAACTGTTTTTTATTGAGAGATCTGTTGAGAACGACCAATTGCGATGAAAAGATCATCGCAAAAGCAAATGAATATATTAATGTAAATACTAAACTCTGAACTTCTTCATCAAACTTAACCACAGAGAAACGTGGCACAAATCACCAAAAACGAGTCATTTCTTCAACTAGATATTCATAATGTAGTGGAAGTATTATCAAGTACTGAAGTCTACTGTGAATCCGAAGAAGATGTTGTGCATTTTGCAATTAGATGGTTGAATGCTGATAATAACAGAAAATTATATTCTCAACAGTAAGAAAATGATTTATACATTCAATAAGTTCCATTTTCAGAATCTTCAATTGTATTCGTCTTCCACTTCTATCAGACACATTCAAGGCAGAACATATTGATAGCAACCCAATGTTCAAGAACGATGCTATTGCAAACAATACAAACCCCATTTTTACTCCCCGAAAAACAAAAACAACTCTTGTGACCTTGAACTACTCAGAAGATCTTTTAAAGTACATGAGGCAACCAGTTAGTAAAAGGTCAATAAATTATTATGACTCCGTAACAAAAAAATGGACAAAATTAATGGATGTGGAGGAAAAAATGTATAGCTTTTTCGCTGCCGATAGTGACTATCTGGTTTTATCTGGACCAAAAAATGAGTCTCGCACGTCTTATTTTTTTGATTTGTTCAACCTAAAAACAAAACAATGGACGTCAGTGAGTAGAATACAACATAGTTTGAGAATGAAAAACATATTCAGTTACCCTCACTGGAACGTAATGATCCAAATATCAACGGACCAGGAGCACTTCTGGTTGTTGGATGCCGAATATATTTGTTCAGAACAACTCAGAGATCGGGCAGATCAAGTTATACTATTCATGCGGCTGTTTACAATATGGAAAACAAAAGCTGGACTGAAAAACTTCAGTTTTCTGGAAACGGTTTTGCACAATACTTGGCTGTTGACAAGCATATTTTTAGTTAGAATTTGACTCCTATTGCAAATAATATTTGTTATTTACAGTTTTGGATAATATCGGTTATGACGGCAGAATTCGAAAGTTTGACACAGAAACACAATCATTGGACGATGGTACAGTGGTGAAAAATCAGCGGATCACTGAAATGACGGCATATAAAGAAAAAATTTATTTCTTCGAACACTCAAATAGAGGTCGTGATCATCTGAAAACCTTCAACGTCTTTGATCCGGTAACAAACAACACAAAGGCACTAACTCCACTGAGATTTATAAAATATTTGTTTGCAACATCCGACGGAATTTATGCTCTGAGAGGGTTTTTGATGGTATATCAGTTGAAATTCTCATAAGTATTTTCAGGACGGAAGATCGTAATCCTTACAAACTTGAAATGGAGTTTTATGATGTGGAAAACAATGAATGGCGCTATGAATCAACAATGCCGCGAACATTAGAACATGGAAGGATCTGTACTATCCCAACTGCTTTTTGCCATCAGTGAAGATTCACAAGTTGCTTCTTCTTTGCTGTTTTTCAAACTTCTAAATAAAATTAAACCATTTTTCAATGTAAACTTTCAGATTATAAAATAATAAAGCAATAGGTAGATCGCGCGTTTAGAACGCCATGCAAGCGCAGATTAGTCTCGGTTGTTCATTGCGGATAAAAAATTATGCATTGAAGGCTATCAGAAAATGCTTTTTTTTCAAAATGTAAAGAGCAATTTCAAAAAAATCATTTCCGGCAGTAAAAACTTGGAACAACAGCAAACAATTCTGTTCTCAATCCATCCGGCACGTTTGCTCCATATTGCCATTCATCGTTCTCCACATCATAAAAATCGATTTCGCGTCGGACCATATCGTTACCAAGACTATGTCTGTAATTTTTTGGCTTTTTCATTAACACGGTTGACAAGAATAAACCTGCTGAGTGCATAAATTCCATCAGAAGTCGCAACCAATCTGAAAACGTTTGATTCTTTCATTGGTGCCAGTTTCTTTCTCTCGTTGGTCACCGGATCATAGACATTGAAGTTCGAGTTATCTCCGGCTCCTTTGCCCGACGATCCTTCAAAATAGATTTTTCCCCGATATGTCGTCATTAACTTAGAACAGTCTTGATGATTCATTAGTATTCCATCTTCCCTAACTTGAGTATCAGTGTCAAGTTTTCGGATTTTTGTTTCATCTCCAATCTTCTCAAATACTATAAAGCAGTATAATCAGGGGCTTGATAGGAACACAAAGCTTACAGTAGATAAATTTACCAACTGCAACAAAGTTCGGGGTGAAACACGGAGAAATCATTTCAACTCCGTTGATCCAAGCTTCTTTTTCGATATCGTATATAGAAACTTGTATTAAGTAAGTCAAAGCGCGTCTTCTAATTCCCGTCCGGAAAAAATATACTCGACATCCAACCATTATCATTTCACAGGGCAAACGGGATTGATTTTCGTTTTGTAGCGAGGGTAACTGAAAGAACGTTGTTTTTTTTTCCAAATTACGTGTTTGACTTACCGATTTCCAATTCTTTGTCTTGAAATCAAAAAGATCGAAGAAAAAGTTCTGATTACCGTCACTTTCCTGTCCTGCTAGTACCAAATATTCACTATCAGCTGCAATGAATTTGTAAGTCTTCTCTTCGATTTTCATCAGTTTTGTCCATTTTTTAGCCGACGAGTCATATGTATGCAGTGAACGTTTTTGGCCAGATTGGTGCAATGCTAGGAGGGATGTTTTGAGTGTGCGAGAAGTATTGGATAATCCGATGTTTTCATCACTAGTCAAAGTGCTGAACAGTGGATTATTGTCGATGAATTCTGATTTGAAATCCTCCGATAAAAGTAGTAAACGGATACAGTTAAAAAGTCTGAAAATATTTTGAATATCAAAAGTAACAAAAATTAAATTACTGTTGAGCATAGCTTCTCCTATAGTTGTTCACATTCATCCATCTAAGCGCACCGCGTACTACATCTTCCTCCGATACACAACATAATTCATCACTTGACAGTAGTTCCACTACACTGTCAATGTCCAATTGAAGAAATGATTCGTTGTGGGAGATTTGTGCAAGATTTCTCTATAATTTGATAAATTTAATATTTTTCCCAGATTGGTGATTACATTGATATATTCGTTAGCGCTAGCAATAAGCTTATTATCAGAATTGGTTGATACCAATAGATCTCTCATTGGGAAGCAATTTTTCTCATCAATCCATTTCACAATATATTTTCCACATAGATCAACCAAACTATCAATTTGTAGAAAGTTGGCAGCGAGTAGAATGTCTTGGGCATTCTCTGAAGTCTTATTAGCGGTTGAGAAACGAATAATACCTACCAGTTGAGATACGAATCCTAGATGTATAGAGGAATTCAATCACTTGTTCCATTGTCTTATATTTCATACCTTCAATGAATTCTCTGTTTTATTTAACTTTATTCGCGGTTACCTGGAATGCTGATTTCATCTGAGTTTGATTCCAGCAACGGTGACGTGAACATTTTCAAAAAGTAAGGTGAGCCTGCGGATAGTACATTTTTGTGCGCTCTCAAACGTTTATCTTGGACAACCAATGTGACATCGCATAGTTGGTTGGCTTTTCTTAGACTATCGAATACAGAAAATCTCTGAAAGCATTAACATAATTAGGTAGTAATCAAGAATCAAACCTCAACGTAGAGTGTTGACTTAGATCCGTGTTCGGTAAAATCGTCCATCGTGGTCATTTGCGATGAACGCGGTTGAATTCGGCAGTTGCCTTTCTCAGCGATCGACCATATGTTGGGCACCCATTGAGAGACGCAGATGTCAAACAATCTCTAAAATCGATAAGATTCCATCAAAAAATGGCTAATATCACAGATGGTTCGTCACCTTTTGTGGTATAAATCGCATAATATGACATGTACGATGCTTATCGCAAATTGGTTTATAATTGCTATTGTACGGGGCTGAAAAACTGGGGTACAAAACTTTATTTAAAAACATCATTTCAAGAACATTTATTGCTAACAATACATATCAGGAATAGAAGTTAGCATCGTAATGTCCCATTCATCTGGAAATTTCAACTCAAACCGCCACTCATTGTTCTCAACGTCGTAATAATCGACTTCACGCAGGTGTTTGTCATTCACCGTTAGCACACTGGAAATCATGCTTTAGTCTTTTTTCTCCCGTATGCCGAAACTAAACCCTCTTAGAGCATATATTCCATCCGAAGTTGCTTCTAAACAGAATGCATGTGAATCCCACACTGGTGCCAGCGTTTTCAGCTCATTGGTAACCGGATCATAGATATTAAAAATTCGCGTACGCCCCACTCCTCTTAAATTAGCTTCCGAAAAATAAATTTTTCCTTTGTATGCCGTAATCTGAGCATGCTGTTTTTGCTCCACTAGTCCAACATCTGCCCATAGTTTTGTTTCAGTGTCAAATTTCCGAACGTTTGTATTATAATTACCACCTTGTTCAAACACTGAGAATAAAAATTGATGCCTTTGTGGAGAACAAGAACTAACTATAAATACATTTGCCGAGAACCACGAATTGCCTACTGGCTGGTAAACGTATTGATTGAAGATCCTGCATCCAATTTTCTGATTCCATATTATATATAAACATGTGTCCAGAGTACGTTCCATTCCCATAACTGCGTCCAAAAACATACAACTCGCATCCAACAATATACATTTCAGCAATTATGTTTCTGTGGCCCGGTCGTATCAGCGAAGGTAACTGAAAAAATTAATTCTTTACTTTTCCTTAATCTCACTTACTGATTTCCACTGTTTTGTTTTGAGATTGAAGAGATCAATGAAAAGGATATCGGTAGATTCATCATCCCATCCAGATAGAATCAAGAAATCGCTATCAGCAGCAATGTGTCTATAGCGTTTTGTTTCAACATTGATCAGTTTTTTCCATTGTTTAGCCGATGAGTCGTAAGTTTGTAGTGAATGTTGGCCGGCTTGGTTCAACGCTACAAGGGATGTTTTAAGTTTGCGAGGAGTGTTAGAAGGTCCAATATTTCTATTGATAACATCATTATGAAACAATGGGTTGTTATCAATGTATTCCAATTTAAAGTTGACGGAAAGAAGTTGAAAACGGATACAGTTGTAGATCCTGAAATATTGAAATTATAACAGATACCAAATATGAAGTTACTGTTGCGCAAATCTCTTCCGATCCCTATTTGCATTCAACCATCTGATACCAGCGCGGACTACATCTTCTTCGGATTTACAACATAACTCATTATCTGATAAAAATTCGACTACACTGTTGATGTCCAATTGAAGAAATGACTCGTTTTCAGTAAGTTGTGGAAGATTTCTCTGTAGTAAAATTACATTAAAGTGTTCAAATACTGATAGTCACATTGATGTAGTCATTTGCTCTTTCCATAATCTTTTCATCACAGTTGGTCGTCTTGAAAAGCTCGCGCATTGAAAAACAGTTGGTCATATCGATAAGCCTCACACAATATATCCCACAGATTTCGACCAAATCAAGCATTTCTAGAAAATTGGCAGCAATCAAAATGTTCTGGGCAGTTTCTGAACTCCAATTTTTATAATATCGATTTTATTATATTTTACCTGTGGTGAGTCTGACTCTAGATGTGTATAGAAACTGAATAATTTGCTCCATTGTCTCATAGTTGATATCTGAATTAGATTTCTGTTAAGCAATTCATAATGGTCCGAGTTACCTGGAATACTAATTTCCTCTAAGTTAGTTTCCAGCATTGATGAAGTGAACATTTTCCAAAAGTATGGTGATCCAGCGGATAACACATTTCGGTGCGCTTTTAAACGTCTTCCTTCGGCAATCAATGTCACATCGCATAATTCGTTTGCTTCTCTTAGTTGGTTGAGTTTCTCAAATCTCTGAATAATTAATGAAAACTAAGAACCATAAAAATTCAAACCTTTACACTAATTTTCGATATTGAGCCATGTTCAGAATAATCCTCCATAATGATTGTTCAAAAGCGTTGAATTGAAGCGGTATGTGTACTGCGTTCGTCCGTCAACGTTTTTCCTTGCGTGCGCGATGGTAGCGTAGTGAGGTTGTTTTGGTTGAGGATATTATGTACAACACTACAAGACCACTAGGAGACGCAGGTAAGAGGAATTACCTAGTGTGGTCGCTTCGGTGCAACGTACAATGTACCTATGGGCCACATGTAGTCCACATAACGAGAGACAAAAATCAATGCGATTCCATCAAGACGTGTCTGATCTTTCTGTGGGGCGACAAATTATGTGACAAACATCACAACGCTTGTTTTTGTTTTCGCGTACGATGCCTAACTCACATTTCTCTGTAATTGTTCATGATATAAAAGAATAAGTTTTGCTCAGTTTTCAAAATGGAGAATTTTCGGTTAAAATAATAGAAACTTTAAAAAAATTTTTTAGACTTTACGAATCAAGGTTTATTAAAGACAGTACATATTAGGAACAACAGATAACAATGCAATTTTCCATTCATCCGGAAATTTCATCTCATATTGCCATTCATCGTTCTCCACGTCGTAAAATTCAAGTTCAGGAGTTGCCTCTCTTCCTCCCCCAAGTAGTTCACTGAAAATCATTGTATAGTTATTGGCCCTTGTTTGCAAAAAAACCATCTTAGCCCGTAAATCCCATCTGAAGTTGCAATTATTTGTGTTATTTGTGGGTGTCTCATTTGAGCCAGATCTTTCGTCTCATTCTTCACCGGATCATAAACATGGAAATTGTCCGGAAATCTCAATCCTCTCAAGTTTTTCGAGAAGTACATTTTTCCTTTGAATGCCGTTATCTTCGAGAGCCGAGTGTGATCTAATAGCCCAACATCTTCCCAAGTTTTTGTTTCAGTGTCCAGTTTCCGAACTTTTGTTTTATAATCGGTATCTCCAAACACTGAAAAAAAATAATTATGTGTCGACAGAAAATAAACCATACTATAGATGTTTTTATCAACAGTCACAAACTGTGGACGGCTAGCTGAAGAAATTGACTGAGGATCTTCGGTCCAGCTTTCTGTTTCCATATCGTATATAGACATGTATGTTCCATATTCAAGAGTATCTATATTGTAACTATACCCGAAAACATACAATTGACGCCCAACAATTTCCATTACAGCAGGCGTGTTGGTTTGGTTTTCACGTACCAACGAAGGTAACTGAAAAAATAACTTTGTTTTTTTATACTTTCTTTTTACCACTTACGGATGTCCACTGGTTTGTTTTGAAATTAAAAAGATCAAAGAAATTAATTTCATCAGAGTCATCTTCCAGTCCACATAGAACCAAGTAATCCCTATTCGTAGCAATGAGCCGATATCGCTTTTCCGGAATGTCGACTAATTTTTTCCATTGTTTTGTTGATATGTCATAGGTATGTATTGCATGTTGATTTGCCTTGTTTACTACCATTAGAGTTGTTTTGAGTGCTCTAGGAGTGTCAGAAGATTCAATATTTCTATTGATCACATCTTCATGAAACAACGGGTTGTTGTCAATGTATTCTGCTTTGCAATTGTCGGAAAGAAGTGGAAGACGGATACAGTTAAAGATCCTGAAGTATTGAAAATATACAAAGTACCAGATTTTGTATTACTGTTGAGCATATCTTTTTCGACCACTATCTGCATTCAACCATTTGATTGCAGCGTGGACCACATCTTCTTCGGATTTACAACACAATTCAGTATCTGATAGAAATTCGACTACACTGTTGATGTCCAATTGAAGAAATGACTTGTTCTTAGTAAGTTGTTGGAGATTTTTCTGTAGTCGAGTTACATTAAAGTTTTCAAATACGAGTGGTTACATTGATATAGTCATTTGCTCTTGCGATAATCTTCACATCACAGTTGGCCGTCGTGAAAAGCTCTCGCATTGAAAAACAGTTTGTCACGTCGATGAGCTTCACACAGAATATCCCACAAATTTCGACCAAATCGAGCATTTCGAGAAAGTTTGCAGCAATCAAAATGTTCTGGGCAGTTTCTGAACACATTTTTTTGGTAAAATCTTTTGTTTTTGTTTCAACCTGGGGTGAGTCTCAATTTTGATGTATAGAGAAATTGAATGACTTGCTCTATTGTCTCATAATTGATATCTGAATTAAAATTCTGTTCAGCTATTCATATTGAACCGAAATACTCGGAATACTAATTTCGTCCAAGTTTGTTTCCAACATGGATGAAGTGAACATTTTCCAAAAGTAGGGTGACCCAGCAGATAACACATTCCGGTGCGCTCTCAAACGTTTTCCTTCAGCAATCAAAGTGACATCGCATAGTTCATTTGCTTCTCTTAGTTGGTTGAGTTTAGCAAATCTCTGAATCAGAAATAAAAACCATAAACTATAAAATAACAAACCTCTACACAAACTTTTGATACTAAGCCATGTTCAGAATAATCGTCCATTATGGTTGTTAAAAAGCGTTAAATAAAGTGGGATCCGCTCTTGTCTGTTTCCCTTGTACGTGCGATGGTAGCGTAAACTGGTCGTTTTGGTACAACGTACAATGTACATATGGGTAACATGTGGCCCACCAAACCGGTGAGAGACGCAGATCGGCGACATTCACAAAAATCGATGAGATCCCCTCAAGAAAAGGGCTGAGGTGCGATTTGTTGTACAGAGGTCTATCGCGCATTGGGACAGACAAGGACGAGACTGGAGGACAAGCAGGCGTTTGTTGAGATGTTCAATCGCCTAGCGGAAATTTTAGGCTTGCTTTGTGTTGTGGCATTTTGCACACAGCTCGTCATTGCAGAGGCTGATTGTTCAGATATATATTTTTTTTAATTAAATCGAAATAATTTATTGCGGGCAATATAAATTGGGAATCGAAGTGAACAATGGTGCTCGCCATCCATCCGGTAATTCGACTTCATATTGCCATTCATCGTTAATTGCATCATAAAAGTCGAATTCACGTTTAACTATTTGCTGATCTTCATAAATACTAGAATATTCTCAATTTCTATCAGCGAATAATTTTAAAACAAACCATCTATGTGCATATATTCCATTAGAAGTTGCAATCAACCCGTATGATTGTGAGTCTCTCATAGGGGCGAGCAGCTTTATCTCGTTAGTCGTCGAATCGAACACCTTAAACTTGTTTGGATATGTTTTCCTCTTTCTTGTAGAAAAGTTTGCAAAATAAATTTTTCCATTATAAGGTGCATTCATGTGAAAACTTTGTCGATCAGGCATTAGTGAAACATCCTCCCATGTTCGAGTTTGGATGTCCAGTTTTTGAATTTTGGTGCCTGGTTTGTGCATTTGGAACACTGTAAACTGTGAACTGTAAACGTTAACAAATGAAAATTTACAATATATATATTTGCCGATTGCAAAAAATTCCGGACCGTATAATGAAGGAAGCGCTTCGAACTCATTATCCCATTGCCCTTGTTCCGCATCAAACATTGCTATTCGTGTGGTGAACATTTCTCGGGGTACATTATTGTGTCCAAAAACATACAACCGATTTTCAATCACAATCACTTCAAAAATAGGGTGGCCACCAAAAACGTGTGGCAACGGTGGAGCCTGCAAGGTTTCAAATGGTCTTTATTCAAAAATGTAGAAGTATAGATTTTTATCCACTCAAAAAAATTCTACTTACTGACGTCACTCGCATTGTTTTGAGATCCAAAACATCAAAAAAATAATTTGTATGTGAATCATCTTCCGGACCTGCTAGAAAAACAAAGCTGCTTCCTGCTGCTAATTTCGTATAATGTTTTTGCTCAATATCAATAAGTTTCGTCCATTCTTTGGTAGAGGAGTCATATACATGAAGTGAGTTTTCTCCTGTTTGGTTCAATGCTAGAAGAGATGTTTTAAGTGTACGAGAAACATGTGACGGTTCAATAATTTTGTTGTCAAGAGCATTGCTGAAAAGCGGGTTGTTGTCAATGTATTCTGATTTGAAGGTTTCGGATAGAAATGGAATACGGATGCAAGCAAAAATTCTGCAAACACTGTAATAAAATAAAATTCCAGATTTTGAATTACTGTTGAGCATATCTCTTTCGATCACTAATTGCATTCAACCATCTGATAGCAGCGTGGACCACATCTTCTTCAGATTTACAACATACTGCTGTATCTGATAACAATTCAACAACACTGTTGATATCTAACTGAGAGAATGACTCGTTTAGGGAAATTTGTTTAAAATTCTTCTGAAATAGGTTCATGAAAAAGTTCATTGTGTATAACTTACGTAGATAAAGTCATTTGCTCTTGCAATAATCTTCTCATCACAGTTGGCCGTCTTGAAAAGCTCACGCATTGAGAAACAGTTCGTCACGTCGATGAGCCTCACAGCATATATTCCGCAGATTTCGACTAAATCAAGCATTTGAAGAAAGTTTGCAGCAATCAAAATGTTTTGTGCAGTTTCTGAATTCATGTTTGTTTGTTGAATCTATTGTTTTTGTTCCAACCTGTGGTGAGTCTGACTCTTGATGTATAGAGAAATTGAATGACTTGCTCCAGTGTCTCAAAGTTGATTCCTGAATCTGTAGTTTATTCATTTGTTTATTTTGCTTTGAAATACCTGGGATACTAATCTCCTCCTTGTTTCTTTCCAACATTGATGAGGTGAACATTTTCCAGAAATATGGTGACCCAGCGGATAACACGTTTCGGTGGGCTCTTAAGCGTCTTCCTTCGGCAATCAATGTAACATCACAAAATTCGTTCGCCTCTCTTAGTTGGTTGAGTTTTACAAATCTCTGAATAATAAATAAAAACCATGAATTATAAAATAACAAACCTCCACACAATGTGTCGACTTTGAGACATGTTCGGTATAATCGTCCATTATGGTTTTTCACAAGCGTTGAATTAGGCAGTGTATGCACAGCGTCTGACCTTGTACGTTTTTTCTTGCGCGCGCGATGGTAGCGTGGTGTGGACGTTTTGGTCCAACGTACAATGTACATACGGGTCACATGTGCCCCATGTAATTGGTGAGAGACGCAGATAAGCTAAATTTGCGAAAATCGATGAGATTCCATCGAGAAATGGGTAAAGGTAATCTCTCTAGTGGACAACACGTTTTGTGGTAAGCAACACGCAGAACGTTTTCAAGGACATGTTCGATGGCTATCGCATTTTTTGTAATTAACCTTGTGTTATGTGACATGACAATTATTCTTAGGAATTCAATGGAAACATTACCGCTTCACACGGCTTTCCATTACAGTGCTGACGTTCTAATTTAAAAAAAAAACAAAAACAAAATCAAATCAAAGTAATTTATTGCGGGCAATATAAATTGGGAATCGAAGTGAATAATTTTGCCTGCAATCTATCCGGTAGTTCTATTTCACATTGCCATTCGTCGTTAATCACATCATAAAAGTCAAGTATACGTTTAGTTATCTGTTCCTTTTCATCATAATGACTGAAACACTCTCAATTGTTATTAATAAATAAATTGAGACACACCTTCTATATGCATATATTCCATCAGAAGTGGCAACCAAATTGTATGCTGAGTTTTTCATTGGGGCCAACAGTTTTATCTCGTTTGTCGTCGGATCGTACATCTTTAGCTCTAGTGTTTTTCTCGCACTGTAGTCGTTTGAGTCGGTGAAATAAATTTTTCCCTTATAAGTTGTCTTAAGAAGAAAAATTCGTCGATGAGCCATCATTGAAACATCCTCCCATGTTCTAGTTTCGGTGTCGAGTTTTCGAACTTTGGTGGCCGATTTGTTCAGTTGAAACACTGTAAACTGGGAACTGTAAACATTAACAAATAGAAATTTACAATAGATATATTTGCCGATTGCAACAAGTTCCGGAGCGTATGTTGAAGGTAGCGTTTCAACTTCATTATCCCAACGCCCTTGTTCTGCATCAAATATTAACATCCGTGTAATATACCTTTCATTGGTGGGTACACGCGTTCTGTTACCAAAAACAAACAACCGATTTCCCACAACAATCATTTTAAAAATTGGGGTGTGCCCGAAGTCGTACGGCAATGGTGGAACCTGTGAAATTTCAAAATGTTGTTATTCGAAAATTTCCAGATTTCCAGGTTTCATTGAAATAGAAAATTTAACTTACTGGTGTCACTTGCATTGTTTTAAGATCCAAAGCATCATAGAAATATGTTGTATTGGAGCCATCTGGACCTGCTAGAAAAACGAAATTGCTGCCGGCTGCAAGTTTCGTATAACGCTTTAGCTCAACATCAATAAGTTTTGTCCATTTTTTTGTCGAAGAGTCATATGCATGAAGGGAGTTTTGGTTTTCCTGGTTTAATGCCAGGAGAGATGTTTTGAGTGTACGAGAAACAAGTGACGATTCAATAATGTTGGTGTTCGTAGCATTGAACAGAGGGTTGTTGTCAATGTATTCTGACTTGAAGGTTTTAGATAGAAGTGGGAGACGGATGCAAGCGAAGATTCTGAAAACACAGTAATGAAATAAAACGCGAGATATCAAATTACTGTTGAGCATATCTCTTTCGATCACTAATTGCGTTCAACCATCTGATCGCAGCGTGGAACACATCGTCTTCGGATTTACAACATAATTCAGTATCTGATAACAATTCAACGACACTGTTGATATCTAACTGACAGAATGACTCGTTTAGGGAAATTTGTTTAAAATTCTTCTGTAATTGGACCATGAAAAAATTCATTATGTATGACTTACGTAGATAAAATCATTCGCTCTTGCAACAATTTTCTCATCGCAGTTGGTCGTTTTGAAAAGCTCACGAATTGAGAAACAGTTTGACGCCTCCATTTGTCGCACGATGTAATCTCCACATAGTTCAACCAAACTGAGTATATTGAGAAAATTCGCAGCGATTAGAATGTTTTGAGCGTTTTCTGATATTTAATTTGTACATAATATTAATTCTGTTCTTACCTGCGGTGATTCGAAGTCTTGATGTATATAGAAATAGAACGATTTGTTCCATTGTTTCGAAGGCGATATCTATATGTATTTAATTCCTCTGATTAAAAGATTATGTGTGTTACCTGGAATAGTAATCTCCTCCAAGTTTGTTTCCAACATGGATGAGGTAAACATTGTCAAAAAATAAGGCGACTCGGATGATAAAACAACTCTATGTGCTCTCAAACGTTTTCCTTCGGCAATCAAAGTCACATCGCACAGCTCGTTTGCTTCTCTTAGTTTGTTCAATGTAGCGAACTTCTGAATCGCAAATGAAACATTTCTAGTAGAAAAATATCAAACCTCCACACAAAGTGTCGACTTTAAGGCATGTTCAGTAAGATCATCCATTACGGTCGTTCACAAGCGTTGAATTAAACGATTTGGGCACACTGTGTCCGTCCTTGTTTGTTTTTTCCTAGCCTGCACGATGGTAGCGTGCACGATGGTAGCGTGGTATGGTCGTTGTGGTACAATTTACATATGGATTGCATACGTCCGTTCCATCTAATTGGTGAGAGACGCAGATCAGCGACATCTGCGAAAATCATGCATTGCGTCGGTCCTTTCACGTTTATCGCGATTGTAGCGTAGTGTGGCCGTTTTGGTACAACGTACAGTGTACATATGGGTACCATGTGGTCTATCTAACCGATGGAAGACGTAGATTAGGGCCAACCACAAAACAATGATATTTCTTCATAAAATTGGTAACCTCTCTAACGGGCGACACCTCTTATGATTTGCGCAATGTACGGTAATTGTGTTATAATTGCTATTGTGCTCTGAAGTAGAAACCTATGGGCTCAATGAAAATAATATAGAAATCATTTCAAACCGAAATTTCTCACAGAGAGATTGCTTGGTAACATTATTCAAACATCAAATCAAAAACATTTATTGTGAACGGTACATATCAGGAATAGTGGTTAGCATTGCTGTTTCCCATCCACCCGGAAACTTCACCTCATATTGCCATTCATCGTTCTCGACATCATAAAAGTCGATATCATGCGATTCCACTCTCTGTCCCCATGTTGATATCCTGCAAGTTTACTCGTTCATTTGTAGAATCATGCAGTTCACAAACCCTCTCAGTACGTAAATCCCATCAGATGTTGTTACTAATTTGAATGCTTCAGAGTTTTTTACTGGTGCCAGCGCCTTTTTCTCATTTGTCGCCGGATCATATACGTAGAAGTTGTGCGGATAAGCTAGCCCAATCACAAATTTTTCAAAGAAATATATTTTTCCATTATACGCTGTTGCGACAGTTATTTCTTTTTGCTGCTCCATTAGTGTGACATCTTCCCATCTTTTCGCTTCCGTGTCGAATTTTCGAACTTTTACGCTAGTAAAGGAGTTTTCCAACACTGCAAATCACAATTGAAGCGCTGATAAAAAAGGAAATCTTACTGTAGATATATTTGTCGATAACGACAAATTTTTCACTATCAGCCGAAGAAATTGATTGATGATTAAAATTCCAGCTTTCTGTCTCTATATTGTATGTAGACATGTATGTTTCATCCGGAAAAGTATTTGCGCGATGTGTAAAAACATACATTTTGCATCCAACAATATTAATTGCAACAGAACTAGCCGGCTCACGTACAATTGAAACTGAAAACAAACTATGTTTCTATATATTTCATTAGTACAACTTACAGATTTCCACTGTTTCGTTTTGAGATTCAAGAGATCGAAGAAAAGGTTGTCATTGGACTCTCCAGATAAAACCAAGTAATCACTATTCGAAGTAATATTATCATAACGTTTTCTCTCAATATCAACGAACTTTGTCCAACTTTTAGTTGATGAGTTATATTTTTGTAGAGAACGTTCACCAGCCGTGTTTAATGATAGAAGGGATGTTTTGATTCCTCTGGGAATGCCAGAAACGGTAATATTTCTATTGATAGTATCTTCATGAAACAGGGGGTTGCTGTCAATGTATTCTGATTTGAAAGTGTCGGAAAGAAGTGAAAGACGAATACAGTTGAAGATCCTGAAACACTGAAATCATACAAATTACCAAATATAAAATTACTGTTGAGCATATCTCTTTCGTTCACTACTAGCATTCAACCATCTAATCGCAGCGTGAGCCACATCTTCTTCGGATTTACAACACAATTCAGTATCTGATAAAAATTCCACAACATCGTTGATGTCCAATTGAAGAAATGACTCGTTCTCAGTGATTTGTGCAACATTGTTCTACAACTAAGTTTTATGATTATTTTCACATATTGGAAATTACATTGATATATCCATTTGCCTTTGCCATAATCTTTTCATCACAGTTGGTTGTTTTCAACAGATTTCTCAGTGAAAAACAGTTTGTCGCATCAATTTGTCTCACAACGAAGGTTCCACATGATTCAACCAAATCAAGCATTTCCAAAAAGTTTGCAGCGATCAAAATGTTTTGGGCAGTTTCTAAACTGCTACTTTTATTAAAAATAACCATACAGTTTTTTACCTGTAGTGAGTCTGATTCTTGATATGTAAAGAAATTGAACAACTTGCTCCATTGTCTCATAGCTTATTTCTTAATAAAATTTTAATTTGTTTGTCTGATTCATTTTCTGAGTTACCTGGTAAAGGAATTTCTTCTAAATTGGTTTCCAACATGGATGAGGTGAACATTTTTCGAAAATATGGCGAGCCAGACGCTAGCACATTTCTGTGCCCTTTCAAACGTTTACCTCCGACGATCAAAGTGACATCGCACAATTCTTCCGCCTCTCGTAGTTCGTTCAATACAGCAAACTTCTAAAATATAAATCGAAGATTGTCAAATACGAAAATCAAACCTTTGAATAATGTTCCAACTTCGAGCTGGGTTCGGCATAATCGTTTGCCATGTTTATTCACAAACAACGAGTGTGGTAGCCGGGGGGTCTTGGTTCACAGTGAGAAGGGCAACGTTTAGATTTGAGGAGACGCAGGAATTTACAACGACAGGTGGTCTCCCGCCTAGAATTGTGGTTTTTTTGGTACAGCGCATGAGGCCCACCAAACCTCTAAGAGACGCAGACGAAAAAACGTCCACAAAAATCGTTGAGATTCCATTAACTAACGGCTAGTCTCGCAGATGGATGGCACTTTTTGGTGTACGCGCAACATTACCTACTGTGACGTTTACGAGGCCTACCGCACATTTGATCAAGACTAATAACACAGGGGTTGTGAGATACGTATACGGGAGACGCGGGGGAAAGTATTTCCGCACCAACGCCGGACCTCCTAAATACGTTACGTGCACCTCTCATCCCTTGCAGTCTCTCACAGCACCTTTTGGGATGTACTAATAGAGACAAATCGTTCATTTAGATTTCAATATTCAAATAGGTGAAAAACATATTACGGTTGGCAATAGAAACTGGAAACAGCAGTAAAGCAGACAGCGTCCAATTCTTCCGGCACAGTTCCTTCAAATCGCCATTCATCATTCTCAACGTCGTAAAAGTCCATTTCACGTGTAGCTGACGCAGTTTGAACCTTTGGATTGCCAATTTTCGGACTGAAATACCAGTTTTTTATTTTTTTTCTAAACGAAAACATACTCTCTCAGTGCATAAATTCCATCAGAAGTGGCCACTAAATCCATTATTTTTGAGTCTCTTATTGCAGCAAGCTCTTTTTTCTCGTTTGTCGCCGGATCATAGACTCCAAAAGATGCCGGGTATTCGGAACCTCTAAGCGAGTTAAAAGCAAAGTATATTCTACCCCTGTATGTAGTTTTGAGCCGACAGTAGCTGCTTTGATTTTTTATAATTCCGACATCACTCCAGTTGTTTGTTTCGGTGTCCAGGCTCCTAAGTTTTGTGTCAGAGGTGCCTGATACTTCAAACACTGGAAAAAGTATGTTATTCTGATTAAGTTGAAAACTTTACAATAGATATTCCTGTCGACAGCCAAAAAGCATGGATCAGATGTTGAAAATATTGCTGGAAACCCATGAGACCAACTTTCACTTTCTACATTGTATACGATCATGAAGATACTAAAACTTCCACGACGAACTCCGTATTTCATAGCAAAAAAATATAAACGACACCCAACAATTACTACTTCAAAACGAGAACCGTGTTCAAAGGCAAGCGGTAACGGAGGCAGCTGCAAGAAAGCTTTTTGCTTCAAGTTAAATGTACTACTTACTTTTACAAATTGTTTTGCCTTCAAATCTAAGATATCGGTATTACAGGAAAGCGACTGGTGATTATCTGGTTTTGCTAAAACTACATAGTTTTCACTAGCGACAAAACATGTATATGGTTTGCTCTCAACGTCAATAAATTTTGTCCAATTTTTAGTTTCTGGGTCATAGACATGTAGTGAGTTTTGATCCCCCTTGTTTAATGCCATAAGAGACGTTTTGAGTGTTCGAGGGGCATCTGTTGGTTCAACATTTCTATTCAGAGCAACATTTTTGAATAATGGATTATTTTCAATGTACTTTGATTTGAAGGTGTTGGATAGAAGTGGAAGACGGATACAATTGAAAATTCTGGAACATCAGAATATCGAAGCTAACGGAAACTGACTTACTGCTGAGCATATTTTGTTCGATCTTCACTAGCATTCAACCATCTAATGGCACCGTGACACACATCTTCCTCCGATCCATAACATACTTCAGTACTTGATAGCAGTTCAACAACACTTTTGATGTCTAGTTGTATGAATGACTCGTTTCGGGATATTTGTGGGAAATTTCTCTATAATTCAGTTATATGACAATATCGTATTACAGTAGCTACATTTATATAGTCCTTTGCTCTTGTAATCATTTTTTCATTACAATTTGTAGATGTAAAGAGTTCCTTCATTGATAAACAGTTTGTGCAATCGATCTGTTTCAGCACGTATTTTCCACATAAATCAACCAAACTGGTGATTTGTAAGAAGTTGGAGGCAATCAGAATGTTTTGAGCGTTTTCTGCAAACAAGTTCGGAATTTATAGAGCCGATATTATTACCTGTAGTGAGTCTGACTCTGGATGTGTAGAGATATTCAATAACTTGCTCCATCGTTTCATAGTTGATATCTGAATTACACTGGAAATGTTTTTGTTCCCCAATTTTCCTAGATACCTGGTATACAAATTTCTTCCGAATTCGTTTCCAACATAGAAGAGGTGAACATTTTCCAAAAATATGGTGAGCCTGATGATAAAACAACTCTATGAGCTCTCAAACGTTTTCCTTCGGCAATCAATGTTACATCGCATAGTTCGTTGGCTTCTCTAAGCTTGTTGAACGCAACAAACCTCTGAACCGTAACTCAAATTTTGTAAAATTAAAAGAAAAATCAAACCTCAGCATAATGCGCCAACTTTGAGTCATTTTCGATATAACCATCAGACATGGTCGTTGACAAACGTTGAATGAGGTAATGTGTGTACTGCAATGGTCTTAGGTGGTTTTTCTTGCAGGAGCGATGGTAGCGTAGTGGGACCGTATTGGTGTAGAGGGATATGTACACACGCATATGGCCACTAAGTCATCAGGAGACGCAGGCAAGAGAACATTTTCACTATTGATCAGGTCACACATAGAAATAGCTGCGATCGTAGCTGACGTTTTAACAAAGTTGATAATGCCTATCGCACGTTGTGCTAAAAACAGAAGTGGATTTCCATAATGTAGATGATACGTATTTATTTTATTGAAGAAATTTTAAAAAATGCATTTGAAACAATTCATTGTTCACAGTACATATTCGGTATGGTAGAGAGGATCAACCCGTTCAATTCATTTGGAAATACTCCTTCAAACCGCCATTCTTCGTTTTCAACGTCATAGAAGTCAATCTCTGTTGGTGGTTCACGCTTACCACCAACATATGAGCTGGAAACATTCTAGATGATTTTTTTAGCAATAAACAAATAACACACCTTTTCAGTGCATAAATTCCATCCGAAGTTGCTTTTATGTTGAATGCTTCTGAGTCAATGAAAGGAGCGAGTTGCTTTATTTCGTTGGTCGCTGGATTATAAACATTCCACAAATTCTGACAGTTGACTCCCCCCGAAAAACTTTCAGCAAAATAAATTTTTTCTTTGTATGTCTCCATCAACCAACAATAGTCTTGTTCCGTCATTAGTGTTACATGACTCCATTTCTGAGTTTTCGTGTCAAGTTTTCGAACTTTCGTGTCTTTTCCCAAAGTGTCCAACACTGCAAAGTTTCAGGATACTTTTATGAGAGAGAAAACCATACAATAAATGTTTTCTCCGACTGCCACGCAGCTTGGCAAACAAGATGTAAAAATCAGTTCGAGTTCATTCCAGATTGCTTTTTCCAAATCGTATACAGCCCAATGTAAACAATACGTATACTCTCCATTATCAACATTTTGTTTTTCTCTAAAAAGATAAAGTTGCCAACCGACAACAATCATTTTGAACTCAGAGGAAGTGTTGAATTCTTCTGGATGTGGGGGCAACTGAAACAAATTTAAATTTTGAAATTAGACGTTTAGCTTACTGATGTCAATTTTTTTGTTTCAAGATTCATACAATTTATGAAGTATTTGCACGAAGACCTTTCTGTCTCGCCTGATAGAAAAATATATTTACCACCCGTTGCAACAGAATTGTATTTTTTCTTCTTAATATCCATAAACTTCGTCCACTGCTTAGTTCTTGAGTTATAAGTATGAAGTGAATTTTTGTCTTTGTTGAATGCAAGAAGAGATGTTTTGAGTGTTCGTGGATCGTCACAAGCTTCAATACTCTTTCCAGAAGAACTTCTACTGAACAATTGGTTATTGTCAATATATTTTGAATTGAACGTGTCAGTGAGAAGCGAAAGACGAAGGCAATTAGAAACTCTGAAATATTATTTGAAACTTGGTTACATATTGTATTCTACTGTTCAGAATATCGTTTCCTATCTCTGCCGGTTTGTAACCATCTGATTGCACCATGGAACACATCCTCTTCGGATGAACAACATAACTCATTGCTTGATAATAGTTCCACAACACTATTAATGTCCAATTGGAGGAATGAATCGTTGTAGGAAATTCTTGAAAAGTTTTTCTAAAATTCGATTTTATTAAGATTATTTCAAAACTTGGTAGTTACATTAATGTAGTCACTAGCGCTGGCAATAATCTTCTCATCACAATTGGTCGTTATGAAAAGTTCTCGCATTACGAAGCAGTTCGTCGCATCAATCTGTTTCACAATATATTTTCCACAGATCTCAAGCAAACTGAGCATTTGTAAAAAGTTCGCAGCGATCAGGACGTTTTGAGCATTTTCTTTAAAAATTTGTGTCAATAATGGTACTTGTATTATCCTTTCTACCGGTGGTAAGCCTCGCTTTTGAAGTGTAGATAAACTCTATGACTTGCTCCATGGTTTCATAACTGATATCTAAATAACTTTCTAGTTTATATGTTTTACTGCTTGAAAATACCTGGAATATTAACTTCCTCCATTTTTGTCTCCAACATTGATGAAGTGAACATTTTCCGAAAATATGGTGACCCAGCAGATAACACATTCCTATGCGCTTTCAGATGTTTTCCTTCGGCAATTAATGTTACATCGCATAATTCATCCGCTTCCCGTAATTGGTTGAACACTGTGAATATCTGGATCATAAATAGTAGATATTATGCTTTAAAAAACCAAACCTCCTCATAAAGCCGCAACTTATATCCTTGTTCTCTGTATCTTGAAAACATGGTCGCTCACAATCAAAAAAAAATGTTGCGCAGGGATTTCGTTCGTTTTGAACAATAGTCAATTTGGGGCACAACAAAACCGTTAGTTATTCTGTTTTCAACACTATGCGACGTGTGTGCGCATTACGCGTGTATTGATTTTTCTTCTGTACGATGCGTATTGTATTTACACTTAGAAACGTTTACTGCGTTTAGGCTCACCGTGTGATGAACGTCGTATAGGGCACGTTATTAGGAGGTAGCAATCTGAGTGAATTGAAAACGTCCGGAAAAAAAGGTGTATTGGACATATGAACTGACTATGAGGCATTTTATGCTGTGCACTGCGTAGTCAGGGTTTGTTTGAGTGTGTTTATATAACATTTTAAAGAAGTTTATTTAAATTTGAAAAAATTTCTTCACACAATATTATTGCTTACAAATGTTTTTAAGGAATTTTGTTGAAAATAATTTATTGTTGACAGAATATGTCCGGGACAGCACAGAACATCGAACCGGCCAATTCATCTGGAATTTTTCCTTCAAACCGCCATTCGTCGGTTTCAACGTCATAGAAATCCATCTCATAACTGGGTGTTCGTAAAAATCCATAGCTGAAAAAATTGAATATTTTCAAAACCAATTCTACTAATAAGTCCATTACATACTCTGTAAGTGCATATATACCATCAGAAGTCGCTTCAATTTTGCACGCATTTGAGTCGTCGAAAAAAGCAAGATGTTTTTTCTTATTTGTTGCCGGATCGTAGACATTCCAAATATCACGCCTAATGACTCCGAGTTGGGAATATCTCCCAGCAAAATAAAGTTTTCCTTTATATGTCATTATTCTATGAGAACAGTCCTGTTTAGTCATTAATGTAACGTCCTGCCATTTCTGGGTTGCGGTGTCAAGTTTTCGAACTATTGTGTCTTCGTCGCTATTTTCAAACACTGCAAATCAGTTGAACAATCTGATGAAAAGAGAGCTTACGATAGATGAACTTTCCGACTGCTTTGTAGTAGGGGCGAAAAGACGTTGAAATCGGCTCGAATTCATAATTCCAACTTGCTTTTTCCAGATCATATACAGCCCAATGTAATTTATACTTATCTTGTCGATTATTAGCATCCTTTTTTACTTTGAAAAGATAAAGTTGGCACCCGACAACAGTCATTTTAAAAATATTATAGGTGTTAAATTCTGGTGGCACTGAGAGCAACTGCAAAATACTGTTCGCTTTTGAACAAGACGTTTCACTTACCGATGTCAATTTTTTCGTTTGAAGATTGATAAAATCAATAAAATAGTTACGATTGTCACTCCTTCCTGATAGAAAGATATATTTGCCATCCGCTGCAGCACATCCATACTCTTTTCTTTCAATATCCATATATTTGGTCCAGTTTTTAGTCATTGAATCATATATATGAAGTGAATCTTTGTTTCTGCCCAAGGCCATAAGAGATGTTTTGGATGTTCGCTTAGCGTCACAAGCTCCGATATTCTTGTTCGCAGCACCCCTGTTGAACAATCGGTTATTGTCAATATATTTTGACTTGAAGATGTCGGGGAGAAGCGAAAGACGAAGACAATTGAAAATTCTGAAATATTATTTGAAACTTGGTTAAACATTGTATTCTACTGTTGAGAATATCGTTTCCTATCTCTGCTAGCTTGCAACCATCTAATTGCACCGTGACAAACATCCTCCTCCGATAAGCAACAGAGATCATTACTTGATAATAGTTCCACAACATTGTTGACGTCCAATTGGAGGAATGAATCGTTGTAGGAAATTTTTGAGAAGTTTTTCTGTAATTCCATATTATTGACTTTTTTCCACAAGTGTGTAGTTACATTGATATATTCACTAGCGCTGGCGATAGTTTTTGGATCACAATTAGTCGTAATCAGAAGTTCTCGCATTGTGAAGCAGTTATTTGCGTCAATTTGTTTTAGAATGTACTTCCCACAAATATCGAGCAAACTGTGAATTTCCAGGTAATCGGAGGCAATCAAAATGTTTTGAGCGTTTTCTAAATTTTCTTTTTTTTTTTGATTCATAACATTTTTGTAGTTACCGGTGGTCAGTTTTGTTGTTGAAGTGTAGAGAAATTCTACCACTCGCTCCATTGTTTCATAGCTAATATCTAAACTAGGATCTAACTTATCTTTGTAACTGTTCAAAATACCTGGAATGCTAATTTCTTTCAAAAGTGTTTCTCGCATAGACAATGTGAACATTTTGCGGAAATATGGTGATCCTGACGATAGCACAACTCGATGCAGATTCAGACGTTTTCCTCCGACAATCAAGGTTACATCGCATAACTCATTTAACTCCCTCAGTTGGTTGAACACATTGAACCTCTGAAGAGCAAGTTTTCTTTTGATTACTATAAAAAGCCGAACCTCTTCATAAATTCTCAGTTTGGGGTCTTGTTCAATATAATTTCTTAGCATGGTCGTTTACGGGCAAAGGGATCACGGTACGTATGTGGTGCGTTCGTTTTGGACTGCGGTCAAAATGTGGGAAAATCGATGCGGGATGATGACGCAGGTAATTAACAATCGAGACAGGTGTTTGTGTTGAGGTAGATCTGCGTCTCTTCCGCCTTCCAGATGCGTATCGCTCACCGATCCATTTACTGTATATTGGAGAACCATAAGGTATTCATCAGATTATTTGGAGGCACGATTAATGGCAACGTCTTTCCAGCAATTAGGCGATCTTACGTATGAACCGCACCCTTGTCGTGTCTTTTCATGACGTCAGTATAGGCAATGATCTGACTAGGCTCGCCAACCCAGAGTAGTTGGTATTACAGTATCGCTCAGAATTTTTGCTACTTTTGTGTTTTTCAGTGTATTTCGGCCATTTGCGGCATTTTTAAGGGTAGAGCACGAGATAAAATCACAGGTATGTTGACTTAGGAGCGCTTGAGCACAGCGACATCAAATCTAGTAATTTCCGCTCTGAAAACTGAGAGAGCAGTTCTAAGCCAAAATAGTATTTATTCTTTAGAAACAACATCAGTTAATGAAATAAGGCAGTTTATTTCTGCAAATTGGGAACAATACAAAACATGGGTACAATACAAAGCAACGAGGTTTTCAGTCTATCTGGTACTCTTCCTTCGCATCGCCATTCATCATTTTCCACATCATAAAAGTCGAACTCCAGCGAATATTCATTGGGAGCTACTTTAAAACTGAAAGCCATCACTTACACATTAAATTACCAACTACAAACCTCCTAAACGCATAAATACCATCAGATGTGGCTTTCAGCCTACAAAGATAGCAATCTTTTTTCTCGATCAATGGAGACAATTCCTTTATCTCATTTTTTACCGGATCATACACATCAAAGGAATTTTCTGGTTTTAATGATCTGTACAATCCACCAGTAAAATACACGTTTCCTTTGTATGCAGTCTTCCCACAATGACCGCCTCGGTTTGTCATTACAGTAACATCCTCCCATGTATGAGTTTCGGTGTCGAGCTTGCGGATTATTGACTGATAATCAAAAGAAAATTTCATTACTGTAAATCCATGCAACATTAGGATGTAATTACGGTTGTCTTACTGTAGATAAATTTTCCAACATTGATAAAACTTGGCCAAGAAAATCGATCAACAGAAGTCATTTCGAACTCATCAATACAGCGCCCTTGTTTTATATCGAGTATTGCAACATTGAGAATACATTTTTTGAGAATTTCTTTCCGTCGAAACACGTACAATTTACATCCGATAATTTCCACTGCAACGAAATTGTTGCGTTCGACGCTACCTTGAAGCATGGGCATCTGGAACATTTTTGGATTTTTGGTTTTGACAATCCCACTCACTGATGTCCATTCTTTAGTTTTGAAGTTCAAAACATCAAAGAAAAACTTTTCATAAGGAGTTTCTTGGGGACCAGAAAGAACCAAATAATCACTATTAGATGCAATGAATCTGTATATTTTATCCTCAACATCCATCCATTTTGTCCAAGTTTTTGTCGATGAGTTGTAAACGTTAAGCGAATATTGTCCATCAACACTGTTCAACGCTAAGAGGGATGTTTTCAGTACGCGAGAAGTATCCGATGGTTCAATATTTCTATTGACAGTATTATTGTTGAATAGTGGATTGTTGTCAATATGCTCAGATTTGAAATTATAGGATAGAAGTGGAAGACGAATGCAGTTGAAGATTCTATAAATTACATTTTAAACCGACTTGTGGGTTATTAAACTCACTGTTGTGAATATTTTTTCCTGTCATTACTTGTCATCAACCACCTGATGGCACTAAGACACACATCTTCTTCTGATGTGTAGCAAAGTTCAGTACTTGACAACAGTTCCACAACTTCATTGATGTCCAATTGTAGAAATGACTCATTTTGGCATATTTGTTGAAAATGATCCTATAATTCAATTATTTGTGAACTATCATACTGCAGTGACTACATTAATATATTCATTTGATCTTGCAAGAATATCTCCATGACAATTCGTAGTTATCAGAAGATCGCGCATTGAAAAACAGTTTGTTGCATCAATTTGTTTCACTGCATATCTACCAGTTAGCTCGACCAAACTAACTATTTGCAGAAAGTTGGCGGCTATTAGAATGTCCTGAGCGTTTTCTGAAAAAAAATATTCACAATTTTAGTGAAAATAGTGTTACCTGTGGTGAGCTTAACTCTGGATGTGTAGAGAAATTCAATAACGTGTTCCATTGTTTCATAGTTGATATCTAAAGTTAATGTATATCAATTTTTCACAACTGCTGCGAGTTACCTGGAATACAAATCTCTTCCAAATTTGTTTCCAACATTGATGAAGTGAACATTTTTCGAAAGTATGGCGAGCCAGATGATAGAACCAGTTTATGAACTTTTAGACGTTTTCCATCAGCGATCAATGTCACATCACATAATTCTCTATCTTCCCTTAGTTGATTGAATATAGCAAATCTCTGAATCATGGATAAAGATATGTTTATATGAAGAAGTCAAACCTCCGTATAAAGTGTGGACTTTGAGCCGTATTCGGTATAATTGCCCGTCATGCTGGTCCGCAAGAAATAAATAAGGTAAAGTGTGTGGCACGCTGGGCAATACCAGGTAGTGTACCGCAGTGGGAAATGAAAAGGTCACAAACCAAACACGGTCGACGACGTACACCAAATTACGTGACGTCATCTACGGTGGTACGCATTACGTGGGCACCTCACTATCCTGTGATGACGTCCCAACGAAAAAGGCGGGTTAACCTATTCAATCAACAGTCTGCGTCTCTTGATCTCTCCCAGTCTCTGTACTGTTCACCGGCCCATTCCCGCGCAAAAAGTGCCCACTGCAACGTAGCCAAAAAAAATGACGGAAGAGAACATTCGCGTTGTCTCGAAATCCACTCTTTGTGAAGAAGTAGGAGTTTGAAATTTTTAATAATTTTTTCATAATTTTTTTCAGAGTTTTTCCTTGTTCAACCAACTAAAAGAATTGGATAAGTTATGCGATGTAACTTTGATCACGGAAGGAGGAAACTTGAGAGCACATAAGGTTAGTCAATAAATGCGCATTTTCGAAATATTACTGTTTTTTAGCTTGTGTTATCTTCCGGATCACCATACTTTTGCACGATGTTCACTTCATCGGTGAAGGAAGCAGATATGGATGAAATCAGTATTCCAGGTACTCCAAATATAACAAAATTTTAAATTAGAATTATTTGTAGACATCAGCTACGACACTATGGAAAAAATCATCCATTTCATTTACACTTCGGAGCTCAAGATTTCCACTGGTAAACCATTGCATCGCAAAAATTTTGTAAACTAATTTTTTCAGAGACGGCTCAAAACCTTCAAGTCGCCGCGAATTTGCTACAAATGACCCTTTTGGTTGATATGTGTGGAGACTACATGATGAAGAACATTGATGCAGAAAACTGCTTCACGATCAGGGCACTGATGGTGGAAAACAACTGTGATGAGGAGATTGTTGCAAGAGCCAATGATTATATCAATGTAACTAGAACTTGTTTAGATTGTCTTAAAATAGCAATTTTCAGTCTGATTTCCTTCAAATTGTGCAAAACGACTCATTCCTTCAATTGGATGTAGGTGATGTGGTGGAACTACTATCACGCTCTGAACTATGTTGTGTATCTGAGGCAGATGTGTTCCGAGCTGCAGTTAGATGGTTGGAAGCGTCAGATGAGCGAAAACAGTATTCTCAAAGGTGATCAACAGGAATGAATATTTTATGATGAAATTATTTCAGAATTCTTCAATGCATTCGTAGCAACCTTCTATCCAATCATCTTTCTAATAACGCACTATTCCACATCACGGAGCCACTAAATACTTCTGAAATTTCACGAGTCGCCAAAACGTCACTTCTGGCAATAACTTCTGACGAGGATAGCAGTGCACTTATACTATATGACTCGACAACAAAACAATGGAAACATATAATGGAAGTGGAAAACAAATGGTACTATTATATCGCTGCAAGCAAAGATCACATATTTGTATCAGGATCAGCAGATAAGGGCAAAAAAGAAGTTTACTATGTTTTAGACAGGAAAACAAAGATTTGGGCATCAGTAAGAGATGAAATTTAACATAATAATCATAAATTTTTTTACAGTTGGGAACTAAGTATCACTATCACAGCATTATCGGGATGGTGACTGTGGGTAAAAAACTTTACGTGTTCAAACAACTGAGCGAAACCCTGTTCGTCAGTATAATTGATATTGATTCGAAACAATGGACTAGAGGCCCGGAAATAAAGGCGCGCTGTGGCTACAGTAGATCGAACATTGTCGCTCTTGATAATGATATTTATGGTGAAAATATTAGTATGGCATATAATCAAAGTTATTTACAGTAATTCAAACAAATCATAAAGGAGAATGTCAGAAACTGGATACTGAAACGAACCAATGGTCCGTTATTGCTCCGATGACAAGAAAAAGAGGTTTCATTGGTGGAGTAGCAACATACAAGGGAAAAATCTACGTAGCTGGAGGTTATGGCAGATTTTCTGAAGGCTACGTTAATACATTCGAAGTTTATGACCCAATCACAAACTCTTGGAAGGAATTGAAACCAATGCCAATTGCATGCTCACCAAAGTTGGTCGGAACTACTGATGGCATTTACGCATTCCTCAAGTTTGTGAAATTCAAAACACATAGAATTATTTCTTCAAATATTTTCAGCAAATCTGTCAGTTTTTATGACGTTGCGCGGGACATGTGGTCAGAAGTAAACTGTCCAGAAAATGTCAGCAGACTGGCGATTACTGCACTTCCGGATTTATATCAAGACTGATAATATTTTTTGGCCTTTGATTGATTGATGATACATTTATATGGATGGTTTTTGTTTTAAATAAAATTTTGTAATGAGATCGTGTTGTTCAATCTGCAAGGTTGATTACTATGTTAATTTTACCGATACATCTTCGCCATGCAAGATTGTCTCAATAAAACATCTGTTGCACCAATGTACGTCATCGATTTATGGTGACGATCGATACCCTACATTTCTTAGTCTCTGCTACCTAGGTACGTGTCCCTCATTTAGCCATCCTTACGTAAGACGTGCGCATTGCTAGGTGGTTTACAAAAATGACAGACGATTTTATTGAAGTTGATTTGAAGCCTTCAATTTGTGTAGAGGTATAAGTACTCAATAATTATTTTTTTCATAAATAGATTCAGGGTTACTCTCTATTCAACAAATTGAGGGTTTCTGATACGTTTTGTGATGTTTCGCTGATTACCGACGGAGGAAAATTGAACGCGCACAAAGTAAATCGAAAAATGGTAATTTATTGCCTACAGTCGTTTATTTCAGCTTGTGTTGTCATCAGGGTCGCCATACTTTTTGACAATGTTCACTTCTTCTATGAAGGAAGCTAATATGGAGGAAATTAATATTCCAGGTATCTCGAAAGTACTGAAATATTACAATGTGAACGATTACAGATATCAACTACGATACAATGGAAAGAATCATTTATTTCATTTACACGTCGCAGTTGAAAATTTCCACCGGTTAACCTAATTTTCAAAAGTTAAGTTTACGAAAGTTAAGATTTCACTTCAGATTCTGCTCAAAATCTTCTAATCGCTGCCAATTTTCTACAAATGCCTCTTCTCGTCGACTTATGTGGAAAATACATTATGAGAAAGATTGATACAGAAAATTGTTTTTTATTGAAGGAACTCCTCATTACCACTAACTGTGATAAGGAGACCGTTGCAAGAGCGAATGATTATATTAATGTAAAATCAACTTAAGAAATTTCACAAAAATAACAAATTACAGTCTCATTTTCTTCAAATTGTGCAAAATGAGTCATTCCTTCAATTGGATATTGATGGCGTAGTGAAACTACTATCACGGTCTAATTTATGTTGTACAGCGGAGGAGGATGTGTTCCATGCTGCAGTAAGATGGTTAGAAGCGTCAGATGAACGAAAACAGTCTGCCCAACGGTAAGTGATATGCGAAACTGAAATATTATCCATTTTTTCAGGATCTTTCAATGCATCAGACTGTCACGTTTGTCAGATAAATTCAAAGAAGGTCATTTGATCAATAACCCAATTTTTGCCACCGATATTATAAATGAGCCAATCGATCCTAGCAAACTTACAAGAACTGTTAAAACATCAGTTTTAGCATTGAGTTGTGGAGAAAGCAACAGCACACTAAAAATTTACGATTCATCTACAAAACAATGGGTACAAATTATGGATATGAAAGAGAGGAACTATGGTCGCATTGCTACAAGCAAGAATCATATTTTTGTATCGGGATTGGAGCCAGGGCGTAGATTAGGCAGATTAGACTTTTACAGAGTATTCGATCGGACTACGAAGGAATGGACTGAAGTAAGTCAATAACTTCTGAACCCAAACATAAAATCCTCTAGATGCCCTCTCGATCACATAGAATTCGACAAGTTGGAATGGTGACAGTTGGCGAAAAATTGTACGTGTTTATGCGACTATCTAGACGAAGCATGACCAGTGTTGTATACAACACTGTCAAAAAACGATGGTCAACAGGACCAGAACTGATTGCTAATGTCGATTATTCGCCAAGAATTGTAGCTCTTGATAAATGTATCTATGGTAAGTTGAGTTTTTCAATACTATCAAGCAGAAATTGTGTGCAGTGTTTGGAACGAATTACGAGGGAGAAGCTCAAAAACTGAACACCATTACAAAAACATGGAACGTCATTGCACCGTTTAAAAACAAAAGAAGTAGCTTTAAAGTAGCAACATATAAAGGAAAAATCTACGCGGCTGGGGGCTATGTCGGAAGATTCGATGAGCTGAGTTATGTCAATATATTCGAAGTCTATGATCCGAGTACAAATGTTTGGAAAGAGTTGACACCAATGCCAATAGCATGCTCACCACTGTTGGTTGGTACTACAGATGGAATATATGCTTTCAATTGGTTTGTTGAAATTATGATGTATGAAACAAATCGTGATGTTTTCAGGGGTTCCGTTTACTTTTACGACGTGGCGCGAGATGAGTGGAGAACTGAAGGAATGTTGCCTGAAAATTTCACAAAACTGTCGGTAGCCGCGATTCCGGATTCATACCAAGACTAATAAATTATTTCAATTTTTTTTACTGATAAAAATTTTTGCTTTGGTTTACAAATAGACAATGATGATTCCCCACTTGCCGCGTGTAACATTTTATGGCTGAAATCACAACATATGTAAAACGGGAGAGACCGAGAAAGGCGATTTGATTCATGCGTTTTGGCTTGCATGCCAACACCTACCACAAGCAATAACGTTTCTGTAACGGCAAAAGCCATGCCTTTCCGTAATTCGTAGATAATTTTTTTGTGAGCACGCAAACATATAATATATCTTATGTGTAACAATTCATCCCCACTATTTTCTATCTTATATCTATTTGATGTTTATCATTTAATTGAAAAAGAGATGGGTCTACGGGTGGTCGCCTTACGTTTGTTTTGCCCTTTTCCAATCGGCCGCGCCATAAAAAAGCCTGTGTTGTGAACACATTAATCACCATACACCACAATAAATAATACCAAAGGGTGAGCGCACCGCTGGGTATTACAACACCCCAAGAACAGCAAGGGCAGTACACCCTCTCTCCCATCGGATTTTCTCCCCCTCTTCTCTTTGTTTAGTGTACATTGGTCCGCAATTTCCGCATTTTTCTCTATTTTTCTAAATTTATTAAACACATTTCACACCAGATATTTTTAGTTTAGTAAGAAGCTATGAGCGAAGACTGCATAGAAATTGCTTCAAAATCTGCACGTTGCGTAGAGGTTTGAAATAATGCAATTGTTAAAATTCCAAAGTTAATTTAAGATTCTTGATTTATTCAATGAACAGCGGAAAACTAACGAATTGTGTGATGTTATAATAATTACAAAAGATGGAACATTGAATGCACATAGGGTGAGTTGTTATTGGTTTTATTTGAGGAAACTAGTTTTTTCAGCTTGTATTAGCAGCCGGGTCGCCATTTTTCCGTACCATGTTCAGTTCGCCTATGAAGGAAACCAACACGGGAGAAATTAATTTTCCAGGTATACGAGACTAAATTATTATATCATTTATAGTTATAGATATCGACTACGACACAATGGACAGAATCGTTCATTTTATTTACACAACGCAGCTAAGAATTTCAGCCGGTAAAACATGAAAAGTTGTCATAAAACTATTACACCATTCCAGAAACTGCACAAAATGTTTTGATTGCTGCGAATTTCTTACAAATCGAAAACTTGGTTGATTCATGCGCAAATTATATGATGAAATATATCGATGAAACCAACTGTTTCTTTGTCAAAAATCTTTTTAAAACAACTAACTGTGACAAGAAATATGTTGCAAGAGTGGATAATTATATCAATGTGAGTATTCCGGATGTACCCGCAAAAAAGGACTTTTGAAAATGTAGGAGGACTTTTCAGAAGTAAAAGGACTATCAAATATTCAGAGGAGTTTCTGGAACAAAGAGGACTTTAGTAATAAAAAGAAAGTTACACCCTCACTTAATTCCATGTGAAGAAAGCATAAAACTAAGAATAAATACGACTCTAAAGTCTTTTTTATTCTAAAAGTCTTCTATGTAATCCTTTTTAATATCTTAGTTCTCTCAATAATCTACAGCGCTAAAGTCCTCTAAATTTCCGAGTGTCAGCTCAATTTTCAAAAGCCCTCTTTTTCGCGAGTAGAGTCATTTTTTCTAACTAAATTCGTCCGAATATTTATAGTCTTACTTCCTTCGTATCTCTCAAAATGAGTCATTTGTTGAATTGGGTATCGATGAGGTCACAGAACTTTTAAGTAGTGAAATTTGTTGCAAATCGGAGGAAGATGTGTTCCATGCTGCAGTGAGATGGTTGGAAGCAAGAGATGAACCCGACAAATATTCTGAACAGTAGGGAAAACTCATGTTTTGCTACAACTTTTCCGCTGATTCCAGGATTCTTCGTTGCATTCGTCTTTCATTGTTATCAGAAAGTTTCAAACAATTCCACATATCAAACAATTCCTTGTTCAAGGCAAATAAACGAATCAATGTTAATAAAGTATCTCGAACACCCAAAACATCGATGCTAGGTTTGCGTCGCCTGAATGATGAGAGTTCCCTTTATACTTATGACTCTTCATCAAAGGAATGGACACAAATGATGGAGTTGGAGAACAAAAATTACACGAATATTGCTGCCAGCAAAGACTACATTTTTGTATGTAGTGAGGACATCGAATCGAAAACAAGGTTCTTGGAAGCATACAATCGCGAGACAAAGGAATGGATTAAGGTCAGTTTTAAAACTTGTCACATTACATATAGTAAACTTGTTCAGCTATTACCCAATATGCACCATCGAGGATCCGTTGACATGGTGACTGTTGGTAACAAGTTGTATGTGTTCAGGCACAATGTTGGACGTGATGAAGTCACACAAGTCACAGTATTCAATATGGATGACAAAAACCAAAGAGGCAAAAAACTTAAGAGCGAGAATTCAGATCTATCGCGGAGGCCTATAATTGTTTTTGAAAAAAATATTTATGGTAGGTATGACTTTTGTGAATTGTAATAGAGAGCATTTTCAGCTTTGAAAACGCTCAGTAAATATCACAAATTGAACACTGAAACCAATACGTGGTCAGTTACGGATTCAGATGTTTGTTGGACAGCCGGTGCACCACATACCACTTACAAAGGAAAAATTTACGGACGTTTATGGCATCAGGAAGAACTTTTTGGATTTTATAATGAAAGCGAAAATAAATGGGAGAAATCAGCAACGATGCCGAAAGATATTGAAAAATACGTCAGCACAACCGATGGAATATACGGTTTTCAAACTCCGTATAAACGCCGAGAAGAAACAAAACCAAAAGATATTCTCAAGTTTTTTGATTTTGCACAAAATGTTTGGATATGTGAAGGAGAGTTGCCGGACGGTTATGATGATTTGATGGTGACCGCTATTCCGGATTAATACAGTCATCAATGTATTATTTTCCCTTGTTAAAATAAATTGGTTTGATTTCTTTGAAGGTTTGATAATACATTTCAAAAAATATAAGCGCTGAAAAAGTCAGAACCACTTTTTTTGTATACATTGTTTTCTAGAATCTGCGAACCTTGGAAAAAAGATTCTAGCTCCCAGATTCACAGCCAACCATGCCATCCCACCAAACACATCATGATCGGGCAGGTGCTCATCATCTTTGCTAAAACAATCTAACAACGGGGATTATTTAGTTTTGGATCACAATCGATATTCCACAATTGATGTGATCGAGCAGGTGCACATCATCTTTTCTTGTACACTCTGCGTCTCTTTCTCTCTCCTTCCCACCTGTACCACGTTCACCGAGTCATTCTTACGCAAGAGGTACGTAGTCCACTACGCAACAATGAGCGAAGAATGCATTGGAATCGCATTAAAATTGAACGTATGCGTCGAGGTTTGAGTTTTGAAATTTTAAGAAAACATGAAAATTTTTTAAAGATGCTGGACCTATTCAACCGACAGAGGGAGAGTGGTGAGTTATGTGATGTTGCTATTATTGCAGATGGAAGAAAATTGAATGCGCATCGGGTAAACTAGCGTTTTTTTATTTCTTTGAAAAGGGTTATTTCAGCTTGTATTATCCTCAAGATCCCCATTTTTTCGCACAATGTTCAGTTCATCTATGAAAGAAGCAAAAACCGCTGAAGTCAACTTTCCAGGTAACTTCAAAATGATTAAAATAGTAAGTAAAACAATATTTATAGAAATCGACTACGACATCATGGAAAAAGTTATCCAATTCATTTACACTACGAAATTGAACATTTCCATCGGTATGATGCAAAAATGTTTCTTTTCAACTATTATTGTTTTTAGAAACTGCCCAACACCTTCTAATTGTCGCTAATTTTTTGCAAATGGAAGATTTGGTTGATTTGTGCGGAAATTATATAGGGAAAAATATCGATGTTACAAACTGTTTTTCTGTTAGAGAACTTATGAAAAGGACTAATTGTGAAGAGAAGATTATATCAAGAGCAAATGATTATATCAATGTGAGTATTACATTTGAAAATTTTCTAACAACTTTACAGTCAAATTTTCTTCAAATTGTGCAAAACGAGCCATTCCTTGAGTTGAGTCTCGATGATGTGATGGAGCTGCTGAATAATGAAGTATGTTGTACATCGGAAGAAGATGTGTTCCATGCTGCAGTGCGATGGTTGGAAGCAAGGGATGAACCTAAGGAATATTCTGAACAGTAAAAAACACAGTTTTAAAATTGCTAACCATTCGATTTCAGAGTTTTACGTTGCATTCGCATGCCACTTTTATCGACGAGCTTCAAACAATTCCATATAACGAAAAACTCGTTATTTAAGAAAAAGAAACAATTGAATGTCTCTAAAGTGTCAAGACCACTAAAAACTTCGTTATTGGTGTTGCGCCTTTCAGATGATGTGAGTTCATTTCATACACATGACCCATCAACAAAGAAATGGACACACATACTGGATTTGAAAGAAAAAAATTACACCGACCTTGCGGCGAACAAAGATTACATTTTCACATGTAGGGAGGACATAGAATTAAAAATAAAAATCTTTGAAGTTAACAATCGCATAACAAAGGAATGGACCAGAGTAAGTTTTAATAAGTCTTCTGTAGAATGTTTCAAATTTTTCAGCTTTCACCAACTATGTCAGATCGAGGTTCGACTGAAACGGTGGCTGTAGGCAACAAGTTTTATGTGTTCAAACACTCTTATGGACGTGACAGCGTCACACAAACCACAGTGTTCAACATGGATTCTAAAAATAAACGAGGCAAAAAACTGAAAAATGTTGGCTTCGATATATCAGATGCATCTATATTTGTTATAGATAAATATATTTATGGTATGTTTGTAATATTCAATCAGCTATATCAAAAGTTACAGTTATCAAAAAATATAGAGGAATAACTCAAAAATTGGACACTGTCACTGATACATGGTTTGATCTTGGATCAGATATGTTTAAAGGCAGTTTTGAACCATATACAACTTACAAAGGGAAAATTTGCGGTCTTCCGTGTGGTGAAGATGCTATTAACGTTTATGATGGAAACAACAATGAATGGAAGGAGTTAACACAATTGCCAGAACAAAAAGAAGTTACCGGTTTCCTCAGTACAACCGATGGAATATACGCTTTCAACAACTCGTGCGACAGAACATGGGATTCAGAAACGGATCCGAAACATACTTTCGATTTTTATGATGTGGCAAGAAACATTTGGTGCGAGGAAGAGTTCCCTTCCGGTTTTGATGATTTGCTAATGGTAACGATTCCCGATTTATGAAGGCATTGTTGTGAAATACTTGCGTTTTGTTTTGATAATAAAGCATACAGCGTTTTTTTGTTTTATTTGTTAAACATTCAAGTGATTACCTCCTTCACTGAGAAACAATATTAGAAAAGTAACCTCACTTTATGGAAATATTCACGGTAAGATACACAAACTGATGGAAGCTGCTAAAATTTATATTTGTTGGCAAAAAAAAGAAGTCTTATACATCACGATAGAACAGGTGCTCATCCCCTCTCCTAAAACGATCTAGTAATGGATATTCTCATTTTTTGGATTGTGATCGATATTCCACAATCTGTGTGATCGAGCAGGTGCACATCACCTTTCATGCTACACACTGCGTCTCTTTCTCTCTCCGACCCACCTGTATCACTCTTACCGACGCATTCTTACGCAAGAGGTACGTATCCAGCTGTGCAACAATGAGCGATGAATGCGTCGAAATCGCATCAAAATCGGACCATTGCGTTGAGGTATGATTTTTTTGTTTTGCAATTTCATAAAAACATAAAATTACATTTAGATGCTTGACTTATTTAATCAACAGAGAGAAAGGGGCGAGTTATGTGATGTTGCAATTGTTACAGAAGGAGGAAAATTGAATGCACATCGTGTACGCTAACGTTTTGTATTCTTTGAAAAAAGTTTTTTTCAGCTTGTATTATCCTTAGGATCACCGATATTTCGTACGATGTTCAGTTCAACCAGGAAAAAGGCGAATTCTGCAGAAGTTAACTTTTCAGGTAACCAAGAAGTGACTGAAATATCTAAGTAGAAATAATTATAGATATAAACTGCGACACAATGGAAAGAATCATTGAATTTATTTACACTACACAATTAAAAATTTCCACAGGTATTTCCACGCAAAAAAAATGTAAACTGTTATCACATTTCAGAAACTGCTGAAAATGTCATAATTGCTGCAAATTTTCTGCAAATGACAGATTTGGTCGATTTGTGTGGAAGCTACTTAGGAAAGAACATTGATGCAACAAACTGTTTCTCATTCAGAGAACTGATGATAACGACTAACTGTGACCAAAAAATTGTTGCAAGAGCTAATGATTATATCAATGTAAGTACTACCATCTGAAAATTCGCCAATAAGTTTGCAGTCGGACTTTCTTCAAATAGCACAAAATGAGTCATTTCTTCAACTGGGTATCGATGATGTGGTAAAACTTTTGAATACTGAAGTTTGTTGCAAATCGGAGGAAGATGTGTTCTATGCTGCAGTGCGATGGTTGGAAGCAAGAGATGAACCTGAAAAATATTCTCAACGGTAAATTACTAAACTTTTCACAAGTTCATTGTCTAGTTTCAGAATCATTCGTTGTATTTGTCTTTCGCATTTGTCGAAAAGCTTCAAACAATTTCACATAACAAACAATTCATTGTTTAAGAAAACAAAACAAATTAATGTCACTAAAAAGGCCCGAACACCCAAAACGACATTGTTGGCTGTGCGTCGCCTAAATGAAGAGAGTTCTCTTCATACATATGATTCATCATCGAAGAATTGGATACTAATGATGGAGTTGGAGAACAAAAATTACACTAATATTGCTGCCAGCAAGGATTATATTTTTTTATGTAATGAGGACACCGACTTGCAAACAAGGTTTTTTGAAGCTTACAATCGCGAGACAAAAGAATGGATCAAAGTAAGTTTAGAAATTGAGTAGAAGTACTAACAAGTTCCACATAGCACGGTAAAGTAAATGATAGCTAGGATGGTTTCGAAACTAAAAAACTGGGCTTTTCTGACCGCTCTTTTAGCTACCTTTTTCAGCTATTACCGACCATGACAGATGAAGGACCCGTTGACATGTTAACTATTGGCAACAAGTTGTATGTGTTGAGACACTTTATTGGACGTGCGGAACTCACAAAAATCACAGTATTCGATATGGATTCAAAAAATAAGCGAGGCAAATTATTGAAAAATGTTGACGAAGAACTAGGAGGAACGGATATATTTGTTTTAGACAAGTATATTTATAGTAGGACTGTAATTTATTTCAATTGTAATTTTTGACGGTTTGCAGGTCTTGGAGCATGGTCTAACGACAATTTAAAACTGAACACTGAAACAAATAAATGGTCCTATCTCGATTCAAATATGTTTGAAGGGACTTATAACCCATCTGCCATTTATAAAGGAAAAATCTATCGTCGGTCAGATGATGAAGAAGTTGAAAGCGTTGTTGTTTATGATGAAAGCAAAAAGGAATGGGAAAAATTAGCACAGATACCAGAAGATGTTACAAAATACATTAGTACAACTGATGGCATATACGGTTTCTATGAACCGGCTGAATGGGAAGAAGAAACAGACTCAAAAAACATTTTCCAATTTTATGATGTTGCAAGAAATGTTTGGATTTCAAGAGGAAAGCTGCCAGCAGGTTTTGAAAAAAGGATAATTACTGCTATTCCAGAATAATAGAGGCATTTGTTCTTGATTAATAAATTATTATGACTGCTTTCGTTGAAATCTACCTCACTACAGATTTATTTTATGTATTACAATTTGATTCCTGGTTGATGGGAATTGCTAGAGTCTTACATTTGCTGAAAAACCGTAACATAAAGATCCACTAAGATCTTTGGCATCCCGCTAAAAAATCATGATTGAACAGATGCGTATCACTTTTCCTAACGAAACGGTCTATTAATGGGGGTTTTGATTTTGGATCACTATCGATACTCCCAAATCGATATTTGCGAGCAGGTGCTCATTCACCTTTCCTGGTACGCTCTGCGTCTCTTTTTTCTCTCCTACCCACCTGTACCACGCTGACCGAGCCATTCTTGCGCAAGAGGTGCGTAGCATACTACGCAACAATGAGCGAAGAATGCGTCAAAATTTCATCAAAATCGGACCGTTGCGTCGAGGTTTGAACTTTGAACTTTTTCTAAAGCAAAGAAACTTATTTCAGATGTTTGACCTGTTGAATCAACAAAGAGAATCTGGTGAGTTGTGTGATATTGCGATTCGTGCAGGAGGAAGGAAGTTAAATGCACATCGGGTAAGCTAGTTTTTTGCATCATTCGAGAAAAGGTTTATTTTAGCTTGTGTTATCCTCAAAATCCCCATTTTTCCGTACAATGTTCGGTTCACGAATGAAAGAAGCAAAAGCTGCAGAAGTTAACTTCCCAGGTAATTTTTAAACGTTTGGAATACTAAGTAAATAAGAAATTATTATAGAAATCAACTATGACACAATGGAAAGAATCATTGGTTTTATTTACACTACACAGCTGACAATTTCTATCGGTATGATGCCAAAAGTTTTTTTTACCTGTCATTGTTTTCAGGAACTGCTCAAAACCTCATAAATGCTGCTAATTTTTTTCAAATAGGAGATTTGGTTCAATTATGCGGAAATTACATAGTAAAGCACATTGATGCAACAAACTGTTTTTCAGTCAGAGAACTTTTGAAAATGAGCAATTGTGAAGAGGAAGTTATAGCAAGAGCAAATGAATATATCAATGTAACTACTCACTGTTTTTGAAATTAGTCTAAGAAATTTCACAGGCAAATTTTCTTCAAATTGTGCACAACAAGGAATTCCTCGAGTTGGGTATTGATGAGGTGATGGAACTTTTGAATAGTGAAGTATATTGTACATCTGAAGATGATGTGTTCCATGCTGCAGTGCGATGGTTGGAGGCAAGGGATGAACCTAAGGAATATTCTGAACAGTGAGAAGCTTAATTTTAAAAAAAGCTAAATGTTTGTTTTTAGAATCCTAAGTTGCATTCGTGTGTCACTTTTATCAAAAAGCTTCAAAGAATTCCACGTAACAAAGAACTCGTTATTCAAAAAGAAGAAACAATTCAATGTCAGTAAAGTGTCGAGACCACAAAAAACTTCGTTATTGGTGTTACGTTCTTTGAAAAACAAGAATTCACTTTATACTTATGAATCATCAACGAAGAAATGGGTTAAAATGATGAATCTGGAGGAAGCGAACTACACTGATATTGCTGCAAGCAAAGGTTACATTTTCACATGTAGGGATGACCTAGAATTGGAGATGAAGATCTTCGAAGCTTACAATCGCATAACAAAGGAATGGACGAAAGTAAGTTCGAAAGACTTTATGATATATATTAAAATTTTCCAGCTTTTACCAACTATGAAAGATCAAGGTTCATTTGATATGGTATCGGTTGGCAGTAAGTTATATGTGTTTAAGCACTGGGCTGGAAAAGACTCACAAATCACAGTGTTCGATATGAACTCAAAAAGGAAACGGGGTAAAAAACTGAAGAATGTTGATGCCGATTTATCGGATGGATCTGTAACTGTTGTGGAAAAATATATTTATGGTAAGATCGTAACTATTAATTTTTTTCAACGAAGATTACAGTGAGCGGAGAATATTTGGAAAGAAATATAAAATTGGATACTGACACCGATACATTGTCCGATCTTGATGAAGACATGTATGAAAAGAGTTCTGAACCGTATACAGGTTACAAAGGAAAATTGTGCGCTCTTTCAACTGATGAAGATGCTATTGTGGTATATGATGAAGGAAACAAAGAGTGGAAGGAATTAGTAGAACTACCGAATGAAGGAGTTACAGATTTCATCAGTACAACTGATGGAATATACGCATTAAAAAATCTTGGAGCCAAACATGGGAGAATACATTCGATTTTTATGATGGTGCACGAAAGGTTTGGGAATGTAAAGAAAAGTTTCCAGCCGGTTTTAAGGATTTGCTAATCACAACGATTCCCGAATAATACACTCATTATTATGAAATTTCTATGTGTTTTTTGGTTGATAAAGTATACAAAGTTTTTTTTTTATTTGTTAAACATCGAAGCGGTTATCAGCCTCACACAGAAAAAAATACTCAAAAAATAACTTCACTTTATGGAAATGTTCACGGTAGACTATGTACTTTCTGCGTTTGTGGCAAGGTAAAATTGGTGCAACTGGTGAGAGCTTTCCCTTTTAATCGATGAGCAGATGGTCACTTTTTGTAATCTACGTCTCTCCATCTTTCCCCACCTGCACCATACGCATTGCTCAACGATTCATTTTCATTCAATACGTACGTTTTCATTGTGCTCTTTTTGAAAAATGGCGCAAAACTCCATAGAAATTGCTTCAAAACTCGACGATTGGGAAAAGGTTACAGTTTAATTTTATTACTATTCAAACGATTTGTTTCAGTGTTTTGCGTTGTTTCATCAACAACAGGAAAGTGGTGAGTTATGTGATGTAACAATTGTTTCTGAGGGAAGGAAAATAAACGCTCATAAGGTAATCAACCTAAAATTTCCAGCAAAAGTCTTATTTTTCAGCTTGTGTTGTCGTCAAGATCACCATTTTTTCGAAGTATGTTCACGACACAAATGAAGGAAGCGAACATGAACGAAATTCATATTCCAGGTATTTAATATTGAGATGTTAATTAATAATGAGTGATTTTAGATATCAGCTATGAAACTATGGACCAAATTATTCAATTCATATACACTTCACAATTGCTGATCTCTACCGGTAAACTCATGAAAAATTGCGGTTCACATATTAATTTGTTCTAGAAACTGTCCAAAACGTTATAATTGCTGCGAGTTACCTACAAATGGCACCATTGGTCAACTTTTGCGGACATTACGTGATTAAACGCATTGATGAAGACAACTGTCTTGCAATCAGAGAGCTGCTGGGAAGTACCATCTGTGATAAGGATTTAGTTGAAAGAGCAAACAGTTATATCAATGTAAGTAGCACTATTAAAGATTTCTCAAACATTCTTACAGTCTAACTTTCTGAAAATAGTACAAAACGAGTCCTTCTTCCAACTGGGCGTGGATGATGCAGTGGAATTACTATCTCGCTCTGAACTGTGTTATATGACGGAAAATGATGTTCTTCAAGCTGCTACAAAATGGTTAACCAAAACAAACAGTTTTGACAAACATTCTGAACGGTGGATTTTTTTCATTTTCTGAGAATTATTTGATAGTTTTAGAATCTTGCAATGCGTTCGACCAACACTTCTACCAGGCAACGCAAACGAATATAACTTCGAAGGTTTATCGAATAATCAATTAAAAAGCCCAAGAACTCTCAAAACATCACTTATGGCATTGTACCGTGATGACGAAGACAAGTCATTCAAACTATATGATTCATCTACAAAACAATTTACAAAAACTATAACAATAAGAGCGAAAAAATTTTATCATGAAGCTGTCAGTGACGATTATATTTTTATGAGTGGAACAGATGATCGGGATCTTGAGCTCTATTTTGAAGTTTATAATCGCAAAACAAAAAGTGTTACTTCGGTGAGTTCACAAAACTTTTTGAGTCTCACTTTCAAACTAAAACTTTTAGACTCCTTCATTAGACTATCATGGCGGATTCTCAAACATGGTGACTGTGGGCAATAACTTGTATGTGTTCAAGCAATCAAACACAGAACAAACTACGCTTCACATTTATTCAACGGACACTAATATGTGGTTCACAGGACCAGAACCGAGTTTTCACTGTGAATTCTCACAATTCATTGCACTCGACAAATGTATTTATGGTAAGACTGCCCATTTTACAGTTTTATAAATTATTGTTGTAGTATTCGGAAATGCTTTCGACAGACGCATAAGGAAACTAGACACAGAGACAAAGTTATGGTCCGATGTTCCATCAATGAGAAAGAATGATGAACATCTATCGCTTACAACCTACAAAGGGAAAATCTACGCCATTGGTGGCACATATGACAATTGCACCAGCTTCGAGGCTTATGATCCATTGAAAAATGAATGGATCGAGTTGAAAAATCTACCAAAATGTCAACCAGATGAAGTTATTGGCGTTAGTGACGGAATTTATGTATACGGAAGGTTTTTTTGTACTTTTTTTTTCAAGTAGAGTATATACATACGCTTTTAGGGATGAATTCGACGACAACGTCGTAAACGCAAGCTACCTTGATTTCTATGATGTTGTGCGAGATGAATGGAGTGTTGAAGAAGGATTTCCTACGGACTTTAAGGGCGCTGCCCTCCTCGCTGGTCGGGATTCATATTTCAATTAATAAATATTTTCATAATCCAAAATGTTTTGATAAAAAGTATTGAAGTTTCTTATCTTGCACATTCATTGAAAAAAGCTCCTGTGACAAAAAGGGTCAAAAATTGAAGGGGATTGGGAAAGTTGAGGATCAGAACGATGTTAACTCGAAATCTGGAGCAGCCCCGAAAATTGACGAATTGTCGGTTTCATTAGTTGATACCCTCACGATGTTGTTGCACCTGTTCGTGAAAGTTTTTAAATTCCATCGATGGTCACCATTTGCGATTCAATCTACGTCTCTCGATATTTCCCCACCTGTACCATACGCATTGCTCATCGATTAGTTGATACTCTCATGGCGTTGGTGCACCTGTCGATAAATTTTTTTTTCCATTTAATCGATGAGCAGATGGCCGATGGTCACTTTTAGTAATCTACGTCTCTCGATCTTTCTCCACTTGTACCATACGCATTGCTCAGCGATTCATTTTCATTCAATACGTACGTTTTCCATACGTACGTTTCTCTTTTTGAAAAATAGCGCGAAACTCGGTAGAAATGACTTCAAAACTCGACGATTTGGAAAAGGTTACAGTTTAATTTTATTATCATTCAAAAAATTAGTTTCAGTGTTTTGCGTTGTTTCATCAACAACAGGAAAGTGGTGAGTTATGTGACGTAACGATTGTTTCTGAGGGAAGGAAAATAAACGCTCATAAGGTAATCAAACTAAACATTCCAGCAAAAGTTCTATTTTTCAGCTTGTGTTATCCTCAAGATCACCATTTTTCCGCAAAATGTTCACGACACAAATGAAAGAAGCGCATATGGCAGAAGTTTGTATTCCAGGTATCCAACAGTGACTAAACTACTTGATAATGAGTATTTTTTAGATATAAACTATGAAACAATGGAGCAAATAATCAAATTCATTTACACTTCACAATTGCAAATCTGCACTGGTAAACCCAAGTAAATCTCCGTAAGCTGGTTTTCTATTTCAGAAACTGCTCAAAACTTTATGATTGCTGCCGATTATCTACAAATAACGTCAATGATTAATTTTTGCGGGAATTACATGGTGAAGCACATAGATGACGTTAACTGTCTATCCATCAGGAAGCTACTAACAACGACCAACTGTGATAAGCATATTGTTGCAGAAGCGGATGACTATATCAATGTAAGTAACATTGATTGAAGTTTTTCTAACAAATTTTCAGCTTAACTTTCTGAAAATAGTACAAAACGAGTCATTCATTGAATTGGGTGTCGATGATGTTGTGGAACTACTGTCGCGCTCAGAAATATATTACACATCAGAAACCGACGTGCTCCACGCTGCTACAAGATGGTTGGCCAAAACTAACATTTTTGACAAACATGCTCAACGGTATTTTTTTCCGTCTTCTGATGTATCATCAATGTTTTCAGGGTCCTGCAATGCATTCGTAATTCACTTCTACCAGGCAACCCTAACAAAAATATCTGTAATCAATTATCCATTAACCAAACTGAAACCCCACGAAAACTCAAAACATCACTTATGGCATTGTACCGTGGTGAAGAAGGAAAGTCATTCAAACTGTATGATTCATCTACAAAAAAATTTACAAAAACTTTAACGATAAGAGCGAAAAAGTTTTATAAAGAAGCTATCTGTGACGATTATATTTTTATGAGTGGAACAGATGATCGGGCTCTTGAGTTCTATTTTGAAGTTTATAATCGTAAAACAACAGAAGTGATCTCGGTGAGTGTATGAAACTTTTTGGAAGTTAAATTTAATTTTTTAGATTCCTTCAGTATCCAGTCACTGTGATTTCTACATGGTAACTGTAGGCAATAACTTGTATGTGCTCAAACATGCAACTTCATCAAGCCATACCGTTCACATTTATTCAACGGATACTAACATGTGGCTCTCGGGACCAGAGCTGGATTTTGGCGACGCTGAATACTTTAACATTGTTGTACTCAACAAATGTATTTATGGTAAAACTACTAATTTTAATGTATTCTATTTATTGGTTGTAGTTTTCGATAAGTATTGCGACAGAGAGATAAAGAAATTGGACACAGAGACAAACGTATGGTCGGATGTTCCAACAATGAAAACTAAAGATAAACGTTTTGCAATTACGGCCTACAGAGGAAAAATTTATGCCGCTTGTGGTACCGATAAAGACTGCAGAAGCTTCGAGGTTTATGATCCTTTAAAAAATGAGTGGATGGAGTTGTTGACGAGTTTACCAAAACGACAACCAAATGAATTGTTTGCAGTGACTGATGGAATATATGCATTTAGAAGGTTTGGAGAAATTTTTTCTAAAAAATAGAATATGTATCTAAGCTTTTAGGGAGGGAACTGGCCCGTACGCAAGTCGCGTGTACACTAGTCACCTTGAATTTTATGATTTTTTGCAAGATGAATGGAGAATTGAAGAAGGATTCCCTACGGACTTTGATGGCGACCTCCTCGTTGGTCCGGATTCATATTTCAATTGATTATAATTTTCATAATCCCATTTGTTTCGATTACAAGTAATAAAGCTTCTTATCTTGCACATTCATTGAAAGACACTGTAAAAAGGGGACAGAAAATGACGAAAATTGGAAAAATTGAGGTTCGGAACGATGTTAACTTGAAATTCCCGAAAATTGACGACTTGTCGATTTCATCAGTTGATACCCTCACGGCGTAGGGTCACCTGTCGGTAAAAATTTTTTTATTTGATCGATGAGCAGATGGTCACTTTTTGTAATCTACGTCTCTCGATCTTTCCCCACCTGCATCATACGCATTGCTCAACGATTCATTTTCATTCAATACGCACGTCTTCATCGTGATCTTTTTGAAAAATGGTGCGTAACTCCATAGAAATGACTTCAAAACTCGACGATTTGGAAAAGGTTACAGTTTAATTTTATTATCATTCAAAAAAATAGTTTCAGTGTTTTGCGTTGTTTCATCAACAACAGGAAACTGGTGAGTTATGTGATGTAACGATTGTTTCTGAGGGAAGGAAAATAAACGCTCATAAGGTAATCAAACTAACATTTTCAGCAAAAGTTCTATTTTTCAGCTTGTGTTATCCTCAAGATCACCATTTTTCCGCAAAATGTTCACGACACAAATGAAGGAAGCGCATATGGCAGAAGTTTGTATTCCAGGTATCCAACAGTGACTAAACTACTTGATAATGAGTATTTTTTAGATATAAACTATGAAACAATGGAGCAAATAATCCAATTCATTTACACTTCACAATTGCAAATCTGCACAGGTAAACCCAAGAAAACATATGTAAGCTGGTTTTCTATTTCAGAAACTGCTCAAAACCTTATGATTGCTGCCGATTATCTACAAATCACGTCATTGATCAATTTTTGCGGGAATTACATGGTTAAGCACATAGATGACGCTAACTGTCTATCCATCAGGAAGCTACTGACAACGACCAATTGTGATAAGGATATTGTTGCAGAAGCGGATGACTATATCAATGTAAGTAACATTGATTGAAATTTTTCTAACAAATTTTCAGCTTAACTTTCTGAAAATAGTACAAAACGAGTCATTCATTGAATTGGGTGTCGATGATGTTGTGGAACTACTGTCGCGCTCAGAAATATGCTATACATCGGAAATCGACGTGCTCCGCGCTGCTACAATGTGGTTGGCCAAAACTAACATTTTTGACAGACATGCTCAACGGTATTTTTTTCTGTCTGCTGATATATCATCAATGTTTTCAGGGTCTTGCAATGCGTTCGTAATTCACTTCTACCAGGCAATCCGAACAAAAATACCAGTAATCATTTATCCAATAATCAAATGGAAAAGCCGCGAACTCTCAAAACATCACTTATGTCATGGTCCAATAATGATGGTGACAAAACACTCAAACTGTATGATTCATCTTCAAAACAATGGACAAAAACTATAACGATAAGATCCAAATCAACTCATCGTGTAGCCGTCAGTGAAGATTATATTTTCATGAGTGGAACAAATAGAGATTATCAAAGTCATTTTGAAGTTTATAATCGTAAAACAACAGAAGTGACCTCGGTGAGTTTACAACATTTTTGAGCTTTATAGCTGAATAGACGTTTCAGGGGTTTTTTTGCTATCTAGGGTTCATTCTAAGTCAAATAAAATTAAAAAATCGTCAAATTGTTTAAAACGGACAAAAGCGACAAACCCGCAAAACTCCATGGCCGTTAGCGCTAAACCTTCTTTGAGTTTGTAGACCATTCGGCCACGGCCACAAGCCAAAAATAAAAAAAAATCAACATCGCCAACTAGTTTTTGATCCATTTGAAGGGTTTGGATGAGTTTAATAAAAAACTTTGAGCACAAAAAGTCAATATTTTTACATCATTTTCTAGCTTTCATCATTTTCTGCTGATTTTTGGCTTGTTTTTGGCTCGCGGCCATGGCCGAGTGGCCTAGAAACCCAAAAAAAGTTTAGCGCTAACGGCCATGGAGTTTTGCGGGTTTGTCGTTTTGTCCGTTTTAAACAATTTGACTATTTTTAAAATTTATTCGACTAGATTTAGAATGAACCCTAAATAGCAAAAAAAAACCAGAAACGTCTAACCTTCTTTATGCTTAAACTCTATTTTTAGATTCCTTCAGTAACCCGTGATGGATCTTTCAACATGGTCACTGTAGGAAATAATTTGTATGTGCTCCAACAAGCAAGTTCATTAATCCATACCGTTCACATTTATTCAATGGATACTAACATGTGGTTCCTAGGGCCAGAGATGGTTTTTAACGAAGCGGAATACTTTAATATTGTTGTACTCAACAAATGTATTTATGGTAATACTACTTATTTTAATGTTTTCTATTTATTGGTTGTAGTGTTCGATAAGTATTGCGACAGAGAGATAAAGAAACTGGACACAGAGACAAATTTATGGTCCGATGTTCCAACAATGAAAAATGAAGATGAAGATTTTGCGGTTACGGCCTACAGAGGAAAAATCTATGCCGCTTGTGGTACCTATAAAAACTGCACAAGTTTCGAGGTTTATGATCCTTTAAAAAATGAGTGGACGGAGTTGACAAATCTACCAAAACGACAACCAGATAAATTGTTTGGAGTTACTGATGGGATATATGCATTCAGAAGGTTTGTACAAGTTGTTCTAAAAATATTATATGTATCTTTGCTTTCAGGGAGGAAATTGGCGGCACGTACGCTAAGCTCGTGTACACAAGTCACCTTGAATTTTACGATTTTTTGCAAGATGAATGGAGAATTGAAGAGGAATTTCCTAAGGACTTTAAGGGCGCTGCCCTCCTCGTTGGTCCAGATTTATACTTCAATTGATAATAATTTTCATAACCCAAATTGTATAAAAAGTAATAAAGTTTTGTTTGTCTAGCACAGTCATTGAAAAACAACAAACTGACAGTTTGAATATTCCAAGAAAACCATAAAAAATTGAAAGATATGAAGCAAAAGTTGAAATTCGAGAATGCAAAACGTTCATTAATAGACACTTTCACAGCAACAGTACGGTGCTGGTACAATTAGGTCGGCGAGAGATTTTCCCTTCAGTTGATGAACAGATGGTCACTTTTTGCGATGTAATTTGCGTTTTTTGTTCTTTTCTCACCTGTTCCATACGCATTGCTCATCGATTGTCTTTCATCCAATACGTACGTTTTCATTGTATTCTGTTCAAAAAATGGCGCGCGACTCCATCGGAATCGCTTCGAAATCCGAAGTTTGGAAAGAGGTTTTAGTTTCATTGTTTATTTCTACTCAATAATGCTTTTCAGTGTTTCGCGTTGTTTCAAGAACAAAGAGAAAATGGTGAGTTATGTGATGTAACGCTAATTATGGAAGGAGGGAATCTAAACGCACATAAGGTAATCGAAAATTGATTTTTCAAGAAAACTCAATTCTTCAGCTTGTCCTGTCGTCAAGATCTCCATTTTTTCGGAGTATGTTCACGACACCAATGAAAGAAGCGAACATGAACGAAATTATGATTCCAGGTTCTCAACAAAAATAAGAACATTATTAAAGAAAAAATTATAGATATTCACTATCAAACCATGGAGCAAATAATCCAATTCATTTACACTTCACAATTGCTAATCTGCACTGGTAAACCCAAGTAAATATCCGTAAACAGGTTTTCTGTTTCAGAAACTGCTCAAGACCTTTTAATCGCCGCAAATTATTTACGAATGACGTCATTGGTTAATCTTTGCGGGAATTATGTGATTAAACATATCGATGAGGCCAACTGTTTTTCAATCAGGGGCCTACTGATAAGTACCAACTGTGATAAAGATATAATCGAAAGAGCAAACTATTACATTAATGTAACAAACATTTTTGACGAATTTAATAATTGGATTACAGTCAAATTTCCTGAAAATAGTACAAAACGAATCATTCATTCAACTGGGTGTTGATGATGCGGTGGAATTATTGTCACGTTCTGAACTATGCTACATAAGGAAAAATAATGTGTTTGATGCTGCTACAACATGGTTGGCCAAAGCGAAAGATTCAAAAAAACATGCTGAGAGGTATATTTTTTCCATTTCCCGATATATCATCAATGTTTTCAGAATCTTGCAATGCATACGTGTTTCACTTCTGTCGGACAATTACAACAAAGATAACTGTAATGTTGTATTGAATAGCCAAATCAAAGTTACACGAACACTAAAAACTGTACTACTGGGATTGTACAATGAAGATGATAAGAGTTCATTCCATATGTATGATTCATCAACAAAAACTTGGACAAAATTTATGGAAATGAGACGGAAAAACTATCACAACGTCGCCGTCAGTAAGGATTACATTTTTGTGACTGGATTGGATGAAGAGACGCATGAGAATTTTTTTGAAGTTTACAATCGCAAGACAACAGAGTTTACCACGGTACGTTCAGAAGACTATTTGAACTTCAGACGGAAAATTTTTAGATTCCATCGTTAGCCAATGATATCAGATTTGTTAGAATGGTGACTGTTGGTAATAGTTTGTATGTGTTCAAACAATCGAACAGACTATTTAGTACCCTTCACATTTATTCCATGGATATTGGAATATGGTTCATAGGACCAGAGTTAGTTTGTAACTTTTTCTATTCGGAAGTGGTTGTTATCGACAAATGTATATATGGTAAGAATGACAGCTGTAAAATATAACAACTAATTTTTGCAGTGTTTGGATGTCTTGTCGAAAAATCTATAAAGAAGCTAGACACTGAAACAAACTTATGGTCCGATGTTCCTTCAATGAAAAATTATTGTGAATCTTTGGTGGCAACAGCATACAAAGAAAGAATTTATGTTATTGGAGGTTCTTGCGAACTTGGTCCCACAATATTCGAAGTTTACGATCCATTGAAGAATGAATGGAGAGAGCTGGAAAATTTACCAGAAACACAACCAGGCGTTCTAATTGGTGTGAGTGATGGGATATATGCGATCAGAAAGTTTGTAAAACATTGAACTAACAAGAAATGTTGTTTTTATAGAGAATACGCGGAGGATAATATTACCTTCACATGCTGTCTACAATTTTATGATGTGGTGCGAGATGAATGGACAGTTGAGGAACGATTACCTGTTGAATTTCCAGGCTGTCCACTTGCCGCTATCCCGGAGTTATATTTAAATGGATAATTGTTTTCGACATTTGATTTTATATTATTTTGAAAAACAATGAAAACTAAACAACTATTATGATTTTATTTAACTGACACACATTGAAAAAACAATTGATGAACAGATCGACTCAAAAAACTGGAAAAAATAAAAGGAAAGTTGAGAAATCGAATCAAAAATCAGACGAAGTTAGGTTTATCATGAGCCAAGCATGAAATCCGGGACTGCACATAACATCGCTGAAGAGGCAAATTTCTCAGGTATTATTCTTTCGGTTCTCCATATATCTGTTTCCACATTATAAAAGTAGATTATTCTGTAAAGCTTCTTTTGTACTTTTGTTTATAATTTAGTAACATACTTTCCGAACGCGTAAATCCCCTCAGAAGTTGCTACCAGTGTAGCAGAGAAGGGACCAGGGTACCACCGGTTCAATGAAGTCATTTTGTTAGTTTCCGGATCATAGACTTCCACAAGATCGCCAAATGGAAATTTGCAGTGTTCGACACCAGCCAAGTATATTTTCCCATTAAACGTCGCTACAGAGCAACGGCACCATCTTTCCATTGTTGGTGCAATATCGGTCCATATATTTGTTGAAGTATCTAACTTTTTAGCTTGTGCCGGTGTTCTCGGGCTGCTTGTCTCAAAAACTGAATAAAAAGCGGTTTTAAAACTTGTGAAAAGCTTACCATAAATATTTTTATCGATTGCAGCGATCGCAAGATCAGAGAAGGTATCAAACATTTCTGGCCCATCCATCCATAAATTTCTAGCAATGTCAAAAATTTTGATGCATTGACGGAAGAAATCAACACGCAAGAAAACGTACAACTTATTCTCCACGACCACTACTGCGAGAATACGAAGGGGATCTATACCACGCAAAGTCGGCAACTGAATGTTTTTTTGGTTGATAGTTTTTGCAGAAAAACATACCATTTTCCACTGCTCCGTGAAAAAATCATACATATTGAAAGTGATTTTTGGGTCAATATAATGTAAGTAGAGTGTGAACAGGCATTGGCCATGAAATATGATTCGCGAACATTCCTTAGTCCCATCCATTTTTTTTGCCCACTCCTTACTACTCGGATTGTAGCTAAAAGCAGGTCCACTGCTATTTACTGCAAGTATGGATTTCAGGCATTCTCGGGAACGTACAGAAGTCGATTGGTTATTTATGAGTTTTAAACAGTCATCATCTTGATTGAAGATTGGGTTGTTGTCAATGTGTGCACTTTTGAATTCACTAGTGAGAAGTGAAAGGCAAATGCATTGAAGGACTCTAAAACACTGTGTTGATCGGAGCGACACCGGCTTTTTTTGTCGGGCGCACAGCTAAATCTCCCACCTGAAAGCATGACCACTCCGTTCAGTTTTTGCCTGAAGCCATTTGATTGCGTTGAGGCATACCAACTCTTCTGAATCAGAGCATACTCCATCAATTGATAATAAGTCAATCAGCTCATTGAATTCCAATTGAATGAAAGAATCATGCTTCACGATTTGTTGAAAGTAAGCCTGAAACTGCTTTTTGGAACTGTTTTAAATAAAGCTTAATCTTACTTTGATGAAGTTTGTAGCTTGCTTGACAATTTTTTGATTGCAGTTGGTCGACACCATCAATTGTCTCATTGATACGCAATTTCCAACATCGATACGTTTAATGATAAATGTTTCGCACAATTGGACCAAATCCGTCATTTGCAAAAAATTCGCAGCGATTAGAATATTTTGAGCATTTTCTGAAACATTTCGAGTGTTTTCTTACAAGTTTTAAATACAAATATACCTGTGGTGAGCCGAATCTCTGACTTGTAGATATAACGAATAATCTTCTCCATTGTTTTATAGTTGATACCTAATTTTGTCATCATAAAGTTTTTTGATAAAATTTTGGAGTACCTGGAATAGCAATCTCTTTTTTGTTCGCCTCAACCATTGAAGAATTGAACATATTGCGGAAGTATTCGGATCCTGCCGATAATATAACCTTTAAAATTTTTCGTATTAAAAAAACTATGAATTGAGGATAGGGACCCTATGAGCTTTCAAGTGTCTTCCTTCACAAATGATCGATACATCGCATTGTTCTCCTTTCTCTCTCATTTCAAATAATTTCATCGACATCTGTTGCAAAAATTACAAAAAAGTTACTTATATAAGCTTACTTTTGAGAAAGGTGTTTTTTCGGGAAGGTTCAGGTCCTCCGATGGTTGTGCTCTTTTTCCCATAATTTGAAGAAATTATTCTGGAAATGCAGAATAATGTACTTGTTAGGATAAAGGGTTGAAAATAACTAAAATATACAGGGTGGCTAATAAGTATAGGACGTTATTTTTCGTCGGTTTTTCTACCGTAGTTCTCAAAATAAGACATGTATTACCGGATGAGCTTTGTTTTTTGTCAAGGTAGACCACAATACGATAATCTGAACACAAAATTTGAGAATTTTGTGTTCCGGTAGATATATACAAGCGTTGGAAAATTTCGGAAAAATGACTGTTGCGCCGAGGTACCTCACTCCTTTTGAAGCGTCATAACTGCCGATGTAGGAGATATGGAAAATAATTATTTATGTGACATAAAGTCCTTATATATACCAACATCCGACAGTATGGACAACTTTTTATCTGGCCATCCTTACTCACACCGAGCCATAGAACTCAAGCGAAGAAAATCTCAAAAAATTTCTTAAATTGCGATTTTCCAGCGTTTTAGTGTTTATTTCGGAAAATGGAACTTTTTAGAAAAGTTTTCCATCCCAAAATATGTCATTGCATCATATCTATCAGAAAAAAACTGGCATCAAGGATTTTGAGCATCTATCCGAGCATTCACTGATAAAAAATGCAGAAATTGATGAAATTGGACATGTACTCATTGATTCAAATTTTGAGAAATTTCCAACCATTTGAAACCCCAAATATAAGTGAAATATTGACTTTAGGTATAGTATTGACAATTTCAGTAACTAAGACCTAGCTTTTCGTAACTGGAAATTCCGTAAGTTATGGAGAAAGTTTTCATGGCAAAAGTGCGGCGCAAGGCGGTTTTTCAAATCATGCTTTTTTGGTGCTCATGCTTGAAAGCACGAAGTGAGTCGAAAAATCTCTGCTGATAATAAAATTTGATCGTCCATTATAACTTAAAATAAATCGCATTTGGTCATTCCTAGCCTAGTTTTCAAAAAATCAGTATGCTGAAAACGTCCTATACTTTATAGCCACCCTGTATACAGTGTGTGGAAAAGTGAGGAAATCTATTGCGCCGATTTGGAAATCAAAACATCTTCGACGCAGCACAGCGAGGAGGAGCCATAGACAGTGTCATCACAGGCATCCGAGAGACGCAGACACGCAGTGATAATACTGTTTCATCACATTGTTTTTCGCGTATGTGTCATCGGATGCAGTGCAGCCTCACAGTGGCGGAGAATAGCTGGTGTCTCTCACAGCCAAAAGTTTTAGAATGTAACAATATCACAAACGGGAAAACAAGCGGAGGCAATATGGCACCATGTCCACCGCAAACTGTTTCGGGGCACTCGCGGATGATATAGTGCGAGCGCGGGACACTTGCATGGTCAATGCTCTCTATGTATATGAAGGCGCGAAGGCTCCCGGAATTATGACCGTTGAATGACTCATATGACTCATATAATTGACAGAAACCTACGAGAATACGACGAATGTGGTTTGCGGAAAGAGACCAAATGATTTTTATTTATCACATTTGTTCAAAATCTCACTGTTATTTTACACACCTCATGATTTTATGTATGGAATATTTGCATTGGCGCTCGTGGAATGAAGTGGTGTAACGGTTTTATGTTACCTGGCAAATTATCACAAAACGTTCTGAAAGAATAGTATGAGCAGGTGGAAAAAAGAAATATAAATTCTTTGCTTATAAACAAAATAATGTCTGCCAAACAAAAAAAGTAATCGATTGTTTCCCATTTACTGTTATGGGAAACATCACATTTATGATATTTGATTTGTCCTTAACATCACCCTCTTTTCGTTTTTTGGATGTTTTTGCTTGGGTACTCGTCTTAGTAAGCTTGAGAGCTTCTATGTAAATGGGATTATTTTCATTATAAATTCACAAAAAAGTTTTGATATATGAAGAAGAATTTAAAAATTTGATAATTCGATTGAAACAGTTTGTTAGAGAAGATTAGGTACATAAAAATATAAAATTGTGAGTTCAAAAAAAAACAATTCATAGAAAATTGGAAATATGATTTAGAAAACAATGAAAGTAGCATTTCATATTAAACATATATATCAAGTTGTCACAAACCATACATGAAGGAAATTCGACATGTTTTTGATTTAATATTTAAAAAAAGAATATTGAAAAAAAGTTACAGCATATAATGCGGAACCGCGCAACACGCTTTCAAGCTGTATGGCAAGTGATCTATATAACTCCAATTGTCGCCTTCAACGTTATAAAAGTCAATTTTATCTCTTCGAGCAGATGTACTTGAGAGTCTGGAATCGGATCTGAGCGTTGAAGACGAACTTCTGAATAGTTTTCTATTTTTTGTTTTATGATTTTTTATACACATACCTCTGAAACGCGTAAATTCCGCCCGGAACTGTCACCAAAGTTGTAATCTGACTGCCAGTAGTCATTGGCTTCAGAACGGTCCATTCATCAGTTGCAGGATCGTAAGACTGGATGAATGTTGTAAATGGAGGTTTTGGACTGCCTCCAGCAACATAAATTTTTTGATTGTACACCGTTATACCGCATTCTTTTTGGTTTAGCAACATTGGTTTGAGGTCCTCCCATAAATTAGTTGTGGTATCCAACTTCATCGCATTTGCATGGATCTTGTTCGTTTGTTCAAAAACTGGAAAACTAGAGGTTATTCTCCAATTCAACGGACAAAAACAAACCATAAACAAAATTTTCGATAGACGCAATAGCAAGCGGTCCTTTCAAGCCATTCACTTCGGGTCCATGAGTCCATTCACAGGTTACAATATTGAAAACATTGATGTACCAACGTTATTCTTTTGTTTCCACAAAAACGTACAGTTGCTTATCAACGGCTACCATATTCAGGCGTAGGTACAATTCTTTCGGTTTTGACTTTAGATGTGGAACGTCGCACATGTCCGGAAACTGAAAACTGATTTAAACAAGTATTTCAACATGAACTCACAGTATTCCACTCCTTCGTACCAAATATATATTTTCTCAGCATTATGGTGGAACGTTTCTTGAAATGTTTGGCAACAAATAAGCAACCATCATGAAATATCATTTGTGAACACGGAAACACCGATTCCCAAAATGTCCAGTTATCCTCGTTAGTGTTGTAAACACGCGCGCGTTTACTATCAGTGTGAACCAGAATAGACATTTTGTTTGATTGAGAAGCTTCCCAAGATTTGATATGATTCAGGCAAGGCTCGTTATCTTTGAAAAGCGGGTTGTTGGCTAAGTACCAGTAAAATTCGTAACTCAACAAATGGATGTGTACACATTGAGGAACCCTGAATTGCAAATCAGTTGTTTGTATCATATGTTCCAAAATAACGGTTAGGATATAATTTAGTGCTTCATCAACAAAAGCTAATTTCATCACTTGAACCGAAAATTTCAGATTTTTACAAAAATGCCTAAATTGCGATTGCGAAAGCGCCAACTTGATTTCCATCAAAAACCTAAATCTAGTTCTAGAGTTGCAATTTTTTTTGGAAAACATCGAAAAGGTACCGCAATGAGTGTTCCTTCCTTTCTGGTTTTGCTTCCAACCACCTCATGGCACCACTGCACACATATTCCTCCGAATCACAACCAACATCATCAATTGAAAGTAAATCGATAAGCTCTTCAACACTTAATGCAGTTATTGAGTCTTTTTGAACGATGTGTTGAAAGTTAGTCTGAAAATTTCATCTGTGGCAGTTATTATTATGTAGCTAAACATACTTTAATAAATTTCGTGACTTCATCAACCATTTTTCGATTACAATTCGTCGAATCCAACAGTTGCTTCATTGATACACAATTCCCAAAATCAAGTTTCTGGAGAATGAACTTTCCACAAATATCAGGCAAATCATTGATTTGTAAGAAGTTTGCAGCTATGAGTACATCTTGGGCGTTCTCTGAAATTGATGATTCCTGGATAACCTCACAGTTTAAAAACCTGTGGTAATATGGTGTTCTGTGGTGTAGATGTGATGTAGGATAAATTTCATTGTGTTGTAGTCGAGTCCTAAATTTTTTATTACCAATTCATTGTTTGAGGAGCTGTGGTATAGGCTTTTCATTTCTAGGCCAATCCAGCTCATAGCCAGAACTGGCTAAGGAGCTATAAAACTCATGCACCATGTGAAAATAAGCCTTTCATAATATGGAAATACTTATTTTAGTAAGATTCTTAGACGAGATTTGTGAAAAATGCTTTTTTTTTGTAAAAATGAAAAATTCTCGCAACTCTAGTGGCCTAGAAACCCATGCGTCCACCTAGGCCACAGCACCTCAAAACGATAGATTGTTAATATCAAGTTATGCGTCCCATAAAAATGAAAAAGCAATAGCTATTACCTGGTACGGTGAACTCCTTTTGGTCGGCCTCCACCATTAATGAATTGAAAATACTGCGGAAATATTCCGATCTTGATGCCAAAACAACCTTTAAAACTAATTTGTTTGACAATTTCCAAAAATAGTTTACCTTATGAGCTTGAAGATGTTTTCCGTCACAAACAAGCGTTACATCACAACTCTCTCCATTTTTCCTCATGATATTCATTGTTTTGAGCATCTGTTAAACAATTAAGGAAATTGGAAAAGTAAATAGGCTTACATTGAAGATTATATTGTTTTTGTTGTTGGTCGAGTTCGAATTTGAAGTAACTGAATCGGAATCGGAACAAGTTGAATTTGAATCCGAAGACAGCAATCGGCGCCTTTTTCTTGATACATTCGCTTCTTCTCGGGCACCTGTTGCCTGATCATTCTGCTGAACACTATCCGCGTTTCGTAGTCTTGCCTCCAACTGAAAAAAGAATATTGACGGAAAATCAAAATTAGAGCAACTCACTTCGTGTGCTAACCGCCATTGTTGTCGCAAATGTAAAGGACCGTCGAAATAGTTCATATTAATGCCAAGTAATATTCATGAAATAGACAAAGCGGATATACTTTTTGTTTAAAAGCGATGTTGCCAAGGTTACGCCTAGTGCACACGTGTTTATCTGATGCGAGAAAAAGGAGAAAAGGGGAAGGATGAGGAAAATAGAAGCAGTGATATGACGATGGAATGAAAGAGACGAAAACATTAGAGAAAATGAAAAAATGGGTGTACTCTGGTGTATGTGTGTTTTTTTCCGTAGTTTTGTTTTTAGCATACCTAGAAGTGATCCAGGCAACCGACTTTTACAACTTTTAAACTCTTCAAGAGTTGCAATTCTTATTTTCAAACTTACAATTTTTTCCCGTTTTTTAAACACATGTTATATTAATCAGCTTTATTTCAAAAACGAAACAATGGGTTGTATATTCCGGCAAAATTGATATTTTTTTTATAGATCAGAGAAACGAGTGGAAATATCGGGAAGCCTCAAAATTTAAAAAAATCTCTCGTTTTGGATGTAAAAATAAGTTCATGGATAACTTGTGGTGTTTTCTCAATTTATCATAGAGAAGTTTAGGATAAAGTTCATAGAGAAGCTTAGGATAAAATATGGAAGCATAGTGGAAAAATTTATAGCAGAAAGTGTGGAACCGCGCAAAAAAGTCCGAAATCGTAGGGAAACGGATTTTGTTGCATCCAAACATTCTTTTCGACATCATAAAAGTTCATTCGATTTGTTGAGGCAAATGCTTTCGAGTTGGTGGACTCGGATGTGAGTGTCGAAGGAGAGCTTCTTAAAATACAACTTTGTGCTCAAACAAAGTTATTTATTTATATACCTTTCAAAAGCGTAAATTCCTTCTAGAACGGCCACCAAAGTTGTATTTCCGTTTCCCGGAGTGATTGGCGCCAGTTCAAACCATTCATCAGTTTCCGGATTGTACCCTTCGAAAAATGTAGAACTATGATCATGTGAACCACCGGCTATGTAGATTTTTCGATTATACACCGTTACTCCGCATTCATCCCGATTTTTCACGATTGGCGCAACATCGGTCCACATTAGAGTAGTGGTGTCCAACTTTTTTGCTTTCAAAGGGCCGTTTTTGTTTTTTATCTCAAAGACTGAAGAAGGACTAAGTTATATGAAAAACATGAGGAAAACCTACCATAAATGAACTTATCAAGAAAAGTAATTGCAAGAGGTCCGGAAGACTGAAACATTTTGGGACCCTCGGACCAGCGACTCGTAGCAATGTTGAAAATTTTGATGCACCGCGAGTGATCTCCGATTTCCACAAACACGTATAACTGATTATCAACGATTACTGCTGTCTGACTTTGAACCATCGCTGGACCAGATTCTTCCGATAGATAAGAAAAATCCGGCTTACCCGGAATCTGAGAACTGATAAAACTCATTGACTTCTGGTAGTAACTCACCGTCTTCCATTCTTTCTTACAAAAATCAAATCGTTTTAGAAATGAGTTCGTATTGAGAGAATCCCGGAGAGACATGACAAGAAATAGATATTGACAATGGAACAACAATTGCTTGCCGCCTGTCTCGTCCAAAAATTCCCAGCGCTTCCAACAGATCTCCTTGTAATAGAAACGTGCGCTTGGATGATTAGTGTAAGCCAAAATCGACATTTTACAAGCGCGAGAAATCACTGATTCGGAGGAAAGTTGATGACTGATATGATCCAGGCAAGACATGACATTATTGAAAATAGGATTTTCTCGAATATAGGTGTTCACAAAGTAACTAGTGAGCAATGGCATACGAATTGTTTGAAGGACACTGCAATTGGGAATATATAACTCGTAACATCATTCTAGAGATCTCTGATTTTGTGATATCATACGAAGTGCCCACAAACTGCACAAAATCTTGTTTTAGGCACTTTCTTCTGTTTTTTGCAAAAGTTCTGTGAAAAAATGTAGATATTACCGTAAAGCATGGGCCTTCCGTTCCGGTTTCGCTTCCAACCACTTAATGGCACTGATACAAACATATTCCTCCGAATCACAAACAACTCCTTCAATTGAAAATAGATCGACAAGTGCATTAACATCCAGCTCAATGAGCGACTCTTTTTGAATTATTTGTTGAAAGTGAATCTGTAAAGATTACTATTGGAGTTCATCAAAATTTGCTGCAACAAACTTTGATGAAAATTGTCACATCGTCAACCATTTTCCGATCACAATTCGTCGAAAATAACAGTTGCCTCATTGATGCACAATTCGCCAAATCAAGTGTTTGGAAAATAAACTTTCCACAAATATCAGGCAAATCATTGATTTGCAAGAAGTTGGCCGCTATAAGCAAATTTTGCGCATTTTCTGAAATTGATTCATTGATTTTGTATTATCTTTGAATTTAAAACCTGTAGTGAGCTTGTGTTCTGTTGTGTAAATAAAGTGAAGCAGCTGATCCATAGTATCGACACTGATATCTGAAATTTTGAAATCATTTTTGGTTGCCGAACGCTATTAATCCCGTAGAGAAACTAAATTGGTTTGTAACAGATGTGTGACTTTTACATGATTTTCATCATCCTAACATAATGCCTGCAAGCAGGTGCCTTTTGGTTAATTACTGGGTTGCCTTCAATCTCTTTGTGGACCCTTAATCCGCTTCTCCTTCATTTATTACCTGACAAGCTAATCTCCTTTTGGTTTGCCTCTACCATTGAAGAATTGAACATGCTGCGGAAATATCCTGATCTTGATGCCAGCACCACCTTTAAAACTCAATTTCTTAAACATTTTCAAGAATAGCTGACCTTGTGAGCTTGAAAATGCCTTCCATCACAAATAATTGTTGCATCACACTGTTCCCCGTTTTCTCTCATTTCATTCATTGTTTTGAGCATCTGTCATGGAAATTATAGGAGTGAACAAGTAGAATGTCTTACATTGGACAACATGTCGCCGTCATTGCCGTTTGCTAAGTTTGAAGTTTCTGATGAAGTACGTCGTTTTTTCACTGATGTTTCCGGCATTCTTGCTACCATTTGGTTATGCGAACTGGCTTGAGCTTTCTGAATAGAACAATTAACATGAAAAACATGAACTTTAACAAACCGCTTCGTTTATTTGCCGCATTATGTCCGCAAAAGCGAAATCAAGTGATCCTACCGCCCGTCGATTGCTCTTCCGCCCGATCCGCTGATTGTTCATCTTAAGGCCAAGTAATGAAACCAGCACGGATACACTTCTCGATAAAATGAATCGTTGTCAAGGTAACGACAAAGGCAGAACGCGGTGAGAGAAAGAGGGAAGAATGCGGAAAGTTAATGCAATGATATGAAAATAGAAAGGGGGAGTGATGAAAATGAGAAAACTGAAAAGAGGCAACGTCTCTTGCATAACACAAAGTCTAAGCGCATATAAAACATCTGGGAAGGGAAAGAGGAGTGCATGGGTGTATTTTGGTGTATGCGTGAATCATAGAATTTCTCATTGTCTTTGTTTAGGTATCCAGAAAAAAGTATGCATTTCAGTGATATATACATTGAAACCCTTCTCATAACGGTTCTGCACTAAACCGTATGAAGATTGAATTTGTAAGATTTTGAGAAAAATCTACTTTGAATGGATATTATAAAATAGTTTAAAAAATTTTAAAAGAATTCGCTTTTAGACTACAGGATGAAAAATAACAAAAATATGTGTTGAAATCTATTGCGCCGGCTTTGAAACAAAAAAATCTTTGTCGCAGCACGGAAAAAAGACCCTTAGACATTGTCACCACATGAAATCGAGAGACGCAGACAAATCACAACAAAAGCAGTGGAAATACTGTTGCTTTGCGCTGTTTCCCCCTTCCCCATCTTTGCGGGTACACGGGCCGCAAAACGGAACCCATGTTTTCTCTGATTCTCTCGTTTTCGCGCACTCTTTCGTGTTTTGGCAACGCGCCAAGGTACCAATCAGCGGGGCGTGGGCATATGTTGTCGGGCGCAATGTACGATGGTACACCGCGTTTCGTTTTAATCGAAATCAACATAATAAAATATATTTCTTGTTTATGCATTTAAAAATTAAATTTATAAAAATATAAAAAAATTTGTAAAGAACAAAGACGAAAAGTGGGTACATATAAGATAGAACAGTGTGAGTTCGAACTCAAAATAGACATTATAACAATTCATAGCAAGTTTGAAATCGGATTTAAAAAACAAAAAAATTTTCAGAGCATACAAGGGTATGTATCAAGTTTTCACAACATCACTAAAAGAAGAATGAAAAAAATTACAACACAAAATCTGGAACCGCGCAACACGCCTTCAAGCTGTGTGGCAGATGATCAATATAGCTCCAATTGTCTTGTTCAACATTATAAAAGTCAATTTTATCTCTTGGAGCAGGTGTACTTGAGAGTCTGGAATTGGATTTAGGCGTTGAAGGCAAACTTCTGAAAATTTTTCGTTGTATTCGTTGTTTTTTCACTAGCATACCTCTGAAATGAATAAATTCCATCCGGAACGGCCACTAAAGTTGTAATCTTATTTCCAGTAGTCATTTTACTCAGAATGGTCCATTTATCGGTTGCGGGGTCGTAGGATTGCATGAATGTTGAATAAGACGGTTGAAAGACGGTTGATCGACCTCCAGCAACATAAATTTTTTGGTTGTACACCGTTATTCCGCATCTTTCTTGATTTAGCCTCATTGGTTTGATTTCGTGCCATAATCCAGTCGTGGTATCCAATTTTCTTGCATTTGCTTCTTGACCCTTGTTAGTTTTTTCGAATACTGAAAAAACGGGGTTAAACACAAAGTCAACAGAAAGAAAACAACAAACCATAAATGAAATTATCAAGAGAAACAATAGCAAGTCGCCCATCTATGCCATTAACTTCGGGTCCATGAGTCCATTCACAAGTTACAATGTTGAAAATATTAATGTACCATTTTTCCGTTTTTGTTTTCACAAATGCGTATAACTTTTTATCAACGGCCACCATTCTTAGGACACGGATCATCCTTTCGTTGGGTTTTGACGATGTCTCGGTTTTGACCTCGCACATATCCGGCAACTGAAAATTTACAAAAACTCATAATATTTTAACATGAACTCACAGTAATCCATTCCTTTGTACCAAAACTGAATTTCCTCAACATTATGGTGGAATGATTCTTGAAACGTTTGGCAACGAACAGACAGCCATCATGAAATAACATTTGTGTGCACGGGACCACAGATTCCCAGAATGTCCAGTTATCCTGATTGGTGTTGTAGATGCGTGTGCGTTTACTACCAGTGTAAACCATAATTGCCATTTTTGACTGGGAAGTTTCCCAAACTTTAATATAATCTAAAACCGGCGCGTCATCTTTGAATAGAGGATTCTTGACCAAGTACGAATAAAATTCGGGACTCAGCAGTTGGATACGGACACATTGAAGGACTCTGGAAATTTGAATTGATTTATTGTAAAAAAAAATAAGGAAAAGTTAACAGGATTTCCAGTTTTTGAAAAACTTCTAACTTCTGATTCGAAACGCTCACTTCTATTTCACCAGGAATCAAAATATCATCGAACTGGATTCTATTAGCAAAAACTTTTTCTAATTTTTTTAAATCACCGTAAAGCATGATCCTTCCGTTCAGGTTTTGCCTCCAACCACTTAATGGCACCGCTGCATACATAATCCTCTGAATCACAGACAACTCCATCAGTTGAAAATAGATCGACAAGCTCATCAACACTTAATGCAGTTATTGACTCTCTCTGCACGATATGTTGGAAATTAGTCTGAAAATATTATCAGTGACAGTTATTACTATATACATACTTTAATAAATTTCGTGATTTTATCCACCATTTTCCGATTACAAATCGTTGAATCCAACAGTTGTCTCATTGACACACAATTTCCCAAATCAAGTTTTTGGAAAATGAACTTTCCACAAATATTAGGTAGATCACTAACTTGCAAGAAGTTTGCCGCAATTAACACATCTTGGGCGTTTTCTGAATTTGATAATTCACGGATAACATCAATGTTTAGAAACCTGTGGTGATATTGTGTTCCGCTGTGTAGATATGGTGTAGGATAAACTCCATTGTGTTGTGGTCAACTTCTAAACTTTTTAAATAGTTATGGACCCTGATATTAAACTATTACCTGGAATGCTGAACTCCTTCTGGCTCGCGTCTACCATTGAGGAAGTAAACAAACTTCGGAAATATCCCGATCTCGAGGCCAGTACTATCTTAAAATTTAAATTTCTTGACAATTTTCAAAAATACTCCGACCTTATGAGCTTGAAATTGCCCTCTTTCACAAATAATCTTTACATCACATTGTTCCCCGTTTTTTCTCATGCCGTTCATTAATTTGACCATCTGTTACAGAAATTATGGAATCGGAGACGTGAATAGACTTACATCGAACATTATATTGTTTTTGTTGTTTGGCGAGTTTGAACTTAGATCAACTGAATCCGAATCTGAAGGAATTGAATCCGAATCAGAAAAAGTCCAATCAGAATCAGGAGAGAGTAATCGGCGTCTTTTTCTTGGTACATTCGCTCGTTTTCTGGATTCTTCGGGCTTATTCATCTAAAAAAAGTAGTGAAGAGAAAAAATCGTGAACGAACCTGTTCTCTATTCCTTGCAGATTTGTATCTTCGTTCCCACCGTACGTCCCACTAAAAAAAATATTAACAAAAAATTGAAGCTTGACCAATTTACTTCTCTTGCTCTCTGGAGTCGGTGGTCCATAAACGATACTGGTCTCTGATGATTTTTTTAAAATTCCGAGTAACGAAAATATGCACGAACCTGTCTCTTATTGGCAAGCTCGTCTGCTTTAATTCGTTGCTTCTGAAAAAGAATAGTTGAAAAATATAACATTGAACAAACCGCTTCTTCTATATCCCGAAGCAACTGCTCAAATCCTGGTACACTTGATAAGCTCATTTTAGCGGCGAGTAATATTGATAAAACGGATATACTTCTCGTTTTTAAGAGATGTTGTCCTGGTAACGCCTAGTGCTATATCTGCTGCGAGAAAAAACGAGAGAAAGAGGGTAGGATGAGGAAAATAAAAGCGGTTATGTAATGAGAAGACACAAAAACATTCGAGAGAATGGACTAATGTGTGTACTCTGATATTTGGATTATCGAAATTGATCCAAAGATAGATTTTCGAATCGTGCTATTTGACATACTTCAAAGTGATCATAATATCAAAACTTTTGAACTCTTCAAATTGTTCACTATTATTTTCAAACCAACAACTTTTTCAGACTTACATCCAGATGTGACATTATAAAGTTTTATTTGAATACGGATAGCTGGTAACGGATCCACAAAATCTGAACACACAACAAAACAAATGATTCAAGAAAAATATTTAATAGTGGAATAAATTATATCATAAACTCCGGCACAGCGCAAAAAATCGTGTTGCTTCCTAATACTTTGGGTAACTTTCTTTTTTTGATCCAAATATTCTTCTCTACATCATAAAAGTTAACTTTGTTCTTTGGGCTTGTCAAGCCGGATGTCAGCGACACAGAAGTAATTCTGAAAAACGTTTTGGCTTTATACAAGGTTATCCATCCACACACCTTTCAAACGCGTAAATCCCATCTGCAACGGCCACCAACGTTGTCTTTGCGTTTCCCGGAGTAATCGGTGTAATAAGTTCGGTCCACTTATCATTTTCAGGATTGTACACTTCGAAGAAAGTCGAATCCGGACTTTTGTCTTGTATACCACCGGCCAAATAAATTTTCCGATTATACACTGTTATTCCACATTCCTCTCGATCCTTCATTATCGGAGCGATGTCGGACCACATTTGAGTAGTGGTATTCAACTTTTTCGCTTTCAATGGCCCCGTTTCGTTTTTTGTTTCAAAAACTGAAAAAAAAACTAAGTTATATGAAAAACATGAGGAAATCTCACCATAAACAAAATCGTCAAGGGAAACGATGGCAAGGGGTCCAGGAGATTTAAACATTACGGGGCCATTAGACCAGCGACTGGTAGTAATGTTGAAAATTTTGATGCAACGAGAGCTTGTTTCGGTTTCCACAAATATATATAACTGATTATTAGCAACTACTGTTTCATGATTTTGAATCATTATCATCGGACCAGACCCATTCAAAAGTTGGGTATCCGCAATCTAAAAACTGACAAAACTTATAGAATTCTGGCAGTCACTCACAGTCTTCCATTCTTTGGTACAACAATCATATCGTTTAAGGTATAAATTTTGAGCATCTTGAAAAGGGCCGACAAGAAAGAGATATTGACCATGAAAAACCATTTGCCTGCATAAATCCACATAATTCCAATGTTTCCAATCTTGATCCTCGAGATTGTAAATACGTGAGTTTGAAGCATTAGTGTGAGCCAAAATCGACATATTGCATGAGCGTGAAATCGTTTTGCATGATAATTGATTTAGGCAAGAAATAACACGATTAAAAATGGGGTCGTTGAGAATTTGGGAATTTATAAAAGTTTCACTGAGCAATCCGATGCGGATAGATTGAAGGACACTGAAAATGTGGATTTATGTATGATCCATGAAAAAATGAAGATATTACCGTAAAGCATGATCCTTCCGTTCCGGTTTTGCTTCCAACCACTTAATGGCACTGATACACACATATTCCTCCGAATCACAAACAACTCCTTGAATTGAAAGAAGATCGACAAGCGCATTAACATCCAAATCCATGATTGACTCTTTTTGTATTATTTGTTGAAAGTGAATCTACAAATACTATCAGAAAACGCAATCAAAACTAGGTATACATACTTTGATAAACTTCGTGATTTGGTCAATCATTTTTCGATCACAATTCGTCGATTCCAGAAGTTGCTTCATAGATACACAATTCGACAAATCAAGTGTTTGGAAAATAAACTTTCCACAAATATCAGGCAAATCATTGATTTGCAAAAAATTGGCCGCAATAAGCAAATTTTGTGCATTTTCTGAAATCGTTTCATTAATTTCATATTAACTTTGAGTTTCAAACCTGTAGTAAGTTTGTGCTCTGTTGTATAAATATGATGAAGCAGTTGATCCATCGTATCGACACTGATATCTGCATTATCAAAAATAATTCGTGTAGATTGTATGATTTTTTTGATTTAGGTCTAATTTCGGTCTAATAGGTTAATAATTGGTTTGTCCTTCCCCTCCCCCTTTCGCTTAATCCCCGTTTAATTCAGTTATTACCTGGAAGACTAATCTCCTTCTGGTGTGGCTCCAAGATTGAAGAATCGAACATTCCGCGGAAATATCCCGATCTGGATGCCAACACAACCTTCAAAATTCCATTCATTGAAATTTTCAAGAATAGTTCACCTTATGAGCCTGCAATTGTCCTCCTTCACAAATAATCGTTACATCACACTGCTCTCCGCGTTCCCTCATTTCATTCATTGTTTTGAGCATCTGTCATTGAAATGATAGAAGTGAACAAGTGGGAAAGCTTACATTGAACAATATGTCGCCTTCATTGCCAGTTGAAGAACTTGAAGCATCGGTAGAATCACGCTGTTTTTTTCCTGTTGTGAACGATAAGCTTGCCACCGTTTGGTCATGCGCAAGGGCTTGATCTCTCTGCAAAAAAAAACAATTAACAAGAAAAAATTTAAACTTCAACAAACTTCAACTATTGACCTATACAAACTTGCAAAAGTAAGTCTGTCCCGCCGATTGCTCATTTTAAAACCGAATAAAAAACTAGAACGGGTACACTTTTCGATTGAAAGCGATGTTGTCAAGGTAACGCCTAAGGCACAACGCGATGAGAGAAAGAGAGGGGAATGAGGATGATGAATGTGGTGATATGAAGGTAGGTGAAAAAGGGGGGGGGCACAAAAAAGGAAAAAGAAAAGAGGCAGTGTCTCTCTCTCTCTCTCTAAAACAACACGGAAGGCAAGAAGGAGCGGATGGGTGTACTTTGGTGTATGGATGGATTATAAAAGAACACATTTTGTATGGTATTTTATCAGTTCGGTCCGCGATTTTAATTTTGGTCTTCGATTTTTTTTCGGTCCTCGATTATTTTTGCTCTGTCTTCGATTCTAGAAGAAAAAGTTAATTTCATTGCTACTCACATTAAAACTCTTTCTGAAACGGTTCTGCACTAACTAAGGCACTAAGTAAAAAGTATGCCATATGAAAATCGAATTCGTTTGATTTCCAGAGAAATATGTTGATATTATAAAACAGTTTCCACAGTCTGCAAAAAACTGAATTGTATGTACTGAAACAATTTTTTTAACACTCTTATTTTCACGCACTCCTGCATGAGTTGGCAATGTGCCAAGTTCATTTTTCATGCACTTTTAATATTCGTCAGCTTTATTCAACTACAGAAAAATGGATTATAATGCAGAAATAAATATTATGATTCATATGTGTATTTAAGATACAAAAATATAATTGAGTTTAAAAGAGTCAATAAATAGTAGAAATGTCGAGAATTATCAGGTAAATGAAGTCATTTTCTTCCAAAATTAATTGCTTGGTGGTGCTCCGGTAATCGGAGGCTGAAAATATTATTGTTCTGATCATCTTAAAATGGGAATACTCACTTTTTCCTTTGAGTTATCATTCGGTTTATTTTCGAAACTTTTTTGGTCACGGATTGCCTCCTTTTTAGCGGCGTCAAGTTTTTGGAATAACTCTTGAAATGCAGCAGCTGATTTCTGAGAAGCAATATTGAACATTTAAATTAAAAAAAAAACAAACCGTGTTTGATTTTCGAGCAGCCGATGGTTTCTTCACTTTCATCTTTTTTTCGCGCTTTGAGGGTTTGTGACTTTTCATGATGGTTTCTTGATTTCGATAGGTTTTGTAGGACGGAGAATGGACAAAACACCTTAACAGATGTCGTTGGTGAATGTAAATATGTTCAAGTGATAATGCACTTCTTGCTTCTAAGCGATGTTGTCTAGGGCACGCCTAGTGCTCTAACTCGGTGAAAAAGATGCAGAGAAAACAGAATCGATATGATAAAACTCATGCAATCTCATAAACTCACAAAAAACTCACAACGAGGCTGAAATGAGACATCATACGCAGAGAGAGAGAGCTCAAAATCCTCTCATGGTTTGGAGAAATGAATTAAAAAAGCACGAAGCAAATTCGAGAACAAAATATTTATTCAAAACCATTCATAAATGGAATATCTTGAAATACACGAAAATCTAATCAAACCCAACAATTAGAAACGGCGCACACAGGTATCACCCAACTACCAAAATCTTCTGGTAAGCTTCCAACTATACTCCATTCATTTTTCTCAACATCGTAAAGTTCTACTTCTGTGGAAGTATCCTGTCGATTCTCGGTCCTACAAAATCTTAATATCAAGAAACCATTATGAAAAGTCACAAACCCTGCAAGCGCAAAAATCCCACTAGTAGTGCTAACCAATGAAAAAGCCATTTTTTCTGAGCTTATCGGTGCTAGTTGGGTCCACTGGTTGGTTTCCGGATTGTATACTTCAAATATGTTTGTGAAGCTTGAATCAGCTTTTATACCACCGGCGACATAAATTTTGCCACAATGTGTTGTTACACCACATTTGTATCTAGGTGTCTTCATTCTCTTGATATCCGACCAAGTTTGAGTGTCAGTGTCCAGTTTTTTGGCTCGTGGTGATACAGATTCGGATGTTGTCTCGAAAACTGGAAAAAAACTCTATCTTGCTGTTAAATAGGTCCAGAGCGTTGAAACTTTAAAAATCGGCCTCAGTAGATCTTACTTACCATAAATGAAGTTATCAACCGCTGCAATCACCGGCTCAAACTCCGTATTGAACATTGCTGGTCCTTCACTCCAACGGTCATGTGAAATATGGTAGATATGTATTTTTGCATAATTCAACGCTCGATGTCCGGAAAGGTATAAGCTATCACCAACCAGAACTAATTGGGTTCTATAGTCGAATGTATCCGTCAATGATTCGAGCTGAAATTTAGTATAAAGGTTACTCTAAACTCTAAATTCATAAAAACTTACCTTCTCATGGGTTTTATTAGAAAGTCCAAACCTCTCTATAAAATGTCCCAAATATAGCGAACCAATAATATACAGATCCCTATCATGTACTATAACATGTTCATAGCGCCGTCGTCGAATATTCAGACTAGTCAGTTGATGCCATTTTTGCTCGAAAGAGTCGAATATTTTGATTCTGGTCTCATATCCGGAGGTTAATGCTAGAATTGATATGGTGAAAGCTCGTCGTTGAGCAACTGTAGAGGTTGCGATTAGATTTTTTATGAATATTTGGCACTGGGGATCTTTACTGAAGATTGGGTTGGTGGCAATGTTGTCGTATTTAAAATTGTCGGATAGGCGATCGAGGCGGAGAGATTTTAGGATGCTGGAAATTTTCAGATTATTCCAATTTATCTTTTCCTACGAACTCAGGTGTTTGTCTGAAAATTTGGTTTCGGAGAAACTTAGGAAGTTAGAATCCGGAGTATGAAACGAAATTCAGGGAGTTAAAAGTGAATCCAATGATAATTTCAAAAAAAAAATTTCAGAGACAATTTTCAGTCAGAAGGCTTGATTTTTCCAAAATTTGTCAGATTTTGGTCAGAATTTTCCAATGAAAGCTTTCTCGAGAAATCTTTTTAGTTGAATTGGAAATTCTAAACCTAATTTTTTTTTTAAATTTTTTCAGACAATATTTTCAGGCCTTTTTTGAATCGGAATTTCGCAGTTTCAAAAAAAACTTTTTTTTTTCAAAAACTTACTTATGAGCATCCACCTGTCTTTCCTTCTTCACCTCCAACCAGTTGATCGCACAAATAACCATCAGTTCCTCAGATTGGCATTGTATCTGCTCACATGTCAGTATATCCATAATTTCCTCAATTGTCGATTCCATGAATTCCTCATTTTCAGCAATATGTTTGAAATTTCTAGAAATGTAATCGCAAACTTGTTTGATGAACTTCTGATCACAATTAGTGCCTATCAGTAGTTGCCTCATCAGTAGACAATTTGATATGTCGATTTGCTTGGTGATGAATTCGCAGCATACTTTGCTGAGTCCAGCGATTTGGAGGTAGTTGGCAGCTATCAGGATATCTTGGACAGTTTCTGAGAAAATGAATCTATGAATCTATGAATCTATGAATCTATGAATCTATGAATCTATGAATCTATGAATCTATGAATCTATGAATCTATGAATCTATGAATCTATGAATCTATGAATCTATGAATCTATGAATCTATGAATCTATGAATCTATGAATCTATGAATCTATGAATCTATGAATCTATGAATCTATGAATCTATGAATCTATGAATCTATGAATCTATGAATCTATGAATCTATGAATCTATGAATCTATGAATCTATGAATCTATGAATCTATGAATCTATAAATCTATGAATCTATGAATCTATAAATCTATGAATCTATGAATCTATGAATCTATGAATCTATGAATCTATGAATCTATGAATACTCACCAAATGATACTTGAAGCTTTCCAGTGTAACAATAATCCACAATTTGTTTCATAGTGGCATAACTTATTTCTGAAAGTTGTATATTATTTTAGTAAGCCGGTAGCTGTTGAAATTACCTGTAAACCTAACTTCACCATTTTCATTTTCGGTAAAACATGAATTTGATAAAATAGTTCGAAAATATACTGATACTGCTGCCAATATAATCTATAAAAGTATCATTAAAATATAAATTTTCAGAAAACGCACGTTATGAGCTCTTATTGTGTTGCCCTCAACAATAATCGAAATATCACATAACTCATCATGGTTCCGCAATTCATTGAAAGTTGCAAATGCCTGAAAAACAAAAAAAAGTCAAAAAAATTCTGGAAATTCAACCAACCTCTCTAAAACTTTCTGAGCTCGATTCTTCACCAATTTCATAAATCTTCTCCACAAATGTAGTATACCTAGTTCTACGGGGTAAAAACATGAATCGATACTTCGCGCAATGCTTTTGAGCTTTTGCTATGTTACAAAGCTGATGGAGATAGTGGGGAAAAGAGGGAGACGCAGAGCGAGAAATGTATGGAGAAGGGGGAAATAAAGGTCCAGTGGGAAGGAGGGGAACATAAATTTAGTATGTCGTGGAGATTATGAAGAAGGAGGGGAGATTAATGGGTGGTTGGGGGAATGTGTTATAGATAAATATCAAAATGCAGGAAAAACTGAATAATTATAGTCTTGTGAAAATTTGGTTGAAAAAATGAAAATTTTGCATACGATGACGGAAAATTGAAAAATATAGTATTGTATGAAAATGATCCTGATTTTTTTTTCAGATTTTTTCAGGTTCATAAGTTTGGGTTTCAGATAAAATACAGCATAATGAGCTCAAAAAATATTTTTGCATGTCTTTTTTTTCAATTTTTTTAGGAAATAAGTATTTTTGTTCCAATTTTTTGGTATTTTTTCAAAATCTCTAGTTGTTACCCTAGCGAACCAAAAACTTGACCACTGGTGAAAAATCAAATAAAAAGTTTCAGATGAGATTTTCAGCATCATGGTCTTCTGGACTACACGACTAATTGTTCGCGTAACCTGATGAATATCACTAGTTTTTTTGATTTTAACAAACAATTTAGCCGTATTTCGAAAAAAAATACGAAACAAAAAATTTCAGCCAAGATTTTCAACACCATCTGGAATTTTTTATGGAAACGAAATCATGTTCTGATAGTTAAAATCGACAAAAAATTTTTTTCTTAGATCGTAGACCAAATTAGTGATATATCGCCTTTTTTTCAAAAAATTTGACTTTCCCAAACAATTGAACACCAAACCCTCACCAAACATCTGTAGGTCACAAAAAGAGTGAACTTGCGAAAAACAGTTTATGCTAATTTTTCACCAGTACACTTTATAGAGAGATCGTATTTTTTCGACACAAAAAATTGTGACTGTTACTTTTCAAGTTTTCTTTTTTTTATAATTCACACTTTTTCAGCCATCGAGATCAAAATGGATAAACCTCTCCGAAAAGTGTCAAGCGTCACATTTTGCGGTAGAACTCGCCTAATTATTTTAATCCTAACGTAGTTTTTAAAAGTTTTGATTTGAAAAAGTTGAAAAAAATTCAGGCTGATATGCATGTCATTGCTCCAAATGAACTCACTTGCATTCAATTTTACGGTAATTTGTATGTCGGATATCGTGGAAGATTTTCAATCGGCAAATGTTAATGGTAAGTGTTCTGACTTCATAGATTCATAGATTCATAGATTCATAGATTCATAGATTCATAGATTCATAGATTCATAGATTCATAGATTCATAGATTCATAGATTCATAGATTCATAGATTCATAGATTCATAGATTCATAGATTCATAGATTCATAGATTCATAGATTCATAGATTCATAGATTCATAGATTCATAGATTCATAGATTCATAGATTCATGGAGGCATACCATGACAAATTTCCAGAGACCCACTGGTTCGAAAATCCCAACCAAAAATCCTTGATTTTCTCATCTATGGCAATTGGTGGATTGACAGGGTTGATAGTATCAGTTCCAATAATGCACAAACTTGGGGACCACCTCATGCTAACAATTTGTGGAATTTTTTCGACACTTGGGACAATATTGTTTCCACTTGCTGTATCATGGAACTATGAAGCTGTACTTTTGGCAAGATTTGCACAAGGATTGGGAATTAGTTTGGTATTCTCAGCGCTTGGAACGATACCGATTGCATGGGCTCCGACCAAGGGGTCTAGTAGGTTCTTGGCTGCTTTGTCGTGTGCGTTTCAGGTGAGTTTTTCAATTCCTCGAAAAAAAAATTTTTTTTGAATTGCTGTTGATCTGAATCAGATTTGGCGAAGTGGACGTGTTGAAAAAATAAAAATCAGAATCTTCTGAAGCAGATTTTCGAAGCTTGAGAAATACAGTATCAGAAAAAAATATAATTTTTGGAATATTTGAGCCCAACTTGGCTGAAATTGAACTTTTTGAGCTGAAAATCAAACATTTTTTTCACAATTTTTCGACAGTTTCTTCAAAAGAAAAGTTCAAAAATTATTTGAGAACTATGATTTCGACGAACTGAGCTCCTTGAATTTCCAGCTCAAAACGATCACCTAATGACGGTAAAAATTTTCTGGAAATAAAAAGAAGTATGATAAATTTTTATCAAACCATTTATCAACTTTTTGAAGAAAAATTCAAAAAAATAATTTAGAATTAATATTTCAAACAATTGCGTCCTTCGAATTTTCATGTTGAAAATTTTTTCAATAGCTCTACGGACCAAATCAGATCGAACGACTAATGACTGCAAAAAAAATCTAATAAAAAATATGATATAGACTCTTCCGATACTGTGAAATTTTGACATTTTTCCCCTTTGGTATGCCATAATTTTTTTAGAAAAGTTTAAAAAAATTGAGAACTATGATTTCGACGAATAGAGCTTTATGAGTTTCCAGTTCAGAAAAAAACGGCTAATGAAGGTAAAAATGCTCTGAGAATTCAAAATTCGATATTTTTGGCTCGATACTAAACTATGTATCTGATACTGTTTCCAGCTAAGCAATGTCATATGCACCCCTATCGCTGGAATCCTATGCGACTCCACCTGGGGTTGGCGATCGGTGTACTACGTATTTGGGTCCCTCACAGCTATCTTTTTCACTATTTTCGCGATTTTCTATCGGGATTCTCCCAGATCACATAGGTATTTTTTCAGAAACTTGAAAAGTCAAAATAGGGAAAAAAAAATTAAGAAACGTCTCCCACAAGGAGCTAGAAATCATCGAGGAAGATAAAATCATCACAAAACGTCAAAAAGTGCCGTACCGAGAATTGTGCACCGATATTTGTGTCCTAGTCACATGGTTATCCAACCTTGGTGGAAATTTGGGTGTATTGACATTACTCCTATATGGACCGACGTATCTACGAGAAGTATTACACTTTGAAGTCAAAGGCACTGGATTCGCTAGTGCTCTTCCGTTTTTCTTAGCTGTTTTGGTGAAATCAATCGCTGGACAATTGTCAGATAAATGTACATTTGTATCGGAGAAAACGCGATTCGTGATTTGTGGCTGTGCGGCGAGGTTTGGATTAGGGATCGGATATTTTTTCATGGCTACGGTAAGTGTGCACTGAAAGTGCGCCAGTCTAGAAACGCGCCAAGCTGAAAGTGCGTCAATCCAAAAATGTTTCAATCTAGAAATGCAATAATCAAGAAATGCGCCAACCCAGAAACGCCTCAGTTGCCAAATGCGTTAATACAGAGGTGCGCATATCCGGGAACGCGTCAATGCCAAACCGCGCTAATCCAGAACTGAATCACTCTTAAAAAGCGCCAGTCCGAAAATGCGCCAGTCCAGAAACGCGCGAATCAAGAAATGCGTCAGTCTCAGATTGCGCCAGTCTAGAATTGAGTAAGTCCAGAAATGTGTCAGCCCGGAAATGCTTCAGTCCAAGAATACGTCAATCCAGAAATGCGTCAATCCATGAACGCATCAGTCGCGAAATGCGTCAATCAAAAGATGCGCTCATCCGGAAACGCGTCAGTGCCAGCTGACCTGATTCAGAAGTGAATCATTCTTGAAAAGCGCCAGACCAGAAATGCGTCAGTTCAGTAATGCGCCAATCTAGAATTGAGTCTGTCCGGAAATGCGTTGGCCTAAAAATTGGCCAGTCCAGAAATGTGTAAGTCTAGAATCGAGTCAGTCTAGAAATTCGTGAGTCCTCAAATCCCGCCTTGTACTCTATCTAGCTCTTAGAATTCTAGAAAAAAAATTTCAGACCACGAACCGTACCATCGCCCAAATCGCCTTCACCTCCGCCATCGCCATATCCGGGCTAAACGTCATGGGATCCGTCAAATGCTTACAACTGGTATCTTCTATCAAAATTTTTTTTCATATATATATCCAAAAATTTATTTATATCCAGAATATCCAGATTTTCAGCGTTGCAAGCAACATGTCCACTTCGCCATCTCAGCCATCGCCATCATGGCGTATATCATCCAATTTGGTGCACCAATCATTGTTGGCATGGTGTGCCCGGATAACACACCCGAACAATGGTCCACCATGTTCTTGGTGGTTGGTGTGATTGTTGTGGTGACAACTATGCCATTCCCATTTTTTACGACCTCTGAAGCGGCGGAGTATACGAAAAATAAAGAAATTTCTTGAATTTAAGAAATTTTTGTGGAGTTTTGATTTCTGAAGTTGGAATAAATTTTTTTAGGAAAGATTTATAGATACAAATATACACAGATACATAGATACAAGATACATAGGTTCATCGATTCATAGATACATAGGTACATAGATTCATAGATTCATAGATTCATAGATTCATAGATTCATAGATTCATAGATTCATAGATTCATAGATTCATAGATTCATAGATTCATAGATTCATAGATTCATCAATTCATAGATACATAGATTCGTAGATTCGTCGATTCATAGATTCATAGATTCATAGATTCATAGATTCATAGATTCATAGATTCATAGATTCATAGATTCATAGATTCATAGATTCATAGATTCATAAATTCGTAGATTCAAAGATTCATAGATTCCTAAATTCACCGATTCATAGATTCATAGATACATAGATACATAGATTCATAGATTCGCAGATTTTTTAATTCATTTTTAAAACTATCTAGGAAACATCTGATAAACCAGTTTCCCCTCAAAAAAGCGAAAACCAAAACTTTCCCAAAATTTCCGAGATAATCATCAATTCGGGTCAATTCACTTACATCCGTCCTTAGATACGAATCATACTGGTATATAAACACACAATTTCTCAATATACCCAACTTTCTCGAAATGACCCGTCTAAAAGTTGAAAACTTTGTGGTACTTGGTGTTACCTTATCAATTATCACTATTTGTTGTCAAATTGTATTCTTGCCACTTTTATTCTCTGAAATTGATTCGATTCGTGGAGAATTTGATGTGGAAGTTCGAGAAGCGATGAAGATGTTTGAGGACTCGTATCAGGGACTATCTATGGTGCAGAAGCCGGGTGGAAGCATTAGAAGGCAGAGAGAAGTTGCTAGAGGGTTAGTGTGATTCATAGATTTATAGATTCATAGATTCATAGATTCATAGATTCATAGATTCATAGATTCATAGATTCATAGATTCATAGATTCATAGATTCATAGATTCATAGATTCATAGATTCATAGATTCATAGATTCATAGATTCATAGATTCATAGATTCATAGATTCATAGATTCATAGATTCATAGATTCATAGATTCATAGATTCATAGATTCATAGATTCATAGATTCATAGATCCTCGAGTTCTATGATTTATAGATACATAGATTCATATCTCCAAATTTCCAGCATGGTTGCCGACTCCACCTCCAACGGTCCCGCCGATCATGTCGCCGCTGCCCCAACTCACCGAGCCCGAAATGTTGTGCCAACCATCACCAGTACCTCCCATTTCTCCCCAGAGCTCCGAAAACTTGCTCGAGAAGCTGAACTATCAGAATATGACGATGAAACAGCTGAGGACTATGAAGATGAGCCGGAGCCAACTCTCTCCGTCCTACCACCCGCACCAACCGCCACCGCCTCCCCACCATCATTAAGCCTCCCAACTTCACCACCATCCACCCGTCCGCCAAGATTGATCGAGGAGGAGTTCACCGTCAACAACCCGATCCCAATCTGTCCATTGGAGGAGAACAGATGTCCACCGGGTCCAGCGGGTCCACAAGGTCAAAAAGGAACACCTGGTATCAATGGCATGGATGGCAATGATGGCGGACCTGGAATGGACGCCATGGATGAATTGACACCTTCCTTCCCGATCTTCTGTGTTGCCTGCCCTGCTGGACCCGATGGCAAGCCTGGAATGGTGGGACCCACTGGTAAACCCGGCCTAGTTGGTGCTCCAGGAATCCCAGGTCCAAACGGCAAGAACGGTCAACCTGGTGCACCTGGTGGTTATGGAAGCCCGGGTAAGCAAGGTCAGATGGGCATCCGTGGTGAGCAAGGATCTCAAGGATTGGATGGAGTGGTGCTGATCTCCACTAAGGGTCCAAAGGGTCCACCAGGGAAGTCTGGACCCGCTGGGCAGCCAGGGGAGGATGGAACCAACAATAATATGCCTGGACCGTATGGTGAACCAGGGTGGAAGGGTGTAGCTGGATTACAAGGTGGCCAAGGATTGCCAGGCAAGAGGGGTGACACGGGAAGTCCTGGCGTTGGTGGTGTGAACTCGGAAGGGTGCAAGTGTGAAGATATGATGAAGAAGGCGATTGAGGTGGCGGAGAATAGTGCGTATGTTGCGGTGGAGGCTGTGGTGGACTCTGGAGCGTCTACAGCTTCATATGGAACTGAGATCCGTAGGAATCCACAGAAAAGTGTTGGTAGTCTACCGACACTAGAGGAAGTTAGAGCAGGACTTAAACCTACGTTTGCAAGGCAGGAGGATGAGAAGATTGAAAAGTTTGCAGTTGCACCGAGTGAGATTCAGGATGCTGTGTTGGTGCCGAGGATCCAGGAGAGGTCCCTGCCAGAGCCAGAGGAGCCCGAGCAGCCAGATGAGCCGGAGATTGTAGAAGAACCCGAAGTGCTCACTGGTGTCACCCATGCACCATTGATCGAGCCACCCAGAGCACAAGCACCACAATTTAAGCTTCATGCGGCGAAATTTGTGACAGCCAGTGTTCCAGCTAGAGTTATGGGCGAATCAAGGCGACGAATCAGGGATGGTAGGATGAGGAAGACTAGGAATGAAGGAACCGCTACTGTGATGAAGAAGAGGAAGGTGAAGAGGGTGAAGGCGTCGGCGTTTAGGGTGGCGGATTCGGATGACTTTAGGAACTTGGACGAGACACCGTTCACGGTGGAGAAGGAGATTGCGAGGGAGAGCGAGAAGAAAGTGGAGATTAGACGGGCGCCGGTGAGGAGGAGGAAGGAGAAGATGGGCAAGGTTGAGAAGGTTGGTTGATTCATAGATTCATAGATTCATAGATTCATAGATTCATAGATTCATAGATTTATAGATTCATAGATTCATAGATTCAAAGATTCATAGATTCATAGATTCATAGATTCATAGATTCATAGATTCATAGATTCATAGATTCATAGATTCAAAGATTCATAGATTCATAGATTCATAGATTCATAGATTCATAGATTCATAGATTCATAGATTCATAGATTCATAGATTCATAGATTCATAGATTCATAGATTCATAGATTCATAGATTCATAGATTCATATTATATGTGCCAAACTAGGAATAGAGCAAGTGCGCTACTGGGTCTCGATACATTTTTGCAGTTCGAAAATTTATTTTGAACGTATATACAGCACCCGAACTGCAAAAACGTATCGAGATCCAGCTAGCCATTAGTTTTGACACTCATAATATCTTCCGAGAATGACTGAAATTGATTTGTATCTTCAGAAACTCAAGCGGGTCCGACTCACACCATCTGCGGAATTGAAACGACAACATCGTGAAAACTCGAACATTTTGGAGAATATTGCCAAGAGTTTGGGATTGATTGAAGAGCCGAATAGGAAGATGAGCAAAGTTTCGATTCCTTGAATAAATGATTTTTTACTTGATATGATTTTTGTTGAACTACAGCGAAAAAATCGACTAAAACTGGTGGTGCACCTAAATTTAGCTGTTAAACCGAAGAAAAACATATCCTAGTATGCGAAAATGGGCATTTTCGACATTTTTGATGATTTTCCAGCAATTCCTTATGATTTGAGCTTGTTTTACTCTGCCAAACCCGAAAAAAAAACGGCAAAAAACCAATCTGAAACATATATATGCAAGTGCACTCCACCAATTTCAAGACATTTCAGCTTTTGATACTTGAAAAGTTCTATTTTCAAGCGATATTTTGAACGGATTTTACTAATTTCAATTGGAAACGCCAATCTTAGCAAAGTTCAACATTTTCTGCTATATGCGCAACAACCGAACTTTTTTGGCATCATTTTGTAGACAAAAGTGAATATTTTTTTCAACTCTTGCAAGTTTTACAGGGTCTTGTAGTCGAAAATTACCAGAAAAACCTACTAAAATAGTCGAGAAGTTGACGAAATAGGGTTAGAATAGTCAATAACACTTGCAAAAATGTATATACCCCAGTGGGGACTCGAACTTGTATCAACCTAAGGAATGCTTTTGGTATAGTTGATAATAATTGCCAAAAGCATGTCCCATGAAGGGACATGTGGCAATCTTGTTGCTCAGACGAAGTCCAGAATCCACCAGCCACCAGCCTGCCAAGCCTCAACGTTCGCCAAGTACGGGGAAGTGTAGTACTCATACCGCAATGGTGTCGAAGACGACTAACAAGACACGACAACTAATAGACTACCTCCCCAAGGGGGACGATACATAGAAATAGCAGTACTATGATGCCAGTGAACCTCCAAACACTGGGAAAAACCCGATCCCACTTGCGGGGGGTCGAACTCTTCTTATCTTTATGACGAAGTAGTTTACTAGTCTTGTGCGTTAGCCACTTGGACATGCGCGCATATAATTTTCGCCGTCTCCAAGGCGGTGATATGACCGGTGTTTGTCGACATGTCATTCAAACTCGAAAATCGCGCGCGATACGACACTCCGCCGATTCCGCCGTTTGTTGTTTATCGTAAATCGACACCAGTTATTTTTGGAAATTTATAATTTTTTCTTCTTTTTTTACTGATTTTTGCCAATTTTTCTCGTTAAAAATGCTTTGAAAATGTTGTTTTCATAAAAACATACTTTATTTTTCACTATATACCGCAGTTTTTCTCTTAATATCGCCGAAAATCCAGTTTTTCATTTCAAAACGTCTCTCAACACTAAATTTCCAGGTAGATGATTGTTTTTCAATGGCTTTGGACATTGATTTTGATGATAATTGCGCCAGTGCGCACAAAATTCGCTGAAAATACGCTGGAAGCGTATAGAAGAAGATCGATTGTTGGAAAATGCCTGCTCGTCGGAGTTGGTCTCACTTGCCATGTTGTGGCGTTTCGATGGATTTATAGAAATGAAGTGAGTGTTTTTTTATTTGAAAAATGTTTAAAAAGTGTAAAAGCTTTCAAAAATATGATTCTTGAAAGAAATTTGTGACTTTTTCTGTTGATTTGGCCAATTTTGTGTGAAAAACCCAGTTCTTGACCATTTTTTCCACTTTAAAAGTCTATTTTGTGTCGAAAAATGATAAAAACTGTCACTTTTCCATGAAAATGTATTTCTAAACTGAAATTCTTTATAAAAATGTGTATTTTCGCCAGTTCATAGACTAAAAACTGCTGAAATAGACATTTTTCTGTTAAAACTGTATTTTTTCATTAAAAAATACCAGAAATCAGGCAATTTCTCAATCGCGGCTCACAAAACATAAAAATTTTGAAAGTTTTTTGCCTGAAAACATGAGAAAATGTGCTTTTACAACAGAAAAACCTTTAAAAGTAACGGATCTTGTTTATTTTCCCATGAAATTTGTCGAAAAATGATTAAAACTGTCATTTTCCTCAAAAATTGCATTTTGAAACTGAAATTCTTTATGGAAATGTGCGTTTTTACCAGTTTTCAAGCTAAAAACTGACAAAAACTACTTTTTTCTCACAAAAACTGTATTTTTTCTTTAAAAACACTGAAAATCAGTCAATTCTGCAATAAAAATCGTAAAACATGAAAATTTAGCTTATTATCAACTAAGAACATTGAAAATTTTGCTTTTACAACGGGAAAACCTCAAAAAGTGACAGATTTCATTTATTTTTGCCGGAAAATTACCAAAAAAAGCAAGAAAAATCACAAAAAATGCTCTAAAAGCTATAAAAATGCAAATTTCAGAGAACAAGCCACCTCGACCATCTCTCCCTCTCATTCGAAACAATCCGACAAGCCGAATGGTGCTCATTCTTCACAGGGCTCATGTACATGACAATCGCCTTTTGGTTGTTTTTGGCGGTTAATGTCAACTCGAAACTCGACGAAGGGAATGAAATGGTGTGGGTGATGAAGCGATTGGTGATATTCAGCACTTACATGAGCATTGGATGGGGAATCGCACACATTTGGGCATTGGATAATAGTCAATATCCATTGACAATCATGGAGAGGGAGCATTTGGATTTTTTCGCGAAGTTTGGAGTTGTTATTGGAACTTGTAAGTTTTTTTGTTGATTTATTCTAAAAAAGAACTAAAAACATATAGGAAAATACCCCAATTCAAAAATATTTTGAACGAAAAATCACCAAAAACACTCATTCTTTTGCCGAACGACACATAAAAATCAAGAAACGAACATATTTCGCAACAAATATCGGAGCTTCAGAATTGCCTGAAAAATTGTTGTAAAGCAACAAATTTTGACATTCATCAGCTGAAATCCCCTAAAATCCTGGTTTTCTGGTAGAAAAGCAGAAAAATCAGGCATTTTGAAAATGAAAAATGGATGAAAAAGTGAAAAAGCCGTCAAGTTGTTTCAATAAATCGCTCATTGGCCAAAAAGGCCTAAATTGTTGTTTATAGTCGAAAAATTGTCAAAAATTCCAGATTTTTGAATAATTTTTCTGAAAAACCTGAAAAATTGTGTTTCAACTCAAAAAATTGCCATGAAATCCCTAATTTTGGATAAGTTTTGCTGAAAATCCTGGAAAAATGTTTCAATAAAGCTTTTCCTTCAAAAATCAAGCTTTTCCATTCCAGGTATGTTCCTAATGGGCATCCTCCGCATCCATCAATTCCATTATGCTGCTCGAGTACCTCCAGTTGTTGCCATCGCTGTCCTCGTCCGTCTAATGCTCTGCTTCTCCGATTATGTGTCTCTGATTGCACTTTTGACGGTCGCCACATTGTAAGTTCTCACTTTTTTGAGAAGCTTCAAGTTTTTCGTGATTTTCAGACTATTCGGATTTGTACTCCATGAAGCATATAGACAATTGAAGAAAGAGAAAGTTGTGGAGGAGCATAAGGAGATAAATCATGGATATATGTAAATAATAGCGGTTTTATTGATGTTTTATGTAGTTTTATTGATATTTTATGCAGTTTTATGAATATGTTATGTGAATAAAGGAATTTTTATTACTGAAATGTGTGGAAAAGAAGAAAAGTAATTGAAATTGGTCATAAAAACCTGAAAGTATTTTGAAATCTCCGAAATTCGTCGAAATTCCAATAAAATCGAAGCTGTCTGTCTACTTTTCATACAAAACGCTAAAAATCGTTAGAAAATGAATGAATATTTTTAAAATTAGGCTCAAAAACCTCCCAAAGCTTCTGGAATTTGAAAAAATATAGAAAAATCGATGGCAAATCAGGTTTTTCGACCTATTTCGTCTTTTTTCAAGCAAAAAAACGGGTTTCACTCAAAAGTATTCAAATTTCAGATAAACCATGACAATTCAATATATCTTGACACTCCTCCTATTGCTCTTAGCGCCAACCAGGCTAAATATCGCTGAAAAAGCATTGAAAATATATGAAAAACGATCGATTGTTGGGAAATGTGTGCTCATTGGCATTGGAATCGCCATTCATGTCGTTGCTTTCAGATGGGCATTCCGAAATGAGGTTTGTCTTTTCAAATCTTGAAATATTGTTTTAAAACTATAATAATAGTGTTTCCATGGGAAAAAATAGTTTTGCCTGCAAAAAATGCCTGAAATTCTCAGAAAATGTTCAAAATGACCTATTATTGACGATTTTTCAACTCAAAATCCAAGATTCAGCTAAAAAATTGAAGCAAATGTCAATTTTTCAATAAAATACTTCGAGAAAACTTGAATTTCATTCAAAAAGAAGGGTTTTCTTCACTTTTCGGAGCAAAAAATTCACAAATGCATCATTTTTGCAATAAAACAAACAATTCCAGTCGATATTTTTGGAAAATAAATAAAAAACATAAAAATTTGCTGTTTCATATCAAATAATCGTATTTTTAAAATCATGTCAGCTAACAAGCACACTTTTTTGACTATTCTGCATACTTTTCGATTAGTTTTTCAAATTTTTTATGAAAAACGAAAAATGTTATTGAAAAGGTTGTTTTTCGCTATATTCTGAACAAAACTGAATAAAATACAAGCTCCAGCTATAAATTAATATAAAAAACTTATGGTAACAAATACTTATGGAAAAAATGAATTTAAAATCATAAAATATCAATAAAAACGATACACAGCTTCAGGCAACCTCAATCGCTCAAACTCTCTCAATGAACCACGAAATCGCCGCTCAAGCTGGAAGAATATCAATGGTGACGATTCCAATGTTCTTGTCAATGTTCGTCACAATCTACTCAGCGGATAGTCTGTATAAATCAAATCAAGATGAAATGGCGAAAGTGATGCGAATGATACTGGTTAGCTGGAGCTGGGGTCATGCATTCGCTCTTTCTCACACTTTTGCTCTGGATAATAATCAATATCCGATGTATATTATGAAGAGCGATCTTTTGGATTTCATCGGGAAAATCGGAGTGGCCTGCTCGATTGGTGAGTTGTTTTTTGAATCAAAACATCTAGAAATATCCGATTTTTCAGGCGTATACTGTACCGGGATCGCTCGTCTGAATGAGTATCACTTCGCCGCCAAAGCCATTCCAGGAATCATAATTATGATCCTTGTCGGATATTCAACACTCGCCACCGACTCAACATCCTTGATAGCATTGTATTTGACGGTTTTATTGTAAGTTATCATATTTATTCAAACAAATATATAAAATCATTGTAATTCAGGTTGATCGGAAGTGGAATCCTCCAATTGTGCTGGCAAATTGGGCAATTGCGCCACCAAATTGCACCAAAGAAGATTGAATCGCCACCAGAAAGCATGTAAATACATTTTGGTCATTTTTTGTTGAATTTATTATTTTTGTCAATAAATTTATTTCTAAAAACGATAAAATTTGTGTAAATTTTCAAAATGGTTTCAAAAACCATGTACCGTACTTATAAATGTTGGAAATCATTAAAAATTGATGGAAAACTTCAATTTTCCACATTTTTTGTCATTTTTCATCATTAGAAAGTTGTGAGTGATGATGAAATTCAGTAAAAATGTTTTAAAATGTGGAAAATCTTCGAAATTTGGAGGAAAACCGAAGTTTGCCGTTGTTTTCTGCAAAAAAATTGGTTACACTCAAAAATATTAAAACTTCAGATAAACCATGACTATTCAATATATCTTGACACTCCTCCTATTGCTCTTAGCGCCAATCAAGCTAAATATCGCTGAAAAGGCATTGAAAATATATGAAAAACGATCGATTGTTGGGAAATGTGTGCTCATTGGCATTGGAATCGCCATTCATGTCGTTGCTTTCAGATGGACATTCCGATATGAGGTTCGTTGTTTTTATTTTTAAGAATTGTTTGAAAAGTATACAAAAACTGTGTTTCCGAAAGAAAATAGTGGTTTTTTGTGCTAATAATGCACGAAATGATAGATAAGATTCGAAAAATCAAAGAAAGTTGACATTCCATAGAAAATTGTGGCATTCCTAAGCCAGTCAAAGGAAATCACTAGTTTTTAAATCATTTCTCCATTCATCTAGTAAAACAAAACATTTCCTGTAAAAAATTGATAAAATGCAAGCTTCTTGATCGACAAAAATGCCAACTATTGCAAAATCCACCCATAAAAACCAGAAAAATTTTCCAGGCAACCCCAATCGATCAAACTCTCCCAATGAACCAAAAAATCGCCGCTCATGTTGGATCAACTTTTATGATGACCTTTGAAACACTTTTGCCAATGTTCATGACAATCTACTCGGCGGATAGTTCGTCTGAATCGAATCTAGATAGAAGTGAAATGGTGAAAATGATGAGGAAGGTACTGGTTAGCTGGAACTTGGGCCAAGCATCTGCTCTTTGTCACATTTTTGTACTGGACAAAAATCAACATCCGATGTATATTTTGGATTTTTTCGGGAGAATTGGAGGGGGGATCTCGATTAGTGAGTTATTTTATGTACCAAAACTTGTAAAAATGCTCTATTTCCAGTCGCATACTGTATCGGAGTCGCCCACTTGAATGACTGGCACTTCGCCGCCAAAGCCGCCCCAGGAATCATACTCGCGATTCTTGTCGGATTTTCAACACTCGCCACCGACTCAACATTCTTGATAGCATTGTATTTGACGGTTTCATTGTAAGTTACCATGTTTATTCAAAACAAATATTATATTATTGTATTTCAGGTTGATCGGAAGTGGAATCCTCCAATTGTGCTGGCAAATCGGGCAGTTGCGCCGCCAAATTACACCAAAGAAGATTGAATCGCCACCAGAAAGCATGTAAATACATTTTGAACATTTTTGTTGAATTTATTATTTTTTTCAATAAATTTATTTCTAAAATTATTAGTTATCACTGAAAATAGGCTAGAATGAGTCTTTCAGGCTTGAAAAATGCCAAAAATCGCAAAAAAGGTTGAGGACGAATTAAAAAATTCAAAAAAAAACACCCAAAATAGTGCATAAAAACTTTGTAACATCATATATGAAAATTTTATGGATAAAAAAGAACAACATTTTGCAGGAATGATTAAAAATAACGGAAACAATAAAAACAATACTTGTTTCATAAAAAACAGGTCAAAGTAAAATCAACTTGCTCATAAATAAAAACGATGGGATGTAAGGTATGATTACATTATACTAATGAAATATGCATAAAAAGGGAAACAAGAACAGATATATAACAAAGACGATAGGAAAAAAGCAAAAAATATCACATAAAACCGAAAAGGTACCAATATTTGATAAATGTTGAGATTCAATAGTTCCAGAAACTAGAAAATAAAAGCACAATCCTATAACAACTTCCTCTTGCGATTCAACCTGCTTGACATTGGTGCGGTTCGGCTACACTCGCCGACGCCCATTTTTGTCCTCAATCTATCCAAAATTTCTTCAAATTTTTTTTGGTCGGCATCATTCTCGAATTTGTTTTGATCGGCAAGATCTTCGAAATTTTTCAACTGCTCCATTGATGTGACACCGTCAATTACAAACTCCTGAAAAAAGATATATAATTTACGAACAAATTTCAAATTGTACCACCAAATCGTTGTCGGCGAACTTGATTCCAAACTCAATTTTGATAACATCACTGATAGTGGAGTTCAGTTTTATGTTTGATTTGCACAAACTACTGAGGAACGAAATCTGATACAGCTGGGAAAGCTTCATCAGAAAGACGATGTTTGAATCTGAAAAATGTCGTTTTTTTGTTGGAATTTTGGTAGTTTGAAGGTTTCTATCATAAGTTCCAAACAAACGGCTAGGAATAAAGAAAGTGTGCCCCAGGGTCCTGATACGATTTTGCAGTTCGACTACTGTATTTACGTTCAAAAATTATTTAAAACGCGTCGAGACCCAGGGGCGCACTTGCCTTGTTCCTAGCCGTTAGTTTGGCACATATAATAGTTAGATTGTATATGACAGGTACAACTTTTTGGAAATTCGGAAAAATCGAAATATTGTCAGAGATTGTCTGATTCGCGATCAAATCATTTCAAAAATCTGATCAAGTTCGTGAATCTAGTCAAATCTCAATGTATACGCCATATTATCAAATTTCAAACTAGTCTTCAAAAACCTGTTTTTTTATAGAAGATTGAGAATCAAACTACTTTCATTTTTTCGTACAAATTTCATAACTAGATACATTTTGCAGTCTCACCATTAATATGACGATTCGGTGAGTGAATAAATTGAAGTAACTCTTCGAATTGCTTCCTATCGATTGCTTCCAACTCAATCTCGTATTCATTTTTTTCTCGGAATTCAGAATAGAACATTGAGTGGAAATATTCACAGGAGTTTGCAAGAATCTGTAATTTTCAAATGTATCAATTCAAAAACGACTGTACCTTCTTCGAACAATAGAATTTCTCGCCTTCGACTTTCAAAACAACATCCGTAAGCTTGGTTGGATGCCTGAAATCCTTGTCGATCTGCTCGAACATGCCTTCAATGGACATCACTTCAATCCCAATTTCCATATCGTGCGGGTCACGGACATTCAGCTTGATACAGTTTCTTTTTGTCAGCTCATGCGTTGATGTTTTCCCAGCATTGACGATATTCAACCGACAACGCCATGGGTTGATGATATCATGGGCATTGCCCGTGATTGTCAGCTGGTAGCCATGAGCTACAGTATCATTAACTGCAACTGTCACATTGACACCACCGATTTGTGTCGTCACTGGTCCAGCAAGACATGTGCTGAGTTTAATGGCAGTTGAGCCTAGTGGCACCTCCACTTGTTGCCGGAAGCTCTGAAAAATGCGTTCAAAAAATTGCTAGAATTGCGAAAAATACCACAATTTGGATGAGACGGTCGAATATCGCAGCCTTCATCGTAACAGTGAGAGTGGCATAATTTGACGTTCTCAATATTTCAATAATATCATCCATTGTGTCACAACGATTCATGGCATAATTCTGTAATCAGACGGCTTTTGGGTCCAAGAAGTTTTGGCACTTTTCTACAATCAAGGACCAAAAGAAAAACTCGAGGATCGAACTGATAAAATACCATACAAAAAACCTTTCGATTCTCCATTATTCTTGCTTGGTCCTTGATTCTAAAACAGTGCCGAAGTTTTTCGTAAAATAACTTTGTGAAAGCTAGTAAACGGATTTTAGTATCGTTTCAAGCAGTATGCGACCCCGGTAAGAGTTTTTCGGGAAATCTTCGGAAACAAATTTTCCGAGATTTCGCATTTTCGGGAAATCTCGAAAATAGGTTTCCGGACGCCCGGAAATCCCGCAAAATCTGCCCCGGAATAGCACACTGGTTTCAAGCTTACTACAAAACCACCAACTTGAAATATTTTTGATTATGCTAGCTCAAAACACACCTTCAAAACCTCCGAGTTGATTCCGCAAGCAATATCCAGCTTCGAAACCACACTCGCAAAACTTTCCATAATCAATCGAAGAAACTCGAGTTTCAGAATTTGGCTCTCCATTTTGATAGAAATTTCCATCAATGCGGACAATGTTTTGATGGTGAGGATATCAGAACGGGGCGAGACTTGTTTCTTTCTAGCCAGGAATTCTCCCAAGTTGCATAATATAAATATGAAGTTGGCGAAATCCTGATATTCGCAATCGTTGATTTCAATTGTCTCTTTATCCAAGTTTTCAAAAAAGAAGTTAGAGTAGTATGCCAAGATCTGGAAGTAATACGGAATTTGCCAATATTTTGAAAATTAAAAGCTTACAGTCTTGTTCGCATAAATTGTTTTGTCTTCCACGATTATTTCGAAGTCACCCTCTTTTTTCTCGACGAAATTTGGATGATCGTACTCCCGTACATCCACTCTTGTGACTGTTAAGCGAAGTATTAGATTATTACCATACATGTGCTCTGGTCCAATTACTACTTCGGTTTCATCCGCATTTTGAATGAGCACATTAGAATTATCTGACAGGTCGATTTGAAGCTTATATTCTTTGATGTACTTCAAGTCAAATCCTATCAATTTTCTTGACAAGCATTCTGTAGATATTTGGCATTGTTTGAGATCAGTTTCCACATCGGTAGTTAGAATTTTGATTTTCCTGTAATTGAAAAAATGTAAATTTTCAATTGAATTGTTAATGGTCAGTAAACTGGAGCAAGCCAGGGGCTGAAATGTGGTCGCCCTAAATTCTGGCCTAGATTCTCAAAATGTCAAAATTTCGAAAAATTTTGGAAAAAAATTTGTTGATATTTGGTTTTTAGTAACTTTTTTTTGGACTTCAAATTGTGGAATCGTTATGCTATATTATTCTTCGCAATATTTATAAATTTCAAAAAAAAAAAACATACCACAAAAAATCGCCAATTTGATGATATTCCGTCTCATCCTCCTTCTTGTCAAGGTTCAAACTGAATGTAATGCTTGTCATTTTGAAGTTTCCGATTCTTTTTCACTTAAAAAGACATTATCACTGATAAAAACGAGGAAACGGGGCGAAAAATATATACGAGCAGCAAAAAACGAAACAAAACGAGATAAACTAAACTAAATGAAGAGAGTGAGAAAAGAAAGAAAGGGAGAGACACACAACTGAGTGACCAGCGAGGGGGAACATGTGTAATGGGAGAAAAGTGAAAATGTTGAAAAAGGCAGTTGCACAAAGTAGGATGGAGAGGGGAAATTATATTAAAATGAAGGAAATGGGTGTATATATAATATTTCATGACAAAAAGATATGTGTAATCACCAAGACGGGGAAATGCACATGTTTTGCAAATTTTTTGACGGAAGTTGGGAAAAATGATGGGGATCGAGCAGATTTGAGGAGAACACATTTTATGTGGTGTATATTTCTGGGAGGAAAAGTGCGAAAAGAGGGGAGGTTGTGAGGTCAAATGAAATATGATACATATCCAGATATTTATTGTCTGATATAAACAATTAGTCAAAAGATTCACCAATCATCCAATAAAACCATTTATTTGCATTTATCTCACTTGATAAAAGAAAAAAAAACGTAAATATAAGTTTGGGAAGTTTTAAAGATATTCGTCATGAAAAAACAAAATAAATATTAGTTAGTAATGAAAATAATGCATATAAAAAAATATCACAAAAATACTAAAATCAGGAAAAATCAAGAAAAGATATTAGTTGCGGCCGATCTCTCTTAATCGTCCTCTATCATTAAAAATTCATCGATATTGAATTGGTGAAATTGGTCAAGATTTGGTGAATGTGCTCCCTCAGGTCTTTCAATCTCCATATTTTCCTCCGGTTCAGGCTCTTGTTGGTGGAGTTCAGGATTTTGATCTACTTCAGGTTCCTCAGGTCTTACAGCATGTGGATGGAATCCAGCAAGGGGTGCCAACACTTGAAAAACTGCGTGGTTTTGTGGTGGTGCTGGATTTTGTGGTCCATATCCTTGCGCGACGAGTTGTCTCAAATCTTCGGCTCGATACCGCCGATTTTCAGCTGGTCGCGGCAATCCATATGCTGCTGGAGCTCGAGGATTCAGTTCCACACCAGGTACTTGGTCCGGTAGTCGCTGTACTGGCTGCTGCAGTAGACGTTGATAAAAATAATTATTTCCTTGATTTTGAGGCGGTTCAGCTAGGAACGGTGGTGGTGGTGGAGGTCTAGGAACTACCATCGCTTGTATCAAAAGTTGTTGTAGTAGCTGCTGCTGCTGGTCCGGAATTTCTTGACGATCATGTAGACGTTGGACTAGAGGATATACTCGGTTTTCAGGAATTTGCGGTTGAGGTGGCCCATCTGGTTGTACCAATCCTTGAGGAGCTCCGTGGTTCGGTGGCTGTCCCGGGTTATGTCGTCCAAATTCCAGCGCCATAAGTTGTCTCACGCCTTCGAGTTGATACCGCCCAACTACAGGAAATCCAGGGATTTCTTGATTTTCTGGAAGTCGAGGTGGATCTACCGGGAGTGCCAATTCTTGTACTGGTGGTGGAGCTGCAGGATTTCGTGCCATTTCATGTTGTAGTCGCTGCCTTTGTAATGCTCCATTAAGCCCTTCTATAACAAATGCCCGTAAATCGCGATTTCGAGGAACTTCAGGATGTTGAGGCTGTTCAACTGGTTGTGCCAATCCTCGTGGTGGCAGTGGTGGATCTGCGAAATACCGTACTCTTTCAAGAGCTCGTTGCACTATTTCTTCTGGTTGAAGCTGTTCAGCAGGTTGCGCCAATTGTGGTGGCCGTGGAGCTCCCGGATTTAGTGCCACTCCTAGTAGTTGTAGCATTTGCTGTTCTTGCTGTCTTAAAACTTCTTCGCGATTGCGTTGGCGTTGGATTTGGTCTAATTGTCGAATTCGGAGCTGTTCTGCTATTTCTCCTTGATTTTGAACCATTTGGTTCATCGCCTCAATTTGTCGTTCCATAAAAAGTAGTCGATCTGCGCCTTCTGGATCTGGTTGCCGAACTGGTTCAGGTGCATTTCCAGCAAATCGATTTCTTTGTTCCAACTGATGCATTATTTGATAATATTGCAACATAGCTGCTCGATGTGCAGGTCCTTCAATTTGTCCGTCAACTCTTGGTAATGCATACCGTTGTCGTACGTTCCAATCCATGCGACCAGCATCTTCCCAATACGGTTGACGCAACAAATTCTTTGTTATTTTTTTAATAACTCCAGGTGGGACATCTTCAAAACCGACACTCATTTCCAATTTTCTCAAATTTTCAAATGTTTGGATTGGTTCAATCAAAAAATCCTGCAATTCAGTTTTTCAGAAATTCTGGTTAAAAAACTATAAAAGCTAACCAATAGTTCTGGGTATTCACATTTATGAGCAATGATCATTCTGATAGCCAAACTTATTGTGTTGTCCTTTTTCAAAACAGCCTCGCACCTCGTCTTGATAAATGCGATATCAAATCGATTTGATAAATTGAAAAGCGTCCGGATGTTTTGATCTATAAAAGTCAATAAAAGTAAAATTTTTTGTATCGAATATTTTTTACCTGATATTGGTTGATATGGGTAATACATGAAATTCAACAATTCCTCAAATTCCGAAGCATACACATCTGATATGGCGATTTCCGATTCTTCCGGATTTGGTTCAATGTGAGCCTTGAAAAAATTTGAGTATTTGCAAAGCATCTGAAATTCTTATTCTACCTTAAATTCCAAATGAAATCAATATACCTTCCTACTAACATGATATTTTTGATCTCCCACTTTTACTACGAGATCCGCAGATTTCGACAAAGCCTTGAAATCAACCATGGTTGGTTCATAATACCCAATGAGTGCGATCACCGATATTTTGACAAATGTTGGGTAATTATAATATACCGTATGATCAAGAGTTGTCGTCGATTGAAATCGTTGAAGTTCCCTCGTTTCAGATCTTCCATTTATTGTGAACTTGACTTGGCACTTCCATGGGTTAATGAAATCTTGCCAATTACATTTCACAGTTATTTTTCGGCCGGATTGAGGATCAGTGGAGTTTTCGTCAGCGGTCACCATAAATGGTAGTCCAGCAATTGTAGTCATTTGGGTTGGGTGTTTGTCCCCCATCGGTTGGAGTAAGATTTCGGCTTCTTCAATAACTTGAACATTTTGGGTCGTCTAAATAATAAATTTGAGAAAGATCACAAATTGTTTTCGAATATGAGCGATTTTGATTGAGTTAGGGACGCAATTTTTAAAATATAGATCCAAAATATTGTCAAGAACTTTTTTTTCAAATCAGTTTTCAAAAATCAAATACTCACCAACTCATGTATTTGATCAATATAAGCCGCTTTCGCCTTCTCTCCAAGCAGATACATCCCATCATTTCTGAAAGATTCAGTGATGGCGGCCAGCGTCGTGAATCCAAAGAAGTGTTCCTACAAAAATGATTGATCTACCAAATAGATTTAACTACCGTACCTTCAACTCCTCCACATCCCAGTCCGCAGCCAACTGCAACATGTTCAATGTGTCGACTTCAAGTGTGGTGAGTATTTTCCAGCAGACCTCCCGTGGATGGTCAGCTTTCAATTTGATTGCTATTTTGAGCATTTCACAAAATGTTGTATATTTTGCATCGTTGATTTCCTTGTATATATTGATATCGAATTTCGGCTCCTTGACTATTGATCCCATATTATTGATAAAATCCAGAAATTGGGCAAAGTATTCATAGGGTATGTCCATTTCACTAATATCGATTGATGTATTATCGATATTTTCACGAAAGTATTCGGAATATTGTGCCAATATCTGCAAATTTCAAAAAATTTATGACAATAAAAAAATATATAACTTACAAACTTATTGGCAAACAACTTCTGATCATTCAGAACTATTTCCACATCATCATCATCCTGTTTTGTCAAAAATTGTGGATTTATCTGATTTTTTACTTCGATTTCCGTCTCCATTTTAACTGTGATATGCGAACTCTGGCATAAACAACGCTCCCACATTTCGGCTCCGAGTGTTGCTTGAACTTCACCGTGATCACTGGTGATACCCGGAATTTTCACTCCATTTGTTGTATGAATGTTAATCTTTGCAGATAAACTGTGATCCCATAATCTCAAATCTTCTTCTGGAGTACAGTCAGCACGGAAGGTGAGAATTTTTCGGCCTTCGTGTCCATCGTCGATTTTGATGCCTAGTTTCCTGAAAACATACTTTTTTACCAAAGGTTCACGACTTTCATTGAATTTTAATGCTGGATCATTCGGATTAGTTTAAAAAAACAATCTACCGAAAATATTAAGTTTGTGTCAATTTTTGAATCAAAGGGTAAAATTTAGGGCTAAATCATTCCGATCATTGCTGGTTTTTTCTTCTATTTGCCAAAAATGCTACTAATTTTTCATAAAATTGGAGTCCTACCAGGTAACTGACGAAAAATGTGTAATTTTCTAACTCTAGGCACATTCGTGAATAAGAAACACTAACCATATGAAATTTTTAATTGAGACACTTTCGGATTCTCCTTTGTTGTTCTCGATTTTTATGTTAAACATCGTCATTTCTGCAAAAAAAAACGCAGTGATCATAAGGAAAAACGAGAGAATTTGAAAAGGAAGAAAAATAAAGAAAAAGAGGGTGTCCGAAATAAGATAAATGCATTAAAAAAACTAATGGACTCTTGCAGTAAGAGCGATCATGTGTGACCATGGCAGGTGCAAAAAAAAGACAAAAAGGAACCGAAATGAGTAATTAAGTAAGATTAACGTATATATTTATATGCGAAAAAAAAAGAAGACACTAACAATTAGAAGGGCGGGTGTTCGGTTCAAAATTCAAAAAACTAAGAGTGAGCAACGAAAACGGCAAGAGAGTGTAAGCTGCTGAAGAGACGAAAAACAGTGAAAAACGAGTGAGTGGCCGGCCAACACATTCTGTGTAGGAGGGAAAATTTTGAAAGGGGGGAGGGGCAGGTGCAGATTTATGGACAATATGCCGAATTCGGCTTAAGCTTAGGATTAAATCCAAAACTAAGTAAGATGATTCACCCTTTTTAGCTTTATGTTTCAAATATGTGTTTTCTTTTTTTTCTAATTCTTTTTACACCGGAAGCTCAAAAAATCTCAGTTGTAAGGTTCAAAAAACCTAAAACCACGAAGAAAGACACAAATTTGATAATGATAACAGTTTACTGATAACAAACTATGCGAAAAAACGAGAAAACAAAAGTGTTTGAACATGAAAGAGAATCATAGAAAAAGAGAAAGTCCGATAGGAGACGAAAGGCAGTGAAAAACTAGTGGACTCTTGCATTGTGAGCGAAGATGTTTGTGGCAGGTGTAAAAGTGAAAAGCGAACAGAAAAAGAAATATATGATGAGAAATATATATTCGAGAAAAAGTAATGTGTAAACACCATGACATAAAAGTGCACATATCATCCAATTGTTTGTCAGTGGAATATTTCTACGAAAAAAGGGCGGCAGATATATCTAGCTGCCAGGCAACACATTTCGGATTAAAATTATGGTGGCGGGAGGATTAGAAAAAAGTTCATGTGATATTTACCTCGGTAGTTCTGATTAAAAGTATATTGTCTTGTAGAATATTCATATGATTTAGTGTAGTTATTATAAGATACAAATCATTAGTCGTTATCATCTAAATATTCTGTTTTTACGAACTTTATCATATTCTTATTTCTTTATTTTCAGGGGACAATATATATTCATGTAAAGTTTGTATGGAAACGAAAACACAATATATTATGAAAATTACTTATATATGCAAAATGAAAAATATCAAAAAATGATTCAATACCCACCCGTTTTCCACAATGTTTCGAATCCGAGCAACAACGAAATTGAAAAAAAATTGAACATAAAAAGTTATCAAGAAATGATACTCTAATAAGCAACATGAAATTCTTCAAAATGTTAATTTAGCCCATGATTCTGTGGCGGTGCAGGTTGCTGTTGAGGTAATCCAAGATTTTGTGGCATTCCGGGAACTGCTGGCAGTTGAGGTATCCCATTTGGTTGAGGCAATCCTGCGTTGTGAAGAAGTCCGTGTGGATATGGAAGTCCAAGATTTGGGATAGGTACATGTTGTAATTGGAGGAAACCAGGTAGTTGATGGATACCAATTGGCTGTAAAATTCCATTTGCTTGTAGCTGGGCCCCGAAATTCAGCGGCTGCTCTTGATTTTGATGAACTTGTGGTTGCGGTCCAGGATTGGGTGGTCCAGGGTTGGGTGGTCCATTATTGGCTGGTCGTGGGATTCTACCTTGATTTTGATGAACTTCAAGAATTTGAGGAACTTGTGGTTGTAGTGCGACGCCAATGTTTGGTTGTCTTGCTAACGCTTCCGTTAATTCGAAAAGTATAACGATATTATGGTCTATAAATATCAATAAAATATCTTAAGTACGAGTACATTTGTTACCGGTGATGGATTGATTCGGATAATATATAAAATTGAGTAGCATCTCAAATTCTGAATCATCAACATCTGATATAAAACCTTCCAATTTCTCCGGAGATTCTTCAAATTGGATCTTGAAATAGTTTGAATATTTGAACAATATCTGGAATTTTTTATTTCAAATATTCAAATAAAGTAACTAAACGTTTCTACAAACGTAAAACTTCTTATCCCCTTTTGTTATTATAAAGTCGGACGATTTCAAAGGAATGTTGAAATCAGTCATCTTTGGTTGGTCACATCCTTGAACTGATAGAACTTCTATTTTAATGTTCCATGGCATATGAATTGGTTGATTATTCAAAAATGCGGACAGAGACGAAGCAAATCGTTCAAACTGCACGACTCGAGAAACTCCGTTTATTGTAATATTCACCCGACATTTCCAAGGACTCATTAAATCTTGCCAGTTGCATCTCACACCTATCATACGATGAATACGGTGATTATGTGTTTGATAACCAAGTGTTAGCAAGAATGGTACTCCGGCAACTGTTATGGTTTCTGCTGGAAATTTATCACCCATGAGATTTAGTGAACATTCAACTTCATCTATGATTTGCTCGTTTTGAGTACTCTGAAAATTTGTTTACTTGTTGAAATTTTTTGGATCAAGCCTAATCCTAAACTTAGTTTCACGTCCGATCTTAGACCTACAATTGAGCTCAATCTTTAACTTTGCGATGATTTCAATCGGAAACTTAGAATTGAGTCAAGTGTAAAAATGAGGCTCGTAGCCGATCTCGAACCTAGAGTCGTGTTCAATTCTTAACGAAGAATCAAAACCGATATCAAAAATAGATCCGATTCCAATCTCCGAAAAAATTTATCGACTTATTAGGAAAGTCAGTTCGTGACTAGACAACTGTAACTATAATTATTATTGTGGACCCAAACTTTGACAGATGCGCTCTACGGAGACTTTTTCTAAAATGAGAACTTCCGTGGAATTTCCGTCGTTTTTGAATTTGTATAAAATTTGCTCTCGAAATTCTTTCTGAATTTATTCAAGGTTCATGAACATGTAAAAATTCGTTTTATGGCAATTTCTGATGATAAATACGAATATATGCCAGCAAACTTTTCGAAAAGTAATAATTATGTGATAATTTGTGGTCATGGGAGTTGAAACATCGTAATTTCTCTATTTTATACAAAATAAAGCCAAAACAATGAGTGTAAACTCGATTTGTGCTGAAATTGCAGCCTAACTAACTTTTTTTTGTCTCAAATGACCTAAATTTTCCCAAGTTGCCATAGAGGCGCATTTTGCAGGCTTTAACTAATAAAATACTCACCAATTCATGGATTTTGTCAATAAACGCTGCTTTTGTTTTTTCTCCAATCCTATCCATCTCATCATGCTGAAACATCTCCATCAATAATTCAATTGTGCAGAACCCGAAAAAAAGATCCTATAAAAATATTATTTCGGCTTTTTTCTCAAAAAATTGGTACCTTCAATTCCTGCACATTCCATTCACAAGCAAGTTTGAAAAATTCGATTGAATCAATTTTACAAGTGCTTATCAATTGGATACATACATCCCGAATATAGTCAGCTTTCAATTTGATTGAGATTTTCAACATTTCCGAAAATGTGGCATATCTTGCGGTTTCAATTTCTTTGTATCGAACAACACCATATTCCGGCTCTTTTATCATAAATCCCATATTGTTGATAAAATCAACAAACTGACACAAATTTTCATATGGTATATCCATATCGCTTATATCAACTGATTGATTATTGATATTTTCAGCAAAATACTGGGAGTATTGTGCTAAGATCTGAATCTTTTGGAATTTATGGAAACTGTATTTGGTAACTTACAAATTTGTTGGCATACAACTTGTAACCATTCGATTTAATTTCAACATCATCATCATATTTTGACAATAATTCAGAATCTAAGAGGTTTTTGACTCTTATCTCCGTCAGCATTTGGATTTTGACGTAGGAATTTTGTAGAAAGCATCTTTTCCACTCATCAGCTCCTAGTGTTTTTTGAATATCGCCAAAATTATTTGTGAAACCCGTCATGAACTCCAACCCGTCGGTTCCGTGAATTATAAAATTTGCTGATAAGTTGAAGTCCCATAGTCTCAAATCTTCTTGGGCCGTGTTACCCGCATGAATTGTGAGCAACTTTTGACCGTCTTCCTTGTCGTGGATTTCAACGGCTACTTTCCTATGAAAAAGTCGTATTAATTGTTTTGAATCAAATTCCTCATACAAAACTATTTTTAATCCAACAACTTGCAAAGTGCACCTCTATCGAAACTTGTGAAAAGTAAGCCCATTTGGGACAAAAAAGTTAAAAAAGTTAGGCCATGGCTGAAATTTCAGCCCAAATCGAGTTTCCACTCTTTATTTTAGCTTGATTTTGTTCGACAGAGGTAAATTACGATATTTCAATTTTCATAATTACAATTTATGACAAAATTATTACTTTTTGGAGGGTTTCCTGGCTTTGTAATTAAATTTATCATTACAAATAGCCACAAAATTTTTTTTTCGTGTTCGTGAAATTTAAATATATGTAAAAAAGTTTTGAGTTCAAAATATATACAAATTTTCACGGAAAATTCAGGAAAATTCTTGTTTCCGCTGAAGTTACAGCCATGGCCGAACTTTTATGTCACAAATGGCCGAACTTTCCGGAATAAAATGAATTTTCGCAAGTTTACCCTAATCAATTTTTCATCCAAAATCTTCATAATTCATGCCTAATCATGGAAAAAACTCACCATAAAAAATTTCGAACCATCACACTTTCCGATTCTCCATGATTGTCATTAATTCTTATGTCAAACACCGTCCAGCAAGCCATTTCTGCAAAAAAAAGCATTAAATAGGAGAGCAAACAAGAGAATTTGAAAAAAGAAGAGAAATGGAGAAGGAGAGAGTGTCCGATAGGAGACGAAAGGCAGTGAAAAACTAGTGGACTCTTGCATTGAGAGCGAACATGTGTAGACATGGCAGGTGCAAAAGTGAAAAGAGAACGGAAAGCGAAACTTGGGATGAGAAATGTATATGCGAGAAAAAAGTGATGTGCAAACACCATGACATAAAAGTGCACAGCTCATCCATTTTTTTGTCAGCAGCATGTTACGGCAAGTAAAGGACGGCAGACATATCTAGGTGCTTGGCAACACGTTTTGGATTGAAATTATGGTGGCTCGAGGAGTAAACAAAAGTGCATGTGATATTTACCTCGAAAATATTTTTGATTAAAAGTATGATGTCTCGTAGTATATTCATGTGATTCAGTATAGTTATTATGGGATACTAATTAGTAGTCGTTTAGATGTCATCTGGATGGCGTTATAGTGACTTTATGAACATTGTCGTACTATATATGTCGATCAAAGAATGTGAAAAGT